>OY754331.1:129703752-130303752 GCA_963573305.1 Pyrrhosoma nymphula
AGGGCAGAGATATGAAAGGAAAAGTTCGGGAGTATGTTTGTCAATCGGAACTAAACGTTTAATGCGTTGTAAATAGATAAGAGGTCAGTGATCTTCATACTGTGGACAGTGGGATCAGTGCAAGGGTACACATGATCTCAGTTCGGGATAAATTACGGAGGTGTGGTACGCGGTGAACGGCAACGAAAATGAAGAAATTAATGGGTCGTCCAAGAATGTTCAAGTTGGGAGGGATAGGAAGTAGAGTAGATAACGGAGCAGTATTCTAGAATGGGAGAACGCTGCCAGTGAATATGGTTTTGAGGGCTTTGGGGTTTGTTATGTTTGTGAATCCGTGTAGCATACTCACGACAGGCATGGTCTTAGATTTTCTTTTAATGAAGTGCGGGACGATAAAGAGCTTAGGGTCGGAAGGTGGCACCCAGGTCATTATGTGAGGAAATAAATAGAGAGGGTAGGAGTAAATTGTTGGCACCATAGACTCCTTGCAAAATTCTCCTAGGGGCCTTGTAGGTTGTCTTTGGGGCTTACGATGGAAAAAGCTCTACCTACTCTCCTGCCTGCTCTTTTTTCAATCTCTCGAGTAAAGATTGAATTCAACGGTCCAAATAGGCATTTTTGCCAATGTTGGCTTTGACTTGACATCCCACCTTTTCGTATTGACTAAAGTATGAACTAAAGATTCGGGCCGACTTATATGTCGATTCCCTGAGTCATCTGACGCTTCTTTCCACTTGAATCTGTTAAACCATATTTCCCTCGCATAGTCTTGCTAGCGAGCATGAATATAGAATTTAGTATCTAAATGTTCATGTTAACGAGATAGGACTTCAGGCTTTTCTTGGCGGAATGCTTTTACTTTCATGATTGAAATGTAGAATCATGTGGTACCATTTCATCTTATTATTTCATACCCGACCATAGTTTCCACCCCCAGTTCCATTCTCAAGATATAGAACACAGCGAGTTATTTTCATGCATGTGCAGCTCTCGCAAAAGCTGGTGGGAGATGAGTGCGCATGGCGTTGTGTCGTAGAGGGATGGGATTGATGATGAGAGAAAGAGTACGGAGAGAAAGGTGACGATCAGAAGTTGAAGGAAAGCACGTCGCTCGAAGAATATCTAAGACTAAACGAAGGCACACATCCACTAAGTATTCAACTGCCGTGACTGGCTTTTAAAAAATATTCCCTTCTTGTTCCAAAATCATCGAATACCACCTGTCGTGAGCTCTTGAGACTTGTACGTAACTAAAAACTGGAAGGGAGGGTGAGTTTGCTGGAGGTGGTGGCTAGGCTGAGGCGGGAATAGCTTAAAGCAGATAAGGGCGGAAGATGAATGTAGAACAGATGTGGAGGTCAGATAATCCCCCTCTGACATGAGTAACAGCAGCTAATCACGAAGGGTAGAGAGGTTAGGCATTTAACCAGAGAAGTGGGTAGAAACTCAATATTCAGCATATTAAAACTTCAGCCGGGCTATTCAGAACTCCAAAGTATTCTATAAAATCCAACTAGTGTCCCTAGTTTCAATGATCTTAAACACAGGTGCAAATGTGCTTAAATCCTCATTTTTGAACAAATATTTCTTACAGTCCAATTTAATGTCAATTGAAAAAACTTATTAATTTCCAAAATTATGTAACTAGGTACTTGAACTTAATCCTCATTTGTGTGATATGCATATTAGAGCACTGCAGTCGTCATCTACCAGTTTATTTAATTTGATTAATATGAATACGTCACCACAAAGGTCTAACTGATTCAAAAGTACAGAATAACCATAATACCGGTGGTATCTCATTTTAAGGCACCCTGCAATGAAGTGGCATTTAACTTCAACGTGCTAATACGAAATTATTCCCCTTAATAAAAAACGTTAAAGTAAAAAAATTTAAATTTTTAACGATTAAGTTATCAGGTAATCCCGAATCAAAACCTCCTAATGTTTTTCCTTCTCAAAAGGAAGTATAGTTAGTGTTTCTATGCCTATAATGTGCATACTGGGTTTCCACTGCGCATCATATGAAGCAAGGGTTCTGCTCATCAGTTAGCTCTGATAGCCGATTCGTTATTAGTTACTATTCTTCAAGTGCGGTCACTCTGGTGAATTATTTGTCATTTCTTGGTGGTCTTACCGCTAGAAAGACTTGAAAAATGTCCGTAAAATCCTTTATTTCCTAACGGCGTCACATTTCTCTGATGCCATTGATCCCGCACCTGCCCTCTGGAAAAAGTTATGTCAAGAGTATTACTGTGCACAGTCCTGTGGACTCACACATTATCTTTAAATATATATTTTTAATTTTCGAGATTACTTCACTCGTTTAGAAGAAATTGAAGTATAGATATATTAATTAGTTGGTTAATAAGAATACGTAAGACCAAGTTTACTTGGTAAGCCTAAATATCGTTAGTTCTTTTCGATTTGGTAACTTTTTTTTAAGTTTATCATCAAATTCGTATGGCTCCGTAACAGTATTTTCAATATATTCGTGTTTTTTTTCCAACTTTTAAGTGATACGTGGGAATGAATTTATTAGCATGGTCCCCTCGTTGCTACACGGAAACCATTGGTATATTTTTTCTTATTTAAGCAGGAAAGTTTTTCTGTTTGGCTTTTATTTCCACCTGCATAATATTTGTGTAACAAAAATGTTCTAAACTCCCTTGAAAGTTTTAGTTCCTAGAATCTCTTTGAGCGTGGATACGGTTTTACGAGCAAATCAAGAGGTATTTTTTGCAGTTCTCATAGCCAGGGGATGAGTCTTGACGGCTTGCTTCACAAGGAACTTCAGGATTGTGAGGAGTGCCGTTGGGAATAAAGGGAGAAAAGAGAGAGACATTAGGGCAACCAGACGCAAGTGGGCATAAATCTCATCATAGATGGATATCACTCGCTGGATGAGAGCCGGGTTTTACGTGAGGGTCTAAGAGTAGGATGTGAGTTACGACACAGAAGTCCTGAGCGATGCATTGCGCAATCGTAGGCCTGTGGTAGAGCGTAAGGAAAAGTGGAGTGGTAAGGATAACGTAAACTATGAAAGGAGGGGGGCGAAACGGTCCTTTTCATTTGGTCCGCTCCCAAGGGATATAGCCCTTCGTCCCTTGCCCTTTCCTCATCGCCCTCCTAAGGCGGTCGCGTCAGTCGGCCCTAAAAGTCATGCCGGCGTCTGGGCGTGATGCTCATCTGTCAAGTTTCCCGAGGAAATTCACTTGCGGAAACACGCGCCTCTCCCATTAATGCTGTTTTAGGTGTCCTCAGGAAGCCCCCTCTCAAAATTAATCGCGGCCGTCAATGTGCTCATATTCCACGTAAAGGTTATCCAGTGTTAGAATTAAATGTTTATTGAATGCATTTTAAATTCATGAAAACACTTTCACCGCGTTGCGAAAATTGTAATGAGGTTTTACCTTGTAACATCTATCAGTTTGTTGGTTCATATTTCTGATTTTGACGTTTGATGCTTTTAATCTTCCAGCTGTATCTCTAAAAATATTTATTTTCTATCTAAATTGTAAATTTTTCAAGCTTTTCAAAGTTTTTCCAAGCTTTATATCAATATAAACTGAATTTTAAAAATCCTATTTATTCCTCACTGTGGAACGGCTAATGCATTCTCATCTTTCACTTGCTTACATACGTACAAGTTACACATTTTTATAAAAGGATGGTATAGCTTCCTCAAATGTTCATGTGACCAGGAATTATAAAAAAGTTGTGGTAAGAAGTTGGCAGTGTGACTCAGAGTATGCTTTCACATTTTAAAAGATTAATCATGAAGATATCATGAAAGTGTCCTCTAAAGGTTTTTTAGAGCAGAAATGTCCACCTGAAAACTCTGAGAAGCATATTTGATGTACGTTTTATCTTCACCCTAATTCTAAATATGTAACCCTATGATATTCATTTAATGAAATACTTGACGCAATATTGATGACCTTTGGATTTCACTTGCATAAATTTATTTCTATTTATTTATTTGGGCCTTATTAGGAGGGGATTCAAAAAAATCATATCGGGGAATAAATATCTAATATCATTAAGTGGCACTTATCTAATAATTAAGTACTAGCCATGTTGTAACTATCTTATCTTATTAACTATTATGCCGGTGTCGCACGGTAATGTTTTTTGTAAATTTATTAATGAGTAGAGTTTTCTGAACTCTTGGACCCCATGTCACACGAGCAAGAAAAGTTCTTGAATTGAGCGCTGGTCGGCTGACGGCTGAGGAGAGAACTTTCTGTGCTGCCATTCTCTGTACGAAAAGAACAAGCAGAAAAGATATTTTTGCGTGACCTACGAGCCATTATATGGAATAGCACACACCTATTTCTATAATTACCCGGGAATTACTGTAATCATGCGTAAAAACTGAAGTAATTGCAAGAACAAGCATGCTTTCTCACGATGGAACACGTCAGAATCCCTATGCAGCAGTTCCCCAGCCCAGAGTCGCCGAAACTATCTTCACCATAGAAAAAGTCCTAAACTAGAGATATAAATAACGATCTGATAAGACTATCTACCTCTGCGTAAGAAGATATTACAATTACTGAGTTTTTAAAAAATGTTGTGATTTAAAATAAAAATTGGGTGTGCTTAGGACCACACGCTGGAAGTGAAAACTTCTTTGACCGATTTATATTCCCAAATAAATCTGAATAAAAAAAGGAGAATAAGGTACAAATATTTGTAAAAATGAATACTCCATTCATGTAAATTTTATTTTTTGTTGACAAAATAGGTATTTATCTGAAAAATAGGTATTGCACATGCGTCTGAATAATACAACACTCATTTATATCTCTTACGTGAATTATATTTCTATTCTAATTATTATAATTACAATTCTCATCATCATTGGTTACATCTTCAATCACCATTTCCTCATTTTCATCATTTTCTCGCATGTTATTTTCATTGATCTCATGAATAATTTGACTTATTTCATTACTATTTCTACAGAATTCTAGTAAGGAAACTATTGGCTTATGATAACTTAAGTAACTAATAACCTTTGAATTTCAAGATTCGGTAAAGAATACCAACAGGGAAATATGGCACGTGATTTAAACGGTGAACTTTTTTCCGCTTACCGCTTGTCCTACCATCTGGTGGTAGTTATGCGCACTGTAAGGACAGCGGTTCTGCCATCTGACGACGGTATTGGAACTACGTCACCGAAGAAAAAAGTGCGGTACGGTACGTGACGCGAGTTGGCTCTTTCCCCCATGCCAAAAGTGCCCAACGGGCCAAAAGAAGTTATCACCTCAAAAATTCGTTCACCAAAGGTTCTCCAATGGAGAAACTAAACCTCGATCCTTCACACGCAAGACGAGCTCAGCTAACCAGACTTCCGCCCATTAAGAGATATTTGGCAAAACATTCCAATGGTCTTATTTACCTATACGCGAAAACTGTTATAATTTACTTGTATCTGGTCGATTTTCATATTTTTTTAGGTAGTTCGTACAGATATCCTAAATTGTAAAGAAATCACGTGTAATCCTCTCGCTCTGAAAGTCTCTGAGTGAAGCAACGAAGGTACTGATCCAACAATTGACGCTTGCTAAATATCAAGCACGGTACTAATTAAATATATTAATGCATAAATCATCAATCTATGGCATAGTAACCTCAAATAAAGTTATCTAGAAAATACGAAGTGAGGGCTTTCCCTCTCGTCGATAAAAAAATTTTTATCGTTAACTTTGAACAAATATATCTCGCTTAGTCTACAGATCCCTTTCTTAATTTAAAGCAAAACGGCAATAGTATGTCGAGAAGCGCAGTCCCAACGTCAAACCTATTTATAAAATAATAGTATAACATTCGATGTGTGATATACTGCGAGAACGTTATGGTGGTGGTCGAAGCGTATGCGAGCAGAAAAGCCAATCAGGGACCAAGTTCCATGAAGTATTTACAGAGTCTTCGTATTTATAGAAATATACCGAATATTGGCGTTTTCATGCGCAGTGTAACTCTAAGATTATTCATGAATTATTCATGAATAAATGTTGGAAAATATTTTTCGTGGGACACCGACTATATTTGTTATAACTATCATAACTTATCCTATTCAGTCGTGCCTCTTTCTGTCTCCAGAAATGTTTGAATGACTGATAAAAAGGGACATTTTAGGACATTAGTTGAATGTAGATGTAGATTGTAAGGGTGGACGAGGGCCTTCTGGAGCCCTCCTGGCACTCACGCTTCTTGGTCCATCGTGCATTTCTTCTTGGTCCTTGGGCCACGCTTCTTGGTCCATCCTACATTTAACCTGCCTGCCTCTGGCAGACAGGGGACAAGAGCACCACGGTAGAGGTATGAAGGAGGGGCCACCCTCAATCTTCCCGGTACAGGTATGGGAGAAGGTCACCTCCTTCCAAACCATCCCGGTCTGGATCTACCCTCAGATCTTCCCGGTAGAGGTCTGGAGGAGGGTAACCCCTCCAACTCTCGTCTGGGCCAAACGTTGCTTAACTTCGTTAAATCTGAAAGGAACCGGTTCACATGAATGTAAATCGAACCAAAAAATATTGATACAAAAACATGCGTGCAATAAAATTCGCCGAGTATTGAGAATAAAATACTACCGCTAGAATTAAAATCCAAAGCATAATAGGCGCCAAAAAATAATAACACAATGTGACAATAACACTGTTTGTAGCACATATGCTACACAAAGACTGAAGAGGTTTTATAAACTGATTGTAACCTAAACATTATACTTTATGATCATTTCATCCTTTATAACTGCACACCTTGTCTTATTATCCTCTCCCCCTTTATATCATTTTTATCTGACCCTTTTACTTCCACATAAAGGGATTCTATCAGTTCGGACTCCCAATTTCTGGTTTCAGTTAAACTGGTTCATATCATATTTAACAGGACGCGTACAAGCAATAAAAAGTGAAGATGGATCATAATCCACCTGGAAACCCGTCTCTATCGGCGTAACTCAGGGCTCAATACTGTCTCCACTATTATTTTCTGTTTTCCTGAAAGATTTACCCGATACCCTCCAACACTGCGACTATCACCTGTATGCCGATGATCTACACATTTACATATGTTGTCCCCCCTCATCACTACATGAAACGATCGGGAAAGTGAATGAGGACATAAAGAGAATATGTATATGGGCCAATGACAGTAAAATTTTAATCAATCCATTGAAAAATAATGCGATCATTATAGGTAGCACGAAATACATAAATAACTTAATTAGCATAGGCCCGAATATTAGGGTGCAAATCTGCAACATTGAATTCTCCAAGTCAGTGCTTGATCTGGGAATGAAGATAGATGATACGCTCTCTTAGAAAGAATATGTTAACGAAATATGTAATAAGACGTTCAGAACGCTATCCAGATTTCAATCTGCAATCAAGTAACCGAAAGATCCTTCCCCTCAAAAGTCCGACTTCAAATGGTCACCTCACAGGTATTACCTTACTTTGACTATTGCCGCGTAGTAAACAACGACATAATAGAGGAAATGAATCTTAAGCTACAGAGGACAATGAATGCTTGTATCAGGTTCATATACAACGTCCCTAAATACGACCATATAAGCTCATATTTTAGGAAGGCAAAATTTCTTACTGTTAAACAGAAAATAACCTATTTCGTCATAAATTTGACACGGAAAATTTTAACTACTAAAACACCCGAATACTTATTTAACCGCTTTCAATTTTCCCGTGAAACTAAACAGTGAGTAACCCGTGCACCATTAGAACAGTTATACACTCCTAGCCACAGATCTACAGTGCACAGCTACTCCTTCGCTGTGCAGCCAGCAAGGGGCTGGAACGCTGTACCTATGGAAATTAGAAACGCTTCCGAAAAATTTATTAAAAACTAAAGTATTTAACTATGTCTATCAATTGGAGTGATGTTACCCTTTTTCAGATACATTTCAAAATAATTGGTGGATGTCAGTATCGGGTCATTCAAGTTGTGTGGCAGTGTAACTCGGGGGTGGGGGTTGGTACGGTTGTGGCAGGCGATGAGGGATGTAGGTGTTTGTTGCCCCAGCCAACCAACCACCCTCGGAATGAGTATCACCTGTAGTTTTGTTTTTTTTTGTGGAAGGAAAGAAAGTCATATTAAGCCATTGTGTATTGTTAGGTGTTAAAGTGTACATGAACCAGGGATCTCTGGGAGACTGGGTAATTGGTGTTGAGGTAGAAACTAAAATTGTGTAAATTTTAAAAGGAATAAATTGTACAATTATGTAATCCTCAATGATTTTCTTTGTATTGAAATTGGATATGTGAACCAGGTTGCTGGTAGGGAGATGCCTGGGGTGGTGGTGGGTGTGATGGTGGTAGGTGAAGAGGGATGTGGGTTTTTGTTGCTCCGACCTATCCACCACCCCAAGGGTGAACCAGACTGGAAAAACGCAAGTTATGGGAGAGTGTACCACTAGATGTATTATTTTTTGATCCTAGAGTCCTTTGGACTAGGTTCTATTTAATATATTATTCTATTCTATTCCATTTTTATCCTGTATTGGGAACGCAATGGTATACCTTTTTATTTTAAACTCCTCCTGTGCTCTTATATCCCATCATTCCATCGCGACCAATTTTCGAAAGCCTCCAGTTTGGAAACTATCATATCCCATCAGCTCATTTTTATCCCTTTAATTCAATCGTCCGAAACTTTTTCATTCGTTTCTTTATTTCCTTAAGGCCCCAATTATTTCTCGACATGAGATGGTATCTATAAGTTAAAAAATATTATCTGTATTTCTTGATCAACGTTCTTCCTCCTCTTGTTTTCTACTTTATAGGAAGATCGGATGTTTACGTATAAACTTTTTCTTCCCAATATCTATGTCATCTACGTTCCGGATGTATGTTTAAGTATTGAGTTCCATGTTTATCCGTTTATTATTTTTCAATAACGCCAATGAAAAGAGAATGAGTACCGCTCAGTAAACTGATAACGGTTTCACCCGAATCATTCATAATAGTATAATTATTCTTTTTTGCTGTGTGTTCGGAAAAATATTTGAACTGAAAAAATGCAAATTTCCTTGTCTAATATACCTACTCATTCTTGCATTTTCTGGGGCGGAAACAAATATATTAGTACGTGTTGTTAGATACCTAATGGGCACAATTAATATGAACATTAAGGTCTTTGATGGGTAGAAAATAAAAATATTAAGCGTTTTTAATGCTATTGAAGTGTACTAAGGATCGCCATTTGGCTACCTGTAAAGTTTTATTTGATAAGATTTAGCGGAATTCGTTGGGCGACTTTCTATGGAATTCCTCTGAAATGTCAAGGGTTATGTCTCGAGTAAAACTCGAAAAGTAGATTTGGAAATCCGACGGTATGAAGCTGTTTCCTTTCTTCAACCTTCACAATACCAGATAGTGAATCGAGCTTTCTAGCAACTGCTCCAAACAAAAAGGTGAACCTCTATTGGATTCAATTTTTTCAAGTTGCTTTCGGGAGCAGGCTCTGCTGCAGAAAGAAGGGAGGGAGAACCGTTGGCGGGGGGGGGGGGGAACTTTGGCTAAATAGATACTTATCATGTAGATGTATACGGAGAAAATCTTATTTTTTTCCACGTTGCAACAATCATTTACAAGCTTCGCCTTCCGTGCCGCTTGGGCGCAGAAGTTTATCCCCTCGTGTAGTGTGTGTGTGTGATTGCCGCCCCCAGCCGCTGTGGCAGCACTGTCTGCTGCTATGCCAACATTCGTTTCCACCTCTCCAACCCACTCCCTTCCCACCCCCTTCCCACCCTCTCTCATACTCTCTCCCCCGAATCGAAATGGAGGAAAAAGTGAAGACGGAATCCCACTCCTCAGCGCCGTCTTATTATTTCATCCTTCTTTCCCCTCTCCTTCGCCCTCTGCTCGCTTCTTACTTCTTCTCCATGCTCAAACTTCCTCCTCGCCACCGTTCCTTCTTTTTCCATCTTCCTCCATTCACTCGAGCGCGCGTGCTTTCTCCTGTTCGTCGAGAAAGTATTGTAAGGAGGAGGAGGAGGAGGAGGAGTAGATGGAGGGAGTATGAAGAGTGGTGGGTGTTGAGTTGAGTGAAGTGGAGGAGGAGGAAGAGGAAGGGATGGAAGTATTATTGGGTTTGGGGGAGGAATGAAAAAAAGAGGAGTAATGGAGATGTGGAGGCCGGGGGATGAATAGTGTAGGAAAAACGTGAACGGCTCGGCATGTGTTCCAGGAGTTCGGCAGGACCCTATAGGTGGAGAGAGAGGGGAGGAAGGGGAAAGAGAAAGGAGGAGTAAGGGGGCTTTGGATATTCCGTAAGAGCAGAATGGGAAGGAAGGTGTTTATTTTTTATCATTTTCTCTCTCCTCCCCCTCTCTCCTCCCCCTCTCTCCTCCCCCTCTCTCCTCCCCCTCTCTCCTCCCCCTCTCTCCTCCCTCTCTCTCCTTCCCCTCCCGACTTCCCTCGAATAGAATACGTGCTGCGTGGAACACACCACGCCCGTGGCACATGGAGGGGAAGGGTGGGGCGAACCCTTTGATTCGAGGTAAGTTCTCCCCAAAGGGAACGCCATTTCAACAGCCGAGCATCTTTGATTTTTTCCAATACTATCAAAATAAATTCGCGCCGCGATAAATAAATAAAGGGGGAACTCCCTGCCCTCCCTCTCTCTCTCATGGGAGTTTTTCCAATAGTACTATTTTTTCCTGCACGACAACCTTGGGACATTGCTGTTTGACGTCAGTTGGGACATCAGTTTTGGGTACTGTATTTATAACAAAAAAATACAGCCCTTTCTATAAGAAACGGCTTCGGGCGTATCTCTGTGAAAATCTTTCATAGCAGAACAGTTAAATGGATTTTCAGCACAGGTTTTTCCACATGTAGTGTTAAATAAAGAAGAAATTTCAAATTGTATTAATTCACATTTTTATTCACAATGCCGACCCAGTTTTCAATGGATAACAGTAATTTTCAAGAAATTTTGTTTACCTTGAAAATGTCGGTTATCCGTTGAAACTTGGGTCGGTACTGTGAATAAAGGTGTGGATTAATGCTATTTGAAGTTTCTTCTTTCTTTATTAATTAAAGAGTTCTACAAAGTTAAGCCTGAAACTATTTGTTTAGCATGTAGTTTTATTTATCACTACCATAGTTTTGTCACAGAGCAACATCTTCAGGTGAAGTTTACTCAATAGCTGTGCTAAAATTCATCTAACTAAAGCCGTACTGAACCGGATCTATCCTGTTCTGCGGCCGCCCGTGCTCAGCATGGACTTGAAGCGGAGACTATACGGAGGGAGCCAGCATACTGCCAGTCATCACCTATGCGGCCCCTGTATGGCCTGGAGTGCCCCGGTCAACCCTTCAGAGAATCCAGGTGATGCAGAATTCTGCACTCCGATGCATCCTATCTTGCGGACGCTACGCCAGCACAGAAGGAATGCATCGGGATGGAAAGCTTGAGCCCCTCGACGTCCTCCTGCCGAAGATCTCCAGCCAGTTCTTCGGCAGAGCAGCAGACTCGGAGCATCGGGCGATACAACAAATAGCACAGATCGTGGTGCGACCATGGGACAAGCGGCCAATAGCCAGCACGAACGACCCAGCAGCCCTGCTCAATAAAAAGAGGCTCCAAGAGGTAATATGAACACCTGACGAAGAGCATCGTTAACCGTGACGCGAAGGAGACACCAGTAAATACCACGCTCCGCCTTCATAGCAATAGCTGGTAAGGCGATTAGTTTTCTCGCATTAAGAAAGGAAGAATCCACTGTGCAATGGACAGAAGATGGTGAAGTGAATGGCAGAGAGGGCCTTATGCACGTCGCTTTCAGTGACTTAAAGAGGCTCGACGTGTTGTAGGTAACTAATCTCTTTATAAAGGAGTATGTCCGGAGTGTTTCCGTTGATTGGCTTCGAAGTTTTATAGATATCGTTCCAGAAATGTTCAACCTCATAAAAACGGATGATGTGACGACAGTCGTAGGTGATTGGAAGAGATGGGATGGGTGAAGGAAAAAGGTGGAGTTCTCCCTCACGGCCCTTTCCTTCTTTAGGAGTTTTTTTTCTGGGCCGTGTTTGGTGCCCGTACTCTATCGACCTCGTGCTGCTTAATGGTAAGCAGCACGTTTTTATTCAGTGTGTGATGCTGAAATCTACAGCTGTGTGCTATACGCCGAAATTTGGGTGTAAAAGTTCACCCAGATGTGATGTACCTCATCATACACTGAATCCTCGACCAATGCCGTCTAGCCAGCGTGATCTTGGAATCTAGCCGCTCCAGCCTTTTAGCTGCTTTTTCCTCCCAAGTGGCGTTATTTTAGGAGTGAACTATTTTGGGAGTGGTGTTGACCATGCAATTGACCTTCCAGAGGTATGACGTCTCTGTTAGAATTTCGTCGATAAGTCCATTCAGTTAGTCTCTCTCAGTGAGATTTCGAGGTGGATTTCTCTCTGCCTAGTTTGTCACTCATATTTAATTGTGCTAGATAACCCCGGTCGTAGTTCAGAGACGGCTTGACCAACTACCTCCGTATTTGGTTGAGATACTGGCTTTGGTGTGGCACTCTAATCAGCTTGTGGAGAGGATGTCTGTGTAAGGGAGTGTAATCGTCTGACCGGCCGGTGGTGTAATCGTCTGAACTTCCAGTTTGTTGTAGAGTTTCCTTTTTTCGTGGGTGGTTGGTATAATCGCGCATATTCTGCTGTGATAGGTGGTGGTTATCTGGATGCATTTAACACCACAAAGAGTGCATCCTTGCCATATCCCCCTTGAGATCGCGATTAGCATGCGAGGAGGTCGCCCCTTAGGGCTACTATCCATTACAAATGGGCTACCTCTTGAGGTGTCTTATTATTGTTGCCATGCATAACACTACTGGGGCCCCCATCCGAGAGGGCCCTGTTTTGGGGGTGGATATTTTGGTTATATTTTTTGGAGCCAGTTTATCTGCATGTGAAGTGGTTAGCCCCAGACACAGGCATCCACCATTAGCCGGCAAAAGCCATAGCCAGGTATGCCACGGGGAGGCTGGTTGGGTGGAAGCACCCAAATTATATTGTTAATTTATTTATTTATTATTTTGTAGTTTTATATATTTTGAATTAATTTTACCTAAAACAATAGTTCGTAATGAAAGTTAACGGAGAGGGCATTTTAAAAACGCTGCCTTGTGTAGTTCTACACGCCCAGTTAGAAATTTCTTCGCCGGGAGTAGACCTGTTATTTTCCTTGGTTTTGCTTTTATTTGGCTTGTTTTGTCTCCAAAGTTCAACGGGCTTGCAGGCTTGTATTCTAACTCGCATTTATCCCGGGAAGGAATTCGGGAGATAATGATAATTAAATGAATTGCGTACTATAAGACACTGTCTCCGGCGTTACTTTGTGGAACTCCATCATCTTTTTTAATAATAATAAACACTTGGTTGTTATTCCACACTTTATTGGAAACAAAACGACCCGGGTTTCAGCATGTCATGCCATCATCAGGCATGATGGCATGACATGCTGATGATGGCATGACATGCTGAAACCCGGGTCGTTTTGTTTCCAATAAAGTGTGGAATAACAACCAAGTGTTTATTATTATTTAAAAAAATGAATTGCGTACGTTAACGTTTTCATAAGACAAAAAGGATATGTGTATTTTTTTTAGTGCAACTTCATGAAATTCCCCATTACTCCACAATTGATTTCAATTATGAAAAATCCAAAGGTACTTCTTATCACAAAAGATTTCTAAAGCTGGTTTCCGTGAAGAATTTAAAAATAAGCATGCAAGAAGGCAACAACGATCGTATTAAGGAACAAGGCATATTTCCAAGAACAAATAATCTCGGCAGAGCAAAAAAGGAGCATTCCGAGGTATTTATTCCTCGGACGTCCTTTGTTACATAAATGAGATAAGACCCGAGCGGCATGCAGTTAAGCATGAATTGGAAAAACGCCGCTTCACTCGCCAGCTTTTTTCGTCGCAAGTTTCGTTGCGGATGGAAAAATTCGTCTCTTCCAGGGCGCTCCAAACAAAAGACGGCCGCATCGATTGTCGACTAACGAAGGTTATTTTGGCCCTTAGGGATGACGACAAAAAAGAAGAAGAAATGAAAGAGAGTGATTCACTAAACGAATAAAAAAAACAATATGGAGATGGGTAAATGGGGGATATAGGCTCAAGCCTCGTCTTTCCCCCTTTCGGAATGTATGCTTACGAGACAAACGACTTGAGGCGGTTGGATTAAAAAACAAAAAAACTCCATCCTCCGCAAAAACGTGAGAAACTAACGAGTAGTGCATATATGAGGATGTAGAGAGAGAGGGAAAGAGAAATGAAATAAATGGAAGTAATGGGGAACTTGAAGGGATCCAATAACGGGCCCTTGTGCCCTAATGAGACCTCACAAAACTTAGAACGAAGTCAAGAAAGAAATTGCTGGCGCGTGTGAGAAAAGTATGCTGTAGTATTTGGCAGCGGTTGCTGGATTTCATCCCAAAATGCTGCTTAAATATCGACTTAACTCTTCAGTAGGCGCGTGGACCACAGGGGTGGCCCATAGAGTTTCAATTGTGTGACGTTTTTCATAGGATGGCATAATATACACGTGATTTTCAGTATCTGCACATTATTATGTCCTCGAAAGCCTTAAATGAACGTTTGTTACAAACTTTGCATGGTTAGTATTAAATAGCGCGCAAACAGAAGGTGGCATGACTGAGTAACCTTTTGTCGGTCACCAACACTTGTAGTTGTGCAGCAAATTATATCCGACATTTGTCTACTTGACTGATGAGCCAACAATGTTCGAAAAGTTTATGTTATTTTTTTGGGTACCTTTGCTAGAGGCCTGCTTTCTTTCCCGCTCCGCAGGGTAAGGGGTTGGGGGCGCAAGCAACCAAGCTCAACCCTTCTCCCCGCGATTGGTAAAAAAGAGCCTCCCTCCTAGGCTCAAGGAGTGGGGATCCCAAGTGGTGCCGTTTATTGAGGGTACAGTGACCCTTCTTCAGGTTCCTTTTCTCTTAGCTTGGCTGACGTGCGGCTTTTTACAGACAGTGTGTGTCGCTTGCCTGGAGCGTTGAGATGTGTGCGAATCGTTCTCTTTTCGGACTCACGAAATAGTCAACGGAAGTGGAAGTGTTCCGTATTCATTTTCTAAAATGCTCTGGGAATAAGTATGTGCAACAGTTTTTCATGGTGAGCTTTATTTTTATAGCACTGCTAATTTATATTTATTCGTAATGGTCTTCATTTGCCCTTTTGCACGGGAAATTATCGGTTTTCACTTGCGTTTGTTGATTATGTATAAAATACTTCAGATAAAATTTACAAAATCTTCCTTAGTGTTTCTTTTTTCGTCCTTGGAGCTCAATTATCTCTTGGAAGTGACTCTTATAAATGTCTTCCACTAAAAAATTACGGCGAAAATATGTTCAGGATAACGACATACAGAGATGGCTGGATGAGGAATCGGTGGACTTGGAAATTAGTTACCACGAATACAAATTCATATTTAAAAAAAGTCAAGCATCTGTTTGAAAGAAACAGGGATGCACGTCCTGTTGATGAAATTTAAATTTAATTTTTGCTAGGTTTATTTAATATTAAAAGGGTCTTGAGCTCACGACAAAAAGCTTTCCAATTATGGGACAATTCACAAGGAAGTGGTATTGAAGCTTGCTATCACGCAATGAGCAAAAAGAGATTTTGATTTCTTTTGATATGTCTAAGGTTTGTTGATGTCAGAAGTAGGGATCAGTGGAAGGAGATTGACAAATTAGCAGCAGTTCGGGAAGTTTTTTTTTGTAAGTAACTTTCATAGGTTTTTTTGGCGCGAGTGAGTCCCTTAGGATAGTCCCTTAGGAGTGGATGAGCAACTTCTGGCTTTTCGTGGGCATTGTAGCTTCAGCCAGTACCTTCCGAGTAAGCCAGCAAAATATGGCATTAAGGCGTTTGCATTAGTTTACGTAATGCCTACAATTTTAGTCTCGAAATTTATGCAGGGTCACTGCTCGAAGGATCGTACCTAAGTATTAATTCTGCTGAAGATATTGTTGTTAAGTTAGTTGAACCGGCTGTGGGTACTTACAGAAATATTATGTACCAGTGATAACGGGTTCACATGTGTTCCCTTGGTCAAAAGATTACTGGAAGAATAAAGGCTTACATATGTTGGCACGATAAATTCCGAACGAACTTTAACCCAGAAGGAGCAGAGCAGTGATTTCATCACTCTTTGGTTTCCACAAGAATAGTACATTCGTTTCATACTGCCCTCAAAAAACTTAATCTGTTCTGGTTCTCTCCACATTGCATCATGATTCTGCCATTGATGTTGAAAGTGGTGGCCAAAAGATACCTGATATGATTTCATTCCACAATATAACTAAAATTGACGTGGATCTATTGAACCAAATATGTGCAAAGTATAATTTTGCGCGTAATACAAGAAAGTGGCCTATTGTGATTTTTTTATGAGTAATTGCACATTGCCGGCGTCAATGCCCTTAGCTAGTTCAAGGTTGATTCAATGTCTTCTCAAGTTATTAGACGTGATTTTCTGCAGAAGATAGCCTGGGAGATGATAAAACCGCAAATAATGAAACAGATTGGAATTACTACTCTTCCAAAATAAGAGCACGGGCTCATGCATTGCTTGGAATATGTGACCCCGTTCCCCTTCCAATCAAAAGACGCAGTTCTTATTGACAGTGCAATGCCTGTTGGAGATAGAATAAAAAGACACGGTGGTGCATCAAATACGGGAAATGGACATGCAACGATCACCTAAGAGACATTTGTGTGAACTATATTCAAGAAAGATTTTTATCTTATACTCATATCATCTCTTCCTAAATTTGATGAAAAATATTTGATTAAAAATATGATAGTAAAATAATAAATTTCATACAGCATTCTGTGATCCATTTATTCCAAAATTTTATCAAAGTTTTTTTTTTTTGGTATTGAATCGGAATATTTTATTTCTCTCTGTAAATTATTTTTCAGCTATAACTTTGATAAAAAAAGACCGGGTTTTGAAAAAAAAATATTTTTACTATACGTTTTTATCAGTTTTGTCATCCATTCAGTTATATTATTTTTGTTGGATTTTTTATACCAATTTTGTCATTATGGGTGTCCGATGCTCAAATATTTTTGTAAATTTCTATTACTTTGTGTTCTGTTCCACAAATAAATATAAACGTGTCCCCTAATGACAAAAACCTATCTAATCAATAGATAATTGTCCAAATATCGTACATAGTTTATAAAAATGATTAACAAAACAGATGAAAAGTTTAGACAGTAAAAAAATTGAATTTGGGCCACACCGGCGTGGCGCCCAGCCGTGTAACAAAATCTCACGCACCCCCTGAAGGGTTAAATCTTTACGAATGCCGACAATGGGAACGTTTATGAACAAATCATTCTAAGATCACATTTGGAAACACTTAATATGCTTTTTTGCAAAAAGCGTAGCGTATCAAAATTAACCCTCACACAGGTTATGGCGATTGATTGTGATTTACTGATTCTTTTGAGAATTAGTTAAAAAAAAAGATTAAAGTAATACGATTCATTAATGTCGGTCATAGACACTTAGGTCGTAAGTTAGGATCATATTATGAAGTAGTATAGAAAATATTACATCCTTGTAGGAGTTGAATCTTTCTATAGTTAAGTTATTAAACATTTGGAAATTCTCATTCATTATCATAACTTGTATTCCAGCGGCTGCGTATTCTTGGTGCCTTCTCGTCAGCGGTTGCAGCAACTGTATTTTTTTCTCGTTATCGCATTGGAATCTTCCCGTTTTTCTTTTGAATTATATGTATTTTTTTCTTCTTCAAAACTCTTGGGCTTTCTCTTCACCGTTCCCTACAGTTCCTCTCTCAGCAGGCATTTTGTTCTCATTATAATCCTGGGACAATTCCTTTCTTGGACTTGAATGATGCTTGGAAGTTTATTTTTCCCTCATTTTTTTAAAACTTCCTCATTTATTACTTATGGAATGAAACTAAGCATATGGAATACAGCTCTCAATAAAGCATAAACGTCTGTACGTGATGTTGAAAAAAGGTAATGATAATTGGAATTGTAGTATCTAATAATGATCTGGATTATTTCTGCTCAATTACATGCCACAAACTCTTTCCTTCGTACTCAGTATTTAAATTACTTTTATACCAGACGGATGCAAAATGTTTTGGTTAATAAATCATGAGGACATGACTAGAGATGATGCTTTGATTTAGTAATAAATTAGTGTGTCAGAAGTGTTGTTGCTTGGTTTCTACTTTGAAAGAGTGTTGATAGTTGTCGAATAAAACACTTTGTCAGATGAAAAAAATTAATAGTGTTCGTGAAAAGAACCAGCCAATTAAGCGGTACTCGAAGCTATTGCGGTAAATTCTTAAGTGGAAGTGTATAAAGTAGTCTAGAGAATAGGAGAGCGTGTCTGAATCCTTGCATGAGTGTGACCGAGGTGGAAGAAGTGTTCAAAGATTTTAAAAAGCTTGAAAAATATGGAAAGAAGGACTTCATATAAGAAATTTGCCGAACTGGGTTGCAGTTTGAAAGTTGGCTACAATTTTCAATTAATTATATTATTTGACCTAAACTATCTCGCATGTAATACGTGAATGTTCGCTTGATTTGTTGCGGCAGGAGGGCAAATAATTTTATACCGCATTGAGGAGAAGTATTCCGAAATGAAATGATGAAGGATTGGTTGGGGATTCCTCGTAAATGAAAACAACTCACCGTCAACTCCTAAAATGTGACCACTGACAGAAAAATAAACGGGGGTAACTCCGCAAATTTCACGGGAATCTGAACAAAAGAACTCGCTTCTAGCTTTTTCCATTCATCAGCCTCGGTCCAAAAGGCCACCGCCGGTAAGGCCGCCGGCGATCCCTCCTCTCCTCCCGTCGCCGTCCGTTTGTTCAACGCCGACTGACATACAACGACGAAATGTACGCGCGTGCCAAATATTTCTGTCGTCTCTTTCTCTCTCTCTCTCTCTTTTGGCTCATCATTTGCAGTGCTTCGCCACCGGGGGGCGGCACTCGGTGGGCGCCCAAGTCCCGCGCGTCGCGACGCCCAAGTGTGAGTTCGCCTCGATCATCATCGTCGTCCACGTCAAGAGCGAAGCCCACGGGACTCGAAACAGAAAGAACGTCAGCCAAACTCAGGCACTCAATGCTTGTATCCCTTTCTCAACCATCAAAACGGGCGTGTTCTCAATAATTTGTATTCTTTCCGAACATTCACGCTTGTGACTGTGGCTGTGCGCGTCCCGATTTTCAAAATAAAACACTAAACTCCTCAGTGTTACACGTAACGTCGTTCTCAGTGCACTTATCTACGTGCCTTTTCCTTCGTATGAACTTCAAATTCAAACATTTCCGTTTTTGATTGAATGTACGATGAATGCATAATTATTGTACGATGAATGCAATGTTGTTCAAAGGAAACGGAAAAAACAACTCAGCTTTTATATAGATATTTCATCACAAGGAAAATATTTCCGCCAAGAAAAATGGGACCAAAGAAATTTATCTGAGACCATTTTACCTTCAATCAATTATGTAACTAACCTAATTAATCTTTTCTGTCCTTTTTGCGTAGTCCATATAGCTCCCAGAACAAGGTAGACCAACAAGGTAGGTACTATACTGAATCAGTTTACATTTTTCACAGCCAGTGGGTCAGTAAAACAAACGCGGCAGTGCACCTGTGCAGAAGCAATGTCGTATTTGTAGGCACTGCGTATTCCGAATTTCAGTTGTTTAATAGCTTAAGCTAGATATTACCACAGGCATGTTTATTTAGTTGCATTGTTAATGAAATATTTTAACGGAGGATTCATTTATTTTTATCTTTTTGAATTTTCCAAATTATATATGTTCATTTAAGTGGGTGCCGCCATTTTGAGTGACGGTATTCCAGCCGTGAGAAAAACGGATAAAAATAAACGTTAAAGAACAAAGCATTTCGTGTGAAGATCTTGGTCTAAATACAAGAAATATTGCTTGAAAGCCATAACTTATCGCGAAACTGATCACAAAAAGTTGTTGAATATTCCATTCAGCCTTTGCCCATTCACCGATTTCCCATTCTCTGGAGAGTCTAATATAGTTTATTCCTTATGTAGATGACTTTTCAATTCAAGCTGTCTCTCTAATGAAATACCATATTTCTATTTGGTCTTAAGTAGCTAGTTCTCAAGTGTGATGAGTTATTTCTGTAGATAGCATGAATTTTTACACTAATATATCTCCATCATGGTGGAAGACACACTCGAGCACTTAATCAGCTGTTGAAATTACTTATTGCCTTTAACTTGTTCATTTTGCAAAATGTTTTAAATCCAAATAAAAAAGACGCCGTTGTTTTAATAAAATTGGCATGCAAATGTTGATTAGATAATGACTATTCGAGCCCTGTGTAAGAGGCGACCTTTGAAACTAAGAAGAGATTATTCTGCGTTTGCGGACTGTAGTGAACATTTATAGTATATTTTAGCACAGTGTATTTTACTTTGTTACCTTGTTATTTTGTAATACATTTGCTCTCTCTTTGCCCTCCAAATCTCTGTAATTAGCCCAAATTCATTTTTGACAATATTTTACTTAAATTAGAGTCCGGAAAATTGTTTATTTTGGTTCGTAAGTGATGCACTCGGCAATTTTAATGGTCCATGGAAGGTTTATGCTTACGACTGTAATATTTTAAAGACATTGTGGGCATGAACAATTTGGTACGACTTTTAAGTTGTTTTTTCTTGTTTTTGTCTTAATTATTGTATGTAAGCATTATTATAAAGTCATTTATAAGTATTAACTATGTAAATTACTACTGATACTTATTTGGAGCATTTTAACTCTAATATTTGAACTTTTTTATTTATTAGATTTGGAAAACGTCTCTTCACTTGTTACTTTGAGAGCTGTTTGAAGATATGAAGGCCACAGTTTAAAACGTGAGGGATGTATGCAGTATTCACCGGCAAGGATTGATTTTCTAAATTCAAGAAGGTATTTATTTTTCTCTAATCTCCATGGATATCCTAGCATCGATTTTATTATTTAACGAGCGGAAGATACCCGTTGAAATTCAACGGGTGTGAAAAACATTAAACTTATTTTTTTATAATAAAACCACAAAGCCCGAAGAAAAACTGTATGCGTGGTCATTTGAGGAGTTCGTAACCTATCTTGTATGTTGTGTTCGTTGTAGTAGACACACTGACAGTTTCCCAGGTTCACGGAGAGATGAGTGACTATTGGTTCACTTTCATGCACAGGAAACCCAAAAATCGGCATCGCAGACTCATTACTACTTAAATAGCAACGGTTGATAGATGGTCACCTCGTCCCTCCGGTCCTCTTGAGCCGTCTTCTGAGTGATTAACAGCTTGATCGCTTCCCTTGTGTACATACGTATATTTGCATTCCATGACTTAATTCAACTATTCAACGTTGATATGTGCGTTGATTATCTTAATCAGGATTGGACAGTAGAGTACAATCCAGCGGTTGACACGTCAAGAGGAGTAATGGCAGCAGAAGCCATGTTTATTTGACCTATGAATCCTCCATCAATGGGACTGCGCCTTCGGCATAGCCATAATCATTATAATTTCCGCCATCTTAAAGCAGATTGAAGGTTTGAAACAGATTGGTCTGTATTTGAACCAGATTTAGAGCTGGTTACCCGTCTGTATGTTGGGTAAGGATGAAATTTGTGCAGATCTTAGCGTAACCCGAGAAACACCACGGGGAGAATCTCATGAGATCGCTGGTGGGCATGTTTTTGACCATCCAAATCTAACCTTTGTCGTTTTTCTTTCAAGGGTTCATTTTCTCGTAAATAAGACATTCATTTTGTCTTAAAAGGTTTTTTCGAAAGGTTACTCTTTTTTCTATTAGGCATGTTGATGGATATATTTTTAAGTCCAAGGAACGGAAACATAGCGGCAAGTGAGAGTCTAGAATAGGCAACTCGATGATTGAGTGAATGTACCTAAGTTAACTGCACATTAACACTTTTAAACGCATAAATAATTCGTGACGTTACTGATGTGGGAATTGGTCTAAAAACAGTTCGCGAATGTACTGAGAGGCAGACGGTTTCACTATGTGTAATACACCTGAGTACTAAACGATAATAAGCAACGCCGTGTTTGTTGTAGCAACAGAGGCATTATTACCATTGATATTCGCTGCACGTATATATTCTTTTAAGTGTGTAGTCTATTAATTCCTTTATGTGTAACGTTTACTACGTTACATATATATATGCCCCTTTGAGAGCTACTTTGAGAGTAGACGTTGAAGAGTATACTTGTTAAATATGCATTGAATTTAACGATTACCCCCCGAAGCAATCTATCATGGGGGCCTTGGGATTCCAGGATCTTCTTATACGAATTTTGTTTCTACGTACTATCATGGGCCTGCAGGAAAGCGTGATATTAAAATGCTAGAGGCGTGAATATTCTATGAAAATGAAATCTCTGGTTGTCAAGGAAATATGTTATTGTTGATTTCAGGGAAAATGTGAGATTTTTCAACTTTAAACATGAATTTCAGACAAATACGGAGCGTAGAAGAAAATCGATTGATAAAATTAGAAATTATATTGATTCAGCCATCCGATAAAAAAAATTCCAGCCCTATATCTTGAGTGAATGTACTTTTAAAAAGCAAAAAATGAAACCACTGCACCGAACACAATGCTTAGCATGGACCACCAGGGGGGACCTTCGGGGGCCTTTGGGGGGCCCTTAGATCTTTTTAATATAGCATATGATACAACCAGATATTTATTCTATCTACACGCCAAATTTCAGCTCAATCGGTCCAGTAGTTTTTGCGTGATGGAGCAACAGACAGAAAGAGACCATTACATTTTTATACATATTAGTAAGGATCACACCCTTAACCCTGAAAAAATAGGGTTTCGGTTAATTGAACCCTACAGTGTTTGTTGTCTACCAGTAACAAACATGTGTTCCAAATTTCATCAAAATCGGCCCTGTGGTTTAGGAGGAGATGTGGAACATACATACATACATACATACATACATACATTGACTTTTATATATATAAAGATATATAATATCTACATCTAAATACTACCCTGCGAACCGCAGCATGGACGTGTTTCAAGGGATGATGGGACACCAGCCGTGTAAATGAGAATGTTATGGGGAGACTATATATGTAGTGCTGAGTCAAAAAAATATTGTATTCTTTATGTCACGCTGAAACACACTTGTACTGAATTTCTCAGGCAACGTAAGCGTGTAGCCTCGGAGGCTCTAGTGGTTCCCAACCTAATCCCTCTAAAAGCTGTGTAACACTCTTTATTCGCTCGTAGAAGTTTTTAACTTACAATAAATCCTCAGATTTCCTTTTGATTCTGCTTTAACTTTTTGGTATTTAGTTTTTTACTAAGTGTACAGCTTTACTTTTTATTTTTCCAATTAAATCTTTTTGTCCAGGTTCCGAAATCAAGGAATAATGCGTCAACTTGTTTTTTTGGATTCGCTTGATTTTAGGATGTCTTTGAGGAAGAGAGCATGCTGCGTTTTGGCAAAATCCACCCTTCCGGAAGCCGTGCTGAGTCCTATGTAAAACGTTTTGATTGTCTAAGAAGGTCATAATATTGCTAACAATAATGTGTTCGAGAATCTTGCCTAAAATCAATTTGGCAATCAATGGCAATTTCCTGGGTCATGTCTGTTTCCTTTTTTTAAATATTGGCGTGACATTAGCTATTTTCCAGTCTTGGGACACATGGCCTTCGGATAATGACTTGCTAAATATGATTTCTAGTGTGATTGATGGCGCTAACTCCTTGAGAACGCAAGCAACCATTACTAGGACTGGTTACTTCTAATCGAACTTAGTTGTTTAGTTATTCCACCATGTTGAATAATGAAATTGGCCACCGGCTCATTAATGACAGGAATATCTGAATCATGTAGATAGTAATCCATAGTGTATACACTTTCGAAGTAGAAGTTCATTATGTTGGCTTTGTCAATACTGTTGGTGACTACTATGGCGTTTTTATCCAATGAAGACTCTACAGTTGAACATATGCCCTGAAGCTCTCTCGCGTACAACCAAAATGACTTGGGATTTATTTAGTAATTCACCTACTATTTTTTTCATGAAGTTACGTAGAGTAGTCTGCATTATTTTATGTTTTGGAGCGTTGAGCAACGTAAATTTCTCTCCCCGCGAGCTCCGTCATTTTGTAACCTAACCTTTTAAAATATTGTTTCATATAAGTTTAAAATAAGCTTTGCAGTTTTTTGTGTGCAGTTTACATAAGTTGTGCAAGAGTTTTTAAATAAGTTGTGTAGTTTCCTCTGTCTCCTGAATTCCCCACCTTACTCGGTGATTACACCAACGAGTTTATTTACTCTCACATTTGAATTTGTGTGGAACATATTCATCGGTTCCTTTGCGTAGAATTTCCAAGAAATATCTCCATGATATTCCCGTGCTTTCGTCTTTTGTAGTTGCTACAAATTTTGTCAATGAAGATCCAAAAAAAATGAAACCACATTTTCCAAATAAGTAGACTTCACAATTTGGTTTTACTGTGGACTCTACTGTTGTTTATAAAATCGCAATAATTAATTTATGATGCTTTCGAGGATATTGACGTGTTTAATTTCAGAATGGCTGACAGCTAAAAGGGCTAATACTTTGTCTCCTCACGGAAGGTTCGTTAACTACTTGCGTTAGAGAGTGGTTTGAAAGTTCATTAAATAAGGCCTCGCTTGCCACACGCTTCCTTGAACTTTCTCCTGAACTATAGGTTTCCCAATTTAATGACGGGAGATTGAAATCTCCGCCGATAATAATTACGCTTTTGTTATCTCTCGAGGTAAATGTTTATATCTGAGTTTCTAATTGGTACACAAATTCTTTATTTGAATCGAGTGGTCTGTAAAATGAACAAATATGTGTATGTAGTCATTTTGTTTTGCTGTTTAATAGTACACCACACGCTCTTTATTTTATTGCCGTCTAATGTGTGTATGGTGCCCTTCAAGTGTGATTTAACTGCTAAGAATACTCATGCGCCAGTCCTATCCGGTCGATCACATCTACATATTTTATATTGTGGTGGAAAAACTTCGCTGTCGCATATATCCTCTGCAAGCCAACTCTCGGTTCCAATTACTATATCTGCGTTTTGAAATATGTGCTCAACTTCGGCACGCTTGTTCTTTACACTACGACAATTTACTACCTACTACTAATTTGGTATCGTATTTGGTTTGATGTGATTCGGTTTGTTCTTTTCTGTGTTTCTGTGTGTTAATAGTTTGATATTCTCTAGAGTTGCTAAGAATTTACAGTTGATCTGAAGTTACGCCGTTCTATTGCGTGCGTGTTTTGGAGTTATTTTCGTAAGTAAGTTACATTTATTTGTTTGAGCTTCCCCAAAGTTTCTCTGCAATGACGAGCTATCAAATATTTGTCACCCGCAGTCACTTACCTGTGCTGACATTTTCAAGAGCTAGTAGTTTTTCCATACTCTGGTATCAATCGTCATTTTGAAGGGCCACTACGTCAATTACTGTTGATATTCAACCGCTATGTCGTATTCAGCTGTTTTTTGATGGAAATTTGAAAATGGAAATTTTGCTGCTCAGTTACCGGGTGCGCATTCATTTCGATTGCGATCAAAGACATTTAAGAATAATGTGCATCAAAGTATTAGTTTGAAATGTCATGAACTGGTATGTTAAATGTCCCTCTGCGTATGAATACAATCCATGTTCTGGTTCAATGACTTAGACAGAGTTTGGCATTAAAATATATGATCGTGTGAAGAGGCTTTTCAATTGAAGTTGTCGCGCTACAGCGTGTTATCCGAGACAGTTTTAGGTTGCAAATTGCTCTCACGGTAATGACATTATTGTAAATTACGGTATTGGTTTCCCATTTACATTTCATATTCTTAAAGTGGCGCATACGCAGAGACATTAACGCTGTCTCTTGTGAGAACCGCATTTACAGTCGAACGGTAACCCTCGCATTCAGTGCAAACGAAGTGAGAAACCATCATCCCATGAAAATTGAAAACTATGTTTTTGATACTCAGGATCACGCGATACCAGGCTCATGAGTTTCGTTCCTCGTTAACGTTATGACCAATCGTATCGAAGTCTTTTTTTAACGCATGGCATACATATTCATGCCACTCTCCTCAAAGTGCTCGACCTCTCGTTAGACATTCGGTCCATGTCTCCTCTTTTGGGATCAGGTGCCGCACGTATCCGATGAAACATTTACCGATGAGACATCAATGAATGCGGGAGTCTGGGAAGGGAATGGCGAGGAAAAACTTTTATCGACGACCGTGAAACCTGTTCTCCGTTTTATTTATTGCCACGGAAATCCGGTTCCCTATTTATGATTCATAAGCCGGCGTCCAATCGCAGGTGCGGTGCGCGACATTATCTCTGGCGCACTTCCGTCTCTGTGCTGCACCGAGATGTTAAACATCGCGCCATGTATTAATTTCTATGCTTACCGAGGAACTTTTAAGTCAGGATGGATCATGCCGAAATGTGTTCATGTGGTTTTTTAAAAAGGTTTTCTAAATTAATTATTGAGTACTCATTTATATGATTCTGATTTCCTCACTGTTTTAATGATCAGGAGAATTTTTGGTGCGGTGTACGTTTGCCTTTTAGAGAACACGCGTCGATAGATTGCTGCTAAGTATTTGAAATTCTAAAAAATTTAAAAGTGGAGCACATGATATTGATAACTGAATTTTTTTAAATTGAATTTTTCCGTCACAGAATAATTTTGTAAAGAAGAAATATTGGCTCCTCGTCTTATCCAACTCTTTAGATTGATTTTCTTGAAAATTCATTTTATCATTATATTGGTCATCATTTCCCCTAGTGCGTGTTACATTCAAGCATATCTGTAGTTGAAGTGGTTCTTTCCCTTGTGCTACCTGATATGTCCCAGAAGAATCTGGTGCCCAGAAATTCTGACATATTTGAATTTACCTGTAGGTATTCGCAGAAGATTTGAACCCTGGACCCCTGGGCAGTGTTACGATGCTCTACTCTTGATGTTACCTTACCGTTATAGCACTGTTGGTTAATTTTATCAATTGGCGTTTTTGCGTAATTTTATCGAAATTCGGTAATGTGCAACGAGATTTTCCTACAGTTGGTAAGGTACGGCTGGCTTAATCATTGCCAGATGATTAAATTTAACATTTTGTGTTCTTCAGGCGTCGATATTTCTTTTCCCGTCGAATTTTTTATTTCTTCTCCGCTACGATGATCATCAGAGTTAAATATTTTTTATTTATTATCTAAAGTAATTAGCGTGGTTTTACGATAGTAGAGAACGGTATAAACGTTTTTTTTTTAGTTTTTGGAGAAAATCTAAAAAGATATTTGACTTTGTGTGAAAAAGGATTCCGACCCAGTGGAGAAAATAACGGAGAAACTTAATATTAGAGTTTCGTTAAAATAAAAGCATTTAAGGTGGTTCCACCGTAAAATGACTTAAATGTCATTTTATTCATATTCTCTCTACTTCTCCCTCTGTAAAAAACTGTCTCCCCTATCTGATATGAGCAACAAAATAATACCTTTCCACGCTATTTTATTCTATAATTGAACTTGAAATTACGTTGTGTTCAATGGGGGAATGAGAGAAACACGGGGAAAAATAGTATGTTTCCATAAAATATAAATGCCATTTTCGCGGAAAACTATTTATATGAAGGAAATAATCCAGATAAATGGAATAAAAATAAAATATAGGCATCTAACCACCTTATTTTTCTAGTTATTTGGGAATTAATGCCGTAATTGAAGTCAAAATGCGGTAATTCGTAGGAAATGGCGCTGCAGTCGGCTCCTATGGCTGGAAAAAAGTGCTAATTTAAATTACATTCGCGGAATATTCTGTATTTTTTCTACTTTACTTTTGGTTTCTACAGGTAACGCATTTCATCAGCGAAAGCAGGATTTTTTTGACAAAATATAAAAAATGTGGAATGTAGGTTTTGTTTTGACTCATCCAGTCGCGGCGGAATCTCCTTAAAGAAAACATTCGACGAGAAAGGTTGAGTACCGGATGAAATTGACGACTGTGACGTGGCTGCATAACATACAATAATTTGAGCATTGGAAAACGGGGTGCTTTTTTTTCAAGTTGACGACTCAAACAAAGAGTGCAGAAGGCAATGGAGTCATTCGACTGGGACACTTCGTACACTCAGAAGTCGCTGAGCGGGAGTCTGGATCGCGGGAGAGAATCTTGCGCGCGGAAATCCATCACTTCTCGGAAGCGCCTCCTGTTAAACATGCTTTTCACGGCAGTTAATGCCAAATAAATTTAAACTTCGAACACTAGAAATATTTGTAATTTTCTTGATCCCTTTCTTTGGTTTTGCCTCTTTAGGAATTGTCGATCAAGTTTTGCTTCAATATAGCTCAACTCCCTAAAAGCCTCCTAAGTTGAAATTTCATATTGTCAGGAACGGTTTCAACTATCGATTCTTTAGTCCTGCTGCTGACACTATCAGTCTTTTTCTTGGTAATAACTCTATTGATGAAAACTGTTGCAGTTTAGGACTGCACATTGTGGAGGGGCTAAATCCTTTCGGTAAGAGATGTGGAAAGAAATTCCTCGCATCCTACCTAATAAGCATTTCTCACTTTTATAGCGTTAAGGTCTCCATATTTTTGTCTCTCAAATTTCTCGCTGATAATTTACCGCCGTAGTAGACGTAGGCATTTTATGTTGCGATCTTTTTACGATAGTCTCTTAATTCATGTCAGACTGTCAACATTTTTCAGATTATCTTAGTTCTGGAAACTAGATATTATATTATGCCGGAGATAAAATTTTAAAAATCACTGTATAGACATTATGCATTCGAGGTAAATGTTTTTATACAGGGCTTTCTTCTCATTCCTAGAGATAAATGTAACCAAAAACGCCGTAGACTTTTTAATGTAGAGCGGGATTGTCGATGATGAGTTTGTTTCTCCTACATATGAATGAACTTTCTCACCGGCACGTTAAATGGAGCTCATGCTTAACGTTTTTTCTTGTGAACAGTGGAATGGCAAACTGATAAAAATATTTCAATGCTAGTTTTTATCATAAATGTGTTGCCTGCTAGGATATAAGAGACAAATATATACTCCAATGTGAAGTACCCAGGAATAAAAAATGTTCAGGAATTTCAGCGGACAAAAGGTGTGTATTAATGTTATTTTCTCGGAAACACGTTGAATTTGAAAATAAGAAGGTAATGCTTAAGAAAAACTGAAAAGCGGCTCAGGAGTAATATGTGTGAAAATAAATGGCAATATCTTTTTAATGCATTTAAAATTCCTTTTAACATTCATTCGGAAATAGTAATTTTCTGATATTTTTATCTTGAATTTCCTCAACGGAATTTGAAATCTGTATCATATACTTAAAAAACTACAGGAATTTTGGATCCGTAGTTATTTACTGAATATCGCAATATTCTCGAAGAGTAGCATTGTTGTCGCCCGGGTATTGTGATAGCTGGAATAGCATTACTACGGAGAATACCATAAAGCAGTAGTAAATGCATCGCTCATTCGGAGTTAGAGTATGTGCACGGATCTATCGATTGAATGGATGGATGAGTGAGCCAATTGTACTCCTAGACATAGTCACCCACCTTGATCTTGTATTTCAGACGCAGGGCATCGGCTTAAGATGCAAGGTGATGTAGGATTCAGGGGCTGAGCAGCACTCTCTACCCAAGTATCTACGCTTGAACGCTGTTTGCAATTTTCCAATTAAAACATATGATGAAAATATCAGGAGTTTAGGTCGAATAAAAAATTTAAAAATTCTTCCAACGCTTCGGATATAGTATTAATCCATCATTGGGGTTTTTTATACCAGTTGTGGATTGTCATGAGTCACTATTTAAGTTGCGATATTCCATATTCTGTCCCTTGTGGTTGGCGTTATCGTTATCCTTCCTGTTGGATTCGGTATCGGTGTTATCTATATTTTCTTCTGAATGAAATGTTCATGATGAAGTCCTGCATAGTTATTTTTCCTCCTTGTTTAATAATTCATATGATGTGTTTTATCGATCTCTTTTATTTTACGATGCAAAAATCAGGAGTTTAGGTCAAATAAAAAACGTAAAACTTCTGCCAACGTTTCGGATATATTATCCTGACACGGAAACTATTTTTTAAGTTGGTAAGGCTACTTCTAAAAGGAATTTCGTTGTGGGTATGTATGTTTAAGGAATTCTTATTTTTCAATTTTAACTACTTTTAAAGGTAATGCATCATTTTAAAGTGAAAGTAATTATCACAAGCTCCAACTAATGAACATATGTGGTGCTCATCTTAGAGATCTGGTGTTCCAAAAAAATATTCACCCATACCTCTCCTCCAGTGATACGCAAATCAGTGCAAGTACAAAATCTTGAAAAGGCCACGCGTTTTCTCTAGGTCGCATCTAGTAAGTTATGTAATCAATAGCAAACAGGCAACTACGGAGGAATAAAGGAGTTGAACCAGAAGAGAATGGAGTGGAGTGGAGATGTCGCAAACAATTCTCGTTGATGGCTGCTGCTGATGTTGATCTTTTGAATCCCTTCCCTTCCCTTGTTCACCCCTGAGTGTGGTCCTAAGGAAGGGATCCCAAGCAGGCAAGAAAACGACGGTGTTCTTTTTATCCCTCTAGCTGAACCTTAAATAAAGGAAGGTAGGTCTCCACGAGCACTGACAATGATCCATCCTCGCCAATAGAGGACTAGTTAAATTAATTTCTATTTTTTATTCCCTACTCGACTCACCTAGACCCCACCATTTCCCTTTTCCTTCCCCCTTCCTCTCGGACCATGAGGGGAACTCCCTCTATGTTCCTCCATGAGAGTATCCAAATCCCCTCACTCCTTCCCAAATATTTGAACTTGAAGGTATGGGAAACAGTTTCTGTGCTTACCGTGTGGTAATGTTTGCTCTTCATATTAATGGGAGACGAAATAGTGGTAGCTTTGCATGACCTAAGTGGAGATATGGATTAAATTGTACCTCCTTGAAATTGTTTTAGTTTTTTATCTGCCCCGCTATTGTAAATCTTTTCAAGGTAATTGATATTTACCGTCAGCTCTTTTCTCTTCCTCAAACAATCTTCCGTCGTCTCCTAGAAGCCTTCTCGTAGATGAGACAATCTCCCTTTCAATTCCTCACCCCAAATAACGTAAATAAAAAATAGCTCTTAACCGACTTTTGATAATAGCCATGAAACTAACATGGGCAGAAACTATGGTAAATTATACATTTTGCGGCCTAATCCTCGATCAATATGGAGTGACAACATTTACCTTGTGTTTCTCTATCAAAAACCATTTATCAACATGTAAAATAGTTTGAAATTCTATTTCTCTATGGAAGCAAAACATTACGATCTTCGTGTCGTCGTTTAAAAGCAGTTTCATCGTTTCCTAAATCAGCATTGCATACTTTAAAGACCGAAAGAGGAAAACTTCCCTGCTTCGGTCCGTCGTAACTCCTTTCCTGTAACCCTTATAGTCAGTAGCTAGGATAGATGCGTCTTTCTTTTTCCCACCAACGCTGTGAGTCAATTACGCGAGGCGCATATTCATATGCGAGTATGTACGTCTTTTTCCGTCGCTCTTGCTTCTACGTGTTATTTATTTCTCTTCGTTACCAAGCAAGCCGCCTCAAAACCGATAGACACAAGGGCGCTGGAACGTTATGCATGAAAAAGTTGGAGCAAAGAAAAAGTAATTGAAGAAATGATCCGATCCGCTTTCCCGGCGTATGATGTTGGTGAAGTCTATTCGGGTTCTCCACTGGGTAACACTCAGCATTTCAGCCGACGTTTCGATGCACGATTCGTCTCGATGCACGATGCTCTGATGACCATGGACGAATCGTACATCGAATCATAGTGCGCAGAAATGCAGAATGTGACCCGTTGGAGAACCCGAATAGATTTCACGAAAAATAAACTGCTACAGATCAATGTTTCGCTGTGCATGTACTGTGGTCGAGTGTATTGCATGGAAAGAAAGAATCCTTGTATCTATCTTTTCGGCAGTTATAACTTGTTCTAATCACTTTTTTCTTTGCCAATAATGGCATTTTCATTAAAGTATTCTACCAGCTGATTGGTAGGTTCTTGGACAGTCCCCATTCTGCATCCCAACCTCATAGGTTTATGGTACTAAGCTAGATTAATGTCCTTTAGTCCAGTATCAATTTTGTGCGATTTGAATACATGTCTAATTACTTCTTGTTCAAAATCTTGTCTTGTATTTTCTAGTCTAAATAAATTGAAGTTCGCGGTCGTGCCGGATCTTTTTCAAGACCGGCCCGGATCTTTCCAAGTCTAGTGACTTAATTCTGAATTTTATCCTTATAAATGTGGAGTGTCTATTGGCTGCAATCCTTCCTTACATTATCTTTTTCATATTCTGTTCATTTTGAAGAGTTTTTGCCTAATTTCCCGGCTTATTTTCGTAGTTTATTTAATCTTCGGATCCAATGTTTAATCTTGAGACTCACAAATGCTCGTGGTTCTCTTCAGTATTAAGCTTAACCGGACCCTAATATTATTTTCCCTATACCAATTCGTCCGAGGATCTTCTCACAACTCCATAGATATAACTTGGGCTCTTAAGCGCATCGCGACAAAATTTTCCGTGGTTATTTTCTCAGGGAGGATCTAAACATATGTTACGCCAAAATATTTAGGTACGTCTACCTAAATGAAAGTGTTCACTGTACTAAGATTACACAATTCGGTGTCGTGCAAAAGAACCCTTTTTGTATGGTAGTTACTATGGCACAGTAGTTTTTCTAGAAGTCAAAGTTATGGTTGGTCGATGAGAATTGAAGCGAAACATAAGGAATGGGTAAGATTGATACGGCTGAATTTGAGAAAACTTTTAGTTTCCGTATTGATAAAAATGTCTCGAATGAAAGGTCTTTCTTCCAAAGCAGCCACTACTGTAGTTTTATTTTTTTTAATTTAAAGGGAGAGAATTGGAACACCAATTCCCTCCCACTCCGTCTTTCTTTAAAAAGCTAGAGCGGAGTTCCTCTTTATTGCTTCAATTACAATAATATTTGGGGTACCTATAATTAAACCCCCAATTTTCTACACTTTACTTTTTTTAGCAATTGGTTCATATTTTCCTAGTGAACTTCAAGTTTCAATGTTTTTCATTACATTTAATTTTACAAAGTGTATTATTCTTTTTTTTTTCTCTTCTGATTTCTTCATCGGGTGTCTTGCGATTTTCTTTGCTTGCTTTACAATTGTTATTTTCTTCTTAGAATTTCTATCACAAAGTTGTCTTCTTTCTTCTTCCTCCTTCTCAGCATTCTCACCATTCCTTCCACTTCTTTTTTCTTTTCTTCTCTTCTCTCCTCCTTTTCTTTTCTTGTCTTGATTTCTTCTACGTCCCTTCTCCTTCTCGCGGTCTTGTGAAGTTTGAAACTGCTTCGGCTGCTTTTTTATTCCCCAGTCCTTTTCCAATCTCTCTTGTGACTGGCCAGTTTCCGAAGATCTTCTTAAGCTCAGTTCTTTCTTCTGCGTATTTTGGACAATCATACATCCTATGCTGTACATCGTCTGGTCCTAGGTTGCAGTCGCATTCTTCATTTTCTTCCTTTCCTATTTTCTTAAGATATGTCTTGAGTCCTCCATGTCCCGTTAACGCGGTCCGTTGCTACATGTGTCCAAGCGTGTGTGCACAATATGGAATTAACTATTGTAGTTACAGGTATTTATTAAATTATTTTAATGCTGAATAATACTTGTAGTACGAAAAAAGAGAGAACTGTCCCTATAATTGAATAGAAAAGCCATCATTTACCCTTGTCTCACTCAGGTACTTTTTCACGTCTTAGGATTGACGGCGTTCTTTTACAGTATGAAGTGACTCTTTAAATACATCCCAGCCTTGAAGCACAATGAAATTCGTCTTTTGGGACAGTACTCTTCATCATATTCCGCAAACGTCAAACTTCATACTTTTTCCTAGTCTTCTCTTTGGAATAGGTACCTGCCGCTGCCTGTTTTCCCGAATTAATAATGTTTGCAGTCATGTTTTGTTTATTTTTCAGCTCTTCCCTTAATTCTCGCAAGAGATCATTTCCAAAGGGTTTATGCTTGCTCATGTGCTTCTCTTTAATGAATTCTTGGTAAATATTAATTGTTTATACCAGCAATAAATTCCAGGAAAAGGAAAAGCCATTGACCTTGTTCAAGGGGTTATTAATTCCTTTTAGGCGTTTGTAACTTATTATACGCTTCAACTATTTTACACTCAGAAGTCAAAGATTAATCTGATTCAGCTTAATATTTAGATTAAACTAGTAATATGATGATGCTGAGTGAGTTAGGAAAACTAATATTAATTATACGTTCCAACGAATAATTTGTCACTAAGAATAGTATATCATGTCAACACAGCGCAAAAGAAAAGCTATTGTTAAATTTTGATTGGATAAGGTGTTTTTTTAAACATATTCTCTTACCAAAATATGTGTTGTAGTTAGTTTAAACCAGGAAATTGTTTCTGCGCAGCGATACCCATCAAAGTTTCGAGATAAAGTTTTTTTACTGATTGATATTCTTTTTATAACTTTTAAGAGGTAGTTCTGACCAAGTTTTATTATCATATCTTGTTCTTGTATTTTATTTAAACTGATTGGTGCCTCATTAAGTGATAATTCAATAGTTCCATGCTCCATCGAAATTTTTTTAGCTATCCCGAAATTTCGTCGTTTTTTATCGAGGTGCTTAGCAGCATACTAATTTTTTTATTGCTTGGTAAACTTTCATGTTGTTAACTAACGTGATTTTTTAAAGTAATTACATCACTAGGTTACCTGAGTTCACATTTTTAAGTCGGCATTTCCTTGGTAGAAAGGATATACCTACTTTAGATTTCTGTGCCGTTTACCTACTCCGAAACAAATCATGTCCAAGAAGAGAGATGGACGATGTTATACATGTTATATTGAGAGGGAATTTCAAGGGTGTCGTCCGGCGTGTTTTTTTTATATGTCACCCATATCGATATTTCATGATAATTACGTAAGCTGCAATAAAATCGATTTCGCCACTAAACCCACTTTTATGTCCGGGGCATAAAATATCGACTACTGCCGTCCGCGTTAAAAGGACGTTAGCTGCGCGGAAATAAAACGTTATATACAACCCTATCGGTCCAGAGCGCTATAAATACGCGATTTACGACGCCACCTGGCGATGCTAGCATTAAAACGAACCATCTTGCCTCTTTGGGAGACAATGGAGGCGCTGTCGGGTCGAGAGCGCAATTGCATAACTCGAAATTACTCTCGGAGAAAAAATGGGGGTGGGGAAAGCCCATGACAAGAGACTGACTCGAGGAAAAGAATGATTCCCTTTCTCTCGGATGTCCTTTTGACTTCATCGGACGTGTTCTCAGGCTTGATGGGGTGTCAGTGGGTGGGATGGGGTGTCAAGAAACCAACATCGTGGTGAGTTTAGTTTAACTTACCTATATTTCTGAATAAGTGTCATAAGAAATTTTTTTTTAGTTACATGGTTTTATTAAATATACAAATACTAGTGAAGGTTAACACGTTGAATATCTACGGGAAGGAAATAAATCAACACTGCTCGTGGCTGCGTACGACGTCAAATGTTTCGATGAAATTGACTAAAAATGTTAAGGTGGTTCCGCCGTAAAATGACTTAAATGTCATTTTATTAATATTCTGTCTACTTGTAGAAATATTTGTCCTCTATCTGATATGAACAACAAAATAATACCTTTACTTGCTATATTACTCTCTAATTGAACTTGAAATTACATGGTGTTCAATGGGAGTCTGAGAGAAACACGGGGAAAAATAGTATTTTCCATAAAATATAAATTCCATTTTTGCGGAAAACTATTTACAAGAAGGAAATAATCCAAATAAATTGAATAAAAATGTAATATAGGCATCTTACCACCTTATTGTTTTAGTTATTTGGGAATTAATGCCGTAATTGAAGTCAAAATGCGGTAGTTCGTAGGAAATGGCGCTGCAGTCAGCTCCTATGGCTGGAAAAAAGTGCTCATTTTAAAAAAAATCGTGGAGTAATCTGCTTTTTTTCTACTTTACTTTTGGTTTTCTGCAGGTAACATATTTAATCAGTGAGAGCAGGGTTTTTTGGACAAAACATAAAAAATGTGGAATTTAGTATTTGCTTTGGCTCACACAGTCGCGGCGAAACCTCCTTAATAGCAAAAAATAAAATTTCGGTTTATCATTTACAATATTTTTGCATTTACATACATTGATTGTAATAAACCATTCATATCTTATTTAGTGCAAAGAATCATTGAGTTAATGGATATACACGGAATCTTCTCTTAAACAAAGTGTATGATCGTTATGGAGACGATGACTGAAAAACGCTAACATATTGCGAAAAATTATTTAGTTTTGGCAAATATTTTGGAATTTTGACCGAAATACAAAATGCAATTGAAGGAATAAGATTACTTATTTTATTTTATTTCTATTAGTACCTTTCCAAATAACAGAAAACCACTATTTCTAACTTAATTTTGCAAATAAAAAATGTCTACAGCCAAATGAAGATTCAGCTTCACATATACTCATTGGTGATTATTATATTAGATAATTTAAGCAAAAATGTTGCTGCCATGGTTCATGTGGAGGCGAAGGGCTTCTTACAACCATAGAGTAAGTACATATAATATATTTACTCTACTTACTCTATGTAACAACCCAGTGCGCCTAGTGCCCCGACGGTGTATATATTATTTTTTCCATTTTTTTCATTTATAAGTGAATATTTGCCGAGCTCACCGAAGCACCTTTTCAATAGCCAACAATAAAGTAAACAACCTATATAGCAACCAATTTAATGAAGTGAACCCGGGCGTATGGGAGAGAAAGCAGTGACACTTATATTGTAATATTGTATTGCCATCGAAGTTGCACCTGTGTGCAAAATTTGAAGGAGGTCAGATGAGTGCAAGTGGGTGAAAAATCGTTTAAAATATTCCAACCAAACAGACAAAAATTCAAGTTAAATAAAACCATATTTAACAAAAGTGATTGTTGGAGGAGAAGATGGTAAGTGAGAAGTAGTTACCAGCACTTCCACGTCATGACAAAACAGGCGATAAAACGGATCTTCATCGAGCTATACGAGGGTACGTTGTCATTTATGTACACAATGAAATGATGTTGAGGACTTTATAGCTATCATAGAGTAATGGCTCTTCGTCATAATGAGACCACGTAAGCAAGTTGTGGAGCAGGAACAACATAAAATTCCCATGCTATAATTTTTGAATAGTTAGCCGTTTTCCACCAAAGTTAATGAATTTGGTGTAGTGATTCATGAATCAAATGTCCCATGGTGTAATAATGTATCATTACTGCAAGTCTCCATTCCCATCTACAAAAATTTATTACAGTACAAAACGGTTTATTGAATCAATTAAAAACTACCCGGAGTTTACTTAATTGAACACGTAATTATTTAAAATGCAGCCTGCTTACAATTATCTCTGCGAGTTTAAGCTATCTCAAATTCAGCTTAAGAGTTTAAATTGCCTTTTATTACATATTTTAAACGATTCATTTTTTTGCTAAATATTATCACGTTCATGAGGTCACTTATTGCACAAGGAAACCATTTTCCTTTGCTGATTAATCAGTAAAGCTTATTTGTTTCAAATATATGTTTTTTTGCGTTACAGAGGTACTTATTGCTTTGGAATTATATAATTTAACTAATTGCGTTTTGGCAGGTTATGTGCCAAATATTTTACCATTATCCTTTGCATGCAATTGATGAAAACAATAGGTGCACCTTGTTGCCATTATTTAAACACAAGTCATTAATTCTCATGACTCATCGTAAGCCACTCTTGGCCGCTCTATCTGGGAAATATTGATCCGGAAGTCTTTTATTGACGAAGAGAAAAATGTAAACGACACATAAAACGCAGGCAAGTGTGTGTGAACGAAAATATATCATGGTATGTTGATTGCAAAAATATGTTGATATCTCTCAGTTCAGAATCATAAATTTTTACGGGTGGATATCATAAGTGATCATTTGCCAAGTTTTTCAAGTGATCCGAAGCTATATAGATGTCACATCGCATTTTCATTAACCACTACCAAATGCTCAATACGTTCTCTCATTCATGGATCATCCAGTGCCCTAAATAATAAAATTTCAAGGTGACTCCTGGCGATGATATCAATTTTTCGTTTTCCTTTATGTATAAGGGAACGATTTCTGCGGTAAAGACATAAATATTAATGAATTCACCTGTGGAGTCGAGTAGCATCACCACTCACAAATTCCCTCTCGAATTTCCAGGTTTTTGGACTGGAAAAATTGTTAGGATCATTATGGGTGTATATCTGCATATCAGACTCGTTGAACGGCAAAATCAGGTCGTTTTTATGGATTTCTCTACGTACTAATTCATCTGTTATAACGCTAGCGAATGATATAAACTACCGTATTTTGCCGTATTAAGCAAGGTAAAGTGACTATTGAAATGGGACTTAAGACTAGATTCTTGGACTAGACTTGGGCTAACTTCCAACGTGCTCTCAATAATCGCGAAATGGTTCAATATCGTAGTGTAGGAATTTTTCTATTGTCTATCTTCACTTTCTATCACTCCGCAAAGAGATAAATGTTTCGACGTGAAAAGATAGTAATCTTCGAAGCCAATGATTCCCAACTCGTGATGCACTTACCGTGAATGGTTCGTTCTCGTTGGTAAAATTAAGTTATAGGGGAAGAAGGGTTGGAATAGCAGCAATGATATGAATAGTAAATAATTTTTGAAGTTATACTTCTTTGCGCCCGTTGGAGACTTTTGGGATGGGATGTTGGTCGAGAAACCGCGTCCCGCTCTTTTGGGTGAGAAAAATCCACATTTGTACTCATTGATACGAATTCCTGGGTATTTCTAATCGAGCTAAAAGGATGAAATTTTAAGGGAAGGGTTCAAATTTGGTGTCGAGTCAGGAAAAAATCGAAAATCCCAATATTTTTCATTGGTTTCGAGTCCAGATAGGATTTTGTTTTTTAATGGGTTTAAATGGGAAAAACGAATAATTTACGTGTAGAGTAATTTTCATTCATTCATTAAAATATGAAATAATTTAGATACAAGTTTCATTCTTTGACTGAAATGAGGCCAAAAGATCAATGCATTTAATTCTTGCAACCGATGTTTCTCTATCGATCGATAAATTGAAATATTTGAAGTTTAAACGCAAAATTAATTCAAATTTCGATCTTTTTTCCTTTTCGTTGCTAAGCAATTTTTCCATTGTTCCCGAGACTTCCAGTACCTTATACACAGGCTATGCTGCATTTAAGAGAATTTAACCTTCTCGGAGCGTGTTTCAATAGCTTTTAACAATATTATGCCTTCAACCGGTACGATTTACTATGTTTTATTATGATATATATAAACTGTTTCGTAGCTTTGACACTCCTCCATTTGCTCATGTCTACGGAATCCGTTGGCATCGCTCCAGATTCCTCCATTTTGCTTCTGAAACACTCTTTACACCTTATTCCGGGTTTCCCTCTCTCTGTTTTTCCAGGAAACATTAATCCTTGCACCTACTTTCTGAAATGTACCTCGAAACTCCATTCTACAAGTCAAAACCATGTAAAATGATAATGTTCTATGATGCATTATCTCTTGGATTTTGAAATTATGAATTCAAGTACTACGCCATGTGTTTAATATGTAAATTATAATAATTGAGATCAGCAAAAATAAAATGAAATGTGAAAATCCATAGCATTTACTTAGCTCATATTGATTGAATTTCATACTGCCAAATAACTGTAATCATGTTTAATTACAAATATTTACTTCAAAATTGCTCAATGGCATGAATATAAAAGGAAAAATATAGCAATTACTAAGAAGAACAAAGTACATATGTCATGGGAACATTCGTTTTATGCTATTATCTCATTATTATATTCTTAGGTCAAAAATTGACCCAGCTAAAATAATTTCCAAAAGAAGTAAGACCTTATTGCATTCGTTTTTAATGATTTACAATGTACTATCATACACTTTTCCCCTTTTGCTTGCAAACTGCAAGCACCCATTTACTCGTTTTGTACGTTCGAACTTTGAAAAGAAGTTTTGTTTAAAATAACAATATATCGAAGAGAAATATATTGAATAATAGAGAAAAAATGTCTTTTATTTCATTTATATATCCTGTCTGCCTGTGTGTGTGAGCGGGTGTGTGCGACCGGCCAAAGAAGTATAACTTCCACCGTCTGGTCCGAAGCAGACCACGTTTTTTTTCCAATGTAAGGGTTGTAATTTAGGGAAATAGTTGACGTAGGGGGGTGCAAATAATAAGAGGATTGGAAACCGCTGTTCTAGGTTTTTGGTGATGTTGACAGATTATAAAAATAGGGAATTATAATTTGTTATATCGTGCGGATATATTAATTAGGTTAAACATACTTGACTGTATGATGCATTAGTAAATAAGACATTGCTATGGTATTGTAATATCACGTTTCTTCGGCAAACTTGGTGGTAACAAGGGTATTATGATTTATCTGCTTCTTAAATAAACGAGGTAAGGAAGGACGGTGAATCTCGGTGAGTTACTCAACTTTGGATGATTATAAATAAAAGAAGAAATTTTCCAGTGAAAATGTGAGTATTATTTAACATAGGTAAAGCTAGATCAATTCGTTTATTCAATTAAAATCGGTCGGTAAATCATACCGACTCATTTTAAGCGCTAACATTTCTTTTGCACCGTAGATTCTGGCCCAAGACAGTTTTTTAAATTAATAAATATTTGTACAGTTTTATTTCTCTGGTTGCTAAAACCAACTTAATGACAAATTAATTGAAGAAACGATATCGGAGTTAATTCTAATGAGAGATAATTGGAGTTAAAAACTTTCATTAAAATATACGTCAATATGCATTAAATAGAATTTTACTCGATTTATCTGAAATTAGATCGCAGAAGTAGAAGTGCGTTCACGAACCGGCTAACTCGTTCTTCCTCTCTTCAAACATGTTCAAGAATTATTATTTATATACCTTGTAACTTATTTAACTTATTTTTATTCAAAAAAGTATTTGTTGTTGCAAATATTCAACGGCAATTATGATTTTCCGACCGATCAAAGTCGGAAAAAATTATCACTAATTTGAGTTGCCATGTCATTCGCCAGGATATTTATCTATACTAGTATCCTCTTTGTGACTCGTCATAACTCAGCCCGTGAACATTAAAGGCGTTTAATTAAATGAATAACTGATCAATGTTCGTCGCTTTCAGTCGGCCCTCGAGTACGTGAACGGTACGCTTAATTTCAAAGTGAAATCTCGCGAAAAATCATTCAGGCCGAGGTCTACCGGATTCAAGCACCCTCGTTCAAAGGGTTCCATTCCCAATTTTTTGACTGACTCGCTCGATCCCCGAAAAACCGCTCTCGTATTACCCCTGGCCGACTCTTCCGGCGTCTCGGGGGGGGGGGGCCGAGAATGTTTGAAGCCGAGGGCAAGACGCAAGTGGCGGCCCCCTCAACTAATTGATGCCGCGGCCCAAGTGGGCACAAGGCTGCTAGGCGAGCCGAGTGAAGGAGGCCAAACTAGGTTATCCTAGGAGTGTGCCGGAGCCTCATTAAGAACGTTGAGGAGAGGGGGAGCTAAAGGGGGAAGGAAGAACAACTTGGAAAGCGCTCCTGCTCCCCCCCCCCCAGTCATAACGTGCAATATGGAACACTCCCTAGTGTGTGTTTTCCCCCCGCTTATCTCTTCCGGAAGCCAACAACTCCTCTCACGGTTAACGACGGACAATGAAACTCTCATTTGCGTGATGAGAACACTTGGAAACAATTAGTTTTTAATCGACCCGCACGGTTTTCTAGTCCTTGCACTACTCGCTCCGATGTTGAGAATTTTCCTCTTGAGCTCTCTCAGATCATCTCACGCTCCCCTTGGCACAACTCAACTCTCTCTTTCTCTCTTTATCTCTCTCTCTGTGGATTTCCAGGTGCCTGCTTCTCCGCCGCGTGCCGAGCCAGTACCATGGCCCACCACGCATGAAATTGAACCGACGTTTGACTTCTTGCCGCGGTTTTATTCTCTTCTCTCTCTGTTTCAAATTAATCACCAGAGAAAACGGTAAATAGAAGAATAAGCGTTCGTGGGAATAATCCGCTACGGGGAAGAGTTAGGCGCTACCCATGCGATATTATTCCCGAGTGTGCTTGCTTAAATTTAACATAGTACTGCTAATGTTTTCCCTTCTTAAGACATTCACAGTGTTTTCTTTCAGACCTTATTAGTGACACACAAAGTCAATTCTCTCGTTTCGGCATGGTTTCTTAACCTCTTCAGTTCTTCCGCTCTCTGTCTCCAGAAAATTTTGCGTAAATGATTAAATGGGACCTTTTTGGGATAAATAAGATGTTATTTGAAATAACAAAAAGTATTGAAAGAAAAGAACGCATAAATTGTAACGTGCCAATTTTAGAGAATGAAAGACAATCACCCGAGTTGAAATCCGATGTGTAATAGGTACCCAAAATTTATAATAACACTATGTAGCCCACTTGCTACTCGAGGACTGATGTGGCTAAGTAGAAAATTATTATAGCTTTACTAATCCCTAGCATTTTTTTAGGTGTTTTTTAGGTTTTTTTCGGATATATATATATATATATATATATTGTAAGCGCTTAGCTTAAATAAAAGGATTTGGTCCGGAGAAGACGCAGTAAGGGAACAAGTCGGAAATTCTGCTTTTACAATTTATTCACGCACACACAATACATGTTTATCGGTCACCCGCGCGAGACTGCTCGAGTCTCTCCTGCCACCACGCAGCGCCCAGCACCGCGTCACCGCGTGACCCCCTCGAGGGCTCCCTATTGGCCGGCAATTGCAGTAGCTTTTTACCTTACCCGTGCATCTTCCCACGAAGCAAGATCCCACGGCAAGGCGCCGCCAGGTGTTAGAGGAGCCACACCTAAATGTGATTCCACATCCGGCGGCTACCATTTCAGCTGAGACCAACACCGGGGCGACGCTAGTGCCGACCGCTGCGCGCACGCTTACACCACTTCCCCCCAAAAGTGAATCGCTGAATAATAAAGAATAACATGTAGTATTCAGCGATTCATTCAACAACCAATCAGTCAACCAATGTTCTAAAAATAAAAATCAGATTATACATTAATTATTTAAATGCAACCCAGAAAATAACACTGCCCCTGAAAAATATTTTTCACCCAACAATATAAAGACTCATTCCAATCGTTTTGCCCATGACCTACATAGGTAAACAAAATAAATGGAATGGGAATGACAAAGGGAAACAAATATATACACATGACTACACACATACAGTCCCAATTCATAGTCTATGCAAACTAACACCCTCTACAATTCACTACTATTCATGCACTGGTTGTTATATCTTGTGAAGTTTGTTCTACAAATTCTTCTTCTATTGCACATTGACTGTTTATAACACTTTTATCATATAGTCCATTTAAACCTGTTATTTTGACATTTACCAATATTCATTTAATTATAAAATGTTCAAGTTTAAGTGAAATCCCTTATCAACATCACTATCAAAACATATACACCAAACTTATTCATCCCAATAATGTGTTTTTTCTTGAAATTAGCGGAATGATATGTTCCGTTCATGAAAATAAAATAACCCCTGTAAGACATTGAATCTACCCCAACCTAATTCCTAATTATTTCATCGGGCTCTGCTCCTACTTCTTCAGCAGGGGCTTCCAAGCTCGATAGCGTGACGCGCACATTCTTCGCATCGATTACTCCTTTCCTCCTCTTCCTTTCTACCGCTCTCCCGCCGCAATTACTACTCAGCGCCGACCGCTTCCAGTACAAATATAACATCAGAATTGTTATCCCAATAGCGCTCCCTAACCCCACAATGATTTCCCAATTTCCATTACGAGTAGAGGTGCTAGCTGCTCGCAGTCTTTCAAATAATATACCACTTTTTAATGGTGTCACTTCTTGACCCCTAGTAGGGTCCAAACCACACCCCACCACCCACAACAACCAAACCCAACACTTTAAAGGTCCTCCAGATCCTCTTCTTCCTCCTCCCATCGTGTCAGCGCCTCCCGCGGGCGTAGATAATAGCGATGAGAGGATGCAGGCGGGGGAATCACGTAAGGTGGGGATGACTCACCGCGTCCACTTCTCGGTCGCAAACGATATGGACAACGTCGGGGGAGGGGAGGGGGATAAGGGGCGGCGACTCCTTCTACCTCGAGCGGAGGGGCGGGAGGGGGATGAGGGGTGACGACTCCTTCCACCTCGAGCGGAGAGGCAGTGTCTTCTTGATGATGGACAGGGGGTGGAGGGGAATGGCCAACACAGGGGGAAGCGGGGAGGGACTTCTCCTCCTCTACGGCAACGGTGTCCTCCCTTTCCGCGCTGACGTCTCCTCCTCCTGTGCTTTGAGTCACCAAGGATTCCCCTCGACCTTCCACCCACTCGTCCTCCCACTCAGGGGGGGTCGGATCAGCTGGCTCCGGAACTCGCGCGGTGATTCGGTTTCTTTTTGGCCGTCCACGGGGGCGATCACCAATATTCACTGCATCAGGGGGGGGAACAGGACCGTGATAAGGCTTAACACGACTTATGTGCACAATAAGGGTTCGAAATGGAAGCTCCAACATTAGATTGCACTTTGAAGTTACCTTCAACACGCGATACGGGCCCTTCCACGGTCTATGAAACTTTTTCACTTGCCCTATTTTTAAACAAGGGTCACCTAAAAATACGTAGTCGCCTTCTCTATATTCCCTCACCTTACCCTTTCCTCTAACCGTTTCCCTCCTTTTCCTCACTGCTAAACGATCATTACGGGCGCATTGTTTCCACATTCCCTTCAACCTCTCTCGTAGTCCTGTCACACCAGGGTGTTCCTTTCCTGAGCTACTCATTCCGAGACAATTGAAAGGTGATGCCATCTGCCGTCCAAAAACCAACTCGTGCGGGGTGAACCCAGTGCTCCTGTGTTTACTCGTGTTATACGCAGTCACGGCAAATGCGAGGTGCTTTTCCCAGTCGTCGTTTCGTACGTTCACGTAATGGCTAAGAATATTTGCGATTGTCCGATGAACTCTCTCAACTCGGCCATTGCATTGTGAGTGGAACGGGGAGGTCCTTAGCTGTTTTACCTTCAATAGTCCACAAATCTGTCGGAAAAGATCGGACATAAAGTTAGTCCCCTGATCCGTAAGCAATAACTCCGGCACCCCGAATTTCAATATCCATTGTTTTACTAGTGCGACGGATATGGTTTCGGCCGTTTGGTCGGGCAAAGGCACCATTACCAAGTATCTTGTAAAATGGTCTAGGATAGACAAAATATATCGATTCCCACCATCGGTCTTTGGAAGAGGGCCCACTACGTCAATAGCAATGAACTCGAAGGGTCTTTCCGCCGCTGGTAGTGCCTGTAGAGGGGCCCTACACTTACCGTAAGGGCTTCGCTGGCTACAGGCTATACAACGCTTCACATACTCCTTGACATCTCTCAAAATCGTTGGCCACCAGTAGTCCCTCCTGACCCTACTCGCGGTGGTGTGTACTCCTAGATGTCCCGAAAGTATATGATCATGGCACTGGCGCAAGACTCTCTCTCTGCAATTTCGTGGTACCACTATTTTATCTCCTCCCTTGTGTCTTTTACAAATAACGTCCCCAACGACAACGAAATTATTTTCCCTTCCCCACTTTACACACTCAGGGTCTCGTTTCTGCTCATCTCCAAAATTAATTATTTCTTCGGCAGATACATGGCAAACCTTCCTGCTCAAGGCGTCAGCATTTGCATGGATTTTTCCTGGCCTGTGGACCACCCGGTAATCGTATTCACCCAGTTTTAATGTCCACCTCATTAATCGGCCGTTGGGGTCCTTTAAATTAAATAGCCACGTGAGGGCTGCGTGGTCCGTCACAATGGTAAATTTTCGTCCGAGAACATAATTTCTAAACTGATTGACGGCCCAAGTTACTCCAACCAATTCCTTCTCTGTTGTGGTATAATTCAGCTCAGATTTCTTCAGTTGCCGTGAGGCAAATGCTACCGGATGTTCCTCACCGTTGATCACTTGAGACAGAACGGCACCTATTGCGAAATTACTCGCATCTGTCGAGATGGTAAAAGGCAAAGAGAAATCTGGGTACACCAATACGGGACTGCTCGTAAGCGCTGTTTTTAAATTTTCCACTGCTTCGTCGCACTCGGGTGTCCAAACAAATGCGGTACCCTTTCTTAAGAGCGATGTAAGCGGCCGGGCGATAACCGCATAGTTTTCGATGAACCGACGGTAATAATTCGTTAGGCCCAAAAAGGATTGTATTTCCTTCACTGTTTTCGGAGTAGGGAATTCCTTTACCGCTGAAATCTTACTAGGGTCCGGAAAAATACCTTTTGCACTAATAATGTGTCCCAAATAGTTCACTTGCGGAAAGGCAAAGTGGCATTTAGACAATTTCAATGACAATCCTGCCGTTTCTAGCCTTTCGAAAACTCTGCCCAAACGCAAAGCGTGTTCCTTTATTGAGCCGCTAAAGACGATGACATCATCGAGATACACTAGACATTCCGTGGGAGACATTTCTCTAAAAATACTATCCATGAAGCGTTGGAAGACACTTGGGGCATTTCTAAGACCGAAGGGCATTCGGAGGTATTCATACAATCCATTATGCACAATAAAGGCGGTTTTCTCACGCGAATCTGGAGCCATCGGAATTTGGTGGTAACCCGCAGTTAAATCAAGTGTGGTGAAATAACTACATCCCCCCAAATAGTCAAGTGTTTCGGTAATGTTAGGCAAAGGATAAACATCAGGCTTAGTTATTGAATTCAAAGCGCGAAAATCGATGCAAAACCGATACTTCGGCCTTCCGTCCTCAGACTTTTTCGGTACAATCACGATGGGCGAAGCCCAGGGGCTGTGACTTGGCACAATTATACCCCCCTCTAATTGTTCCTTCACGAAATCGTCTATCAATGGCTTCAAGTGATGTGGGGTCCTATAGGGTCTTCTGTAAATTGGCCGGGCATCACCAGTAGGAATGTGGTGTTCTACCAAGTGCGTGGCCGGGGGTGTTCCCGATGGCGAGAACAAATGACTATACCTTCCGATTAAAGGCTGCAGTACCGATTGTTCCTCAATATCCAGATGGGACAACTTCCTTGCAATCTCGTCCTTAAAATTATCGTCACCAGCCTTACACACGGAAATGCATACGTCCCTGTCACTCCCGTTCCCTTGCACTGCACCTTCGTCCCACCCATTATTCACTGTCTCCACCACATCGCTCACTATCGCGATCACTGTACCCTTACTCAGAGTTACATCTATCATTCCAAAGTTACTTACTTGGATCTTAGCACCTCCTTCCCCATTCACCTTACAAACACATCGGGCCACCCAGCAGTCGTCCACTTCCAGCGCCGACTCAACCATGCACTCATGGCCCTCTCTCCAGCCGCCACCAAGGGGGAGGGTCATGAGACGAACGCTCCGTGCTGGGATGACCTCCGCTGAAACAAGCCGCACCGGCATATTCACCCGGGGGCGGCGCCATTCCTTCCCCGCGTCTCCCGTCTCCTTCGCCGGGTCCTTCGTCGTTGCGTCTCTCGGTCTCTCCTCCGCGAAGTTCGCTGCTCCGCCTCCCCACGCCGCTGCAGCCACGCCTTCCGTCCTTATCTCCATCGTTGGCCCGCCAATCTCCGTTGGCCGCGACGGAATCTCCACAGGCTCCGTCCTTCTACTCTCAGTCAGGCAAATTATGCGCCCGCCAATTGTGAGTTCGCCCTTGCTCACGTCAATTATTGCCCCATTTTCGCGGAGGAAGTCGATTCCTAAAATTCCCTCGTGACCCCCCAAACTGTCTACAACCTGAGCCTTTAGGTTATACACACTATCGCCGAAACCTAACGGAACCACCACCTCTCCGAAGTTCCAAATATACCCTCCATTTAATCCCTTTATCCGGAACGTAGACCTCTTCGGTACTCGGCCCCCACAGCACTTCTTAGTTAAAAGGCTCACCTGCGCTCCTGTATCCACTAACATGCGCCGCCGCATGCCTCCACACGTCACAGTCACCGCCAAGTCTTTCACTCCCCCCTCGCGGTGCACACACGGGAGGACAATCCTTAATTGGGGCCGTTGCGGGCGACTTGCTCGGCCCCGGAACCGTTTAACGGCATCTCAGCCCGCTGGCTAAAACTACCCTGTTCTCGCGCCCGGCAGTTTCGGGCCCAGTGTCCTACCTTCCCGCAATTAAAACACTGCATTCTGCCCTTCTGTTTGCAGTCCCTTGCGAGATGCCCAAAATGGCCACAGGCGTGACAGGCTCCATCACGAACCGCGAAAATTTTTCTTTCCTCTCGCCCCTCTCTCTCTGGTCGAATCCTTCGCTCGGCCTCCCGCACGCGCACGGCTGCGGTGACAGCGGCGTCAAACGTCTCCGGCATTGCGAGGCGCGTGTGCTCACCCACCCTGCCGGGAAGACCATTTAGGAAGGCGTCCAAAGCCCTCTCGTCCGCCTCCGACCGGCGAGCAGCAGCCACGGCAGCATCACCCTCCTCCTTCCATGTATGGCTATTTATATCGCGGATGCGATCTGCAAACTCCTCTATTAGCTCCCCTGGGCCCATTTGCACGTTTGCCAGCATCTCCCTGTAAAATCTCCTATTCTTCACCCCCTGATATCTCTCCAACAGCACCTTCTTTGCTTCGGGGTAGTTCAAGGCCCCCCCCGCCCTCGTCTTCGCCCTCAGGAGATCCGCGGCTCCTCCGCGTGTGCGAAGTGTGACCGCGCTTAGCCTGTCCTCATCATCCCAGCCACCCAACCTTCCCACTTGTTCTAATTGCGAAAAGAATGCTTCAACGTTTTCCCCTGTGGATCCCGAAAAGCTTTCAATCGCCGATATCATTGAATATGACTTCCTCGAGTTCTCCCCTGCTCCGGCCACGTCTACTGTACGGGCCCTAAAAATCGCGTTTTCTTCTTTAAGGGCCCGTAGCTGCGTGCAAAGTTCATCCACCGCCTGTTGGAGCTCCATTTCACGACCCGATAAACTAACGCGACTCGCCATTGTCACTCACCTTTTCACGACTTGGTATTACCGCACTTCCCAACGCCTTGAGGCAATCCCACTTCTGACACCAATTGTAAGCGCTTAGCTTAAATAAAAGGATTTGGTCCGGAGAAGACGCAGTAAGGGAACAAGTCGGAAATTCTGCTTTTACAATTTATTCACGCACACACAATACATGTTTATCGGTCACCCGCGCGAGACTGCTCGAGTCTCTCCTGCCACCACGCAGCGCCCAGCACCGCGTCACCGCGTGACCCCCTCGAGGGCTCCCTATTGGCCGGCAATTGCAGTAGCTTTTTACCTTACCCGTGCATCTTCCCACGAAGCAAGATCCCACGGCAAGGCGCCGCCAGGTGTTAGAGGAGCCACACCTAAATGTGATTCCACATCCGGCGGCTACCATTTCAGCTGAGACCAACACCGGGGCGACGCTAGTGCCGACCGCTGCGCGCACGCTTACAATATATATATATATATATATATATATATATATATATATATAATCTTTGGAAGTTTTCGCCAATTGGCCACAAATATATAAATTCAAACCTACAGGAGGTAGGAGAAAGAGAAAGATAAAGAATTCGTTCTTACGGGAACGTTTCGAACCAGTTGGTCCTTCGTCAGCTCTAGAAGTCACTACGTTCCCGTAAGAACGAATTCTTTATCTTTCTCTTCCTCCTACCTCCTGTAAGTTTGAATTTATATATATATATATATATATATATATATATATATATATATATATATATATATATATATATATATATATATATATGTAGGTATATAGATCCAAGTTTTTGGAAAAATCACACATGTGATAAACTAGATAATCGTTGCCACAAGTGGGGCATTATTAAATGGGGCATGGGGGAGGTATTAAAAATAGAAACGAAAAGGAACACTCACAAATAAAATTCTGATATTTCGGTTGCCTAGCCACCTTTTTCACAGAGGGAAGGTGACTCACTCAGAACTCAGAACAGAGGGAAGGTGACTCAGTGTGTCACCTTCCCTCTGTTAAAAAGGTTGCTAGGCAACCGAAATATCAGAATTTAATTTTTGAGTGTTCCTTTTTGTTTCTATGTTTAATACCGCCACAATTGTGGCAACGTTTATCTATATATATACACACAAAACGAAAATTTCGCCAATAGGCCACAACAATAAAAACACTTGACAGGTGGTGGGGAAAGAAAAGTAAAAAAGAGAAGACTTACAGGGACAGCGCTGATAGCATGTAGGCCTGAAACGTCCCTAGCTATCAGCGCTGTCCCTGTAAGTCTTCTCTCTTTTTACTTTTCTTTCCCCACCCCCTGTCAAGTGTTTATATATATATATATATATATATATATAGTACATTTTCGGCCTGTGTTCATTTTGCAGTCACATGAAAAATTGCTAATTGAATTTTGGCAGATAATTGCGAGAATTGGTGAGGGAAGGAGGAAACTTCCGAAAGTAGTTGAAGTTAAGCTCTAGGCACGGCCACCTTACCAGGGCTAGTCATCGTGTTCAAATCATTATCAAAGCAATTAACCTCTGCGACATCTGACCACATATCGGTGTCAATGAAACCATGGCATTATTAGTTTAAAAATAAGATGATTGGTTCCTCCAACTCCTCTCTCCCTCTGAATTAGTGTCGTCTCGCCGGTCAAGCAATTTGCGTCCACCGTACTCAACGAAACCGACATAGTATCGCGGCCCGTTTTTCATCCACTTGAAACGGAAACTGCTCTTGGCGACGACGCTTGAGTTGCCGGGAGACCATTGGGGTGGTCTGGCTGGTATGTCACGGCCTATGTACTCTGTGCGTACGTCGGTATGTCTGTGCACATGTGTGTGTAAGCCCTTACGCGTCGTGAGTACTCTGTGGTGACTATCGAATTCCGGAATTTCCGTGAGGATTCGGTGTTCTCTGAAGTGCTTTGAAGGGTGTGCGGTTGCACGAAAACCAGACCCCACTTGAGGGCAGCGCGATTTATCGATTGTATCGATTCACATGCTATGTCGTTATTCGATTCCGATCTTCAAGGAATTTCGTCACCTACGTCGTACACGTATAATACACATATAATATCAGGCGACATCATTTCGCAGGGCACATGGAATTACATCTAACTCATCTATTTCATGCATGCAGGGCACATGGAATTACATCAGTTTACGATGAATAGTAATTTATTTATTTATTTTAAATATTGTTCACATACAGCAGTAGCGCCAATTTAAAGTGAAAAATTTAACAATAAACATGGCAGAGGACAAAAATACAATAAAAACATAAAATCAACAGCGCTGAGCCCTGAGCTGAGCCCAACATGGAAAGGGGAAATATTTTATTTGTTGACAGGTGGGACATAGCTTGGGTGGTGAAATGGTTACATGATAAATAAAAAGGTTCGACAATGTGAGGGAGTGAATTAAGAAGAGAGGAGAGGCGAAATAAAGGTGAGCGCTGGGTGAGTGTTATCCTAGGAATAGGCAGGTGGAGTAATGAATGCGTACGGTTGGATCGAGCTGGTATCCTAAAGTTGAAGAGAGAAAGCAGTTCAGGGCAGTCAATGGTCGAGTTAAGGGTGTTGTGGAGGAGTTTTAAATCAGTTTTAAGTCTGTGGTTTTGGAGATTAGCTATGGAAAAAGAAGACAGAATAGCATTTGAGGACATATTGCGGAAATGTGGGACTCTGTGTTTGACTATTTTGGCAAAGAAATGGGGGATGCAATCAATGGATTTTAGATTAGTCGGGGCTGATATGGACCATATTGGGGAGCAATATGATACTACGGGAAGAACAATTGTTGAGAAGTAGGAATGGAGTGCTCTGGGATCTTTTATTTCTGTGAAGCGGTAAAGAAGGCCTAATAGGGACATTGCCTTACTTTTTACAGTCTGAATGTGGTCGGAGTAATTTAGTTTTTGGTCGGTTATAACACCTAGGTCTTTCATAGCTGTCACTCTGTTTAAGGGAGTTGAATTAATGGTGTAATTGAATGTCAGGGGTTTTGTTTTCAGAGCAAGACTCATGATGCTGCATTTTCCAGGGTTTAGGTTAAGTTTCCAGGTATCACACCACAGGGAGGTTTGATTTAAGGCAAGTTGAAGATTAATACAGTCAGAAGTGTTATTAATTTGCTTGTAAATGTAGAGTAAGTAGATTTGTGGCAGAATAGTGGCTATACAACTGTTCCAAAACTTTCCCTAAAATAGTATTTCTAAGAAGTAAACCTGAGGTTCTAATTTTTAAAATATTTCAAAATTTAATTTAGCCCTCTTGGAGAACTATTGAAAGTCCTAAACGACTTTTTTTTGAAATGAAATGTGATTAAATGCGGGGTGTGGATACTATATTAGAGATGCAATGTCTATTTAACTTGAAATCACGTGAGTTAATCTTTTTCGGTGTATTCTTCCATTATTGAGGGAAAAAGGAATCATTTGAATAAGTTTATAGGAACAGATAGACCATAAATGGGAGAGAAATCATCGAAGTAGTTAGGGAAGAGATCAGAATAATCCTTTTTACTGGAAGCAATGACCATGCCCGCATAATAAATGGCATAAACAAAAAGGTTACTATGCCAAATGCTCTTCTATTAATATGTGGTAAAAAGAATTGGATGAAAGCAACTGGAGATTTCTTAAAACCTATGCCCCTGAGCGAGAAGTTTTTTTTTAAACGACAATGCTCTATTTAAAAAAGGAGGACAATATAAAAATAATGCGTATATGATTCGTTATTTTGTATAACACTATTATAATATTTATTCCAATTTATTATTAGGTATGAAATAGGCATAAAAATTTGTTCACGCAATGTTTTGTAAAGTCTAATAGTGCTGTAATATGTGCTGGCCTCGATGGCGGCGGGGTAACGTCCTCGCCAGCTATCCCGAAGGTCGCGGGTTCGAGTCCCCGCTTTTGAGTGTGATTTCCCTTCTTCCCTCGGGGCATGAGTGTTAATGTGTGTTTGAATGAGTTAAATTTAATAAAGTACTGTACAGTCCTAATTTCGCTCGAAAATAAAGTCGTTCGTTAATTTATACAAAATAAATATCGCAACATTTTCCTTGAACTCCGTAATCGCCGAGACGCTTCCATCGCTTTTCCTTGGTCCATCCGTTCGCCCCCCCCTCCCCCTCACCATCCTCCCTGTCTGGCGAAGCGTGACGGCGACCGAAGAGAGAGTATAAAAAAGCGAGAAAAGGGGAACAGTGACACGTCGCGCGGGGCATCCCGTGTCCGCCGTCTCGTTTCCATGGCGACCGACGTAAAAATCTGGGGACGCCGTCGTCTGCCACATCCGCTTCCCCTCCAATCCCACCTCCTGCCCCCCTCCCTCCTCTCCCCTCCCACCTCCCCCCAACCCCCATCAACCCAATCGCCACCCTCCCACGCCATTTCATGGAAACCCTATCGCTCCGGCACTTATGGGTATGCATGCCCCCTGAAAACATTGCATCTGCTCTTGGCATTATCATCTCCTCCAATCCACCGAATTTAGGCATCGCGTGGGCGTCCTTGGGCAATAATTTCATTTGGTTTTTGTTCTGGGTTTGGTGAATGAGTGAGAAAGGAGGAAAATGTTTTCGTTTGGGAAGCGGGCAAGGAGCGCGAAGTTCATTTACGCGGTTGATCTAAACCCCAAAAAATCGTCGTATTTGATTTTATTTTGGGGAGTAAAAAAAGTAAACGTTTCGTTGGGGTGATGCCTTTATAATTGCATTATCCGGTCAATTGGTGGATTTAGCTCCAAAATGTAGTCTTTAATTTCACGATGGTTTAATTGATAGTTTATGGCACAGCTCAACTCATGCTATGCCAATATGAAATTCGTTTTAACCGCCCGTGACCCTGCGGCCCAACACTCTGCATATTTGGTCACCACGCCACTTTAAAGCAGTAATAATGCCAATCATTTTTTGATTTTCTACATAATGCGCAGGTTTGTGAGTTTTCAACCACAAATTCTGCCACCAAATCTTTTAGGGGAAAGACTGAAAAGTCCTACTCTACGTCTCTCTGGCTTCGAGATATCTGGCGTGTTTGTAAGGATGTCTGGGTCGGTGCTTTAAGGAAGTAGAAGACAAAAAGGTGGAACAAGGAAAAGTGTGATAGGGGATTCCAAGGGGGTTGGCAAGAGACTAACGGGTATTTTTTTCCAACACCACCTCCTCATCTTACTCCATTTTGCACCGTAAAACGCGAAGGATTTGGCTCGGGGAAGAAGCGCAGAAAGGAAGGATATAGAGAGTGTTGTATGCAGAATGGTGGGGTGGTGATTGTGGAGGGTGTGGGGTGGAATAGGAGCGGTCTATAACGGCCCTTTTTATTATATCGCTCTTTTTTATGGTTCGTCCGCCGTGAACGAGGTGTTCGGGAAATAACACGGACGGGAAGTCAAAGAGGCGATAGAGAGAAGCATGCTCGTGTATATGAGTGGAAAGAACACGAAATCCGTTACTCGGAAGAGAGGATTGAAAACGACTCTGAAGGACCTTTTCCCAGATTCCATCTCACGCATTGATGGAATTCACGGCCTCGTCGTAAAATAAAATAAATACACGCGTACATACATATGTAATTCATATACCTAAAAGCTAGGACTGCCTTCCGGATGAAATTCTAATTTCCGTCCACCCTTTTTTTATACTCAGTTTACGGTTTATTTTTCCTTCTCACTCTCTTTCTGCATTCCATCTTTTTCTCTTCTCCTCCTCCTCCCTTCTCTCTCTTTTTTGCTAGCGTCGAATGTCTCTTCCGGCTCCAGAGAGTTTCTCACAGGAGGAGGGGGTCGAAAGCACATTATTTTCGCCAGAGGTGAAAGTCTGCATGGACCGATTTTATTTACTGCCTTATTCCTTCCAATCATTTCGCCGTATATATGCGTCATAATTTGTGAGTAATGTTCTACGCTGTGGGCCGGAAAGTAGGCCGTATGGTCTTCGGTCTCAATAACTGCGAAGTTTGATACCTGACGCTGGGAAGTGTGTGTGTGTGTTCCACGAAAACGCTTAACAGTGATTTTTCCAATGTCTCGCTTGAAAAAGACGATGTTATTGAACTCGAGTTTGTGGAATTGCTTCATCATTGTAATTTAACTATACTCAACTATTTTTTCCACTTATTTTTATTTTAGTTCAACCCGTGTTTCGTGGCATCGCAACATCGTCAGGTTAAGGGAGTTTAGTTCATTTTTCATCTACATCTACATACTACCCCGCAAGCCGCCTCAATAGGCGTGTGGCGGGGGGTGTTAGGACACCAGCCGTTTACATATAAAAAGGAAACGCTCTAATGAAATTACGCCTAGCATTTATTGAAGTCCCTTATTGTTCGAGGGAAAAACGAATTCCCATACCTATCCGTTCGGCAAAATATCTCTCTTAATTTATCGTTTCTGTCGGACCTGGAATTATAGTGAGGTTTTAATATGATGTTCTCCGTGTCGCTCTGAAAGATATCTATTTATTATATAAGATATTTTAATGCTCGCTCGACTCGAAAATTGACGATAGATCATAGTTTAAAATAAAAAGACCATATAGAAATAAAAAGTGTACCTATATATATATAATTATAAATTAGGGTTGTTGCAAATGCGACCGGTGCAACGAGATTAAAAGTAATTGGTATCATTCACCGTCGTCGTAGGCATTCAATCATTCCGAGGAATGGTTTGCAGCAGCTCTCCATTACACTCTCCTCTATGCCAAAAGCTTCATTCCTAGACATAATTATTTACTTTTGACGTCCTTCATGTTTTTCTTAATTTATTCCACTCATGGTCTTCCTCTATAATTCCTCACATTTATATCTCCTTCAAATATTGTTTCTATTAGGCTGTCGCAAAGAGTGACCAGTAAGTTTCTCTCTCCTTCTTCGTAGAGTACTAATTATGCTTCTTTTCTCTCCAGCTGTTCTTAGGACTTCTTCATTAGTGATTATCTCCGTCCATATGATCTTCATCCGTCTTCGGTAACACACCACACCTCCATTGCTTCCAATATCCTTTGCTCTGTCGCTATACAAGATCTACTTCACTGCCATAGTCCATATATGTGTTTTAATAAAGTGCTTCCATACTTCCAGGCTTATGTAACTATCTGTCAGTAGACTCTTCTTCTCGTAGAATACTTTTTTTGCTTGGGCTACTCCGCTCACAATGTCTTTCTTGCTCTTTCCATCGCTGGTGATCCTGCTTCCCTGATTAGTAAATTCTTCCACTTACGCAAGTTTTTGCTGCCCAAGTTTAACGGTGAATCTGGCTTATTGATTTCTTCCAAAAACTATGGCCTTATTTTTCTTAACATTAATCTTCTAGTTGTATTTATTCAGAGTTTTGTCTATACAGTTCAGCATTCTCGTCAGATCTTCTTACTGCTCAGCAAGAATAGAACTGCTATGTGATCACCAAAGTTTTGCATGCTGATTTTGTTCTCCATGCCCTTGTATTCCTGTGTTTAATTCGTCCTTTTGTAAATGTATGGGTTATTCAATGTATATCTTGATGATCATTCGCGAAAACACGCATCCTTGTCGTACTCCTTTCCTCACTACTGCCTCCTCTGCATTTCCTCCACATGTAATCATTGCTAGCTGTTCCTCATGCAGCCTGCATGTGGTTCTTATGTCATAAAATGTCACTCCAATTCTCTTCAGTGTAGGAAACATTCTATTTCAGTCAACGTTGTATAATGCTTTCCCTAGGTTGATGAAGCAAATATATGATGGGTAGTCCTTTTGAATCCTCTTCTCTATTTTAAGTCTCATGGCTAAAATAGCTTCCCTCGTTCCCCTACTTTTCTTGAGTCCGAATTAGTATCCATAAGAATTCTTCCATCTTCTGTTCCATCCTCCTGTAGATGACTCTGGTAAGTATTTTAGACTCATGTTGCTGTAAGGCTGATTGTTCAAAAGTCTTCGGATCTGTTGGCTCTTTTCTTCTCAGGAATAAGAACTATTACATTCTTTTTAAAGTTCATTTGAATTTCCCCGCTGGAATAAATGTCACACATCAATTTGTATGGTTATTCAGAGTCCTCCTCACTCCTTCATACTTGAGGAACTCCGAGGGAATTTCATCAACTCCTGGCGTCTTTCCCTCTTTCAAATTGTTTAGTGCATAATCAAATTCTGATCTTTATATGGATTATTCTTTCTCACCTTCATCCACAGTATCTTCATCCTCTAGGATTCAGTACCTTGCCCCTTTATTTCTCCGGGTACCATTTCCATCTTTTCACCTTCTCCTCACCTTCAATAAGAATTTCATTTCCTTCACTCGTAATGGCATTACCTTTTATTAAATGTTCTTCATTGTAACTATGATTCACCATTTGAGTTTTATATATCCAAGGGAATAATCGAGAGTGAATGAGATGTCTACAGGAAGAGCTTTCCCCCTGCTGTTGGGCAATTCTTCAATATTCAACTATAGTGTGGAAAACGGCTTTTTCCTATGGGGCAACTCATGTAGGAATTAACAAGGTGAGGGGGAATTCAATTAAATATAAGCGATGCGCTAAGTCCATAGTGGTGGATATAGAATGACTGTAGTTTGTCAACAGTAAAATAACTGCGATAAAGAGCATCACGTTGTAATCTTGAAGAAGAAGCAAGGAAGAATGAGACATAATCTTAATCTTAATTCTCGTTGGAAAAGTTGCTCCAAGGTCGTGCTAGTGTAACACGATGTTTGACGTTTACTTAGCAGTAACCGAGTTCATTGCCTGTGGTAGATTGCATTGCATTGCAGTTTGAGGTAGATTCCTTTGGTATTAACCCATTAACGCCCATACTTTTTTAAATAAACTTTTTATTGAAAATTTGTTAATTATTTGTTTAGAAGGGTATTTAGAAGCAATATGGATGATTTTTAGAAAAATATCTCTTAACGGTTGCAAATGGTGGACTGTCCTAAAAATAGGACGCTGGGACTATAAGGTAACATTTCACAAATTAGAAAAATTATATATAAGAACGAATTTGAATGAAAAATATTATTATTACGTTTGTTTTTACATTTGTATGCAATAACAACTACAAAAACATATTGAAAATGAGAAAAAAGAAACATGAATTTATCATTTCTTGGTGTGATAAGTAGTGAAACAGTTCTTGCACAAAGTTACTTCACATTTTTTTACAAAAGGTGAGAGGTTTTGCATTGCAGTTTTCTCCCTGGCATCTCCTTTGTTTGTCTCGTCTTGATACAAGGTGATCTTTTCCATCGTATCTAATGTCTGGGATGGATGTTGAAGAGGATGTGTTGGCTGCTCTCCCTTGCTTTGAAGTGTTTCTTTTCAAATAAGCAATGGCGACATTTCTTCTGAATTCAAGGAGGTCCATGGTAGAATGAGAAACCCTATTGTACACAATCCAGGCATTTACAATTGCCATGTCAAGCATTCTTGTGAATAAACACCAATACCACTTTTTACCACGAATGGACACATCGTACTTTCCCACTAACCAATCATGGTGGTCTACTCCACCCATGTACTTGTTGTATGATTTGATGGCATTCGGTTGTGGAACAGACAACTTCTGCCTTGACGTCCTGCTCCAACGTGATGCATGACTCAGAGGATGAACAGTGTCAAAATTTGTCCCAATAGCGACACAGTTGTTGTCGTTCCACTTCATGAACAGAACTTCTCCTTCTGAATCAAACGCAGAATCAAAAGTGTCCCTGGGCTCCTTAGACAATTCCTTGGAATCTTTCAAAGGGCATTTGCACAGGCGGTTCTGCCTCAGTGTACCAGAAGCTCTAAAACCAACATCTCTCAAATGAATAAGCAAATCTCTGCTGGTAAAGAGATTGTCGAAAAACACCCAGTGACTTGCCGGCTCTTGGACAGGGTCCAACATATTTAGAACAACGCGGGACCCTAATGCCAAATCATGTCTCTCATTCTGAGCTACTTCCTTACCACAGTATAAGTCGAAGTGGAAACAATAGCCACTTGATCCACACAGTGCCCAAAATTTGTATCCAAAACGGATCGGCTTCCCTCTGATAAACTGCTTCAATCCGTGGTGACCATAATATTTGGCTATCATTTCATCGACTGCAAGGTGTTTGTCAAATATGCCCCATCTTCTGAAATTCTTATTCAGAGCGACTATTAGAGGGCGCACTTTGAACCCTCTATCGTCTTTATTCTCTTGAACCTTGCTGTTGTCATTGAAGTGCAGCATGCTTTTTAGTTTGAGGTACTTGTTTCTTGGCATTGCATTTCTTACAATATTGATTCCTAAATCACTATCTTCACTCCAATAGTGCCTTTCACTGGGCACTTTGTGATATCCGGACAGCAAAAGTATTCCAAAAAATGTTTTGAGTTCATCGATCGACAAAATGAAATTTGTTTCATTTTTTACTTCTGTGGCATACTTTACAGACTCAGAATTTATCATGCTCATTATCGCGTCATCAAAGAGCATCTCAAATATTTCAAGAGGAGAATTTTCTCCCGGCTCACCTTGCATAGTCTCTGCCATAGATTCTGTGACGTACCTTCTTCTGGCAATTTTGTGTAGGTCGGGACGACTTTTCTCCAAATTGGTTCGCATTTTGTCAGCGAACGTTTCTTCCCCACACCTCGTGATCTTTTCGCTTGTGGATACTCCTCGTCATCTTCCGCAGAAGTTGTGATCTGGCTTTCATTCCGCGGTACTATCTGCAGCAATAGTTCACCAGGAACGTCTGCAACCTCAACTTGGTTCACTTGGTCTTCTTCAAAAATGTCTTCATCACTGACAACCTCATTCTCCGGTGGCAAGACAACTACACTCACATCTGCTGAATTGTCAATATCCTCTTCAAAAAGTATTTGTTCTATTTCACTGATAGTAACACCTTTCCGAAACATGACTCCGAATAACAGCAAAAATACGTAGCAGAAAAGTCGAACTTTCTACTCGCACAAGGCAGTACTACAAATGAATCCCTAAGAGACTAAATGTCTGTTTTATTCGAAACGCCATCTGCCTTTTCTTCCACGAAAACACAGTCATATTCGCCCACCCCCTCTACGTCTACGTCATACTCATACTGGTAACACCTGCCTACCACCCCCTCCCTCCTCCGCTTCTCTGCCTGGGTATATATATATATCTGTATGTTGACAAAACTTTGTATAATTTGACCAAACCTTGTATGTTTTGACCAAACTTTGTACCTGATGCCGAAAAATTATCCCGGGCAAAACCAACCCTTTCAGTCACCTGACCACGCCAAACACCCTAGAGGTGGCTCGCAGGGTAATATGTAGATGTAGATGTAGATGATAAGGTTCTGAGAAACGAGGCATGAGTCATCGCACAACGGAAAACACGGCGGTCTACTAACGGGGCCAGTGACGAAGGAAACTGATGCCTTTATGTCCCAGCGTCCTATAAATAGGACGGTACATTTCTCAGAGGTGCCACGAAAATACTAAAGAAAATACGACGCTCCCACCTACGAATATACACCCTGTGATGCATAATAAATATAATCTGATCAATATTTCACATTTGAAATATATGTTCATTGCACAAAATACAAAAATTAGGCTGAGTAACGGACATGAAAAAATTCTTCAAAATCATATCGGCCTAGACCTCTTAAAAAGTTGCGTAAAATAAAAATATAAATAAAACACTCATAAATAAAGATTCTTCTTTCATAAATAATAATTTCAAAAGAATTATATGCCATTAGAAAAATGCAAAAAAATAAAAAGTAAGTGTCCTAATTATAGGACGCTGGGCGCTAATGGGTTAAAATTATTTCACCTGAATAGTTTCTTAAATGTCTGCTGCCAACCTGAAAAAGTTGCAGAATACCTTCATAGATTCGCCGTTACTACTGTCCGCGCCCAAATCTTGTAAACTCGAATTTAAATCTAAATAACTCCGAGACCAGCCATCGGATTTTCACGTTACGTATATATTAATTTAGACAATTTTTTTGTTGATTTATTACTTGTGTAGAATAATTTTAAAGCAAATTTTGGACATATTTCTTACTTTAGAGTAAAAAAGGGCCCATTTTGTTAGCGCTACGGCGCCGTGCGTCACTTTCACGTCTAATAACTGCCAAGAAAAGCATTTGGCAAAAACAAAATAAAAATTAAAGTTGACTTATATCTTTATTATTACGTATGCGAAGTTTCAAGGTTTTAACTTTTGTACTTATTGGTATGCTATTCCATTTATAAGCCTACGTTTTCTCGGCAACTATGCATCATGGCGCGGCGCCACGAGGCTAAAACTGTCGTCTTCCTCTTTATATTTATAGAATGAATCAGATATTATCATTTTGCTGAAATTAGCACCTTATTTTATTTCGAATTTTATGTTTTCTGAAAAAAACACGTGAGCCCAGACCCGAACACTCCGCTGATAAAGCTCGCCTTCTCAGCACGCCATGCGCTCGGAGAGACCCATCCATCAATAATTCGCTCCATTACCCATCAACCTTTACTCACTTTGGACCTCCATCGTCAGTTTTAAAAATAGTTACAGTTCTAAAAATATTGAGAATATTAACAGATATTTACACACGGCATAACATTTACACAGCCATAACCTATCCGCACATTTCCGTATTTTTGCTGAAGTCCTGGTTATTCCAAATCTGATCTTTCGTCCTTAGAATATTCGAATGATGAATCTGAATCCGAATCATTGTGGGGCATATCTACAGCAACAGGTAGGCTTTCCATTTTTTCATCTGATAAATAATATTACTCCCAGTAATGCTCTTCTTTTTTGCGAGTGTGTGATGCATTTCTTAAAGTAAATACTTTTACGGCCCAAGTTAACGTCGGCCTAAATTCGAGGCTAGCTTTCTTCGATAATTTGTAGTGATCAGTATTACCTTTAGGTATTGTTCTCGGGCACTGCACCAGGTAATTGGCTTCATATTGGCCGACGTTTCGGAAAACGGCTTGTTTTCCACTTTCAAGACGTGTTACTCTCCCTGTGTAGGATTATTATTATTATTGTTGTTGGACTCGTCAAACGGTCAATTCAGTTCAGTGTATAATCCTACACAGAGAGAGTAACACGCCTTGAAAATGGAAAACAAGTCGTTTTCCAAAACGTCGGCCAATTACCTGGTGCAGAGCCCGAGAACAATACCTAAATATTATTCACCGGGAAAAACTTAAATCGTATAGTATTATCTTTGTTAGCTTTTTTCTTATGCTGTTCTTTTAGTTGATTTATATGAATTCCACAAGCCCATTTATGTTAAATTGGCAGAATATCTTAATAAGCCTTTTATAAAGATTATTTTTTTTTCGACATGAAAGATATTTTCTAATTTTGTCTTGCAAATCAGATTAGGCCATTTCGTTGCATCAATTTTCCTTATGAATCTTTTCCTTGGGACTTGCCGAGCAATAATTTCGTTAATAATACATAACTATATCTATCAAATCGAAGTAGAGTTGAAAATGTGTCGGTGGTTTTATTACCCTCAAAACATTTTCATAGGAGTGATTGAACTCAGAATTCCATACTCGTGGTACTTAATCGGCGAATCTAAATAAAAATTGTTTGCGAAACCATTGGGAATTCAACCCAGACCATTAGAGTGGGAGCTGGTGATCAGGTGATTTGGTATTAAGGATTCAATTTCTCTCTCAGGATAATTGAATCAATTTAAAGGATTTAGTGGAAGCTTGGTAAAATTTTGCAATTTATCCTGATGACAGAGAGGGTTACCAAATCAGTTAACCGAAGCGTCGCACTCTAAGTTATCAGAGGAGTTTTAGTATCTGTGCGCGGTAACTCCCTCTTCTTTTTCGTGGTATTTGTTGAATTTTAAGCAGCGTCATGAACCAGTGAACCGGACATTTCAATGAAACACCGCTAAAACCTCACACTCAGCTATCACCTGTTTAAATTGCCTTTACGCTAATTGCGGAACTGGGAGCAGTGGTTGCACTGATATCTTCAAATTAGAAAAATATTTCTTTAACTTTTATTACTGACGGAAATATTATTTTATATTCTTCGATAGCCATTAAAAGGTGTATGAACTAAAATCGTTTGGCTGAAATTTTAATTTATATTTGTTTTGTGATATATTTTAAAGGATATCTACAGTGTCTGAACTAAAATCTTTTGGCTAAAATTTTTAATTATATATGTTTTGTGATGTATTTTCATGACCTTTGTTCACTTTAATTCATAATTTATGGCCATGCGGAACAAGTCGCTTCAATAACCTCGACGGAGTGACCCGCGAAGGAAATATACAACTGGGCAAACTTCACAGCTTGGTAATCTAGTTCAGGAAAATGATTTTTCACTATAAATTTTGCACACTTGTAGCAGCATTTCTTTAGCAATTTAATGAATCAACTTTGGAAAATGTTGAAATAAGCTGCTGGAATACGTGATTGTTGAAATGTTGTTACAGAGGTAGGATTAGTTTAACAGCTAACAAATACTCGTCTACCCTAATTTGTCGATAGAAGTAGGGATATTATCTCGCTCAATTACGGCGTTTTTAATATATCTTTTCGGTCATTGATAAAAGTTGGGCATTTTCTTCATTGTAGTGACATGATCATATCGTAGTCAATATCATCTTATTAAAGATAATGGTATCGGCAGTAACTTGGTGGAATTCCTTCATAATGGTTTTATGAATAACTTAGTTTTCTACATATATTTTATTTACTTCATGACCTGGGTTTCGTCACTTCGCAACATAGTCAGGTACAGACATTGTAAAATGCATTCCTTAAGGTGGTTTCACCGTAAAATGACTTAAATGTCATTTTATTCATATTCTGTCTACTTGTAGAAAAAGTTGTCCTCTATCTGATATGAACAACAAAATAATATCTTTCCTCGCAATTTTATTCTATAATTGAACTTGAAATTACATGGTGTTCAATGGGGGAATGGGAGAAACACGGGGAAAATAGTATTTTTCCATAAAAAAGAAATGCCATTTTCGTGAAAAACTGTCCCTAAGAAGGAAATAATCCAGAGAAATTGAATAAAAATGTAATACAGGCATCTTACCACCTTATTTTTCTAGTTATTGAAGAATTAATGCCGTAATTGAAGTCAAAATGCGGTAATTCGTAGGAAATGGCGCTGCAGTCGGCTCCTATGGCTGGAAAAAAGTGCTCATTTAAAATACATTCGTGGAATAATCTCCAAATTTTGTTCCTTACTTTTGGGTTTCTATAGGTAACGCATTGCATCAGTGAAAGCAGGATTTTTTGACAAAATATAAAAAATGTGGAATTTAGTATTTGCTTTGACTCACACAGTCGCGGCGGAACCTCATTGAATAGTTAATATGAAAGGAGGTAAACACCTGATGATGTCGCGAAGTGGCGAAACCCGGCTCGTGAAGAAAATAAAATTTGTGTGGAAAACTAAGTTATTCCTAAAATCATTAACATAATCTTAATTTCAGTTGCGGCCTAATTGTTTTTCAAACGTTTGTTAAGTTTTCGTTAAATCACCAGGTTATTGGCTTTTAGAGATTCCAGTTTTAGTTCAATTCAGCTATTGTCCTAGGCCGTTCAATATAATATTTACTCGTGATATAATTGCCTCACGGTGGCGTACCGGTGGATTAGCCATCGATGGAGTGAACTCGTAGAATCTAGATGATGCCTCGAGCACCCACGAGCAGTCAGCAGTATCCATCACATTCGATTGATTACTTTTGAGTATTTCAAACGCTAATTGAAGTTTCTGGTGCGTTATCGTTTCCATAGAGCCCTTAGCGTCCTGGAAGTGTCCATGGTTATCTCCCAGGTCAATTAACGAACTAATTGAGCTCGACTGAAATCGAGGAATTTCAACTCGTTTTCCGAGGTTGCAATGTCAATGAGATTCAAGCCCAGTCAATACGCACTGAGGCTCTATAGATTTCTATCCGGCTTACGTAATTAGGCTGTGCGCTTTACGATAGGGACACTATTTACGAGATACGCAGTTGCATTCGTGCCTTTTTTTATCGGTTTATGAGTACATTTTTTTCGCTCAAGTTTGAAGCTTTATATTGATTGAAAAACATGTCGATTTATTTTCAAATACAGCGTATCAACTCAAAGCTTATCCTATTTTCTGTTTTTCCATTTCGACTTTATATATGATTTCTTTTGATTTATGCATATCACCGGGAGAAGAACTAAAAACAAATGCTTTTTAACTTCCAATCACGTTACTCGATTACTCTGATTACAGGAAAAATATCCTTCGGAGCAATTGATGTTAGCTTCAGATATTGGGTGAAATTAATAAGGATAGAGCAAGCTTTTGATGGTTAAAAGGTAATTTTCCATTTCTTTTACTTCTTGTGCGTACTTCTTGAAGATGAATCCGAATCATTTTACGAATGATACCGTAATTTCGTCGAACCCGCGTAAGAGTGCAAAATTTGACTTGGAACGTGTACCTTCTCACACCTCAGAAGTGTTTAAGTCTTGCGTATAACATAGCAAGTTATGATAGTTGTATTCAACACACTTGGAAATGAATTCGTCTTTAAGGTTAAGTGAATGGAAATCGGAAGTATTCCATGGCCGCCAGCAGTGTCACAGTAAGCGTCATTGAATTGAATATTATTGTGATACATATTTTGTAAGTAAATGTCTCATTTCAACTCTTCTGAAATATGTGATTGTGATGTGGGATGATACCTTAAAACACTTTCCTGGCCCTCAACAGCTAGGTGACGATGGTAATTATGTTGAAAGGTGAAATTTCTCGGGTTAGCTAAAGTGTGCTTTTAAAAAAAAACCTTTTTTTATCCTTTTCACTCCGCGATAAAAGAATCATATATTCACAGAACAGTGAATTGCAAAAATATTTTACCTGATGCGTTGTTTTTTTACAATTTTTTAAGTATTATATTGGAATATTTTCTTTATTTATGCTGCTTAATAATTGTGCAGCCAATTGTAATTTTTTACATTTTTTTATGTTTTAATTAAGCGTTCTATCCATCGTTCGGATCCTTTGTCAAACCGTGGTAGGGCATGACCGCTTATGTCTAATGTTGGACTGTGCGAACATTGATTACATCGGTTAAAATTTATGGCGTGAATTTTGTGACAAAACTTGCTTATTTTAGGCTTCTTTTTTCTGTGCTCAAAGTCGTTTTTCAGAATTAATCTCAAATTCCTTTAAGCTCTCTCTCTCTCTCTATTGGATAAAATCATGATGTCGCCAAGAGAAAATCTCATTTGACATAATTCCCCAGTTACGGTTAAATGACTACAGACATGCCCGTATTTTAGGCAAAGCGTGCATATTTCTATCATCACTGACAGAAACCACACTTGCATTTGCCTTGCGCACAAGTTTCTCTCTTTCGAAAAAAATGTTCTCCAGTTCTCTGAATATCATGACGCTATCAGCAAATCTGCCGGTATTTACGAGAACCAATCAGCGTCTACTTAATAAGTGACACTGCGCTGTGATTAGCGTCTCAAGGAGACAGAAAGTGTGTTTTGTCAACATCGTCGTCAGTGCCACAGGGCGTAGGATTTCAAGACGGAGGCAAGTGCGGGAGGAATTTCTAAGAAGCCGACGGTTAAGTAAGTTCGCGGAGGAACTCCGTAGCAGACGATACGTCGCGTCGCTGAACTCCGACAAACCTTTCGCATAAAACGCCGAGACTGCATACGCACAAAATCTCCTCTTTGCAAATTAGTCCCACTGGTTGTCACCTGGGTTGAGATAGTTATTCTTTGAAGAAATGCTTTCCTTCCGTGGGGAAGGATAACATTTCTCAAAAGCCTTAGAATTTCCGATAAGTCAATTTACGTTTGTAAAAATGTAGGTGGATGCAAATTTCCAATCCAAAATCTTTCTTACGAGAGTTGTTCTTTCCATTTAGACATGCCATAAATCTTCCATCAGCTTATGAGAATGTTTATAGCAAAACTAGGTATGTTATACGGTAATTCTCGATGCCCAGGAAAGCACATTGCTAAAAATCCATCCTTCAAATTATATAATTTAGGTTCGGTGGGCAATAGTGCAAAGGTTTTTAATTCTATAGACTAGATGTGGAAATCATTCTCAGCAACGATCATTATTCATTTTTCTGTAATTTTCAATCAGCAGTCGGAAATAAAAACTTCCTGGTTTCTAATAAAAGTGTGAGCTTTCGCAGATTTTCCAGTTCTTAAGTGTTTATGGAAATTCGATTTAAGTGTATTTACAACTAATAATGCTCTTAAAATCTGGTAACCACTATAGATGAATATATTAAGATTTCAGGCTTAACCTTTCGGAGACGTAACCCATCCTTTCGCTACAAACTAATGTTTGATATAAGCCAATGTTTGATTCAAACCAATCTGCTTTTTACTTACTAAAGAGAAAGAACTCATCCATATTACGAAGAGAAAGACCACTAGTAAATTACAATTCGTCTATAATGGAACGCCGACGATTCTTTTGTCATTTTCAAGGTGAAACAATCATAAGAGCGGGATCAATATGTGCACACTGGGGTGTTGTGAGATATTTATTCCGTTGATTCATCTTTAAAATACAGACAAAAATGTATTTCATATCAACGCGGTCTTTGGCTGATTAAAAGCGTATGTATCTTCGTGAGCAGATTCCATGCCTGCAATATGGACCAGAAAGAATCCTTGGAAATGCAGTTTCTGGAAAAAATATTGACAGTAATATGCAATGATTCTTAATTAGTTATCCAGATTTAACTAAAGTAGGCGAAGCAATATTCTCTTTGCAACATGCTCACAAGTCTTGCAAGTTGTTTTCTGTGGATTTTTCCTTGTAGATATGTCGCAAAAACATAATAATCCCTAATCGGTTGAAGATAATCTTTTTCATAAAATGTGCTGATGATAGATTGGTTTAAAAATATGCAAAGTCTGAGATAGGCCATTTAATAGATAGCTAATGCGTGGGCCGGGATAAGCCAATGTACATGAGTGCAAAAAATTACGGAAAGACATAAATGTGGAAATAAAGCGAGGACTATATGATAGAACTCAATCTCATGAAAGGCTTAACCGAACGCTGGGTTAATTTGTTCAATAATGTTATTCAAAATAATGTAGGTTGACTAATGATTAGGGTTTTTATTCCTACACTAAGAAAAATAAATTGGCTCAAGGTGTATATAATTCGAATCCTCCGGTAATTCCGGTGATGTGAAAGTGAAGGTTTACAAATTAAATTAACTTCTTCTAGGGTAACTTTGTGTTATATCAATGTAATTTTTAAATAATTTTATTTTTACGAAACCACTTATTCATTTAATAACATACACAACCCGGGTTTAGATAAGTAATCATGATCATCAGGCGTTTGCGTTTTTTTTTTTTTGTATAACTATTTGGTAGTTGTAGTAACCTATACGTCGTTAGAGGAAGGGGGTAAATGAGGAGAGGAGATGAGGTTGTTCGAAACGGAGGCCAGGATAGAGGAGAAGGATGGGTACAGGTACTCATTAATGAGGCTGATGTCTGGGCCATTCATAAATTTTAAAATCTCTAGCTGTTCTCGTGAGTCCAGTTCCCGTTGGTCATTGCAAAATTCAAAAAACGGCAGTTCAAAATCACTCTGGTGGTTATAACATAGTAAGTACTTAGCAAAATTACTTTTGCTCTCATTTTTATTTTTATAAGCACTTAAATATTCTTTTCTCCTCACATTGAAGCTTCTTCTTGTCTATTTCACGTAGACACCATTAAACACACTGCACTTTAATACGTTTGTCTATAAACATCTATCTATTTTGTCTCTCTGGTCTTTACATTTTACAAGGAGGCTTCTGAGAGTGGCACTTGGTTTGAAAGCAATACGAATCTCTTGGTATTTTTTTAGCAATTTTATGAGAAAATGCGTCCAGCTATGTAAACTTGCACCACTGCTTCTTATTACCATTGTCTGCTGAATATATTTGGTTGATGGCCTGTCTTCTCTGTTTTCTAAAAATTGATTTGCCAATTAAATCTAGGGAATATCCGTTGACTGAAGCAATGTGTCTTATTATACTGATTCCCTTCTTGACGCCTTCTTTTGAAAGGGGAACGTTGAACAGACGATGAATCATGAAATGAAAGGCCAGTTTATGAGAGAGATGATGTCTTGAACTTGCTGGAATTACGTGGTCGGTGTAACAGCCTTTTCTAAAAATCGAGAAGGAATGCCGATCTTCATCAAGCGGAATTGAAAGATCCAGTTAATTTAATGAACGATTAGTGCCTTTTTCACAGATCAGCGAAATATTGGGATGAATATCATCCAGAAAACTGTTGAAAATATTCAGTTGCCACTCAGTTCCACTCCACTGCACAATTGTTTCGTCTACGTACATCTCTATACCAGTATACCACAGAATGTGCTGAGAATGAGCTAAAACGTTTGTTCTCCAAATTATCAACAAATATATCCGCCAGCTATGGGGAAAGTCCGCCAGCAATGATGAGACCTGATGATGACGTCCTAGGGAACGTTGAAACACGTGTTGTGTATTATTTACATTAAAATTTAAGTGGATAGTACAATTAGTGTAGTTTTATTTGTTTTAAAATGCTATTCCACCAAATATCGCCCGACACTGTCGAATTTATAAGTATCTCACGTTTTTTAAAGGCCATAACACTGCTGAGTTGTCGAATGTAGTCATCAATGGCAGACCATTCCTCGAGGTGCAAGGAATAGGTTTTCAATGTGTAGCACGAAGAGGTAGTATGATATAGTGTCCCGAATTCCGTACCATTTTCTAAGTTCTTTCCGAATCCACTCAACTAGAAGCCTTCCGAATTGCATGGATGGCGGCTGGCGATCTCGAAGTTGTAGTGATGTTCACATAGGTCGGAGTAAGATTCCACTGGAGACACTTTTGAAATACATATATTCAGGGATGCGATTCGTTTCTTGATTGAGAGCTTCCAGTGTAACTTAACTTGAATAGCTATACTAGCTTCACGAACAAAATTAACTTATTCTAGGGTAACTTTGTGGGATATCATTGTAACTTTTAAATAATTTTGCTGCTTGATTGTTTACTTCATTTGGCTCACAAAAACACCTCCATTTGGGTTTCATTGGTTGGTTATTCTTTTCAAAACGTTTAAAAGTAAGTCCCTAAGCTTAGATTGGTGAAGGTAATTGTCTTTTTTTAGTATATCAATACCAGTTCCATGCATGGAAGAGAGCCGTCAAAAAATGTGCTCATGTAACGGTACCGTTTAAGATGCCATATCTTCGCTAAAAAAATTAATATATTAAAATAATTTTGCCAATTTTGGAGATAAAATAAAATTTTCATTTTTATGGCATCATTAACGTTTTCGTATATTCCAAAATAAAAAAGTTATCCTAAAAAATCATTTTTTGAAGAAGAAAAATTTTGAAAATTTCAGTTAACATTTTCGAAAATGTTAGCAATATGCGTAAATTTAGGCAGAAATATAAATATACAAACTGAAAGTAAAACTTGGTTAATTTTTTTTTGTAATTATTGTTGAATGCCACTACTTTTGGGGGATTTCGTGGTGACTGCAGAATTCTTGTGACAAAAAATTGGCATTGCCATTGCTCGGTAGCTAAGGAGTTGCGACCCTATGTACATGGGACAAAAATGCTTGAATTCACTTCTCCAACCTCCTCGAAAAGTATTGCACTTTCCTCCTGAAGCACCCTGTACATAAATATAGATTTTTAAAGACGCGTCTGTCTAAAAATAGAACATTGTGAGAAGGGATGGAGCCATTCGTGTGCATCTCGTGATGATGGTAGTCAACGTGTCACAATGCCAACCTGACGAAGTTAGTTGGCGTGGGCGGAAGAAAATACGGCGATTGTGACTCCTGAGAAATACGCGCGTAGGAGGTGAAGGAAAGAAGGGATCGTGTTCAAGAGTTTCAGTTCGGTGTATGGTGAGTTTGTATGTATGTGGAGAGCGAGGGTCGGTCGTGGCGGGAAGGGGGGGAAAAGGGGATAGATTTGGATGAAGGGTCGTTACTTTTAGCCCTCCCTCCCCACCTCCCTCTTCCCCTCTTGGAGGAAGTTGCCCCCAAACACGTTTCCCGCTAATTATTCCGGGTCTAGTTGCCACCTATACATTTACCCACCATTCCTCCACCTGTCTGTCCTCCTCTCACGCCAAAACCCCACCCCCCAGACATTTGCCACCCCTTCCGCTCCCTCGCAACTCTCCCGAAGTTGATTAATGCCGGGGAACCCCCGTCGTCACCTCCCAACTGAGCCAAACTTGAGTTCCCTTAATGCCGCTCACCTAAGGCGCGTTCTTCGGATCCACACGCCAAAGCACTCGCACGCACCCCTATTGGAAAAACGTACGGCGGTTCCCATGGGGACAAAAGCGGCGCTTTCGAATGCTATACGTGTTCGTGCGAGGCTTTCCGAGGAAGTCCAAGACGGGGTCCTACGACTGGCGTGCCGGGACCTCTGGCGGGGTGGGATGGGAGCTCCGAGAATAATTAAAAGGTCACCGGGTCAAGTTTCCTCGGGGAGCGGAGTTGGGTGAAGGAGGGAAGGGGGAAAGAATGGCTCCTTCTCTTTATTAGGAAAGTTTCGCGATTTTCGTGATTGTTCCATTATTCAAGACATAAACTTGTGTCTGTAAAACATGCAAGCATCAACTGGTAAAAAAACATTCTTACCAATTGTCGTATACTATATGAAAATCACCAGAATGTGTGCTATTCCCGTTAAAGTAATCATTGTCCTGGTTTTGTGTTAGAACAAAATTTCACCGATTTTGTTGACTAATTAATCTTCCGAGGTGTTTTCTTCCAGATAGAATTTCGCAGCAGGTTTAAAGGAGCTAGATGATCTCACGAGAGTCAAGCAAGCACTTTCAAGACTAAGTACTAGTTTTCTTGCGCAGAGCTCCACAGTCTAAGAGGTTGAAGCCACTTTCTAACACTTGCTTGTAAACCTCAGGACGATTTTACCCAATTACATATCTATCATCGTGAACCCTCATGGGGGCACACATAATAAAATACTTCGTTCTTTTCCACACTTTTTATTACCATACGACCATGGTTTCGACAAACTTGTGTCATTTTCAGGTTTGTCAGTTGTTTGTCTTCAGACACAAGTTTGTCCAAACCATGGTCGTATCGTAATAAAAAGTGTGGAAAAGAACTAAGTATTTTATTATGTGTGATATAAGGAATTTCCACCAGGTGAAGCTGGAGACTTTGCCTCATGGGGGACCTGGGTTCGAATTTCAGATTTCGCGAATGTTTTTTTTCACTGTGAATTTCATGTTAGGAGAAGTGTGTGGATAGACAGTGAAAGTAATTTGAAGGGAGTAATGCTTAATAACTTTTAATGATTTCTAACAAATTTATAAGAAATCAGCTATTAAAATTTTTAAACAGTACTCGTACATCCAAACTTGTCCCATAATATTATTTTGTTAGGATGATGGAGTTTCTCCACCAGCATATTTTTACCGTTATTTCTGCGATTGCCTTCCCAGACGTATCAATTATTTATCGTTTTGCTTCCTAATAAATCGTATATCCCTTAAATTTATTCACCGGTGATTCGACAGGGCCTTCAGCCTAACACTGAAATTCTGCAGCTTCCTTGGAATCCTAATTGTGTTCAGAGCCGCATGTGGCCATATACCTTTACTTTTCCATTTACATTGCCAGAGAACCCTGGAAGTCACTTCAAGGATGTGAATTGAGAGAGTTATCACGTGGAAACGTCCCAAATATATGAAGCGTAACAGGATTCGGGCATTCCTCCGCGTATAGATGTCCATTGGTGATAGCTTCTCCAGCCCTCCTTCTGGTTAGAAATTCTTCTGACCTGATGACGCCAGCAAGCTGTCTGGAGACCTGTTGCGATCAATTGAAGACACCTTCACACGGAATAATGTGCGAAAACCGTTAATCATCAAGTGGAGCACCTTGGATACCTTCGAATAAACACCAAGATAAATGATCCTTACGTTGCACAGTGGGCTGAAATCGAAAAAAGCTGGCCAAAACCTAAAAACAGGTTTTTTTCAGTCCGGTAGTTAAAACTTTGCACAGTCATTAACCATAGATTGGTGAATCTGATGTTGCAGGCCGTTTTTCATAATTCGTACATGTTAATAATTTACATTGGCTCAAAGTTGGACAAATTTAGCAAAAAAAAGCCCACCTTACTTTTTTTCCGAAAATCGCCGAATTCAAGCTAATTCTGTACCTTTTGTACTAAAAATGTTGAATAATAACTAAACTTATTTGGTAGAACAGTTCTTTTTTATTTAATATTACTTATTTTTTGTACAAACTTGTCATACTTGTCATCGTTACAGGACAAAATGGCGGACCCTGTTTTTCGTCAATTTTACGCCTTTATGTAGAAAAATAAAAAAATATACATCGACGGACACTGAGATAATTACATCACGATAATAATAAAGCTTTTAGATTGTGAATCCGAAGAACTAATTTGCGACCGTTCGCGATGCCAAAAATAAAATCGATTTTTCGATCGTGCGGCCCAGTCCGGATCTGCCCGCTGGCGACGGGGAATGCTGTGGCGCGGCGTGTGTTGGGAAGCACTATTATTCTTCCATAACCTTCGTTATGGCTATTTTCAAGCCATATCAATTGAAAAATACTTCCATGTACGTTATAGTGATGCTAATTCGGGGAAATCGATCTCCTTTTACGGTTTCTACTGTTAGCGCGTGGTTCCGAATGGTTGCGAATTTTTCAAACCATTCGTTCTCCGATTAACCAAAATTTTATTCTAAAATACCAAAATTTGAAGTTTATAATCAGAAAGGGTCATCACAACATCAAAAATAATTCAAAGCCGGGCTTCCTCGTAGGTGCCCAGCAAGAAGGTACACCGAAAGGTACAGCTACACCGAAAAGGCTGACACCGAGATTCCCCGTTCCCAATTTTATTTGGACTGCTTTTCTTTTTATTTTACTGTTTTTCTACTTTATTAATGCTATTTTGTACTGTAAACATTATTATGACTGGTTGAATAAACTCTCTCACCTAATCATCGTTAACCTCAGTATTTTTTCTAGCTGCAAAACAACACTTTTGTAGCGCATTTAACGACTCGTGGACGCACGTGATCTGTATTTTTTTGCCACCTCTTCGAGAATAACTTTTTAAAATCCTCCCTTAAAAAATCTTCTCGCTGCTATTCCCCCCCCCTCCTTCTTGAGCTATCTCTCCTGAAATAATGTCATCCGCGTACTCTTTGCGTTCCAGCGTCTCTCACCCATCACTGTGCCATTCTTTCGACCTCTTCTCCTCCATTTTTAAAGACGCCGTCAAGTGCCTTAAAAAACTCAAACCTAGCGCTTCGCACTTCTCAATCCTCTTTCTCCTCCACATCCCCTCTCCTGTCCTCCCACCCCATACCACACCCCCCCCCCCCCCTACAGGCCCTATGACGTCACTGAGTGACTGAATGCCTTATCTTCATTCCGTCCTCGCGTCGCTCCTTCTGTCATTGTTGGCCACCCCCTCCCCTTCCCCCCTCCCCTCCCCTCCTCTCCTCCCCTCCTCTTTGACTTCTTCCTCAAAGCACCCCCTCATCACTTCCATCATCTCCTGCGCTCTTCTCTCTCTCTATCTATCTCTCTCACCTCACACTTTCCTATTCTCTGCATCAACCGGGAGACATTTCCCCTTAGACTAGCCGTGCGCAAATTAAAACCATCAGAATTTCCACTTCTGTCGGTAGAATTCACAGTTTTAAAGCCATGACGAGCGCGATAAAGCCTTCCCTATCCGAACGATAAACATTTTTTAGAGATTAAATTAGATGTATAGAGATTAGAAATGAATGTTGCTTTTGCGGCTGTGCACTTATTACAACAGCAGTCGATAATGACCCAAGTACTTTTTGAGTACTGAGTTTCCTAAGACGCGCGCGATCATAGTCCTCTTCCGGATATCAAATTCTGCCATCTCGCGTACGGCTCCTCGGTTGTTTTTAGAAAGCTTTGCCCTGGCTTCTCTTTCGGCTGAACTAAATGCCAAAAAACACCCTGGTCGTTCCATTCCACCGCTCAAACATCGTCGGAAACACAGGCAGCTGCTGTGTGCGCATAGGGTAATAGCCCATCGAATGGAAAAGGAACGCTACTTATTTGGGTCTCGCAATTGATGGCAGTCTATTAATGAAAGATCACTTCAATAAAACAATAGGAAATTATTCATCATGAGGGCAAGACTATCAAACATACTCTGCAATAATATCACGCCTAATATAATAAAATCTCAAATGTACGAAATTTTCATAAGGCCATCTATTTTATATGGAGCTCCCGAATGGAGCGGACTCCTTCAAAACATCAGGTTATAAATACTCAAAATAAATTAAAAACAATGTTTGCGATCCATTTTTCGATTTAGGAAATAGACCAAAGTCAAGGGCATACATGACAGAACGGGTACGAGACGGCACTCCAATACGAGAAATCATTTTTTTTAAGCATGCAATCAGTCTACTTCGAAAAATTAGGCAGCAATGTAAAATAAATAAGAGAATTGGCATCCTTAAAAAATCATGGAGGGGGACAAACTCCAAAGACCAGAGATTAAGGTGCTTTAAAAATATCTTGCTCTCATGACCATACAGTTAAGGAACTGATAAAAGACATAGGGTAAAAGCTAGCTAATACCCTGGGGCGTACCCTGATATAGACAGCCGCTTGGCAGCATCGACACACAGGCCTTTCGGCTGATATTCGTTTCCTTTTCTCTTCATGAATCGTGAGCCACAAAGATGAGCTATCGCGGGAAAGTTACCGGAAAGCCTAGGATTAAAACTTAAGGAAATTACTCTTATTAAATTGGTCTGAGTTTTTTTCACCATGTCACCTTAGTCAACTCTCGCGGACGATACTACCACCATTTTTTTACGAATCGAAACGCTATCCTACGTTAATCCACGTGATGTTTTATCTTACGCTATCACTTTAGAAGGGCTGCGCAGAATTCTGATAGCTCTTTAACTTCAATATTTACGCTACGCATTTCTTCGTCATTGCTTACCTTTGTCTTCATATTAATGGAAAAGCCATTCCCCGTATATCCTGTGTAATAACAGTTTTGAAAATCGAGCCAATGCTCTTTGTTTTAGGGAAATGAGCAAGTTCTATTACGTGTCGAAAAAGGCTTCTTATAAGCGCACTTTTATTCACATTAGCTTAGTATTTTATGTGATATTATATAAAGTGATCTATTTGAGGGCAACGATAACGAAAAATAAGTGCAGCTTAAACCACGTGAGAGTCTGTGAACTAGGTGTTTTTGCTTTGTACCACTATGACATATTTAACTTAACTATATACCATGCTGTTCGAGCTGGGGATTTTCACTTCAATTTGTTAGTAAATTTAACCCATCATTATAATGGCACTCGATTCCGAATTAAACGTTAGTGAAACATTACTACAAAGCAAAATTTATCGCAGTAAGTTTCGAATAAATTCTGTGTGGTTAGAAGTCTGCGCGCGAGCAAACCAAAAAGAATCATAAAATGTTCCATTTATTAGAAAAGTAGGACGTCCCTGACCTCGTTTTCTCCTATAGAACAAGGTTCCACGGAGGTCGGGACGGCCGTAACAGTCTCTCCGCAGGCAGAAACCCCACCACTCCACTCCACTCCCTCTGCCGACGAAGTCTTCAAGCCGTGGTCAGGGTGGCACCACTGGTCGTCGTCACCTTGCTCCATTTAGTCCACGCACTTTTCATGCATTGGTTGCATGGACTCCTGTGCATGATTTCTCTCTCAGAGTGTACAGATAGTTCGGTGACTGATGATAACGCTTTGAGAAGTGCACTAAAAAATCTTTTTCTGCCGTCAGTCTCCAAATAACCTTCTCTTACAAAGCAACTCTAGCATAGGCATATCATAGGCACATAATAGCTCTCTTATGCAACCGTCCAGATGACCAAGAATTTTCCTCGTTATTGGTGCAAACGTTCTCGTCACAGGCAGTTTCATTTCCTTAGTTTCCATCTGAAATCTCGTTTATTTCATTAAACATTTCTTATGTTGGTGATAAAAATGCATCAGGGTGCCACATCTGATAAATAGTCCCGTTGAGTAATGACGGCGACTTTTTTTTGCTGAAAAATGCGTTACCAAATTGCAAGATTGGAATCGCCATCGCCATCTATAAGAAACCAGTCTCACGAGTGGTATTGTTTACGCTCAAAAGTTTCATCCTTACTGCATATGTTTGGAAATACTTCTATAATCGTAGCTTGTATAACTTGTTTTATTGTTTCTTAATGAATCGTTCTGTTTGTTCTAGTTGAGTGCCAAACATGGAGTTGCCAACTCCATTACACGTCGCTTTTTAATCTCAAGTTTTCTTAATGCTCCTCAACAGATAGCGATCAAAACTCTAGGCACCTGGCCATCTTCCTAAAAGCAAACGTTAGTACAATAGTCAGCATCGCAATCCTTAATGAGCTTCCTCAGTAAAATATCGATGGACTCATGAGCCTTGAGTTAGCTCATAATCGGCGATTATAGTTCAGTTGCTAAATACCTCACGTGAGCAGCAAGTGGCAGCACTAACCATGGATACGACTGGCTCATAGGAAATTAATTTCTAGTATATAAGAAGATTCCGAAGAATCGTGCACATTAAAAGAAAAACTTAATGGACGAAGTATTTTTCTTCAGTAACTGATTCCTGGCATGCATAAGTACAACTTCCCGCTGAGGACGACCTAATTATGTATAACACTGCTTTGAAAAATGTATTTTATGATTGGTACGAGGTAAATATTAATTGTAAAAGTTGAACTGCCGTCATGGGTGATAAATTTAACCAAATCAGTTTCTTTGACTCAAATATTTAAGGGACAAGGGATATAGAAACTGTTGTCAAAATAATTTATCGGGATATGTTTACACTTTGACTGAATCGAAAGAAAAAGACAGGATGGGTAAGGTAATAAGAGGAAAATCGTTAAAATTATTTGCTAAGAGTACATTATATTATCCCTTAACCTACGACTAGTTTTGAGATTATTCTGATTTTATCTGCGATTGCTTGATACTAAAAAAAGACATTTTATGATTCTAACATTTATTCCATTTCTGGCGATGAATGTTATGTGAGGTCAATTATTTGTTTTAGTTATCCAGTGGGTATAAAATTCTGGCAGTTCCTGTTTCGAGAAACTGTGGCAAGTTTTTACCTCAGGTTTTCAAATTTTCTTCAAGCAGTGGCTTTGGCACTTACTTGTATAACTCTGTTTTAAGAATTTCTCCATTTTCAGTGTCATAACTACTGGATAATATTCCACGTCTCCTGTTTGCTATATAAGTCAAACCTGGCGTCAAACGTATAATTTTCTTAACACCAAATATGTACTGGGGTAAGTTCACACTCATTCAGACCTGTTAAGGTAAAAAAATGGTTCATTTCTGTTACTTTTTCCTTCTTCCTCTTAAATGTTTGTATTAAAATATCTGATGAGATTCATTGATTCCCAATTTTCCTTAAGAAACACGACGAAATATTAGCAGGGAAATACCATTTTCATAAGCTCATTTAACGTAAAAAAATACAAAAATTGTTTTGCCTGTTACTTAATCTCGGTTTATTTTATAAAAAAGGAACGTATAACGTAAGTGAATTTGCTCAACTTCCTTAAACTAAAAAAAAACAACTTCGCTCATTCCTTTAATAACGTGGCTTTTTTTCCCAATCATTTTAACGCCAGGGGATTGTTTTTCCCCGAGGGCGGGAAAGTCTTCATCATTGCCACGGACCACCACCCACGGACAGACCTCTTCCCTTCACAGCAGTATTTACCGCCTCCTTTCCTCTTTTTGTCGGATTTTAAGCGCCCTTGTCCTCGCCCGCAGACGCATCATTTCCACGAAAACCTTTTTCGGTGTTTTCAGAAATGTAACGGAAACTTCTTGTTACGGAGATGAGTGGAGGATTTCGTGGAGGGGGTGGTGGAGTGATGGGAGAAAAATAAAGTGTCGCATGGGAGAAGGGGGAGAGAAAGAAAAGAGGAGGGGGAGAGAAAGAAAAGAGAAGGAGGCAGGAGTGAGAATATTTATGTTTTTTTCAGAGATTTTTCTTCCCCCTCAGAGGCACTCCAGGTTCTCCTACCAATTCCTTCCTAGGGTAAGGGGGGCATGGTAAGGGGGGAGGTGGGGATTGTGGGAGGGGTATGAAGGGATGGCACAGTTTCCTGCAGGGGGAGGGGAGGAATCTGACAGAAAGAGAGGGAGGGGGAGGTAGAGGGTTAGATGGACAAAAAGTCGCCCGAAGAATTCCAATATCAGTTCCTTTCCCTTTTTTGCCACCATTGTTTTTGTCACTTTCACTGCTTTACGCAGACCGCTGTCATCTCAGCACCCCCTCCCCCCATCCACTTCCTCCCCAATAATGTCCCCCACTCCTCCTCTTTCTCATCCCTCCCTCGACCTTTGCGCTCCCCCCCCCCTTCCCCCGTGAACCAAACCCGTTTGTCTCCTCTTCGTCATCTTCTCCTCTTCCCTTGTATTTCTTTTTCTCGCCTCCTTCCATTTTCATTCCGCCTTTATCCTTAGCAATCATTTTTTTTCACTTCTTTCCTCGCCCTCGGCCGTTCCGTGGATGAAGGAGGTCGTCCATATCGGTGACCGGCATCGCGAGCGTTTAACCTCCCTCCCCTAGTGCTAATTTCTCCTGAAAGGTGCCTTTTTTTATTAAGCGGTCACCGTGGATAATATTTTTCTATAAATCAAGAGTTTAGGCTGAGAAGGAAAGATAATAACCAAAAAGAAAGAAAGAAAAATTTCTGTGTGTTTTTTTTGTAGAAACCTCTAAATTTTTGCTTCCTTATAAAGATAGGTAAAGGCAAATTGTAGCCAATTTAGTGAAATTCGCGCCTCTTTTTACAGTGTACGACATTATGTGAGTCGGTGAAGGTCTTGCGCTATCATTCACGGACAAGACATTTGAAATTGAGTACTATTTCTTCTATATGTTACCCTTTGATTGTTTTTGCTGTGATATACTAACCTCACCTGCGATTTTACATGATTGATTTAATTTTGTATTTAAATTACTTTATTATTTAGTTTTAGTGGTGATTTTCAGATACTTTCGTAATTTCGAAACTTTGACACTCAAGAGTAACCTCTTTTTGTGAATCAGACTTACCAGTGCATTTTTGTGCTCTCAACGAAACGAAACGCCCGCGATATAAGTCCCGATTAATCGCAAGCGTTGTAAATGTTTTCCGCCTCTCTGAAATGTTTTCTCCGCCATATTTGAGCTGTCTCAGGCAGAGCTCGGTGTCATTTTTCTCTCCCGAGCAAGTTTGAAACCCCTTCATTCCTGACTGGAAATAAATTCCCTCGCTCCAACTTCAAAATTAAAAGACATGGGAGTCTCGTATTTCCAACTTCTTTAGCTGGAGTTATCTACCCAAATGGAGTAGCATACGCATCATTTGGTCTTCGGTCAAAAGGGAAATATTTGACTATTTGTCATTTCCTTTGGTGGCGGGGTATGAACTCGGGCAGAAAATTTTCTCGTGTTTCAAAACTCATGATTGATTATAGTTGTGCAATTTTAGGCAGTTGAGAAGAGTTTATTCGCTCAAGATAGTATCTTAGTAGCATCCTTTAATTCGAAGCTACAAAATGCTATTTATGTCGTAGGAGTGTATTTGTTTGCCCGTGTATGTTCTGCATTAAGTTGCAGTGTGAAAATTTTCTTCGGTGATCTTATTGTGGTATTTTTTTCCTTTCCTTAATTTGCCAACTGTTGTAACTTGCACATACGTGAGAAAATAATATCGAAAATAACATCTGTCACGGAAATCGGTGCACAGGGGTAAAATTGAATATTACATCTGATTGTTGAAGCTTAGTTTGATATTTCAAGCATTGGCGTAGATCTCGTCCTCCCACGTAGAAAATCTGAGATGGTTATGCTAAAAATAGATGGTGAGTTTCCAGAATGCTGGGAAAAAAATCCTGGAGTAAATTAATAAAATATGTTCGTGATATCTTGAACGTCTTCTCATGAATACATTCACTTTAATTCTGCCTCTTTCGACTGAATTAACTGATGGGAGGCGCTAATAATGAGCAGTAAATATGTGTTTGAATAGTTATTGACCACTTAAATAATACATTGGTTAATTTATGGAGGTTTGGTCGTGCCTTTTTTAAGAAACTCAACCTAATTTTTTTCCGCCGACGTTTCGCCTTTTTATTAAGGCTTCTTCAGGGATACAGTACAATGCAAGGAATACAGTTGGTAATAATTATAATACTACAAAGATAAAAAAGTTTTCAATCATAAATTTAGTACCTCAAAGTATTATGAATGTCAAATGAAGTAAATATTTGGTGATGAAATTTCAACAGTGGCAAGACGATGAGAGTCTGGGTGTAAATTTTAAGGTAATTGGAATGCCTAACCTTTAGCAGAATGGAATGTGCCAATCGCATCGTACCGATATAGCGTAAATTCCAAGTGCCTTTAATTGAGCAGGATGATTCCGAAGACGAGATTTCTTCAGCTTAAAGTTTATTCGGCATTCCTGTCACACTTTCTAATAAACCTTAAATGTATTCTTCGCTAATCACCTGCCCGCCTATTAAGACGCATTTGACCCCAATATTCTGAATAAAAAAGACCAACACGGACAGGCATGCTTAATAGTTGTAGTTAAAGTCCGCTTTTTTTCCTTCCGTGCTGATTCGAGGCAAAAAAAATCCATGGGGCAACGGTTACTATGTGATTGAGCACAGTTGGTCTGTGTGATGGCAGTGGTTAGAAACATTGATGGGGGAGCCTAACGTGGAATTAAGGAAGGTAGCATTTTACCTCGTAGTTTCCGCGAACGTGAATGGAAAGCCAGCCTCAATCGTGTCTGGCCGGTCAATTTTGTTCAAATCGAAAGAGGATTTTGATTGCCTTGCAACTCCCGCAACTCAATATTTTAGGGCTAATACGTGTTTCCCAGTCGCAAGGGTTGCGAAACCACTCTTTATTCCGATGTGTTTCGGTACCTACGGCGATCGGTTTGATGTGGATGTTCGAGGTCTGGCTTCCCATTTTGAGGGTTTTGGTTCAAATCCCCTTAGTGGTTGAAAATTTTCGGCTAAATTCTGATCCCTGCCAGGGTGACAGATAAAGAACACCGTAAGTGCAGTTCTTCGTCCGTCTGATAGGACGCAGAACTGTAGACCCCTCGGTGTCTGTCGTTGATTGGAGGCTAAAGTCAAAGTCAAGATTCTTCTCTCAACTCTTTCTCCATTCATCGAGTAATCCTACCTGCACCCAACTATTCTTAAAGACGCAATTGACTTCAACATTTGAGAAACTGGGATGGTAATCGCTTTCAGACCTACGATTAAAATTTAGACTTAATCTATAGCATGTAAGTTTCAAACCGATTTATTCTCTGACGAAGTAAATATTATCTTACGAAATCCGACATACTACGGTAGTTCAAATCATGAGAATAAAATTAGGGAACTAATCTACAGAACGGACAGATTAAAAATGTAATTTTTCCTGCGAACGATAAGAGTCTAATACAGCAGCCAATGAGAGTTTTAACGAGGTTTGTTGATAGGTAGTGTAGCCTTTAGCAGTAGTAGTACTACCTAATGCTTGTATTCCTATCTGCTACCGAGCACTTACAGCACGCTGTGCATTTTTCAGCATAACTCTTGAACCTCTGCCCGTTTAAGCAGTTGCAAAATACATAAATACTAACGGTCCCTCTAACATTGGCAACATAGTGTAGTGTACCCTTGGGAGGCTTGGCCTCCTGGCAAGTATTAGCGATTTATATTAATGTATCAATAGTCGTACACTAACTTTAGGGTATAGGGTAATGCATGTTGGTGACTATTCACCCCCTGTCACACACCCTTGAGGTGTCTTACTGGGTATTTTGTAGATGTAGAAACATTTGGTTGCCTCCCCTAATCGATACTGCTTCTTTTCTGAATGCACGCCAATAAAAGTCTGATTTCCGTAATGCTATGAGCTGATTCGAATTAAAGTCATCAATGAGCATGTCACTCGTGCTTACGTCTCTTAGGAATAAAAGCCCTTTGACAGTATGAATCGCATCGAAAATCGAGCGGCCACTGGAAAATTCGTAAATCAATCAAGTGTTTTAGGCTTGTTTGCAGCGATCGAAGACATTTTGCCGTTGGCCAATCCGACTCCACTTAATTTACTTAGTAGATCGGTTCAATTCTCTACTCTGAGTCGTTTGAAAGATTCAATTAAAAGTCTCAGTCATTAACTGTGGCGCGGCTGCGCTAGCATGCGGACGCAGTGACTGACGCACTCCTATTGAAAGAGGTCTGATTCTCCCACCATTTGCTCTTTTGTTTATCAAAGATTAATTCCTCGAGGGTTAATGTGACTAGGGCAATGTTTTTACCTGTTGACGTGAGTGTTCTTCGGGTAGGATCAAAGAGGAACTTGCATTTCTTTGAACTACTCAAATTTCATTTAATGTATATACCTCGTAGAGGAAGAGCCATCTTACTACCTTTTGTTGAGGAAGGCGAGCGTATATCGTATGTGCATTTGCTAATGCTTCTCAGTTCTGGTTAAATCGAGTGCATTTCAATGACACACGATTGTAAATCCATTATATTTGTCGGGCTGCGAGGCGGATTCAAGTGCCTTGGCCTGGAGCAGGCGTAAGAGTCAGTGAATTACAGACGAGTGGGATGGAGATATACTGAAGGAGATTCGGGCGCAGGAGAGGGCTCTGGGGGTAGGCTCAACTAAGGGCTTCGCAGCTAATTGTTCCCCCCCGCGGCGAGCAGTATTTTGCGTCTGGGAGATGTAATCATATCCCACGCAATTAGGGACTGAGGCACTTGGGAATAGCACCGCCTCTGGTTGCATTAGGGTACAGCGCGTTGCCTTGGAGCAATAGCAGCCTCCCTTCCCAAGCGTTTGACAATGATGAAGTGCGCTTTCAATGCATTCGTGAACTTATCTCTTAAAGGAGATCCATAGTCATTTCTGGCTTCGTAAACTACTCTATACCTAGTACACGAGACTAGACAAACCAGTGTAATTCCAGGGTAAAGGAGTTATTATGTTCCCAATGACGTTTAAGTGGCTTCAAAGGTATATAATTATCACTGCACGATAATGGTGGAAAATATTTGTGAAACCAATTAGAAGGTATACATTTCTAAGTCAAAGATCCCAATCTTAATTTTGTTGCTGAATCTTCTTTTCCTGTTGATGTCATGTAATCAATACATGTTTATAAGAAACAGTTTTGATAGTTTCTTTTTCAATTGCCGCATTTATTCTGTCCTTAGTTTATCATGAAATATTAGTACTGCGGATAAAAACATCATTTGTTTTTTTTCTTTTTGCGAAGTTTCATAAGAACGTAACTACTTACTTTGAGTGTTCATCCAATTTTTTTTTGCTCCCCGACGATTCTGGTGGTCCGTATGCCCCTGAAATCCCGATACGCCATTGGCTTGTCTTCAGATTTTTCAGGGGCCGAACCACTAGAACTTGACAAACGCCCATGCCCTGGGCAAGTGAAAAACCGACCCAGGTGGGACTCAAACCCGCGACCCTCGGACTAGCAGGCGAGGACTTTACCCCGCCGCCACCGGGACCGGCAATAGGAATTTTTATTTCTCAATTTAATGGAAATTTCATCCACGAAACTGTGGAAAGCATCGAGGGATGGCGCTTCATTTCCACTGGTCCTTTCCTCATTATCGATATTAGCATTCTTCTATCGTCTCTGAGCATGGCGAGTAAATATCTTTTAATCGCAATGTCATCTGAAATCAAGCTAGCTTTCGAATCTCAGGCGCACAATATATTGATTTTGTCAATATTTTTTATAGAATTTTTACGTAGTTATTCGACATTGTGGATAATGCATTGCCAAATACCATTGATCGTTTTAATACCCTCTCGAGTTTTTTTTTAATTAATTTAACTACCAACATTTTTAATTAGCTTCAGGTATGTCATAGTTAAGAACCTATGCAGGTGGCGGAATTATTGCCTAGAAGGAGCGAATTGCCAAGTTTGTATACGAGTGTAGTACTATGGCTGAAGGCATTGCAGGTAAATTGCTTGAATTTGAATGATCCTGTGAAATATGAATCCTAATAATGTTCAACACGGTGAAAAGAAAAATTGGGTTGACTTGGGGCTATTTAGATCGCTACAAACTTATTTCACGTTAAAATGTGCTAAAATGCTTTGAAAAATTAATGGTTTGTACTAGTTTACGGCTTCGTTATTGCACATAGGGCTTAGGAAGAAATAAGGCTAATATAAAGGGGGCTATTCTGATCACAATTCTTTTCCTTTAAAGTTTTAGCGATATCAACAAAACATTTAAAACTTCTATCTATTTTTATGTTTTTAAGTACAACCAAAAAGATTTAGTTTGAACAAAAGTTGAAAATTATGTTCAGCAGGTTAATGAAGATATTAATTTAAACGCGGGTGTAAATAGGGTTCATCCAATGCTGTACAACTCGTTAAGCCTGCTAATTACCACTTTTCCCATAAGGTCTTCCTTTAACTTGAAATATTCATTTTTTTCCCTTGTAGTTTCAAACCATAAGCAAGTTGTAAAAATATCTATTTTCATAAACAAACATTCGATTCTCGGACGTGTATTCAATTCCACCGTATTAAAACCGAAAAATTTATGTACAAAGTAATTACAAAGGCATGGGAGCTAGTTCAATGTTAATCAATTAAGTTCTAGTGTTAGTTCTAGTAAGTTAAGTTCTAAGTTAAATGCTAGTTCATTAATCAATTAAGAGTTCGATGCACGAAACTCTGATCCTCTTTCAAATGTCTATGTCTTGAAGACGCACAGGATACTAGCAAAATTTTTAAAGTGCCGATATATCCCATATCTTCAGAAATAAACCTTTTTTTCACTGGGGCAGAAATATCCTTTTAAGCTTAAAAATTAGTTGGAAGACTTTCCTTTTTTGATTACAACTTATATCCCACAATTAATAAAGATTGACTGGAAACATTTCGAAGACCTCTCAGACAAATTTACGTAATGAATGACCTCTGTAACATAACCAGCGGCGTTGCAAGTCATACAGAGCGAGTATATTTCTTATTGGCATGGAAATATAGTTAACTTATGTTAATTTTAAATAGAACATCTAATTTCCCTGATAAATGAACACTAAAGCCGCGTCCGAATTCGTTAGGATTCAAAGACTCAAGGACACAGGCGGTAAGATGAGGTGTCAAGGTGTCTCCTCGAGGATGCACGAGTTCGGACGTCCTTGTGCATTAGTGCTGCCATCAATGAGACAAAAATATCAAAGAAAAAAATTGAATACTGAAAAGCAACTGGATTAGAATTTATGCAGCATCTCGCTACACCAATATGAATCGTTTTATTTAGCTGATTTAGCCGTACTAATTGTAAAATTTGTTGCATTCAGAAGTTTACTCTTGTGTTATTATTTTTCAAAGTTATATTTGCGTTATCTTTTTCTTAAGGTTGTTTGTTTATGATAATTAGCCATGAATTAGTCGTATAATTATGTTTTCAACCCTGAAATGTTTCCCATTACAGTTATTTAGATTTACTTTTTATTTAATCCTCTGTATTTCCTTACCATTTCATTTGTGGTAGGAGTTTTTATTAAGTTTAAGAAATTTGAAGTAAGCACTTTTAGTAATGTACCAATTTAGAAAAATATAATTCCCAAATAGAAACTGCACCGGAGAAACCAACGCTTAAATAAAATAAAAGTAAAGGATAGTGTTACGTTGGCGAAGGTTAATTAAAAGCACCTAACTATAACTCGGTAAACACACCTACAATAGATATCTACCACATATTTAAGTTATATTGACACTCTTGTTAGGTAGATATTTCTTAATTAACATTCAAATTTGCTATGCTTGTCTTTAATTTTATCTAATTTAAACAGTTTTCCGTTTTATCTTAATTTGGAAAATTTAGTTTATCAATTTTGGTTTCTCTTTCTTTAGATCTTTGTTTTTCGCTCTTAGAATTATGCCGGAGATAAATTTTAAATATCACTGTAGGTACAGACATAATGCATTCGAAGTTAATTTTTTTATACAGGGCTTCCTTCTCATTCCTAGATATAACTTTAACCAACAAAACCGTTGCCACTTTAATATAGGGCACGATTAGAAGCAGAAGGCAACAATATTATCACGGACATTTCCTAACTTCTCGAGTAAACAACTCTTTACGCAAATTCTGTGATCTGTTCTAAATTCTCCTAAAAGTGGCATAGGAAACAAATGCAAAGCGTGCTGCGCGTCCCTCGGATGTATTCCCAAGGCTCAACATTCCAAAATGGCGGCCCGAGGACGCGTGGAAGTGTGCACCCAATGCATCCTCGATGGAAGGGCCCTCGCATTGATCCTTGGGAGGAGGCTCAACCAATTCAGACATTCTTCAAGATTGCCGCCGTCCTCGGAAGGACGTACATGCGCACTTGGAAGGGTCCTTACGGCGAATTCGGATGTGACTATAATTTTGCTGTTTATACTTCATATGACGAGAGCTTTCACTTCTAGGGGTGATTTATATAAGTACTGGATATCAATGCTTATCTTTTCTTTTGGACGGCAATAATATATGTGTCACAATTACTTAGTAGCTTGAGTATGTACTTCAGTTCAAAAGACACTAAACATCTCATTGATCGTTTCTTCCACACTGGATGTTTTACTTTTGTTTTTGCTAGAATAAATATATTTTACTTTAAATGTATTTCTCATCACTGAAAAATTTATGTTTGTCTATGTATCATACCTTAATATATACCTTGCATTGTACAAGATATATTATTTATAAATTTAACATGCGTTGATGTAGTAGCCAGACATATGCATTTTAAAGAATGCATACGACCGCGCCATGTGTCAGTGGAGAGCGTATTTGGGAGTTCCCTTGCCATCTATTGGCGAATATCTAAATCACTACGCGTAGCAACTGAATCATACGTACTTACCTACGCGTAGCCTTTTGTATAGAAGATCTCTCTCAAATTTATCTCATTAAGATGTCAATGCTATCACAAGGGCACTTGAAATCCCCTATTGTTTCATGGCCTTGGAGTCTTAAACCTTTATAGCCCTCGGAAATGAGAGTTTTCATGAAACTTTAGCTGTTACACCAAAAACCAATATGATCAGAGATGAAAATTGGCATAAAAAACGTTATGCGCGATCGTTATAGCTTTCTATCCGTGCATGCATCGTTCGGATAGCCGTTGCGGAGCTATGCTGGATGAACGGCACGTCGTGTGCCATGCTGTGGTGCTGCCGTGAACTCACAGCCGAACGGAGTGGAACCCCATGAAGGAACGATACGCCTCACGAGTATTTTTGGGACTTTTGATATGAAATTTTATTAGATGAGTCCTAAACATTTCCAAATGTTCAGCTTTGCATTATTTTCCCCGAGGTTAAAACCTAGAGAAACTGGGCTATATATCTGATTTTAAAGCTCTCTTTACTCATCTCATACTCTTCATAGAAATGAAAATACCCCACTCCACAAAATTTATTCCTCTAATGTTGGCAAAAGCTGGAGAATAACTTACACCTTTAATAATGTGTCCAATAAAAGTTAATTCGTCACACTCTTCAAGCAGCATTAGGTCTTTACAGCAATGAAAGTACCGAAATAAGGGTTTGGCATATTGATACAAGATAAGAAGCGATTATTTTCAATTAATCGTAACTTTATTGTAATTATTAATTGATGAATTTTCTGAAATTCAATGAGATTAATTCTTAAAAATTCGCTTAACGCGAACAATTATTGGGATTCGCTCCAATACTCTTTCGCAGACACCTCTGCCAAGCAAGAATTTACGCCACGTCTTGCTGAATATGGAGCAACGCAGCAAAACATCTGCCCTTCTAACTGCTCCTCTCTCGACTGCTTTTAATCATTCCCTTTGCCTGCTTGCTTCCTCGTCCTACTTGCGTCCTCTTCTGTCTCCATCTGCTTCCTTTTTTTCGCCCTCCATCCCTCTTCCTACCTCTCAAGGCCTCAAGTCCTTCCCCACCTCCGTCTTCTCTTTTCATGCCAACCTCTTTCTTGCCCTCTCTTCCTCCACAACCCTGCTCAACCCTCCCTTTCTCCAGCTCAAAACACCTCCCAGTCACTCTTCCCCCCCCCCTACAACCCCTTCCCTCTCCTTGTCCTTCCTCTTCAACGTGAATGGAGTGCCGGAATAGCACTTAACGAAATGGCCCTTTTCTCCGGGCACACACAATCGGGTTGCCCGGAAAAAAGTAAGCGTCCCCCTCTGCGCTTCTTCTCCGTTTTTAAAGAGTCTCTGCAACGAAATGCCTTCTCGTCCCGATTCCCGTTGCGCGAGAATTATTTGATTACGCGAGCGAAGCCATAAATTGCCCCAACTGCTTCTGTTTAATCATTGTGGTACAGTCCATCTTCAAGGTGCGAAAAATTATGCAGCATTCGTTCGAGTGTTTTTGAGAACTATCTTAGCAGGCAACTCTCCTGGGGACGGGCAAGGTGACGTTAGTTGCAATAGTATACAGGCACACGTGGCCTTGCATCGAATTTTGCATCGTACTGATTACTATGATTCCAGTGCGTTCGGTTTAGAGAGAACTTAAAACATTAAACGTATGGACCGAAGCCAGTTTATCTCAAACAGATGTCTTTCTAACCAGCTAAAAGCTGTAGATCCCGTTTGTAAAAAAAAAACAATTCACTTAGCTGTTGGAGACTCTTTGGTGTGGTTTATTTCAATTCAATTCAGCGATTCTCTTGTTTTTTTGAACAAATAGCAGTTTACGCGAGCCGCGACGACCGGACTGAAAACGCTGCAGGTTACATTGTCACACTCATGTATTCTCTCCCTCCTTTCAGAGGAAATACTCCTGGGATTACTCTGGAAGCGGTATTCTGTGGCTAAAATAGTTCTCGTCTACGCTTTCATAGACGTGTTTGTATTTCCTAATCAGAAGATAAATGGCTGACATTCATTCAGCACAGGATTTCCTTTATAATTTAGATGCATAAGAAATATAGGACCAGGGAAATAGAAATAATGAGGAGGATGTCATTTTTTAAGGTGAATGCTGATAGAAATACTTTTAGCATGTGATAACCTAGGTTTTCAGCTATCTATTTTCAGTTAAATATTGAATAAAAGATCTAATATAAATAATTTACAATAATAAAACATAATAATAGTGAAAAAGTAGTGTCTGAATTGCATCAGGTTTTAAAAATTCCTTATGATTTTTGAGTTTAGGAATTAGATGTAAAAATGCTGCACCTAAAAACATTGATAAAATTTTTGGTTGCCTATTTAGGTGTTTTTTGAAATATTGAAGCGTCTAGTCAACCAAACCAGATCAGAGTAAACCTGCAACCCGCTGGCCTCCGTGTACATGAGTAAACGGGCACACTCACGCTCTACTTCCTTCATTTTGTTTCAATTTTCTTTTGTTTGTACTTTTATCACGTTAAACGAGGCAACGTAGCATGCATTGAAACGTGCGGGAATGGATATTGAACGTATTTCTCCGCCGACAGTGAATAACATCTGAAGTACTGGAGAACTCTCTGCATTTCATCGATTCTAGGAATCCTCCTATCCTCTGCAAGAATAAAAGTAGAATCATCCTTTGGAGAGTTTAAGGAAGAAATATTGACCTGGATATTGCAGTTTGAAACTTTTATCCTCGAGCAGAATGAGATCATGACACAAGTTTGTAGCTTTCATTTGATTTCCATGTCCAATGCTATAGCAAATTCCCAGCATTGGCATAGAATTTTTACTATCCATTTTTTTCATGTTGATAGCGTAATCGCGAGATTGCATGATGATTGAGTGCAACAAAAGCCTGGCATTTGTTTCCGTCTAATTACTACGTAACCATATTCAAGCTGAAGCTTTTGATTACCTTTTGTTTTTAATATATACTTATTGCTTTAGTTTTTTTGTGAATAGTGTAAATAATCAGCCTTTCGGGTTATTTTGAGGTAGGTAGAGAAGATTCTACGCCGATCAGTGATTGAACTGTAGTTAGAGCTCCAGTAATGAGTTCTATTGATGAGAATCGATTTCGTAGCATGTACTCTTAGCAATGACCTAATAAATAAACTTGAGATCAATACTCTTTATCATCGTCACTGAAAACCTATGGGAAAATCTGGTGGCAAACTGAATAATGTTTAAAAGAAGGATCTTTGTTTTTTGATGAAATATGAACGCAGATAGTATATACAGACTCATTCGATTGGGAAGAAAAACCAAAACGTCGTTATTTTTCTCCGAAGCCTGCCTGAAGGTCTTTTTCACTGTGGTTCAGTTCCTTTGAATCATTCACCGTGACATCGGTGAACTGCGACGCCGCAGGTGTACTCGAATTCATTACACAGTCCAAGTAGTAAGCACTCTCCCGAGAAAGAATGTCTCTCCCCTTGAACTGATTTTTCCCGTTTGAAGAAAAAATGCGACTTTACGTGCGAGTGGAACCCAAATCTCTCGCAAGTAAGAATGCAATTTCTTTCTCTCGTTTCTGATATCCCGGCAAGAACTCTCCGTGTTATATCTTTTTGAGCTGCGTTTTTTTTTTACCCGGCCAGTTTTTCCGCCAAACTTCCCACCGCGCGTGTACCAGGGCCTCTCATTACTCAACTTGATTTAGTGCCTCACGTACTTCAAGGAACCCACCGCTCTCTTCCTCCTTCACTCATACGCCTCCATCTTGTACCCTCCGCGACCCCCTGGTCCATCCTACGGTTACCAACTTCTTTATCGCCCCGTAGAAAAAGAAACGTGCCCACTTCACATCTTCCGTCGCTCCGGCTTCCCATTGAGGTCACCGGCGTTTTTTTCTTCTTCCAAGTTTTGATCGTTTTTCCGGCACACTTCCTCTCCGTAAAAAAAAAATTCGCTCCCCGATAGAGTAGCACGCTCTAATCCTGCTTCCAGTCGTATAACAATTTTTATTTATGACTGCAATGTCAGGATAAAGTGCAAGCTAACGAAACATAAGATTACTTTTTCATGACATAAGACTTTTTTCTTAAGAAACAAGGCCGTATTGAAATTATTATCCCCGGAAGCCTATTGATGAAATTTTTTTGAGAATATGCAGTTGAATGCTATTAGTAAAAATGTTAATTTGCACTCAGTGTTTTTTATTACTATTTCCCATTCTTGCCTCCTCGCTATAGTTTTGATCGGGATTATCTTTTACTTATATGAGCTCTTTGATGCGTTTCTACCAAACTATCTCTGTCTTTGCCTGTAATGGTTTGAGAAGAAAATGCTATTTCCATGCCAATTGAGGTTTGTTATTAATTTCATTTTTGATTCATCCATTTCGATGGCATCACTAGGCCGTCCCACATATTCAGCTAATATTTCTTTGTATTACGGCGTTTAAACGAACTATAATAAAGTTTTAAGTGAAAAATCTTATAAGAGTAGGCTTAGGTGATGAGAGCGAATCTTCACCCATAAATATGCTCCACTCTTTTATTTATTGGCACTCCTTTTACATTTCAAGTAATCCTCTGCCACATAAAGAATGCTTCCAAAATTGGCGGAGAGATGGATTTTAAGGGTAAAATCAATTGCATATGTCCGGCCAGCTTATGCATGTAATGTATATGCATGTATAACCTGTGTAAGATGGAGTTTGAAATGTGATGCACGAATTCGTAACTTGTGGCATAAATACTCGTATTTTTGGAATGTGCATGATTGCTGCAGAAGTTTCGTTTTGATTTAGAATTTGTGCTTTCTCTGGAATAAGAATGTTGTGTTAAACCCGATACTTAGGCTAGCTTTACAATCACATTTGTAACATTCGTTTCTGAAACACTTAATGGAAAATAACTAATTAGTTTATGACTTCATCGAATGCATTTATTAAAAACGCACTTCTCTTCATTTTCAAATTTTATTATCCACCGTAACTTACTATTGAGCCTCTCTGATGCTTATTTTCATTGCTTTTTAAGAGATGTGAGTCGTGGAAATACAGCTTTTATTAGAGAGATGAGGCTGACCTGAAAGTAGAAAACTAGCGAGATATGCACACTTGCTGTTACAAGAAAACAGTCTACTCATGGCTATTTTTAGATCCTCATGGAGCAAACCGTATAGTATGCCTTACGAATGCCCAGTGTTATCGAACCTTGTGGCACACCAGCTTTTTTATTTCTTTATACTCACTGCAACGGCTAATTGACTTTAATTCATTGGAAACAAGACTGTACGTAACTTCTGAGCCACTGTTGGGTAGCTCCCATGACTCCGGCACAACGAAGTTTCTCTAGCAGAATATTGTGGTCTAGTGTATCAAAATATTTTTTTAACTTTAACAAAACAGGGCTGCTGTACGTCTTTTGTAGTTCAATGCATTGTAAACGCTTTGGAGATTATTAGTTAATGCTCCTTCGGTGTCTTTGTCACTTCAGAACCCTAATTGTTTTGTACTGAAAAACTTTTTTCGATCAAAAAGCTTTATTTATCTCTTTTTAACCAGCTTTTCAAAACATTTTGAGAACATCCTGAGAAAGGATATGGATGTATAATTTTCAATTTTTTTTCGACATCCCTTCTTGTGTACAGGGATTACAACTGCTTTTTTAAGAGCGGAAGGAAGCTCTCCTGTTGATAAACTTAGATCGTACACGTATTCCAACACAGAAGATGTGTTATCAATTATTTTTTTAAGAATAGCGCTATTGATACCATCAAATCCAGATGATTTTCCGAGAGGAAGCGATTTTAAAAGAGCATTTATTTCACTCCCGGATATCGGTTCTGAGGAAATGGATACGGTGATGTGCTAGGATTACGAGTACTGCTTGTGTCAATTTCTGAGTCAAAGCCTGTGATATCATATTAATTGAATTCAGTAGATAGCTTAAGGGATAGGCAGCGACTCTAATTGAATGTCTAAAATTAAAGCAGGGGAAGTTGAGGTGTTTACTCAAGTTATCTCTGTTAATAAGAGATTTTGTATTGCCACAACAATTTTCTAATTTTCTATTAGGTATAGTAGATATTAATTGTATTCATTTCATAATTTTACGCAAGTTTTTTTTTAATTTAAGAATTCCACTTTATGTTCATTGAAATTTGGATGACGCCTGTATTTTGAAGGCAAATAATTTCTCTGGCGTATGTCTTCAATCAACTTTTCATTAATCCAAGCTTTAAATTTTTTGGTATTTTTTGGCTTCTAATCGGGGATTTTTCTCTGTCAATAGTAGATTGTAATTAACCTAACATAACTGTGAAAGTCCTTAAAGCAGTGTATTCATTACGGCCTGGAGTCCAGTCAGTTTCTTTTTCTAGCATTTAAACTACATCATAATTAACGCTCAATATAACTCGATTTTGTTCGTATACAATAACAGAAGTACTTTTTACATACCTTGATATACTAGGAGTGGTCATTGAATGACCGGTTACACATACATGCCATACATCTACCAAAACATTTAATTTAAATGAATGGTAGAACTTGAAAAACACATGGTCGATACATGTAGAAGATAGTTCACTAATTCTAGTAGGCTAGTTTAGTAGGCATGATAAACCATATTTGCACATCAAGTTTTTGTAATAGTCTGTGTTATTATCTGTAACCAATTAATTAATATTCATGTCACCAATCACTACCATGTTTCTTCCTGCATTACTCAGTATACTCAGTATACGTATGTATAGTATATATTTCCTTAAGAAAACAGCTACCTACAGGAATATTTTCATCCGTATAAATGCCAATGAGATTTTTTCAGTCAATTGGGTTTTTCAATTATAAATATACATAGTGTGCTGCAATTCTATCAACGGAGTTTTGCGTGCATTGGATATATTTATCCACATACACAATAACACCTCTTGATCGGTTAACCCGGTATTTAGCATAAACATTCTATTCAGATATTATGTACTATTTTACTTCATACTCATCAATCCAAGTCGTAGATAAAACATTAATATTAGGTTTGAGTTTTTGTTGACTTAGCTGAAGCAGGAGAAGGTTAAATTGCGTTGCAAGCTGCGTATATGTTGATGAATTTTCAACATAGAATCACTTGGATTTAATATGTTCAGTAAGAGACTTGCTCACAAATTCAAAATAGCTTACATCATCAACACTCGTCATAACGTAAACTGGCTCGTTTTCCACATTTCTCATGTAAATCTTTCCTCCTTGTATCCACAGGAAAGCATACTTCGTAGTTTATTTGACCTCTTTTGCAGCGTTAAGAGCTCTGCGCTTGCCAGGACATATATGGCTTCATTGATAAGTATAGGATTATCAGTTAGTAAATAAGGATGCAAGTGCCGAAAGACAAAAACTGTATTTACCCGACGCTTAGCTAGCAGGTTTTCTTTGATCGAATGATTTGAGAAATTTCACATGAAAACTCCCCCGAAGACACACTTGTCCTTGACTTGGCACGATAAAAATAGCCAACCGAGTACTTAACTTAACGCCTAACTATACTACAATTTGATTAATGATGGATAGTAAATTTTCTGCCTTTGTACAGGGTTTACCATGTATATCCACGTTATTAGACTGGGGCCGTTGTCCTAACTCGTTTGTATATTTAGCTATTATAGATAGCTCTTTTTAGCAGTACATTATCATATTTTAGTTCCACTATCTATTCATTGCATTCATCCTACCTCTTACTTTGCGCTACGATGATATTTAAAGTGTCATCTAACCGCTCGTAGAGCTTGTGAAAATCATCTCAGAGATTTTTTTCGGTCTCATTCAGTTCAGTTTTCATCAAACTTAACAAGGAGTACACATTATCAATAGATTATCTTATAGAATCTATATTAAAAGCGGGAATGGTGGAACTGATAATGTATTTTATAGAACAAGAAGTAAAAATAAATTACATTTCAATAATCGTAGGTTAATAAGTCAATATTTAAGAACTCTTTTTTTTTGTTTTTTAAGTTTTATAACAAATTACCATTTGATATTTAAAACATTTAGCTCAATTAAATCGTTTAATAATGGAATTAAAAATTGGTTAACTCAAATAAGAGATGTAAATTATTTGCGTAATATTTTAGAACAATGATTCAAATGAATTATGGTAATTAATGTAACACTTTGGTAATAATATTGCTTATAAGCTATTCTGTAAAATTTTGTCATAAAACACAGTAAAAGTTATAATTATATGTTTAAAAACGCTGCAGGAGGCGGTATAAGTTATGTAAGAAGACTGAACTCATATATATTTTTACTTTTTATTTAATGTAATGACCTTGTTTTTATGTGTAACAATTTTCTATTGTACACTGACCAAACTACTGGAAAACGTGGTCAGTAAATTTCCAAGCTAATTTTTTGTTGTAGCCATATTTATCGTTGGAAATAAATTCACTGATTCATTGATTCATAATTTACTCACCTTCGTGGCACTTTGTTCTGAGTGTTTAATTGACACCGGTGAGAGTGGACTCCACCTAAGAGAACTTGGACTCTTTAGACACCTCAATTGTTGATTGGTTGCTTCGATGCCGTCAACGTCTTCTTTCTTGAGTTGATTCGGCCGACAGTGCCTGTGATAGAACTTCTTGCACTCTGAACACGAGATGAAAACTGTATTCCTGGTTGTTTTTTCTACACACGAAATAGTTGCTATTCATTTTCAAGGAGAACCCCTTCCTTTCCTTGCGCTCAGTTTACCCGAACTCCTTCAGCCATATCGATCTTATTACTAACACGAAAGCTAATGGAACTTCTTTTCTGAAAATAACCATCGCCTTACTGTGCATGTTTGGAAGCAAGAGCGTTGAATTTAAATATCTCGTTTAATATTTGTAAAGAAATTGTTTATTTTCATTTCTGTTATTTTCCCCTTTTTAGATATGTGATTTGAATAACGATTTAATTATGCATGGTTATAAATGTATTATCTTAATGTATGATCTGCCATGTATTTAAATTTCCCTGTTGATTAAAAGCTGCATATAAGATGATTTTTCATAAAAGTTTTCGGCAGCTGCATGTCATTTAAATGCTTGTGTTTGTTGGAGGGGCATACCTATAGGAGGAGAGATTCAGATTCATTAACAAAAAAGTTCCTTTCTAGGCACATCGTCGTGATGTTATGCGGGCTACTTTTGGTGATGTACCTGCCGCTACTCAGCATACTTAAAGTCACCGCAAGGACTTGTGGCAGTGGTTCATTCGTCTCCGGAATCCGCTTAGCCATTGCTTAAGGTGTTAAGAACGAGTGATAAATTGTAAAAGCTATGCCGTTGAGCATTTTTTATGTGTAGAGACTCTTTTGGTTGAATGTGAAGTGGGTCAGGTCCTTGTAACCAGTACCCATCCGACTCTGCTCTCGTTATATTTATGGTATAATCAATAAAGCAACCAGATTCATACATAAGTTACGCTAACATAAGTATTATACGCACGCGAGACGTGCTATTAGATATAATCAGCGAAGTATGAATAAATATTTTTATCAAGAAAGTAAAATTAAACTTTCATTAACCCTCGTGACGTTGCCCCGAAAGAATCCGGGGATGTTTTGACGTGAAACGTATAGATATCAGTTCGGTCGTTAGGGGTTCGCTTGCTAAAACCACATGTAACGATAACATGTTATAGCAAGATCGCTTATATCTTTGCAACCGCACTACCTACGTGCGTTACTTTGCTATCGTATTTCAGAGGAAAGAAGCTATTACTGGACAGTGAATATGTCGCGTGCGCAGATGGCGCTGTTATTGAGCCCAGCGTCACTCAATTGGAGCTAAATTTTATCTCGCACGCGGCTTTCATGGAGGCGTAACTCAGCAATACTTTTATTGATCCGAGCGGGAGCGGTTGCATTTGAGAGAGCTCACTCTGCCAAAGTAGGTATAATCCATAAAAATCATACTAGTGCTCATCAGAAGTTATAAAGCTTAGAAATTTGTGATTTGGTGCAGAAATTTGACAAATGCTCGACTACGGCGCCCCGGCGTACGATACGTAACGTCCAAGAATGGCGTGAAAAGGCTCGGGCAGAAAACAGAGAGAGATGCCGGTCCTTGCCCATCCCTTTTGACCATGACGGAACGTGTTCGTCTCCATAGGGACCGCGTTAGGTTGAGGCAAGCGGGCTCTAGCGGTGTAGGGCAGTCTCGAGCCCCACCAGTGTAGGGATATGTGTGACTGTAACCGAGACAGACCAGCTCATCAGCATCCATCAGGAGGAGACAGGGTATACCCAACAGCATTTCTCTCTTGTTAGACCCCGCTTGGAATACGATTCCAGTATTTGGGATCCTTATGAGGTAGGCTTAAAAAAAGAGTTAGAACGCGTGCAGCGAAGATCGGCAGCGTATGTTTAAGGCTGTTTATTTGTGGAACTGACCTTCTGCAGCAACTGAGATGGGAATCGCTTTCAGAGCGCCGATTAAAACTAAGGCAATCTATTAAGTCAGTTCCAAATCAATTTGTTTTCTTACGACGCTAGTAAAATTTTACAAAATCCGACATACTATGGTAGATCAGATCATGAGTAGAAAATTAGGGAACTAGACTGCAGAACGGACAGATTTAAATGAAACTTTTCCCACGGACGATAAGAGACGATAACAGATGCCGGTGAGACTTTTAACGAGGTTAGTCAATAGGTAGTGTAACTAGTAAGCTAATTTTCTCTCTAATACTTATATGCTTATCTGCTACCGAGACTCAAAGCACGCCGTGCATGTTTTCAGCATAACTCTTGAATCTTTGTCTGTTTATGAAGTTGCAAAATACTAACGGTCCTTCTAACATTGGTATCATACCTATAGGGTAGTGCATGCTTGTGAGGCTTCGCCTTCTTACAAGCATTAGCGATTTGTGCTAATTCATCAATAATGGTAGTTACATTAACTTTAATAGGGTATAGTGTAATGAATGTTGGTGACTACTCACCCCCTGCCACACACCCTTGAAGTGGCTTACTGGGTATTTTGTAGATATAGATTAACAGTCCGAGTACGGGGCCCCAGCCAAGAAGTATTACGCGTGTTCCCGAATTCCGTAGGCGCTGGGAGTTGGCTATAGCCCCGAGTTCAAATACGACTTCATCGACGAGTTCGGTCCAAGACGTTTCACCGACCCCACTACGGCTGCGTCCTCGATACAGCCTACCCCTAATTTTTATACGGTCATTTTGGTCTTCTATCAAGCGTGGGAAGGAAGTTTCATACAAGTTGTTCGTTCCATAATCTCTCTCCTTTAGTTGACGAGTGTGGTGTATATATATCAAATGATAAATTTTGCTTGGTTTTTCTTAACGTTAAATTGGAATGATTATGTTTGGATATGCCTAAAAGGATTAAATATATACTTTAGTCATTTATTTCTGTTATAAATTCCTTTAAGTAACCTTCATGATTATTCGAGAGATCATGATTATACAAGAGGGCACTCAGATGGTCAAGAATATGGATTACGGAATTCGAGACTTGCTAAAAAAAAAAAAACTATCCGATTCTCCTGGCTGGCTATGATCAATGGTTTAAGTTGGATCCAATACCTACAATCCTGTGTTAACTTTCAGGAATATTTGCCGGTTACGACAGCATCCAATTCTGTCAGCCCTGTGCGATCCTGTTTCCACAATTTGAAGTTTTTGGCCACTTTCAAGGTAATCTAAAGTTAAATTTAGTATGCATTACAATCAGGAATTACGCATTAAATCTATATATTATTTGGTAAATTCTAACGTATTATTCTTGATGTTTAGAAATTAATAAACAAGTGTTCATGTCCTCGACATATGATGTAGTATTCTGTTATGTATTCTTTTCTTCAGAAACTTTCCTTGAGTCTTAATTTCAAGTGTACCGGGTTATAATGCTCTCTCAATGTAACTTAAATTTCATACAAGCTTATATTTAAAATTTTCACCTGGGATGTATGTCATTCTTTAATAGCATTTTAAATTACTCTTTTTGTTTCCCAATGAACCTTCTACTTCCGGGAGAAGTTACTCGCCTTAGTCATAGTTGTTACCCGATAGTTAATTTGTTTGTTTGTTTAAGCAGCAAAAAAAAACTCGTACCAACCCATCAGGTGTGTTTAATTTGCACATTTTGGATGTAAGGGGGTTAGGTAAGATCCTTTTGTGGGCCATCTGCGGTTTCTCACGAAGTTCTGGCGTCCAAGAATTCGCGCCATATGGACCTAAGTCGGGTCAACCATGAAGTTCACCCGAATATTAAGCCAAACAATTCCCTTGTTCCTTGCCAAACTATACGGCCAGTTTGCTCTGGCGCCATCCAGAAGTGGTTAAGAAAGGGTCATTAATTTTAGACTCATTTTAAATGTGACCAATGAGTGGAGCACTGGAAAAGGAAAAACAAACGGATATTGTTGATTAATTTTTCGGAAAAGAGCGGGAATATTCCTCACGTACCATACCAATGACTAGACTAATTAAAGATTTTATTAATGTCCTATCATTCAAAACTACGGTGTGAGCTCTTCCCTCAACTATCCAAACCAACCTTTGGGTAAAATCACTGAGTGAGTGATTCAGAACTACAGAATTGATTGGTTTAAATTTATCTTCCGTTGAGTATTCTCTGATGTAGTAACTAAAATATATATTTTTCACAAAGGAAACGGTTGTAGGCTTATGTTATTCGTTTAAATAATTAAGTTCAGACTTAAGCCATGAGAAGATCGCCTGGTCAGGAAGCACAGAAGCATAGTTGACAGTCACCAGTGAACAGACGAAGAATAAAAGCAGATTTTGTTGTCCTCTGTATTAATTCAGAAAATATGGCATGTTTTTCAACGCTTTTGCTTCATCAGCACCTATCCTGTCTGGCTGGTGATAATGCTAAAATTTTAAACACTTTTCATAATTTTTAGCTTCATTAGCTATTGGACATATAAAAGTCTGAAAAAATACTGTTCCAGCAAGTTACGCTCTATAGAGATGATTAAGTAAATGACCATGTTTGAGTGTTGAGGGAGGAGGTTATATTTCTAGTGTCTTGGGTAAAAAACTGAATTCACTGTGGCAAATGTTTACCTGGTATTTCTAGTGTCTTGGGTTTTTTATTCACTGTGGCAAATGTTTACCTGGATTTCCATGATATGATATTGATTTCTTTTAGTAACAATTATTGGGCAATAACATTCCCGTACATTGATTAATGCATTAAAATTGCGTGGTGTCGAAAGTGCCTTCTTCTTGGCATCGCCAGGCTCTCTCTACCGTGGGTAAGCCTATTCTAATCCGTGAGAGATCATTGCCTCGGGAAATCCCCTCCCTGCCGAGAAGAAATGGGCGTCAGATTTGTTTACAATCTTTTCCTCCTTTCACCGATAGTCACTCAGAATAAATTCCTCCGTTGAATGTGACCCTCTGCGACATTCTCGGAAATCTATTTCCTATTTCTCTGGACGGGAAAAAATACGACGGATAATCGTTCTTCGGCGTAGCAAACCCCTTCCTTTCCCCCCTCCGAAGAAACGCTTAAGATTAAGAAGTGCGGATAAGAGGGCGGTGACGGTAAGAGGGCGAAGATTACGGAAATTAAGTGCGAGGGCAATGGCCCGGGGGCGGGGGGTGGGGGTGCAGAGGAAGGGGATGGGAGCGGGGAAATGGTCCCTGCACCACCAACACGAGAAAAAGACACCCCTTGCCCCTCTCCACTCTCCCTTCTCAGCGTTCGCGGCTCCAACCCCTCGGAGGCAGGGTTAGCAGCAGCAGCAATCCCTGGAAAACATTTCCAACCCCCCTACAGCGATGCCTCGGACCTGGGTTGGCTGGTTGCTATGTGGGGGGGTGGAGATGGAGAGGGGGGCGGGGGTCGCCACTGAGTCTTCTCTTTAATGCGCTGTCGCATGCTAATATGAGTCGGGAGCCCTTCCCCGCCGTCCTGCCCAGCCCTTACACTCATCCCCAACCTCTCCCTGTTTAGCCTCCAGGGGTCCAGAGGTAAACGCCACTCTTTTTTTAAATAACGGACTTGATTTTTTCCTGTGAATCATATATTTGGTTAAATATTAATAATATTTATTGTTAAAGGACTAGCTCTTCTTAGGAGCAGAAAGATGAATACAATTCAATTTAAATTAAATTACGGAAGGAAATCAAGGGTAACACAATCCACTAGATAATTTTAAATACATTTCAAAAAGATATTACTTGTAACTGATTATTAGCAAGCATATAAGCTCGAGGTGGTATTGACAAAATAGCAATTTTACAATATACCGTATACAACTATGCAATTTATAATGAAAAGATTGCAACAGTTACTTATAAAAGACTTACACAATAATTACTAAAGCAATATATAGTTATACAATATACAACTGTTAACTACAAATTAGTTTCACGGCCTGAAATGCTCCTGAGCCTCTTTCTAAACACTTCATGAATCGAGGAATTACATGAAAGAAATTGGCATTATTCCAAAAAAAATCATACTTCAGGCTCAACTATTGGTGTAGAAATGCATTTGTTTTTTCACATGGCTTTATTTTCACCTCATAGGCGACTGTCGCCCACATCTCGTAACGATTCGAACGAAATAATTAGCAAAATAATTTATTCCCTTTGCTTACAATCGTAATTGGGTAGAATTTCATCAATTTGTAAACAAAATTAAAAATTAGCCCAAAAGTTGTTAATTTTGACGGTGTTAATAATTACAAAATGGTAGCATGCTCATCTGAAAAATTAGTAAGCGAAATTATTTAGGGGAATTAAAATTAGGCTTTTATGTCTTATCTGAATGTAATTAGTAGTAATTATTCTTTATTAGATGTTTTCCTATTCAACATTGAGTGCTCATATGCGGTTTTGTATTCACGGGTAATGTTTTTCGTCTGCTATGTTGTTTTTTCATTTTTGTCATTTCTTAGTCATTTTCATTGGCGCAAGACGAACGGGTAGACATAGTTCAGAACAGACACTCTAGCTGCTCAATTCTCAGCGTTAAAAGAATGTTTAATCAAGATTTATATGGAGTTACAAACTCTCGACATGAAGGTCTTTCGATCAGCGAATATTTATTATGCTCTTCGTAAGTATTGTCTTGTTCATATTTCCAAGTATTTATACCTTTAAAGGTTCGTAGTGGATATTCAATATCTGATACATGTGATCTTAATCTGGAAATTTTGGCCATTAGGCCTCCCATGGATTTAACAACTGAGAACCTAATCGAATGTCATGAGATATCTTGGATTTTAGATCCGCGTTCATGTAATAAATATTTATGCTCACTAAAGTAAGCATAGATATTTCAAAAGAGAGACCATCACAGCGTGAAGATAATAGCGCTATCGTAACGTATATGTATCGCGCTGCTAGTAAGAAGAGTCATATTGTTTTAAAATAATGAATCAATGAATCTTATACAGGCACAACTGATTGGCACATATTTGTGCCGAATTTCCACTAGCCCTGTACGCTCTGTATAAGATAAGCAATCATATTCTTTTAACATTAGACTCTTAATATTAATTCTAAAAGAAGAAAAATGTTCGTATTCTATGGGAAAAGAGCTATTCCGGTATAGGTGATACCGGAATAGCTCTGTGTTGAGATGCTTAAATAATATCTATGTGCATCATCTATTTCTCATTTACGTAAAAATGATTTTTACTCGAAAAACAGATTTTCTCGTATTTATGTTAACATGTGTCTATTTTTATAACTCATTACTATATTCTCCACAGTCAAAGTGTGCCATGCCTACTAGAGGCGAAGAAAAACGTTCGTATTCTATGGGAACAGAGCTATTCCGGTATAGGTGATACCGGAATAGCTCTGTGTTGCGATGCTTAAATAATATATATGTGCATCATCTATTTCTCATTTACGTAAAAATTATTTTTACTCGAAAAACTCTATGCCTCGAATTTATGTTAACATGTGTCTATTATTATAACTCATTGCTATATTTTCCACAGTCAAAGTGTGCCATGCCTACTAGAGACGAATTGAAAGTACTATTTGAAATGCCCGGCAAGTTAAATCAAGAGTGAGATTTTGTATACTCAATTTCTAGGAAAGTTTCAGTAAACCACTTTGTTTGATGGTAAAAATAAGTTTTTGCCGTTCTACCGGTCACTTTAGTAATCTTAATAAGCCATCTTGCTAAACATGTGTTTCATTTCGTTTGATTAGATGGAGGGATAGGAAAAGTGAATCGGTGACACTCTCCTCCCAAGTAGACTTCTATCAAGGTGATTCACTAGTGGGTGGGTGCAGAGGAAATGAAGCAAGAGGCATGTCATGGAGTCGCTCTCAGTCTCTTCTTTCCCCCCACCACAGTTTTACAAATTCTCTCTTCGCACTTTCTATCGCAACTACACTCGAGGAACTGGCGGGGAGGGTCTCATAATGAAGCGGGGCGTCATCCAATCTGGGGGGTAACCCTCCCATATCTCTCATTTGTTACGAGGAAATACAAGTGGAAATAGTGGAGCGATAAGCAGGCAGGATGAATATGTCCCTAACATCGCGGGGGGTCTGAGATGCAGCTAAAGGGTTATCATTTCCAAGTCCCAGGCCAAACCCTCTTGTCAACAGAGGATATGGTCGATACGCACTTGCGTATTCAAAAGTTTGGAATTATTGGAATCATGCTTATTTTTCTATTCCCAGTACATTGGTAGCAAATGATTTTTAATTTTATTAGAATTATCATTGGTGTAATCAAATATTGTCTTCCCAGGACGGCCAGTGTTTTCATTATGGCGTTAAATTTCAATAGTTTTTGTGTAGGTGGTGTGCGTGTGTCTAGTGAAACACTATAATATCGATTTTGGTATTGTGATTGAGTATGTTTAGTGTGCCAAAAATGTTTATGATCCTTGAATAAGTGTATGACAGTTTAATGCTGCTCTTAGAGAAAATTATGAAATAAAAATATTTACTATTCAAAATCGCATCGCGCATTGGATACAGTTTGCGTTAAAATAATCTCAGGAACAGATTAAGTACTTCGTGCCTTTGAAAGCCAATCCATTTTGGTAATGTGGCTGTAACCCGATAAATAAACCGATTTCCGCTTTCTTCACCGAAACAACGTCCATCTTCTATGTAGATTCTCACGCAAATTCCAAGTTATGCTTTTTTGAAACCGTAAAAGTTCCCGTGGTGATTGAAGAAATCAGTTGTCGAGTCATCTTCTGTATTCACACAGTGAGGCAGTTTTTGATTGGAAAATTTTCTCTCATGGGTGAGCAATTTCATTCAACTGGATTCAATTCGTGTACTCTCATTCTTTGCTTCCTCTTTCAGTCCCCATCCCTTTTTGGCGCCACCGTCCCGTAGTCATTTCGCTCAGACAGTTACTTCTCGTTCCATCTCCACGGAGCATGAGAAATGAGTCAGGAATTGTATCGGACAGCGGGACTCCCTAAAGAGTGACAGCAGTGTGGTTCCCTCACGACAAACCCGAGGCTCAATAAAATCACTTCTCCCACGCCAACAAATATGCTCTCATCCCAGCGCCATAAAGCTAAATTTATCGTGTGGAGATTTAAAACAAGAGTCTATTGATAAAAATATGCTCGTGACATTGAACGACTTTGTGCTATTATTTCCACCTGACGTTCTTTTGTGGTAGGGATAACAATATATCCTGTCGCAAACTCTCGTAGTGGTGGATTTTTTTGTCAAAACATTCACAATATTTTAGTTAGCCAAATTTTTTGTTTCGAACAGTTGAGGTAAGAAGCAGTTAAGAACTATAGAAATATAAAAACTATCAATATTTATTTAAATAAATTTAAATAAAAATATTTGTGTCATTGCTTTAGATGTGCTATGCAAAGAAGCATGATTTTATCAAATTACATCTATGATGAAAATATTCGTTATGATAAAAATAATTATAATTAATGGAGATGTAGTTCCTGTTAAGATAATTCTTCCTCCTCTCGCAAACGTAATGGTATAGTTAACCATGGGTCAGTGCTCGTTTATAACTAGCATCGTTGGGATGAGAAAAAGAGCAGTCAATTACAGGAAACAAATTTACAAGTTTTCATAATTCGGAATAGTTTGCATTTGGAGCCCTTATCATTCTCATGCCTTTCGGTGCACGATACCTGCATTAGTATTTTACAGAATATAAAACTTTCCAATATTCCTCAAGCGCCCTTCTGATATGTCTCTTTATTTTGTATTCCACCTCGAAATAACTGGCGGAGGGTAAGAAAATAAATTGGTTGGGGAAAAAATGAAAAATAAATAAAAAGTGAACAAAGGTTTTCTTTTTGCCAAAAAATGCGACGTGCACAATACCCGCCGGTCGTTCCCATTTACAAGCTTATAAGTTTTGTTTTCGTGTCTTTTGCTTCCTTATATTCCTCTCTTCCTCCCTTCCACCCTTTCCTGCCTTCTGAACAACCTCCCCCTCTTCGTTCACCCCTTCACCCCAATTGCAACAACCCCTTCCCCCGATACTGTATCTTTCGCTGTCATCACGCGGAGCAACAAAACCACCGACAATCAAGCCCTTCCAGCATCATCCCCTCCCTCCCACGCGAAGCCCGATCCAACCACCCCCTCCCGCCCTCCCGAGGAAAAAACCCTCTTCCTCCCTCACCTCCCTTCCTCTCCCCCCTTCTCCTTCCAAGACCCCTTCTCCACCTCTTCCGCTCATCCAATTATGCGCCATGCTCACCCAATTCCTCCCGACGTGCGTACACTAGTCTCCGCTTGTGTTTGGTGTAGGTGAGCGTAATCTCGTCTGCATTTCAGTTATTTTTCTCCGCACCCTAACTCTGGTCTTGGATACGACATCCTTGTACCTCCCTCCCACATCCCACATTTTTGCCTTTTCTGCTCTCTGCCTCTCTTTCTCCTCTCCCCCCTCCCGAAATCTTTTTCCTCTATCCTTCCTCCTCGCTTTATCTCTCTTTCCCTCCTCTCATCCTATAATTCTCTTGTTCCTCTTTCTTTTGTTTTTCTCTGCATTCTACCTCTGCGTCTCCTCTTTTTCCTCTTTTAAATGCTCTTCACCCAATCTTGCATAGATTTCTTTTCCCCTTGTTCCCTGTTTTCTTGCTTATTTTTCCTTCTTGATTCCCACTTTTCCGTTGTCCCTATTTTTCCCTTTTCCCTCTTCTATGTCCTTCTTCTCTTACCCTCTGTTTTGTCCCTTCGTCCTAACTTTGTGAATTCTTCCCCTCTTCTTTTTCTCTCCTCATTCCTTTTCCCTTCCCTTCGCCAATCCCCCGCGACACGAAAACTTTCCAACCCAAACCCCATATTCTCTCCCAACCACCACCACCCCCCACCTACAGCTCTCTCCACCCTTCCCCCACTACCCCTTAAAGCCTCGTGATACCAATCCAGCTGCCGCCCTCCCCTTGCCCTCCCCTTGCCCCCCCCTCGCCCCATCCCAGCTAATCCACTCTCCTCGACCCGAGTGGGAAAGGAAAGAAGAAAAAAGATAAGCGCATTTATATACAGTCGCACATCGACGACATGTTTTCTTTTCGCTCAACTATTGCGGTTTCCTGCCTCCCGATTGCTATCTAAACTTCATTTTCGCTCCCTCGCGCTTCCTTTGTTTAGATTTTTTGGTCTGTTGCCACATGGCGCTCTCGGGGAATAATATTCAAGCTTCCATTTTTTTTACACCGCCTCTTGCACAGACTGTACACCTGTTTTTACACCTCATTTTATTCCCCACGAACGCGATACCCTCATTCGAAAGGATACAATGTACCTTTTTGAGGGTTATGCCGATACACTCCTGATACAAAGAGGGAGCTCTTGATCTGCCTTTTTCATTCGGTTTCCTCTGTTCAGGGATTGAATTAGTCTTCATGGGAATTCACACGTTGATACACCATTCTAAATCTTAAATGCATTATTCAATTCAACAACTAATCTCGCTCAAAGTTCTAAATATTGCACTTGTTTCCTGTTCGTAAATATTTCCCTCGAAGAAACATAGCAGGAAGGACTTTTTATTACGGTTGCTCATACCTGCAAAATTCAATACTTTGTACAATCTCTCCTGATTCAATTTAGGTTTTTTCATCGTAAATTTTTTCTTGCAAATAACCTGTTTGCCCCCTCTGCTTTCTGTTTGTCCAGCTTTTAACCTTCCAAAGACATTGAAGAAAGAAGTTGTCATTTTAATCTTCTTCTGATGTCTAATGTTAGACATTTCGGTTTTTTGTGTTTTTTTTCCTATTTGTATGGATATAGCGTGAAGAAACCGTTTTCATGGGTTCATAATGAAGGTGGTCGTCGGGAAAGTATGGTAATATAATGACAGCCTTAGTATGACATTCATGGTAAGGATCTCAATATTGTAACGATATTTGACAATTTTCGTCACCATGTCAGTTCGTGACTGTGAGTATATGAACGATTATAAGACTTTACGGTCAACATGATATAAAAAAATTAAAAAGAGTTCATTCGAGGTGATATCATTGGAGGCGGAACAAAGTTGTCACCAATTCTACAGATTTGAGCATAAATCTTAGTCATAAATGCGCGCCTCGCCTTGAAATGTATTTTTATAATATTTGTTACATACTCAAAAGTCAAAACCGCTTTGTGCTAATGTTTTCCAAGTTTCGTGATATTGTTTGCTGTACATTTCTAAATGAAAGGAAACTCTAACGCCGCAGATTTCGGAGCCCAACAGATCTCAATCCTCAACAGTCTGCTTGCTGATGGCATGTGTCTGTGAAACATTTCTGTCGAATGTATGATTCCAAGCTTTCCCGGCAAATGATACTAAAGAGTTCTTTTCGGGTTTCCCATCCGGTTAGGCTATCTATGATCGCCGACGTTTCGGCAGAAGGCTTTCCTGCCAATTCCTGCCCAGAACCTTAATAATAGCAGGAAAGTCTTCATTGGCGATCATGGAAAGCCTAACCCGGTGGAAAGCCCGAGAAGAACTCATCGGTATCCCCATCTTATTTCTGAATGTAATATATTGGCCTAGTTTTCCAGATTTATCATTAATTTTATCCAAATTACTGATTAATAAGCATAATGTTTGCATGCAGATATTTTTTTCTATTCTGAGGAGTCATGTTCCAGAGCGTGAAATAATTTCTTCACACTTCTATTATTAATTTTCCATAGTATGAATATAAAATGTATTAATCAATGCGAGTACTGACCTTAAATTCTTAGTAGTGATTATGATGGAAAAGACTCCACCTATTCATTGAGAAATACTGTTTCTCAATGATTGTTATCGAGGCAACGTGCCATGAATTTATAATAGACTTAGAACCCCGATGTCCCTTTCTATTTCTTACTTTGTAATTTGATTAATCAATGTAAGTAAATACAACATAAAGTGGCTGCATTCACAGTGTCATGATCTTCCAAATTCTTTTCGAGTTCTGTTTTGAAGACCTGATGCAATGAGCAGCGCAAATGAGTTCTTTCTTCTGCGACATGATTTCATTATTTCAGAGTAATTTTTCAAATTATTTAGTTTTGATCGTCCAACTCTTTAAGAAATCGTCTTCTTTAACCTATCTATTCACTTCTAATAACTCTTAATGCTTTTTACAATTCTTGGATAGGTACTTTTTCTTTTCGAATTCTAAAAGTTATGCGTGGAGTAATAAAAAAAGTTACTGAATACGTTTAGCATTGTTTTGAAAATTGAATATTTGATTTCAAAGAAATTACATAGCCCAAAACTGATTTCGCCCTTAAAGAGAGACGGAACTCGGATTACGAAGATTTTTTGCGTCCTAGAGCACGATCATGGTTCTCCGTAACGCGTGCGCTTGCGTTATCGTTATTTTTCAATAGTGCTCCTGAGAGAAAAATGGTGATAGTCATGATTCAAATGTTGTCAGTTGTTTTAAATCTATAGTTTTAATTGATAGAGTGAAAATTAGGACAGTGACTGTGATAATTGTTCTGCACCGTAGGGACGAGAAACTGAAAACTGAAATCATACTTCACAGCATTTGTCCTTCCAATCACTGGATATTGCTCTCCCATATGGTCCGTCGCAGCTCCAACTAATCTCGCCTGTCTTAACAATATCACTAGCTTCTTCGCCAGAATTGTAAAACACAGGGTGCAGAATTCCGCAACATGCCTACTTGTTCAATCCTATCTTCTCTCTCAATCCCTGATCTCTCCCATCAAAGAATGAAAACCAACTTAAAATTTATTTACAATATTCTAAACTCACACATTGATTGTCCTGAATTGCTTTCCTCCCTCAGTGTCCCTTGTCCATCCACACGTACGCATTCCTTACTCCATATGTCTATCCCCAGACTATCCCTTGTCAAGCGCTCACTTCACTACCGCCTCTCCTCCCTACTGAATTCTTTGCCTAATAATATAGACTCATTTATCAATCTCGCTATGTCCCATTTTCCCATGAATAAATAATGCCTCTCCCATTTACCTCCCTTCCTACCTACGTTTTATTTGTAAATTTTATTATTTTCACCGCATACCAATTGTTTTCATTGATTGTTTTTGTTTTTATTTAAAATCTGTTACAGTGTCACTTTAAATTGGCAAAAAATCTGTATGTGAGCAATTAAATAAATAAATAAATAATTACCCTTCAAGAGTGATTTGCGTTTTGAAAAGCTGAAGCGACAATTAGATCCGTGATAAACTGTGATCCCCCCTGACAAGGGTCTGACACTAACATTACTCCAATGGTTATACATTTCACCCAGAGCACTCTAACGGTCAGGCGCTAACTATCAGTGCGACAAGTATATTCTTTAATTGAATATCTGGCAGATTTATGTAGGAAAGTACCTATTTATTTCTCAGGGGAAACTTAAAAAGGTAATTGTATAATCAATTCTGCATCCTGAAAAATTCTGGAACTAGATTGCAGCGCAACAATGCTGTCCAGTCCTTCTCTTGGCGTTTTTGCAGTGTACTTTCTCGGCCATCTTATTTGTTTACTTACGGTTGTGATGGCGATGTATCGTGCGATCCTAGGCGAATTTTAAATGGACGCTGATAAACGTCTTGCAACAAAAGGAATAAGTACTGCATTTTTTCACAACAAATAAAAGATTTATGGCAAAAGCATGCAATCTTTATCTTTTACACGCATACTTATTTTTCCATTTGCGCCTGAAACAATTCGCGCTAGTAGTAATCCATACGAGATATCGCAATTTCGTCAGACTCTTGCCCCCTGATTCACTCCAGGGGTTGCGTCATTGTTGAATTTTTTTTTTGTTCACTCCATAGTGTATAACTCAACCGACTAATCATTCATAACTTCTGTACAGGTATGTAGTGATTAATTTTTGTGTTAGATGTCACTCATTGATTGGAAAAATTCAAGCTTGTCAAGTCTGTACAAATTAGTTCTACACTAGACAGAATTCACAATTGTGCCCCGATAACTTCCATAAACTTTCTTTTTCGTGCTTAAAAAATACTTGACCGCTTCTAGTTCGTCGTATGTAATCTCTTCTTTGGGCGCCTTCAAAAGTTGTCCCCTTCTTGTACAACGTAAGGGCTGTCGCCTGCCACAGAGAAAACTTGACTTCCAACGGAAAAAAACTGAATTTCCACCCCCGTGCTCTACGATAGACAAGTCGAATGTCTTGTGGAAGTTTTTTTTCAACTCGCATTTGTTTCCCAGCTTTTACGTAAAAAAAAGAGCGCTCGCAAAAAGAAAGAAAATTGTACATAATAGACGTCTGATTTTTTTGTATTTCATGTTGTAATGTTTAAGAATGAAGTGGGAAGAATGAAGTATATTACTTACTGAGATCTCCTAAATCATTGAAGCTCAGGGGAAAAGTTAAAAAAAAATATTTACTAGTCATATCTATGACAAGATATGTTTTCACTCTCTTCAAGTCTCACTATAGGACTAAATGCTAAGTATTTTGGCAGAAGGGTAATGAATAGCATATTCCTTTGATATAGACTAATTGACTACTCAAAAAATTAATTCAACTGAACAAAGGTGCCACTGAAAATGTAAAATCTACCCACTCCGCTCCAGTCACTTTCTGCAACTTCTTCATTCGGTGATTCCAAACCTGCTCCTTGAGTCCACCTATTCGTCGGAGCTATGTAGCAATCCTTTCACCCGGGGTCGTCATATATTTAAGCCATCATTTATTCCACTATAGCGTCAAAAACTCCTTGTCTTCTCCAGCCGGTATAAATTTCATTGGATCCTCCAGGGCAATATCAAACAGGATATCTTATGGTTCCTTCTCTTCATTTGCACCTAAGATCATTTCCTTTCATGAACTCTCGGTACACGTTATCTATCCTCTATACCCCTGTTTTTCAAGCCCATTCAAATGACAGTACCGCCTTACTGCCAAAATGTTATCAGGTTTCACTCTTACGAAAATCTTATTTTCAGCCGTTAGCATAATACATACATGTATAATGTTTTTCAGCACCTGTTGTTTCTATTTTTTTATTTTTCTGCGAATATTTTCTGACTGAAAACTAATGAGCAAAATCGATACCCGTAGAGTCAATGCAATGAAAGTCTTTCCCTCACTCATTGCAGAATCACTAATGGGCGAGAGAGCGTTACTACTGCTACGAGGCAAGGAAGATTTTTGTCGCAGAATGAATTTGTCGCATTGAGATAATTCATCCATGGTTGGGAGGTGATAAAAGGATATTGCTTTGTGCAACAGGACTAAATAATTTACCAAAATAAAATAAATGAACCGTATTTTAACACCAAGTGAGTGCAAGGAGGAACTCTGTTACTCGAAAGAGACTAAAATAAAAAATTTTGCATCAATAATGGACCAACTGTTAATTTATCTGGAAAGCAAACAATACTAAGTATCTTTTCACGTACACTGCCCAAATCCAGCCCACATCCGGACCCTCGTCGAAGTTGCCTACCCTATAGGATTCTTAGGGCGTTCACGTACAAATATAAAACTGCTTGAGCACGGATCTACATCTACATCTACATCTACATATTACCCCGCAAGCCGCCTCAATAGGCGTGTGGCGGGGGGTGTTAGGACACCAGCCGCTTAAAGATAAAAAGGAAACGCTCTAATGAAATTACGCCTAGCATTTATTGAAGTCCCTTATTGTTCGGGGGAAAAACGAATTCCCATACCTATCCGTTCGGCAAAATATCTCTCTTAATTTATCGTTTCTGTCGGACCTGGAAATATAGTGGGGTTCTAATATGATGTTCTCCGTGTCGCTCTGAAAGATATCTATTCTCAATTGTTCAAGCAATCTAAGCCTAGCGCGCAGCCTCCGAGTCTCTAGCGGCTCCCAGCCTAATTCGTTTAACATCTGTGTAACGCTGTCAGTACGCCCGTAGCTGTTTTTGACGAATCGCGCAGCTTTCCTTTGTATTTTATTAAGTTCCCGGACTAAGTCTTTCTGCACCGGATCCCATATGCTCGCTGCATATTCAAGGTGTGGCCGGACGAGTGCGAAGTAGCACCTCTCTTTTACTTTTTCATCCGAAAATCTTCCCACAATACGCTTGACGAATCCTAGCTTCTTCAGAGCTCTGCCACAAATATTTCTTATATGTGCTCCCCACGATAGGTCCGAAGTTATCGTAACTCCTAGATACTTCACTTCATCTGTCGCCTTTATGTTAACACCATCCACAGCATATACATGGGAATAGTTGGACGACTTCCGCAAGAAATGTACCGCCGTGCATTTGCTCAGATTAAGTTCGAGTCCCCACTCTTGGCTCCACACATGAACGTTGTTTAAATCCGATGATAGAGTTTCAAAGTCAGAGTGATCACTAATTTCACGATAGATGACAGCGTCGTCGGCGAATAGACGTATTTTACTGCTAATTCGAGAGCATAGATCATTTATGTATATGATGAACAAAAGGGGTCCGATCACGCTTCCTTGCGGGACACCTGATGTCACTTTAACGACATCAGAGCTAATTCCGTCAAGAACTACCTTTTGCTTACGATCACTCAGAAAGTCGCGTATCCAGTTTACTACTGTTTCGTTTAGGCCGCATGACTGTAATTTGTATAAAAGTTTGTTATGAGGTACCGTGTCGAAAGCTTTCTTAAAATCTAGAAATAATGCGTCAACTTGTCTTTTCGATTCGCCAGATTTGAGAACGTCATGAAGAAAGAGCGCGAGTTGTGTTTCACATGATCTACCTTTCCGGAAGCCGTGCTGACAGCCATGGAGGACGTTACGACTGTCCAGGAACGTCATGATATTGCTAACGACGATATGTTCGAGTATCTTGCCTATAATCGACGTTAATGAAATTGGTCGATAGTTCCCTGGGTCGTGTCTGTTTCCCTTTTTGAATATCGGTGTAACGTTTGCAATTTTCCAGTCTAATGGTATCTTTCCTTCAGACAATGACTTCTTGAATATTATGTCTAAGAACGGTGCGATCTGTGGCGCTAACTCCTTGAGGACACGCGCGGGTATTCCCTCCGGACCCGGAGATTTACTATTTTTTATCGACTGTAGCTGTTTAGTTATCCCATCACGTTGAATAGTGATTTCTTTCATCGGTTCCTCAGTGAATTGTATTTCAAAATTACATGCAGTATCGTCTGTGGTGAATACACTTTTGAAGTGGGAATTTAACGTGTTAGCTTTGTCAATATTTTCGGTGACAAGTTTGCCATCATTATCAAATAACGAATCTACGGTTGAAGATTTTCCCTGAAGCTCTCTCGCATATGACCAAAAAGATTTCGGATTTTCTTCGAGTAATTCACCAAGTACTTTTTTCTTGAAATTTAGCAATGCGGAACGCATTGATTTCTTAGTTTTTGAGCGTTGCGCAGCGTAACTTTCTTTTGCTTCAAGTTCCTTCGATTTGTCACCTACCGTAGTGAACTTTTTAACCAAGTTGTACAATTTTCTCTGTCTCTTAAGGTCCCTCCTAACATCGTTGTTATACCAGCGAGGTTCTTTACTGTCGCATTTCAATTTTTGCGGAATATATTCGTTGATTCCCCGTCGTAGAATTTTTAAGAAATATTTCCATGATTCATCAGTGCTTTTATCCTCAGTTTTAGCTACGAAATCCGTGTACGAATCATTAAGCATCTCGCCAAATTTGATGAAGTTGCATTTATCAAATAAATAAATATTGCGTTTCGGTTTTACAGCTGACTCTACTTCAATTTTTAAGGTTGCAAAAATTACTCTGTGATCACTTATGCCGTCAATAATATCGAGCTGTTTTATCAACTTAGGATGGCTTACTGCAAAAAGGTCTAATATTTTATTTCCTCTCGTAGGCTTGTCAACTACTTGGGAAAGTGAGTGATTAGCAAGTGTGTTGAGTAAGACCTCGCTGATTTCCCTATTCCTAGAATTCGGTTTCACAGTGTATGAATCCCAATTTATAGATGGCAGATTAAAATCTCCCCCAATAATTATTACACTTTTACTGTCTCTCACAGTAAATGCGGATATTTGATTATCTAATTGGTAAATAACATCAATTTTGGAGTTTGGAGGTCTATAGAAAGAGCAAACATGTATACTCCTTTTGTTTCGTTGTTTAATTGTACACCACACACTTTCTATTTCATTGTCAGTTATTTCGTGGGCGGTGCTGTGTAAATGTGATTTAACTGCTAGAAATACTCCGCCACCTGCCCTATCGCTTCGATCGCATCTGTAGATTTTATATCCTGGAGGAAAAACTTCGCTGCCGCTTAAATCCTCAGTAAGCCAGCTCTCCGTTCCTATGACCACGTCTGCGTCCTGAAATATATGCTCGATTTCAGCGCGCTTGTTTTTAACGCTACGGCAATTAACTACTATAAAGTTAATGTCATATTTTGTCGATTGAGTGTCGGTTGGTTCTTTTCCACGCTTATGGGTATTAGGTGGGCAAATTTCACTGGAAGTGCTTATTACATTTGATATAATTTCTTTCACTGGAGTACGAGTTTTGGGGAAATTGCCACTATTACCACGGATAGGGCACTGGTAGTCGTATTGAGGTAATATTTTGCTATAAGTGTGAAATCAATTTGGGGGAGGCGTGAAAAAATTGAAGGCTTTCATTTTTTAGACCACCCTAGTATACATATGGTATTTTCTAAAGAAACCTTTTGGTTCTCTATCTTGTGTGTGCACTGTCATAGACGGTGGGACTATTGATCCAGATTGGTTGCCCACCATAGCTTCTTTGGAAGGTAAATGAGTGTCGTCGATACCGCATATGGTGAACATTTAGTGGCTCAAACCGTTATTTCTCGTCAGTTTAATGAAACCTGGGTGTTCGTTATTTTTTATTGCGTCACGAAGCAGAAAAACTGCTGTTACAAAATGCACTATACAAGGAAAACGATGATTGTATAAAATACGCTCCACATATGATTTCAAGATGTTGAACATCATCTTGAAATCATATGTGGCTTAATAGTTATGAATTGAAATTGATTATTCTTCTTTTGGATCATTCCTAGGTGATACTTATATTTAAAAGTTCGCATCGAAAGTTGGTATAAATTTGAATCCATAATTTATTATAAATAGAGTCGGACATAGATGAAACTCGGCATCCACTAATTCGGCAAATATTCGATGCATAAAAATAGCTTCCCTTGCCTAGCTTAAAACTAACATTTAAGCCGCTGGGGAATATTTATATTTTGTCAATCACGCAGTTCACTCAAAAGTACTTAAAAGTCTCACATTTAAGATCTTTGTATTATCACTGCCGTACTTAGAAGATTTCACACCATCTTTCTTAAGGAAATACACAATACGCTGTGAACTCTTCCTAAATCGACGGTTTCTTTCCTAATACAGGAATAATGTGAAACGCCTCTCATTTTTTAATGTGCTCTCTCTCTCTTCCTGAAAAATAGTTTTAGCCATATTGCTTGGTTATTGGCTAGTTTCCTTGGCATAAAATGTACAAGTAAAATGTGATACTTGTTACAAGCAAAACAAAATGAAATAGTTAATTATGGAAACTATCCCTCATAAAATTCGAGATAATGGCATAAAACGAAAATTGAAAATTCTTTTTCTATGTTACTAAGTTCTACTGCAAAAATCAATAAAGTAAGAAGGTATTTAAGTAATAAATACTTGTAGCGTAGATGGGCTGCTTGCCTCTTAGCTTGCAGCACATGGGGCAGAACGGACCCCATGGACCCTAGGCTGTGAGTGCGCATCAGCAAACGTAGCAAATGGATGGGGGAACATTCTCAAAGTTATTGCCCGAACGCTTGAAGCCAAAAAGAGCATTGGGTGCTCCATTTAATGGAGTAAGGAGAGGAGAAGGAGTGGACACCGTAAAGGTAACTGATCGCCTCAGCGGAACACGTTGCGTGGAGGATGGAATGTAATGTTTCTGAAAGAGATAAGGTCTCTTTTTTTGGTTCCCGCAGAGTGATGCCATAATTTCAATCGAGCTCGGAAACAAAGGAAGTGGCGTGAAGACGTATTACGGTCTCGAGGGAAGCCGGAAGGGAAAGAGCGCCGAGAATAAGTTTGAACATTCGTTTGGATGGAGAACTTTAGGCAGTGGCAGCGTTAGGCTTAGGAAGATAAGACTAGACGCTGGGTAGAGATAAATAGAAACGTCGGTAAAAGTCATTATTACCATGAGGAACGACTCCAAAGCTGAATGATTAAATTATCTGAGTCGATAAAAAGGTAGAATACTCTGTAGCGAGACTAATGCCTGTAGGTACCTGTAGGATGGCGATGAAGGATCGAATCAGGTTGCAAGGAATGCAGTTTAGGTGAGAAATGATTCCATTACTTTACTCCCTGACACTATTGATTCAAAGTTGAGTGGGTTAAACGGCACCAATAATTAATACATTCCCGTAGTGGATGAACCGGCGCGTACATTTATTTTCCTGACTGAAAAAATGAAAGGAAGGATTTAGAAAGAAAACTATTTTTGTTGCTACCGAGAGCCCCAGTTATATGAATATAGACGTATAAGCTGAGTTGCACTCCTTTTCCACATTCTTTGATATATTTTCTTTACCAGAAAATAAAGTTAACGCACAGCAAAAAGAATGATATTAAAGGGTCATAGAGTAGAAGGAGGGCTCTTTTTTTTCTTTTTCTATCTTTGTAGGTTTTCGGGTTTTTTTTCCTTTTATTCGGAAAATGAAAGGCCGTCGGGGATCCAGGAAGGTCACGTCCGGAGCGGAGAGGAATTCCTAAAGGAGAGAGAAAGAAGAAGAGGTCTCTCTATCTTTCCACCGACCCCACCAAACCACTTTCCCTCCCTCCCACATCTTCGCCGTTCTTTTGCTCCTCCACGCCAGCCTCACGCGAACACAAACTCACGCACAGAAACGCACACAAGTACACAAATACGACTCAGCTGAATGAAAAAGTTTATGAGAATTGGGCGGAAAGGGTTTATTAAGAGTTACTTTGTGCCCTTCTGAGCTTTCTGTGTAGGAGGAGGAAGAAAGAGGCTGAAGAACATAAATGAATTGAAGCAGCTATATAAAAAAATCTTTGTAAATACTTTCGGTTTTCTTTCCGCAAAGGAGAAAGAGTCACCCTGAAAAGGATAGGATCTTATTTTTTTCATCTCCCTATTACCTGAGTCTTTACTTCCTGGAACGTTTAAGATAAAGTTCAGTGGTTTGTAAGCGAGAAGAAAATCATCACATCCTGCGTTGGCCATTGACGTCGGAGAAAACTGTGCCTTTTTTTGCTGTTTTAGATTAGAGAACCTGTTAAAATTATTCCCTAGAGGTAATTTTTTACGGCTTAAGGCTTCATAATGCTGGTCACATCTGTTCTTCCCAATGTGAAGTAAGTTATTTGTAGTGTTCAAGAATTTTCGTCGACCACACTTTGCGTTTTTCACTCTGCCAGCGAGTGATGAACGCCGGGGACTACCACAATCTCTGTAATTGCGCATTAATACCGCATTCAACTCACCGTTTCTACTAAAATTCTAGTTTTTTAACCTTCCTTTATGGAATCGTCTCAGTGGAATGAGATTAGGCATTTTATTTTATTTTGACCAAACATGCTGCTTTCTTTTACGAGAGTGAAAGTCGAATTATTAAAAAAATAATCCCTATGAGGGTATATCATGAAACATTATATCCAAGGCCAGGTATTTAGTATTATCTTAAGCTTCGCGAAATTAAGTAGTAATTTTAAATGATGGCGCACATAATTTATTTTGGTTCTACTTTTTGGTCGCATTTCTTGAAATAAAAATAAAATATTTTTTTCATTTACACTATTTACTGTATTATCCTGTCAGAACGTAATGTTAACATAGTACGTCCACAGTTTAAACATTAAAGAAGGAGTATACAGTGCGATTCCCCCAGAACTTATTAAGAAAGGCGGAAATACACTCATGAGATGCATGCACGAATTAATCAGTGACATTTGGAGACAGGTAATAAGGCCTGTAAAATGGAGAACTGGCATTATGTGTCCCATATACAAGAAAGGCGACAAAATGCTCTGCAAAAATTACAGAGGAATTACGCTGTTGAACATTGCATATAAAGTGCTCTCAGGAATTATACAAATGAGAGTTAGCAAAAGAGCGGAAAGCATCATTACCGAATACCAGGGTGGATTTCGACCAGATAGGGGCACAACAGACCAAATATTTACTTTGCGTCAAATAATGGAGAAGCACATCGAGCACAACCAAGATTTACACTTACTGTTTGTAGATTTTAAGCAAGCGTTTGATAGTGTGAAGAGAAGCACACTGTATGCAGCATTAAATGAATTAGGATTGCCTAAGAAGTTAATCAGACTGGTAAGAATGACAATGCAGGAAACCATAGCTAAGGTTAAATTCGGCAATAAAATGGGTAGTGCTTTTCCATTTAACATGGGAGTAAAGCAAGGAGATGGTTTGTCTGCAACATTGTTCATACTGGCCTTGCACTGGGCAGTGAGGGGAGTTGATCCTGGTGGAACAATATTCTATCGGAGCAGTCAAATACTGGCGTATGCAGATGATGTAGTCATTGTAGTCAGATCTGCAAGGAAATTGAAAGAAATGTTTGGCTCACTAAAGGAAAGCGCAGGAAGAATTGGACTGGAAGTTAACTGTGACAAAACAAAATATATGTGTATGTCCACATCTGAAGCTCGCAGACGACCTCAGACATTAGATATCAACGGAGATAAATTTGAGGGTGTCTCATCCTTTAAATATCTTGGAGCATTGGTGACTTCGGATAACTCAATAAGTGCTTGCATAAAAGACAGAATCACTGCTGGCAACAGAGCGTACTTCGCAAATCATAAATTGTTGAAAAGTAGACTGGTAAGAAGAAATACCAAATATAAAATATATAAAACTTTAATAAGACCTGTTGTCACTTATGGAAGTGAATGCTGGACACTATCAACAGCAGAGGCGCACGCACTTAGATGTTTTGAGAGAAGGATCCTAAGGAAAATATTTGGACCCATACAAGAAAATGGAGTTTTTCGAAGACGATGGAATGAAGAACTTGACGACCTCATAGAAGGCCAAGACATTGTGAGATTTGTCAAGTCACAGAGACTCAGATGGATGGGACATTTGATAAGAATGTCAGAGGAGAGAGTGGCCAAAAGAGTTTGGGAGGGAAAATTATTCAGTGTAAAAAGAAAAGGACGACCGCGCCTAAAATGGTAAGACGGAGTAGAAGCAGACCTGGCTACTTTGGGGATAAGAGGATGGAGAAAGAAGGCCATTAAAGAGAGGAATGGAGGAAGATTGTAATGAAGGCCAAAGCTGACAAAAAGCTGTAGCGCCAAGGAAGAAGAAGATACAGTGCGATTCAGTCAAATCTCAACCGATATAAAAAATTGTGATACCGTGAAAATCACAATTACATTTATAATTATTTAGGTTCTAGCAAATCTTTCGAAAAGTATACAGATTCTTAACAATTTGCCATTACACAATTGGAATTGCCGACATTTTGAAATGTAAAACCATAAACATTTCAGTAAAATCTCAACAAATTTTAAAAATTTAGGTACCGTTAGAATGACAATTAAAATAACAGCTATTTTGTTTCTAGCAAAGTTTTTGTAAAGTTAACAGGTTTTTTACAATTTTCCATTGAAAATTTGGAACGGCCGCCATTTGGAAATGGGAACTCATAACAGTTTTTATTTTTTTCCGAATGAGATGTTCATAAGGTTAAAACAACCATCAAATTTTAAAGCAAAATATTTATCCGTACTTAAGCTACGATTTTTTTTAAATACACATACAGACGCTAAACGAAGCGGAATTTTAGCAAAAACCTATTAAATATTTTTTGTTCCATTCCAGGTGTAGAATCCGAAAATGTACAGCCAGTGCACCTTTATTGTGACACCCCTTATATATACTAGAGGGTCTTCATTCTATTGTTAATGTACGTGGTTCCAATACTAATAATCATAACCTCCTATTTCACTTTGGCTCGATTACGATAAATTTTAATACTGATGATGTTTTATTGTGCTGGTGTTCTAACATAAAGTGTGAGTTAGATACATTGCACATTTCGTCTTAACATCCCGATGGAGTCAGGATATACATTTTAAATGCAAATAAACTGCTTTTTTTTAGCAGAGACCACATCCAAAACAAAATACTAGATACCTGAGGAAGGGAAATATGGCAATCATTTCACGTTATTACGTCAGTGAGAAATACGTGAAATATAAGATACACGTTGGAATTTAAATTCCACCTGGCGCATTAATATACATTTACATAGGGATAAAATAATTGAAAAAAATTTTAAACTCCACAATGAGAGGAAGAAATATAATTCTATGAGTGCTTGTATAGTAATTTCAGACTTGTACGGGAAAACTGAACTCCCCGTCAATTTTATTTAAATAAAATGGTAGTAATTATAGAATGGGATATGTAGATGAAGGTCGAAAGAGTGAAACAGCTCAATCAAGAATGAAAGGGGCTAGGGTCCTCTTAACAGGATCAATTGCCCGTGTTCCATCCCCGACAATTCGTTTCATTTACATTGAATTCCACGGGCTTTTTGGGCTCGCCATTCACATTTCAGCCATTGCGTTCAGAATATGAAATAGGCTGCTCTCTAACAAGCAGAATTACAAATTATGGTGGAGCAATGCAAAGTTGAGAAAATTGATGGTATCTGCGGTGAATTGGTGCAATTACCTCATATTAAAATTCGTATTTACTTGGGTATGTAAATCAACTAACTTATTGTAACCCCTGATGATGTTGCGATGTGACAAAACCAGTGTCGTAAGTTTCTGTTGATAACTTAGTGAATAAGAATTTTACTATGGCGAAGGAGATTAGCCGTTTGCAAGGAAGGCTTAATAGTTGTAGAAGAAACTATTTTAAGTTAACCCAACATGATTGATGGCAATAAAAACATAAGATCACAGAGCGTATCCGTGTTAGCTGTGGCTATAAAAGCGGGAAAGGAGAGGTTTACAATGGTGGAGTGTGAATTTATATGGTTAAAACTGGGTCATTCTGAAATTAAGTGGAAATTTGAGTCCTTAACTTTTTTTGAGTTTATTTAATAATTGATTTTGTTTATTAAAATTTTAATTAATAGTAAAATATTAATATTAACTAACAAAGTATCCTTATATACCAAATGTTACATATTTGTAGCAAAACAAATTGATTAAGCACCTAAATGTCACCTCCATGGGTGTCCCACGCCGTGTTTTTACTTAAAGAACTGTGAGCAAAACTTTTTGTACTGAGTAAATTAATTTATTCAACCACCGCATAATTAGCTTGTACCATTGCCTTAAACCATGGGCTAAAAATAGAATATTTCAGTTCTATTTGAGATAAATATAAAGATTGAAAGTTATATCCCCAACGTTTATATCACCTCCTGGGAAAATAGAAAAACTTCTATTAAACTCCACCAGGAAGCAGCACAAGTTTGAATGTTTAACTATAAGAAAGCCTAAGCAACCATTTTTCTTGGAGAATGTTTTTTTTCTAAACAGTAATTTCATTTGGTCTCTTTATCCCTGCTTTTATGTGTAAAACATAGAGTTCTTTTATTGCCTGTCACCTCCATGTCGTCCATAATTTAAAAAAATGATTACCTATTTAAGAATTTATTTGATTGCATGGCTTGTTGTCATAAAGAAATTACTTAAAATCAAAGCACATTGATATAAGAGTTTTAAGTGACGGTTAAGTGTGATTAACTCTTGATTTTGTCACCTCCGTGTTTTGAGATAGTGTAGATTTCAGTTTATTTAGCTATTTTCGTGCTCTTGACCTCTGTTTAAATGTTAGATCACTTAAATACATACCATTACAAATAAAATTACATCACATCTAATAATTGAAAAAAAAGGTTTTTCGTTCGCTAATTTCCACATCATTTCAGAATGGCCGGAAAAAAAAGCTCGGTTAGAGTGTTGCAAATTCGTATAAACATGCTTGTCTCACGATTTTTAAAATGATCATTAGAATCAATCTATAGATAAATTTCCTCAAAATCTGATCGCAAAATATCGAAACTGCTGTTATGAATAGGATATGAGGCTTGCAGAAGCAACTTTCACTCTATATTAACCTGGTACTATTTTCATCAACATCTATAATTGTATTGAGCGTAGATTATTTTGTTTCGTTGGCCCAAATTGACCTCTTCACTTCTTCATCTTTCTTTTCAGGCAGTATCTCAATATTGCTTACATTTTCAAATTTAAATATTTTTTAAATAATGAAGATCAGATCTTTTGACCTCCAGATGACCGAAAAGTAAATGTACGGTAATTTACTCTAGAATATCACCTGTAATTTGGCGGAGATCACCTATTGAATCGGAGGCACGGGGTGAGGCATTGAACCTCCCAGGGGAGGACGCGTTGCTCGGCAGCAGATTACGCCGCCGTAGACCGAGAATGTTCGGGAGAATGAAGCGCCTCTCCGCGGGAGGCCGTGAATGTGGATCTCAGGGGATTCATTATGAGATGGGAAGCAAGTCGACGTTCCGCGACGCGAAATTTCTTGACTAAGATGTAATCTCAGCCATGGAATCATTTCATATTGTCGTTCCGTTCGCGTATAACTCACAGGGGTATCGGTAATGTAGACTGCGTAACTTGCAGGAAGTAGAAGTCACGGATAATGTTGGTAATTAATTATGAAGGAGGTTTCTCGAGAATGGCTTGGCTGAGGAGGGAATAGAAATTAGTTTTATTTATCACTCTGAAAGATATACGTCTTTATATTAGTTTTCATCATATTCTTTGACGATTTTACTTGCTATTATTTCTTATTACTGAATGGAGTTAGTTACTGTTTCCATGCCATTTACATGTCTTGAAGATTTATTTAAAGTAAACCGGTGATTATAATGTGATTATAATATAAAAATATAATAAATTCTGTTAAAATTCCTTGAATTATTCATGTCAATTCCTTTCATAAGCACTGAGACAGAGGTAGGTGTCACCTGGAATTTAACACTACTTTTACATGTGTTAAAAAATAGAACTATAGTAAAATGTTGATGTTATTGTGAAATAATAGTTAATATCAGTGAAATAAGAATAAGATGATTTTAAGAAATTAACTATTACGTAATATTTCTTTTTATTTGTAAATTTCATATCATTTAAAGAGCTTATTTGTCTTTTAAAATTAGTTAAGTAAGCTGTTACATTATGTTTTAAAGTAGCTCTCTTTGCTTTATCTAAATATTTTTCATTTTCCCTCATTTCCCCACTTTAATTGTTTTAATAAGTATGTATGTGGTTGCGAAGTGCTATGATTAGTATAAAGCAATAGTATTCTCTATGTTGTGAACAAATAGTTTTTTCTCGGATAAACAGGGCTATTCGAAATGCGTGGTATTGTGAAGAGTTTTTTTTACATACGTAATCTCTCTCTATATTTGAGTCGTAAGAATATGCATCACATCTACATTAATCGATATATTCGATGCATTGAAGTATTTCATACCAAAGGTTTAAATGGATGATGGTATTTTGTAGAAAATAATTGACATGGTAGTAACAGGAACCTACTCATATATTTCCAATATACCATCTGCAGATAATTTATTTCATCTAGAATTCACTCCCATGGTGAGTTCAATTGTAATCTTTTTATTTCTCTCAGCTTGCCATTGCCTTAAACAATGTCATTTCCGCTGTAATTTAGGTGGAGTTTCGCTAGCATTAATACAGCGTCTTTCACCTTTTAAATAAATCCTGGAAGTTTAACCTTGCTTTGCTGAAATGCACAAGTGTAAAATCTGTTAAATACATATTAATTTTTAACACATTCATTGCGGGCCACGTCTGTTGACGTGGCTTGAGTTTTTCCAATCTACAGACCATTTCAGTAGACTTGGTCCGATAAACTTTAGGAAAATAAGCCCATACTGTGAAATTCGATAATAATGGGAAAATCTAGGGTCTTTATTAATTCGTGACCCGAATTAAATGATTTAACTGATTTGGATACACGGTTCATTAATATTTTATCGATTTAGTTTACATAGAACTCTGTAGGTGTAACATAAACACACAATGATATTTACTATTTACCATCGAATTTTCTTGAGCATGAGACATTTAAAGCTAATAGTTATTATAATAATATAATATAAATGATTATATATTTACTGTCTATGATTTGAAAAGAGGATAGTAATTAATTGCCAAAAAAGGCATGATAAAAATGCACAACGAGTCTAGCCAAAGCAATGTATTCGTAAGTCGAATTGTATGCGCCAAACAGTGTGTCATTTTTTTAACATTGTTCCACTCAAATGATTTTGATGCTAGAAAATAAAACAAAACGTTTTCTTTCTTTCTTTCTATCATAACTTTCAACCTTATTTTTCCTTAATAGGCAAATTAACACTTAAAATAATTATTATTTTTCGTGGAAAGCAACAAAGCATGTATCATGCAATACGATATTTCATCGTTTACAAATGCTCATTTTTATAATCTAGTTCTGGTATTTTCCACATAAAATACAGAGTAATATTGTTGCTATTGGTCTTGTTATACTCTATGTGATTTTCTTGATCTCTTGGGGGTTCAGGACGTTTGTGACAACCAGAACCTTTATTTTAAATGTTTTTCAAAATTTTTGCCATCGCATTAAGGAAAGATATGTTTGTCTTGGATGGATCTTTAACTGGTCGTGTCAATTCTATCAAGAAATTGTATGAAGGTGGAGAATCACTATTTCTTCTCAAGTGTTCTTTTTATGTTCAAAGATACTTATTTAGTAGATTTACACCACTCTAATAATTGTTTTACTCTTCATATATCGTAAGATTATGATAATGATTTATTATTTCAGGAATAAATTATTTGGACTAACAGCGAATAATGCCGGCTATAGTTTTTAGCAATTCATAGTGCATCGTTTTCATGTCATCAATTTTACAATCATGTTTGAATCAAAATTCAAACAATCATGTTTGAATTTTGATTCAAACATGATTGTTTGAATCAAACTTGTAATCAATGGTCCTTTGGTCCTATTTTTTCACAACTTTTGATGGAAACAAAAGGCTATTCTGTGTGCAATTTGCCGGAGTTGGTCATGTGGGGCATTCATTAATCAGTTTTTCAAAACTGTTGGCTTTTTAAGATTTGTAACATATTTATCAAAATATAATTAGAGGAATCACATGTTTGGTGCTATTTATCACCCTAACTCCCAAGGGGTCTTTGCTATTTCCTAGGTCTATATCTAGTATCTAATGGTAACGTTAACGTTTACACTTTTAGAACTATCTAGACGCCAAACTTTCAACCCCATGAAAATGTTTGCAGAATGTATTCCGTAGTACCGCCAATACGTTAATTAAGAGATAAGAGTAAAACATACGAACTTTTAGAAAATTGTCCCGCAGGGTATCAAGATAGGGCCTTAGATAATACATTTGTCATTTTTTTCTAAAGATACGTCGTCCTAAGGATGTGGAAACTTTGTGATCTTTTCGAATCTATTTCCATACATGGCACTGTAAACTAAAAAGACGCCTGAATCTGCCAATTGTTCCCAGTGCATATTCTGCTGCTGAAGCTTTTGAAAACTCCTGAACAAGAGAACCCAAAAATGTTCTCAATTCCTTGTTATCAATTGAGAAATAGCAGCAGTTTTTATCTGTAAACATAATAATCCGTGTTACAACTGATTCTATTTTACCTCCATGATTAGAAAATCACTGGACTCGAATATTTTTCGGCGATACGCGATTCGGTGGAATATTTTTCTGTGAATATATATTTCACCTCACAGCGTAATCTGTGTGAGCTCCCTGAAGTCGATGCGTGCTGAGTTGGATTAAATCTTATAATTCAAAGGCACTTGTTTCAAAGGGATGAATTGATAATGTAACCATTTATACAAAGGTCTTACATCCGGTAGTGAAGGAACCTAATTAAACACATGAGAGTAATAGGCTTAAAAAAGAAGGTTATTACAGCTTTTCCTTCCGTCCCAAAAATTAGACATTGGATTTTAAAGGGGTTATTAATTATTTCAAATACTCCATACCTTTTTAACAACTCAGTTGACTAAATTGCTGATCAGGTCTGGAATTTTGCTGCAAATTTTCGCTATACCGCAAATACCATCATTAATGAGACTAAAAAACAACGAAAACATAACGAGTACGACTGTGTGATTTTATAGAAGCGAATGCTTCGCGCCCTTTTGGCATAGAAATTGTTGGAATGGAATGATAACGCCACAGCCTCGTTCGCCAAGAGGAAGGAACCTTTTAGGTGGGATATAATTGTCGCAGCTCTGTAAATGAGGATAAATGTGAAGTGAGTTTAATAATGACGAGTTTTTGTACGTTGTTTTTTTTATTAGTTGGATGTAGTTGTGCAGGGAAGGGGAGGAAGGTTAAATTGGTGGAGAGGGGGTAGGATTTAGTTTGAAGGCAGTGACGCATTAGTTGTGAGGGGTCTAAAGGAGGGCGGGGGAGGGGGGGCACTGTAGGAGGCTATCCATCACTTGGGCACAAGTTAACCACTCCAAAGAGAGAATGGAGGGGGGTGGAGAGGGGAGAGAGTAGGTGGCGCGGCAGGGATGCGGGTTGGCCATATGGAGCGTCGTTGTGCGGGAGACGAGTGTCACTTCTATACATATATATATACATGGGTGTGCAGTGGAGAGGGGAAGTGATGGATTACTCACTCCTGGAAAAATGCGGGGAAACCGTAAAGCAAAACGGGTAGCCGTCGCGTCTTTCTTCCTCCCCCTCTTCATTCTCTCCTTTCTTTTTTGGTACACAGCCGCCCCGCGGAGAGATGTGCGAATCCCTTGAGGCTGTTAGTAGAGCGAAAGGTGTCAACTGCGGAGGAGAGGTAGAAAGAACGGAAAGGAAGGAAATTTCGTCGTGGTTGACGTTTTAATGCCTCCGTCTGAGCTGTCTCCTTCAAGGCGACTCGACTTCCATCGCATTGTAATGAATTTATTACCACATTTATTGCCTGGCTCAGATTGAAGGTGAGAAATCATAGAAGAGTCGTGCGTCAGACAGTTATCCATTTCATATCCGTCAACTGAAGTCTCTTTAACGCCGAATTTTATAAAAATTCTCTTCAAAACTGTTGTTTCCTTACGAAGCGTATTTCAGGTGCACTAATGCTAATAAATCGCTTATTTAATGTTTAAAATTCCCACACAGAGCTCAAGAATTAGATTAAGAATTCATCTAAACTCTTTTCAATATATTTTAATGTAGTAGACGCTACCAATAAGCTTCTCATTTATATTTCATTCTTTAGTATTCTATTATTATTAATCCTCATAATGTAAACGTATTACTCTTTGTTGCGCCTCTAAGAAGATAAGATTTACCACTGTAATACTTTGTACCAGGCTCTAGTAGTTGATTTCACATCCATTGTCCTGGATTTTACTACAGTGCAGTATTACCTTGCTATGCAGAGAATTTTTTGTTAGATGCTTACCATGACATTGAGTAATGGGTCTCTTGACGGAGAGACTGTAGGATGTCAAACCGCGAGTATTGGTGAACCTTGGTGATAATCGTGCGCTTCAGTTATGTCGGAGTAGGAAGATTTAACGGCTACCAATGATTTTAAGAAATTGCCATTTACTTTATGCTTGAGAACTGTCAACTGCATAGAAATAAATACATACCCAGCACGCCCTTCCCTTTTAGGGTAGGCAAAGTCAAAGAACGTAGTTACTGCTGTTAAGTCTAGGGAACTGGATCCCTTTTAGTAGTTTCCTCCATAATACCCTATCTTCCATAATTGCATGCCTCTTTTTCTTATATTACATGAATGCATTGCTTCATACCTGCTCTCCTATTTCTAAGACTATTTATATTCCTTCTCTTTACAGTCTCTTCTAATACCTTAAACCATTACTTCCTCGTCCACCCCATCCCCGTCCACCATTCACCCCTCGATCATAAATCTGTTTCGTTATTCTACTCTCATCCATTCTTTCAACATGGCCAAACCAGAAAAGCACATTCCTTTCATATATTTCCATTTTTGGAGCATATATTCCGTATTCTTGCATAAGCCACTTATTTCTAACACTTTCGATTCTACTTCTGTCGCCAGAAATTCTCGGGTACTTCATTCTCACTGCGTTTAGCCTAATTTTATGCATATCCTGACACACCCAGAAATTTTCTAGAAAATTCTCGAGCATTCTAGAAATTTCTGGAACATTTTAGACACACACACACTCGGTCATTATGCAATTCCCATTGGTACGATCCCCTCTTTTGACTCCCTTTTCCTCTCTTTTCAAACCCATATCTCCGGAACCAACCCCTGCAGTTCCAAATCAAAACCTTCTTCATGGATGAAGGGGTAGAGGGGTACCATACCCCGATGGAGCTGCGGTGGTGGGGTGCGGATTTACAGCGGCATGCACATACATACCACACTTGCTTTTATTATACATATTGATACTGATTACACCAGTCTGCATTATATCAGATGACTGAAAACTAGTAAGTGATTATAGCTAACTTTGAGATGCTGATTTCAGAATTGTTCTTAGACTTCAGAACTGCTTTTTCAGAACGGACCCCATTTAACTTCTAAGATATATTGATAAGTGCAATATATGTGCCAGTGGGTAATCAATTTATAGGGGCTATTTCTCAATACAAGCTAATGAGCATTAGTTTGGCCCAAGCTAATGAGTCTTAGGTTGGTACAACTGCTGCTATTGTTGTGTGACCTTGGAAGTGTTATTAATCCTTCATTCATTTTTGTATCAAATATTGTCATTGCGTGAAGTAATGTTACTGTGCTTAGAGTCCTTAAAATCTTGAAAACAAAATTCTTATTTTGTGTAAAAACCTAATGTGACAGAAAAAATGGAAGTCATTTTTAGAATCAGCATAAAAATTAATTCAAGAACACCTATTTTCAATAATTCATCTGACAAAAATTTACTAAATGCAGACTGGTGGTAGTTCAATGGCTCTAAATTCAACGAATTGAATGAAAAACGTCTGCCTTCAAAATATTCTCAGAAAACCTCCGGACTCGAGCTGTTGCAGTAAACTTATGGAACGCAAATCCGTTTTGTTTTTTACAACTGCTTATTGAATTTTGATTAATAATCACTTCTGACCTCGGGACGCCGCCGGCGGTATTGCTGTTGAAACTGTCGTTGATGAGACACATCCCAATGCAGAGGAGAACCAGAGAGTCCAACATAATAAGATAACTTGAGTGAGTATTGTAGAGATTTGAGAGAGACTATGGAAAACAAAATGGCGGATAAAGTCTTTTTTTACTTTAAGCAATAAAGTTGAACTCATACACCGATAAAAGAGGGGTATTCATACACAGTATCTAACAAAGCTTTCAGGCTGAATCTAAAGATAGCTTTGACGTCCATTTGCGTCTCCGAAATAAAAATCAAAATTTCAATTGTGCTGTGATATTTGGTTTCGCCAGCTGGCAGTCGGGCCTACATTGACGCGGCTAGTGCGTTAATACGAAACTTACGCATGACAATCCCAATTTTAATTAGAAGCTGTATTCGTTAGAACGACTCTCCTCAGATTAGCACTGCAACATCTTCTACTTTCTTAAATGTAAACCATTGGTCACTTAAAAGTATTTAATCTGTGGACTCAAATTATTCAGCTTCGTCTATCTTTGGAAGCCATAGCTTTTTTTTCAAGTTTGTGTCATGATAGCTGAACGAACGGTATGTCTTATCTGAGGATTGAAAAACTTTCTAGTTCGATAAAAATCTGTTAATTGCCACCAATTGATGTATGTGTCTGTTTACAGGTTTTCTGGGTGAGAAAATAAATATAGTTTATATTATGACCCGGATATTAAGCAAACCTAATACTACCCCTTGCTGACATGAACGCTCCACACGAAGAGACAAGATAAAATTGAAGTTGATATTTTTGAGGAATTGTGTAGTAAAAATGGAAAAGGTTGTAAATGCCAGAAACTAAAACTTTCAGTATTCAATAAAATAAGTCTAATCCCCACACGGCTCTTGCACGGTGCTGACATCTTCCGACTGCTCTACAAACTAGGGAAAAATTTTCTTACACTTAATAACTTGTCTATCTTATTGCGCCTGGCTTGTACTTTGCCTTTCACCGAAAAAGTCATTTTTTGATTTTTTGGCACTTACATCCTTTTCCATTTTTACTGCACAATTGGAGAACATGCAATTTAAACTAGTTGCGATGGTAAGGTTAGGGTATCAAACATTTGTTGACGATGCTTTTCCGATATTCATTATTTTCTTTTTCACGTAAACTCTAATCTCAATAGGAACGTTTTCCAAGACGTTTACGAAGAGAAGCATTTTCTTATTTTTTTACTTCATGCACGATATAAGCTACCGGAATGAGCTCGTGTGTTCCTTCATGCTGCTAGTAAATTGATATACATGCCAGGCTACAAGCCCAGTGCCCCCTTGTCAACGGCAGCGCTGTATTCAACGCAGTCGTTTGATTTACGGCAGTTTCGAAAGAAGTCAGGAAATTTGGAACCGAACCCGTGGAACTCGGGAGAAAGTAGCCCATAAATGTGTTTGTTTGAGTGAGGATGAGTACGCAGATCTGTTCCCGTGTCGCCCCTCAGAGGATGATAATAGATCTTGATACGGATGGAGGGAAAATCCAAGCGGAAAATCATGCCACTTCCCTTCTCCGAGATATATTTCTAACGTTAAGGGAGGCAAAATGGTAAAAGTTTTTCCATTAAACTAGAGATATAAGCGTGCCTCTTCTATCCAGTGGAAACGTATGATTGGATAAGGTTCAAAGGAATGAACTTTTAAACTTTACTTTTGCAGACTTCTTTTCGTTTAAGTTATGAACGTTAGCATTCATAATTAAATATGAAACATTTAATCAAAGACCATTTTTACCAAGCTCTAAAAATATCTGACTCGTGGGTGGCATAATTTACTTTGAAATATCTAAGTAGGGTCTTTGAAACTGTTGTCAATCATTTTTTATAGATGCTATCAGTGATTAAAATCCAATTTTGGTTCACAAAATTCTTCAGAAAAATACTCTGAGCTATAAAACAAATGTTCATCGCACAAGCATAAAGACTAACGAATTTCAAATTGTATTCTCTCCCATTTCTAGGAACATATCTCATAGGATATCAAACCGTCTAACAAGCTACCGTAAAGCTGCAATTTACGCTCCCCTAACCTTTTCCAAACTTCTACTCAAGACTCACAGGTTAGACTCCTGAAGTCAGATATTTGCAAAATTAAATGAAATATCTAAGTAGGGTCTTTAAAACTGTTGACAATCATTTTTATAGATGCTATCAGTGGTTAAAATCCAAATTTGGTTCAAAAAATTCTTCAGAAAAATACTCTGAGCTATAAAACAAATGTTCATCGCACAAGCATAAAGACTAACGAATTTCAATAACGAATAAGGCAAACATTTGTCGAGCTTAAGGAAATTTTATCATGTGCATCAAAAAACACCTCAGAAGTTTCAAAAATAATAATTTCACCTCACAATTTGCTTAACGCCTCTATGAGAAAAATCATTTGAGTGATTTTGCCCTCGAAATTGTTTTACGTCCTTCCCGAAGAACTGATCATTGAAAAATAAAAATTAACAGGCACTTCACAAACTTGTGCCATGTAAATTATCCCCGCACACCAACCTGTTTCTTTCAGAAAAAAATACCTTAAAAAACAAAATAAATTAAAAAGAACTAAAAAAGAAGGTTTGATGAAAAAATGTACAAAAAGTAGAAAATGACTCTTGAGCTGTCACAACAGGCAGAACGAGTATATATGTGACTAAACTAATAAGGGAAGTGAAACCAACATTTACAATACAAATACAATTACTATTACAATAATGGTAACGTGGTAAAAAGCCAATTTTTCTCTTTTTTTTTCTCTTTGGAAAGTATTCCAAGTAGTATTTTAGTATTCCAAGTTGTGCTGGACCAGGAATTCCAACAAGCGAAGCTTTACTCAACATTTAAAGTTATTTGTTGAAATGTCTTCATAAATAACATTATGTAGAACGTTAGGACTTAGTTATCTCATGGGAAAAGTCTTTTGCATCACAAATGTTGGTTGCACCCCCATGGTTTTATTTTTAGTCGCAAATAATAACCTACTGCATGTTTTAGGTCCGTTGTGACAGCTCAAAAATAATTTTCGAAATCTTAATGCCTTTATTAAATAAAACTATGTTTTTTTAATTTTTATTGTATAGTTTTTAAACATTTTGCATCAATTTTTCATTAAATTACTGTCGTTATTCCATGAATAAATTGTTGAAAACTTTGAAGTGAAATTTTTGATGAAAAAGGACGGAACACATTTTGCTTGTGTTAAATTTGTTTTAACTTTGTGTAATTTTGTTTAAATCCCAAATATATTATATTTCCATCCAAAATAAACATGTGGGAAAATCAGGAAAAATCAGCTTGGTGGAAGTGGGTGGAAAATGTGTTACAAGATTTTGAGCCATACAAACAGATACGTCTTTTTGTGTTAAATTTATGTTACAATATTGTGTTCATTTAAGTGCTTATTCCAAATAGAAAATTATAATATTCCAAAGAGAAAAATTAATTCGCCTTGCCTGGGATTCAAACCCGGATCCCTCGATTTCGCGTCGAGTGCTTTAACCTGTTAAGCTACCTGTTAATTTTGAGGAAACCGGGACTATCCACGGTAGTAACCTTTACTGAGTCACTCGGTCAATTGGTCAAAAGAACGAACACCTCATCGTGTTCAATGTATGGCTTTATCCTCGCGGACTGTGGCGCTAAGCGCACGCTTTGGACTGCTAATTGCATCATATATCTAGCAGTCCTGACCACCATGCTCTTATAAAGCCAGCAAATAATCCAGAGGCGAGAAGGACGCCTCGGTAGCTTAACAGGTTAAAGCACTCGGCGCGAAATCGAGGTATCCGGGTTCGAATCCCGGTCAAGGAGAATGATTTTTCCTCTGTGGAATATCGCACTTATGTCCACTTGCGGGTGACTCCGTAAAGGTTACTACCGTGGCTAGTCCCGGTTTCCTAAAAATTGGTTGTGTTCATTTGTTTCAATCAAGAAAATATTTTATTGTCATTCAAAATATACACGTGGGCAAGGTTTCAAGAAAATCGGCTCGATGGAAGTGGCTAAAAAATTAATTGCATAATTTGACTCAAACAAACAGAGATGTCAAGTCAAATAAATGTAACAAATACAAGCTTTGTATATATTGTATCAATAAAACGAACGCTGCGGTGAAATTTCGATTCCTCCTACATACCGCGAGGACACAGATTGGAGAAAAAAGAGCCAGATTATATCCTGCGTTCTTATGCATCTTGTGTTACAATTCTGTTAATACTGTTGCATATGTATCAAGGATGAGTAGAATATTCAGTTTTGCAAAATATATTAAAATTATTAATTATGGTGGAGTTTTCGTACTAAGTCATGTTTAGATCGAGAAAATATTGAATTGTCATAAAAATACACTTGTGGGAAAAGGTTCAAGAAAATCGACTTGATGGAAGTGTGTGAAATATTAATTACAAGGTTTGACCCAAACAAACGGAGATAGGAAACCTAGCCAAATAAAACCATTCAATAATAATAACCTTTCCGGCTCTACAGCAATTGGTTGACATTTCCACTATCCCCTGCTTTTCTCAACCTTCCCCCAACCTCTTTACTTTCTCCTCCCCCCGTAACTACAACAATAATAGACGAAAAATAAATAAACATTCTGTTCCTGACGATGTCGTAAATCGGTGGAACGCGTCGTTCTATTAAAAGATTGTATAAAAGTACTAAATATTTTATTTAATTTTGAATACGAGCGTAAATTCTTTAGTATAAGACTTTTATAAGTCAACCCTTCCGGTTAAGAAATGCTCTTCCTTCTTTTTCTCTTATGCCACATATTATTGCCATAATATTTCAGGAAACATAACTTACTATGCACATGGCATATACAAACAAAAATCTACTTAGCGGTCTATGGATGCTCCCTGATTTTAGGTCCATTAAAAGTTTTCGTCTAGTTGAGAATAATGCCTCCCGGAGTGTCTTTAAGTATATATTCATACGTTCATAAGTAAGTTAGTGATTGCAATCAAACCGCATGTGACAAGAAATATAAATTATATCTATCCCAAACTTTTATGGTACGTTTCCTCCATGGGAAAAACCCAATTTCAGCTTGAGATGGCCATGAGAGGTTCTTAAAAGAGACAATTTCCACTCTTTGATAGTCATTTTTCCCTTTATATAAGTAATATATAGTGGGAAATTCCACGCAAATTGTTTAAATGTGGTGTGATTGACCACTGACAATTTTTTTCATAATGATGAAAATCCACTCAGCCCCTCATTTCGGAAATTACCTCAACCAATACCCATTTTTGGAGAACGCCGGTATTCAATGACTAATATTTCAACATATTTTTGTTTTCTGTGGGTATTTCTGACATATATTTAATTATTTTCCGTGTTTCTATCATTTTTCGAAGTAGAAATCATTAGAATAATTTTATATGAGTTCATAAGGTCTAAAAATAAAACGGAAAAATGACGTGTGCACGCGCTATTTTGAATAGCTCCATAGCAATGGATAATTGCAATCATATTGATTAAATGTGACATGAATCGAGAGATCAAGCCTTTAGCTGATAATTTATTGGATTTTGCTTGCATTGACAACACCAGTATATAGCAGCAATTCATCGCGTGAGACCCCTCGCTATAAAAATTGATATTTTGAAAAAATTCAAAGGAAATTATCTCCGCCATCTATTAGGAATGCAAGAAAACTTTTTAGAATTTTTTAAACGGTTCTCTAGAGTGAACATGAAAAATAGTTGGCAGGGAAGTCGAGCGCACCACATTTGCACAACTCGTTTGGAATTTCCCTGATGCATTTAACCGTTTTTAGCCATTATGATGTAAGTACATAACTGCTGAAGGAGTTAGGGGAAGTGATTTTAAGCATTTTTGGTCTATGGACATGGGCTCACCTTTAAACAAAAATTATCAATGTTAGAGGAGGAGTATTTCCACATTCATTACAAATACATGGTATGCAACTTTTCAACGGACTTTTTTCCCGGGTCTTTTTTCCGAAGAAAAGTTAAGGCTCATTATAGTCTTTTTGGTATCGTAGTTATATTTATTTCCTTCAGATATTACATTCATAATCGGTTTTTCAATAATTCTGATGTGGTGCCCCTGGTCTTAATCTCGTATCATATCGATCGTTTACCCAAGGATAACTCATGCTGATGATTTAGTAAAGTAAGAATGATTAATTAGATCTTTTGATTTCTTAAACAATTCATCTCAGCACTTGAGATGGACATTCAATCCATGGAAAAAATCTCCGGTGAAGATCTTTGTTGCCGCTTGATTATTCACCGCATTTCGTTCACAAAAATTCCTCCCATCATCTGCTTATTACTGTACACATTGACGATCAAGCTTTGCCATTTAAATTGCTCTCGAAGAAGCTCGGATGACTCGCAAGGGGTCTTAAATTGATGACAGAATCACTTATCCCTGTTGGGTGCCTTCTTCTGTGCGGGAATGTTGCAAACACAGATGAGAGTTTCATCGCTTGAGGAAAGCTTTCGGTCAGTTACAACGCTTTCTTTGTGAGAGGATTGAGAAAACTCATCGAAGAGTTCTATGGCAATCGTTTTTGATGGTTAATCAGATCACATAGTGTTTGATGAATCTGATTTCTGAATGAGTAATTGAATGAACATACTAGATTTTAATTGGCCCCGGTTAAAAATAAGATAATTACGCCATCATATAAGTTGTGATATTATTGTATTTCTCCTGCAGGCCGCATTTTAAATTGAAACGAGTCACCTGATATTATGGAATATGATGCTGAATATTTTCATCATGGGTTGTCAATTGCAACCACTGAAATGTTGTTTTCACATATATTATCAAACTCGTACTTAAGGTTCCCACTGGAAAAAATATCCGTGATTGATCCATATTAAATTTGAATTTATTCTATTTTGTGCTTTAATGTTATGGGAAAGTATTTTTTTTTAATTTGAGGCCCTAATTAAATGAGGCGACTTTATAAGGATCTAAGAGATTTTCTTTTGGCTGTTGAGTGACGTACCTGCATCATGTTCTTGTACTTTCTATTGGTTTACTCACCACGGGTATAGGTTTTCCTTGGGCACTGGCACCAATGACTCTTTCACCTAACAGCTCTATTACTTAAATCTACGTTATGATTTCTTCACCTACCTAGTATTTTTCTGATGCCCTTTCCTTGTTTGTTCCAAACGTATTCATCGTGCACATTCCAGCTGCATCTTTTTCTCCTTGTCTTATTTTTTCTTCTTCGCGCCTTATTTCACCGGTTCTTTCGATTATGAAGGATCTGGTGCTTTCCGTGCGAATTAGCGGAATACATTCGTCTCCAGTCTTTTTATGAGTGACACGTCCTATGTTTTCCAACGCATCGACGTCTGACACGGCCCTTGTCATCAGGTGTGCTGATGTGAATGCCTTGAAGAGGCCGCAATGTTCCATTGATATTTAATTTCTTTAATAATCAGGTTTCTATTGTTTCTATTTTGCCTTTTCTTTCACCAATCCACCACAATTGAACTCCATTACGCAGATTTTTTTCCTTTCGTAAATTCTGTCACTTCACAAATCGTCCTAAAACCATCAACAAAGCTCAGTGCTGGCGTATAGAAAGCATGTGAGAGAAGATTCAGCGTGATGATTAAAGTTTTTCAATTATTTCCCTTTCTGATTCTAATTTGGAAGCAATAAAGTCTCAATTTGACATTATTTCGCGTTAAATTTTCAAGGGATCTTGTGAATTTCCAACTCAAGGTACTCACATGACTGAGTTGGTTCGGAAGTTATTTGTTACGTAAACATTGAATTGATTATAATTCAAGTTAGGGCCTACTCATACATGCCATTAGTGTTTCCCTGGAAACAAAACAAATGATAAAACATCGCACTCCACGCAATTTTAAGGATAGATGTCGCGTCGTCTTTATCCATAAAACTAACCCTCTGGCTTAAAACAGAGAGGTTATTGATCAAAATGCTGGCGAAACACGCAATGAATTATATCTCTTATGATTACTCCTCCATCATGCATTATCATTTAGGAGATATTTAGTATAACAAAACTAAAGAGCACAGTCAAGCCACATGGGATACGCTGGGTATTCGTGAGAGCGATTTCAACGACAAAATTTGTGTGATGATTTTGCTTTTAGTAACCATTCATCCTACTTCAATGTTTCTAGACGAATTACATTTTTCCCTTAAATTTTCCAAATTAAAACAAGGAAATTGTTATATGAGGTAACCGACGATGGATCTAAAAAAAGTAAATTCACCCGTTAATTGGTGCCGTGGATAAATAATTTTGATTGCCAGTCACGATAAGTAATGAAACCACAGTGGACCATTGATAGTTAGTTATCACAAAAGGCTGATTTCTTTACTGCGCTGCAATGGATTCCTCCAATATTCTCGCAGTATTCATTCTGCAGCTTCAAATAAAGTTGAAAGACCGGGATGCAATGGGGGCACATATTTGATCATACAAAGGAACTTATCTTTTAAAAATTACGCCGGGAATTATCTAAGAAAATTCACTCTGGCCACAATGGATCTCTCAACGGAATCAAAAACATCCCAATCATCGTACAGAAAATACCATGTCAGACAGGACCATTGTTCTGCCTGCCCTGTTGCAAATATTGTTCCGAACAACTTGTAGTGCATTTATAATGCATATTGTCTCTAGTCTCATAATATGAAATTATAAATTCTATTATTGGTACTCCATCTTTTGCATTAAACTAATATTCGGTCTGATCACTGATAATGATGATTCTACTAGTTAAGTTAGCTTTTTTGGACGATTTTTCCTCACTTTCATATGAATTATGTCAGTAAATTTTGTTTTCCCATAACTATTTCAAAAACTGTGACCATAAGGCCCTCTCAACTTGTTAGAAAACATCAAAATATGACATGATGACAAAAAAAACATAATGATATAATTTGTTCTTTCGTCGTTACCTTTCTTCATTCAGAGTCATTGATTCATGACCCACGGCATTTTTCTTCCCAAACTTCCAGGACAAGGTTTTAAATTGGACTGGTTCGGCACATTCATAAGCTCATTTAAAGGATCGCTTACGTTGACGTATTCATTGCTCGGATTTTCCATTGCGAATGCACCAGGAAAGTAGCAGAGAGACCGCATTAGACACTCCGCAAATTATACATGAGATGTCTGGGGAAATTCTTTTAAGGTAATCCATCCCAATGAAAAGAGAGCACGAATTGGAACTAATCTCATTACTTAAGGTTCCATCTTTAATGACCTCCTGCTTCCCTCCATCTCCGCGCCCTTCTGTCTCTGACTCCCACGGGACCCCTGAGCGCCAAATCCCTAAGAAGGGAGTCTTCGTCTACATGGAAGCTGCCTTTGTCATATTTTGCGGCGGCGGGAGCGCGCGTAAGTTAATTTGCGAGAAAAAATCGCAAAGTGATTTAAACGTGGCAAAAAAAACTCGAGTGGATCCGTAAATTGTCCCTCCCGCTTCGCCATTATTTTTTTTTGAGCCCACTTGCAGTATCATTATATTAAGAGTTATTTTTTTTGCGAGGCCAACCCTTTTTTAATTCGCCTTTTTTTCGTATATTTTTTTTTATTTCAGGAGTTAGAAAAAAATGCTTGGAGAGAAGGGCCCACGTAGTTAGCCCGCCGTACGTGGGAGGGTGGGCGGAAAGGGGGGGGTGGGGTGTGGGTGGAGGCGTATATATGCCTGCATGTGTGTTCAGGGTTGGCGATTTCAGGAGAATGGGGAAGGTAAAGCAGAGTTAAGTTTCCAGAGGGAGGCCAGAGGGGTCCAGGATGCATGTTTAACGCAACCTGTGGTGGCCGGACTCATGAATATTACATGAGCATATCTACCGCCCACACCCCCCTCTTCCTCACCCTCCTCCTTCTTCTTATCCGTGCATTCTCCTCCTCCTCCTCACGGGTCGTCTCAAAAACCCTCCCTCCCTTAACCCACCCTCCCTTGAGCCTCCTTCCCTTAACCCCCTTCCATCCCTTCACTCACAGACTCACGCACACCCCCGTATATACAAATGCATACATATATATATATTCCCCCCTCACTGCTCTCCCCTCCCTCTCCCTCCCCACCAACCCTTACCTCTCCCTCCCCCTCTCCTCCCCTCTCTCCATCCCTCACCCCTAACGTTTATCCAAGCCCTCTTCCTTCAGTGATTTCGTTCGTCCTGTCTCCGTGTCCTCTTTTGGTATCCATTTTTGTTCACTCTTGGTGTTCTTTCCAGATTTGAAATAATTGGTGTGCGCAAGAGTAAAACGTTTCAAAAGCATAGATAAAACAGGCTTTCCACTCGCTTGATCAAAATTTAGCTTATGGCAATTGTTTCGTGCGCGTATGGCTTAAGTTCCTACATTATTTGCATGAAGAAAATTTCTTCAACTGTTCAGCAGTCACATATTCAGCTATGCAGTTGTTTCGATTCTTCTAAACTGTTTTGTGACTGATGATTGCAATTTTATTACATAATTTGTTACCCCGCTCGTTTCAGAGAAATTGTGGAAAAATAACTCGAGTAGGTTATATTTAGAATCTCTTATCTATTTTTACAATTTAATTAGCGTATTGGTTTTCGCTACTAACAACTTTCTCGTTTGATGTAATATGTGTACTATATGGCTCTATGAAATCCAATTCCAGACCAATTTTGGCAGTTACCAACAACGAGCTATCAATGTTTTCCTTCTATGTGAAGTGGTAAAGAGGTAAAAACAATATCTATGTTGCTACGTATTGAGTTCAAATTCAAATGGGTCTTGCCGTTGGAGTTCAGTGCCTTAGCCTCATTTATTTTTTTATACTTCTAGAGACTCCTTGTGAGCCGTTATAGAGGCTTGTGGCATGGGATGTAAGCATACCTGCCATAAAAATCCCTTTCGGCATTGGCCTACAGGCGCAGGTAGATTTCGAAGTTCAAATTTTAATAAATACTAGCAAACAACACGAATAGCTGAATTGCACTTGGATGAAGTATGCGCGCAAGTTTCAGCGCAATCAACTTCATATTGGCCGAGTTATATGTCTTGTAGCCAGATATGTATTAGTAGAGTAGCCAGATATGTGTTGCCGCGCGCCACCTGGGAGGTAAAATTGTTTGATTCTGTAACATGAGACCTTGTAGGCAAATACGCACTGAAGTACATGATTGAGCTTTAGATGGCGGCGGAAATCAACCAATGAGTACATATCTTTTGAAATCATGACGTCAGGACGCTCTCTGCCGCTGACTAGCGCTGAATCGCCGAAAAATATTCACCCCGATTGAAAGTTCCAGGGGCGGCCGCTTCCTTTCAAAACTGAAACCTCCCTCAGTGATTAGCGAGACGTTCAGAATAAGACAGCAGAATGCTGTCGAAAATTAAACCGTTTGTGTGAGTTTATTTTGTTTGTGCCACTTTTTTTTTACTTGTCACGCCTGTGACTCCTTATTGGATATATTTTCACCACGTGTGAATTTCCTTGATTGAATATATGTATATAAAACCATGGCCCTTGGTAACGACTACAATAGGTAGTCTTTCTTCGAAATCTACCTAAAATGGGAGGGAGTAGGGAACAGGAATTGGATGAGGGAAATTTCGAAAGTGAAATTGATGTATGTAAACGGTGTGTCTTCTTAGTATCACGCTTTGCCTTTACTTTTGTAACCGTTGGTTCGTGGGAAGAAGGTATCAGTTTGGCAGCGTATATCTCTCATATTTTCTCTCTTTTCCTCGGGTTCATTAGCAAGGTTTGCTTCTCTTGAATGCAACCGTTTTTCGTATATCTAATAAATTACTCTATTTTTTTTCTTCATAACCCAACTTATTCAATGACTTATGTGAAAAAATGGCATTCAGAAAATGGTGAATTTTCCTCCATAATATTCCAATAGGAATCGGGGTGGATAATATACTTATACCACTTCTTTTCTAATTGAAAAAAAGCGAGAAATCATTCTGATTAGCCCTATCAGATGAACAATTATGTGAGTTAAGGATATCTAAGAGGGTAAAGTAACGGACGAATTAAGGGGAGAATTATAACGGCAAGAAATTCACGTGAAGAAGGCAGTAACTGTTACAGCAAAACACTTGCTCCCTTAAATTATCCGTATGTGTGGGACATAGAGGGACCAGTTGTGAGGGAACCCTCCGTGGAACCATTACAAATGAAGATCATTTGATTTGGGAGTACGGAGAATGGACGTCATCATTTGAATGAGGTGTCGAAATTCTTTAGGCTAAAATTTTAACCAATGTAAGCATTTTAGCCCGTAAATTATGCGGGAGCACCCTGACGATAGATGCCAGGAAATCTTGGGAAAGAAACACTGTAGAGCCACTCGACCGGGACACTAAAAGGTCACTGTTGTATATGTTTAACCCTCCGGTGGGCGCGCCAAATTCACTCCCACGAGTGGGCGCGCCGCGGTAATTTTATCGCAAAAATAACAAGCATTCCTACATTTAATGGCGAGATAATTTACTAATAAAAAAGGCTGATTAAGCTGCTACAGTTACATCTTTTATTGTTTGACACGGAATGTACATTTTTAATCATCTTAGTTCATATCTAGTTCCTGTTCATCTTCCCATCTCATACTTATTGTCTCTTGACGACAATGCCTCCTACATACATTATTTTTACATCACTGGCAACAAATTTTTGACTTGCAATTTTTATGCCACCGGCAAACATGGCATATGACTGGTTTAGGTGCTTCAGGAACCGGTTCCTTGTTCTTTTATTTTCCTAAAATTTCTTTTATATCTTTAGTCAAACGTCAAACTCTCTTCGATGTCACACAACTACTGAAGCGTCCGGTGGATAATAGATCCTGATATCGGAAATTCTCCCTCCTATCATGAAAAATGAATACCTGTAGACACAGGCATTAAATACAAACGGTACCAAATGGAGAGCTCAGAAACTAAAATATGCGGCAATATGCCGCGGGCGCGCCTACCGGAGGGCTAAAGTCATTATATAGGCATTTAGTAATCTATTATAATCATTTTTTTTTGTTTAAGAGGGAAAACTTATTTATTTGCTAATTTATCTATAATTTATGTTTTTCGATTGGATAAACCCATGAATTTCTTAATGTTTATGTGTTTCACGAGTTGATGAAACATCTCCGTAAAGAAACCCAGAGAAAAAAGGAGAGGTAGCTCCTTTAGCTACATATGATTACCTTCTCCTCGTACCTTAAAGATAAGGGGTCATTATGAATTCTTTCCTCTTTCCGGCAAACAAGGCGTCGTCTCTCCAGCATCCTTCAACAGCATATCAATGACTCCATCACAAAATTTCCGTCTTCTTCGAAATTCCTCCATTTACCTCCTCACTTCCCCTCTTTCATACCTTCCTGTTTGTTTTTCTCCCTCTCACTCTAAGCTGGATTTCCATTTCTTTTGGCAAAGCTGACTGTGCGAAGTCTCTAATATACGCCTCACTACCTTATCTACCTCTTCGCCAATTAAAATGATCATTTTGAGCGTAGTTCCAATGTATATGTGCTGCATATTTGCATCAATTTGTTTGTTTTGTTGCTAGCTTTCAAAGCAGAGACGTCAATTTCAGGAAAATATAATTTAATTTTGAATATATTAAAGAGGATAAAAATGTCGCTTAGTAGTTGGTATGTTGAACAAGAATAGAAATTAATGCAATCTCTCATTTATAACCCAGTGTATTTATTTCATTAAATTAATTCAAAGAGATCATAGTGAATAACGTAATCCAAATTATTTCTCTTTATACTTTTTTCATTGCTAAAAAGAAGGATGTTGTTGTACGCATTTTAGTGGCGGTGATTAGCCGCCCCGATATTTTGCCTCTAAAACGCCAATCTTGACTATTTGCTGACCTTTGACTCCTGGCGCACGGCTATGGTGAGTTGCGAAGCTATAACAATAGATTTTCTCCTCAATATTTCCATTAATAATTAGTTACTAGCAAGCGACTTATCGTTGGCTTGTGAGAAGTAAAACTTCATGTCAAGTAGTGCTTACTGTTTGCAGCTTTATTCTCGTCTATGGCATTATCTATAATTGCTCCGTCGCGACGCGTCGGTGCGGCATACTAACCTTCATTGCATTTTATTGCATAAATTATCGAAACTAGGGTTTTTTATTTCTAAAACATACCATGTTCTTGTGGGAAAGCTTGCAAATGCTAACCACGTTGCGATTGATGTAGAAAACTCTAAAATATGAACGAATACTGTAAATGTTTCTTCAGGAAAAAATTCAAGTGCCACAATAAATATAAAAACATGTAATTTGTACCCTGTTTTAAAAGAAAATTATTTCAGTCCATATTCTCTAACATATGTTAAAGGATAAAGAGAAAATATAAATTTTTGTGACATTGTTATCAATTTTAATTTTTTGTATAAACACTTTTTTGTATTTTTTGTGTAAATTTATTATTATTATGTATATTTTTGTGTGTATATGTATATTATTGTGGCGACTGACTATCTTGTAACTTGAAAGTATTATCATATTTTTTAAATTATATCTTGAGTAAATGATGTACCAAAATGTCTAAAAGACCGACTCCATCGGTCTTTTAGACCGATGGGTCTACGATAATAAACATTTTAAAATTATAAAAAAGATAAAAAAATATAATTGGCACAAGGTTAGCTTATTTTTATTCGTAATACTCGACAGGTAAGAAGTCGTGGATTATTGCGGTTTCCCGAAGATGTGGTTGCCAAAAGTGACCACATTGTTGGGTCGTATAACGAATGGTATTTCAGAAATCATCAAGGTAATAATGCATCCTTTCTTTCGTGATACGCAGAATAGTGGAAAAAATTTTATTCCGTGAAATCAACAGATTTTTTCTTTTCAACAGCAATTGTTGTTGAAATCGTTTGAAGTGTAGGCCACCATATTGTAAAACGTCATGGAATCACAGTGTATAAGCGGGTCTTCCGCGCAGGGCTCCACCCTTCGCCTCGGTCTGCGAGCCTTCGCTCATCACCGAGGACTAGGAAGGGCTGCGGGAATAGGAAGGAAAAAGGATAGGTGAAAGGGTTTCGGGAGTGGGCAGCTTCCGGCCTCAGAGTCATAATTAGACTAAGAGGACAAACGGAACGCGAAACAACCTTTAATCTCTAGCGTTTGCTGTGGTAAATTCTATAATAAGAAAACACCGATCGGCAGTCAGCCTAGCCTGACCCGCTAGATCGTCATGGAATCACAGTGCCCCAGGCTGCCCCAACTCAGGCCGGTATTTCAGATTTCTGCCAGAGTTGATTGGGGTGGAGGGTGTCATACCAAAAGCCAGGGCCGGCTCTGAAAAGTGGGGATGGCAGCTGAAAATGAGGGACGGAAATTAAGCGCTTGACGAAAAACGTTGTTACCTGTAAATTAATGCTAGCTTTTATAGTTCAACATTTTAAGTTTGGGCGGAAGGTATTATCAGATGGAGAGATGATGCCTTCGTTACCGAATTCAGAGCCACGTGCATAAAATCATGGTCCATATAAAGTACGGAGAAATTTATGTGCGGGCCGAATGAGATTGGATGCAAGTTAATGGAACTATCTCCGTGCTAATGGCCGTTTCTTGAATTTAAACTTTCGTTTCGGAAGTAATTCTGGATGAAATTATCCGTTAACAGTTCTCTTTCTAACCCATTAATTCATAAAAATGTCATGAAAACGCATTTTTTAAATTTTCTTTCAGCCTTTGGAAAATTCACTCTATCTACTTCAAGATCGTACAGCATGAACCAATAAAAGATTGATTGTGTTGTGAAGGTTGTAAATTTAAGGTCCATTTTCGATTTTTTAAAATAAATAAATGTTTAGGACACATATACCGTAATTATGTTCTATTTAAATGAATGGGTACTTTGCCTTTGCTCTACTGTGGTCTCAAAATCTGCGAGGGAAAAAGTGTTCAAGCTTTCATTCTCCATGTCTATATCGCCGTATATTATCTGACTGGTCGGCGTCAATGATGTAGCGAGGGTGCCCAATAAACTCATCTGGGTCAGAAATAAACTCGAGTTGCTTCAAAATCACTGTCTTAATCTTGCTTGCTTTCAATGTGTTTGGGGAGACTTCCAGCCCTTTCAGTGCCAGCCTCCTTTACCTGGTTTATGTGAAAAAATGCCAGGGATATTTTGACGAATTTGTTCGTTTGCGCTGAGGAATTTATTTAAAGCCTAATATGAATTTGTTAACTTTTATAATGAAAATTTTCATCAATAGTGATAAAGGAGCATGATAGATACTGAAAAAGTTTCTACAAGAGCTGTATGAGGCACAAAGAAGAGAGTATCCGTCCACTGAAAGGGCTATTTCATCCTATTGCCTAGTGGCACTACCCTTTATCTATGATCTTCTTAGAGCGTTTACCTACTAATTTAATCAAAGCCTTCTCTCATGTACCATATACTATCGGGGAGGTAGCGAATTAAAAATTACATTGTTTAATAGTAAGAACTCAGCCTGGACTTCTCTCATGTAGATTCTTTCGAAAATTAATTGAATGCTGGAAACAGATTCCAGTCATCACCATGCTCATACCTGTGGAAGTGATGCAGCATGGTCCGCCTCCTGAATAGAAGCTTGAGGTGCGTTCACTGGCTCGACGCGGCTCACTCAATGCAATTCCACCCTCTCCCCATCCGCCCCTATTGGATGTGTCTTTGCGGCACCGGAATCCCATTAATCAGGACCTCAGCCGCGGAAAGAACGGGGCGGAACAGGGAGAGGACGGGGCATGCTGACGGGAGAGAAAGATATCCATCCTGATTAAAACGTTCTCCATTTCTTTTCTCGAGGGATGAAGCTCACTTCTCGACATTTCACTCCATAGCATGAAGAAGTGGATAAGAGGAAATTAGATCCCCCGTCGACTGTGGCCTGATTCAAGGCAAAGTACAACGACTGAATCATCTATATATTTCAGACGTAAAAAAATATCACAGAGTTTTCTTTCATAAATAGATTCCTTATTGGATGTGTATTTCAAAATCTAATCGAAGCATATTACATTTTTGTGTGCGCTGAAATTATATGCGTATAATTGCAGACATGTCTACTCCCGACTTGAAAAATTTGCAAAGGAAACCGTTGTAAGCTTGATTTTGAGGAAATTATCCAATATGGAAGAATGAAAATGCCTTAGTTAACTCCAATTGTAATATTTATTACCACGACTCGGTTTTCGACACTTTGTGTCATCTTAAGGTGACCTGAAGATGACAAAAAGTGTCGCGGTAAAAAAAAAGTTACAAGTGGAGTTAACTAAGGCATTTTAATTCTTGAAAGATTTACCTGAATGAAGAGCGTCGTAAAATTCAAAATGGAGGATCCCTCTTCATTGTTGGTTTCCTACACCGCCTGACAATTTCACTACGGCTGCTGTCATGTTGTTATGTATCTGTATATGTCACCTGTTAGGTATCACCTGTGACTTTTCTGCCTTCCAATTCCTCTCATTGCACAACTGTATGAAATTCACAAAGAAATAATCTTTCGCCTGGACTGGGATTCGAGCACAAACCCCTTGATATCGCGTCGAGTGTCCAATTCAGTTACACCACCCAAGCGTCCTCTTCCAATGTGAAGTACATGTAGCTTCAAGGAACTAGCATCACTCACAGGTACCGTGCATTCGATGCTATTAAGTACCCATGTCCGTGTTCTAAGCGCAACTGTCCATGAGGTAATGCCTGACTTTAAGGTTTTTTCACTCAACTTAAGAGAATTCGATGAAACTTGCTGGAAACATTACTTTTGTTGGTGTCTCCATGTTTTTCGGGCAAAGCTGCGTCGGTGTATCTTTACGACGTTTCGTAGCCAATGCAGGCCACATCTTCAGATCAAGTCCGAACAGATCAAGTTCGGACTTGATCTGAAGATGTGGCCTGCATTGGCTACGAAACGTCATCGTAAAGATACACCGACGCAGCTTTGCCCGAAAAACATGGAGACACCAGCACAACAGCGCTGCGAAAGCCTCAAACAGAAATTACTTTTGTTGTTTTAAAGACACCTGATTTTTTCAGAATTAATTTCAGCATATTTCTTAAAATATTTGAACGAGAAGTTGGCATTAAATTACATGGGTTCTTAAGGGAACGCAAGGCTTTATTAATCAGAAAGAACCTTTTATAATTATTCAATGCATAATAATTTATACCGTCGATAGAAAAATGTATTACATATTTTTACTCCGAGCACTTGAATAAATCCCTTGCGCGCATTGCGGAAGATGTGGAATTAGCACCACCGTGCAATGTCATTACCAACTCTTGATCAAATATCTTAAGAAACCTGTAGAAAATATTTCTGAAAATTGGCAGGTAGCTTTAGAACAATATTATTAATGCATTCAGGAAGTTTCATTGAATTCTCTTAAGTTGAGTGAAACCACCGAACCACCAAAAACAAAGGTTTTTTTCTTCATTGAAGCTTTCTAGCCTCATGATGAGTCATAAAACTATTCAGGTGTATGTCGCGTACTCTACCCTACTCCCTTCCTTTCCAACTCCTCCTCTTGAATCACTTACAGATAAAGATACTTATACAGACTATCCCATTTGCCGTGTGTCATTTTGTACCTATAATTATAGACACTTCCTTAGACTGGTTGCGTCAGGCGAAACTTGGTGGAACTTGCTTAACATAGTGAAATGAAAGCTTTAACTTAGTAATTCCACATTAACTTTATTTACGACCTAGGTTTCGACTTAAGAAGTCATCATCAGGTGATTTTAACTTCATATGTCCAAACCTAGATCTTTAATAAAATCCACGTGGAATTACTAAGTTAAAGCTTTCATTTCACTATGTTAGACACTTCCGTTAATGTACAAGGACAGCATCGGCAGTGAGTATTTATTTCACTAAATAAGTGATCAACAGGGGTCATGAAACGTCGGCCTGGCACCAAATAACTCGCGGCATACACCTGAATAGTTTTATAGCTCAAAGGTGTTTGACGTGGACTAATTCATTTTTACATATCGGGCGGAATATCCCAGTCCAGACGAATGATTTTTTCCACTGTGGATTTCATAGTATTGTGATCACGAGCGGGTAACTAAAAAGTTCTTCCATTGTAGATCCTTAAATATGTATAATAACGATGAATAACTCTAATTACACCTTATCACATTCCTTCGTTATTTTTACAGACGTATTAGCTACAATATGAGTTTCCTAAGGCATAACTAATGAACGCATTCGTCTATATACACATTGGCAGATGAACATTTGTTTTCCAAATTGGAAGCAAGATGATACTTGAGTTAAGGTATTTTTCCAATGATACTCAACTAATAAAACAACTAAGGAAAACATGGCTTACCCGCTCAATAGTTCTCTTTATGAGAAGTACCCTATTCAGATCATTATTGACGCAATGGTATAAATGTATAGTGTGTGTTTTCCAGAGGGAAGAATGTGTTTAGCAGTGAGGCATTTAAAAATAGAGAAATGCCAAATAATGATCCGAGCTGCTCACAGTTTAAAAACTACACTCTTCACGAATACCAGGAATAAAGATATGTGGCCACTGTTTCCCGAACTTAAAATGATAAAACTGAATATGGAGCGGATAATCTAAAACGTTAATGTAATCCCCAAGTCATACACGTCCGAGAAAAAAAAATTATTTCAAGTAACTCAGTAGAATAATTAACTAGCAGATAATTCCCTCCTAGCTTGGGTGGATATATGGAAACGGTGGAATATCCTTGTAAGAGAAAAGGTCATAAGAAACTGATGGCTGGCAATCCCTGGCGTTTTAATTTACTGCAAATCGTAAAGTAAGGAAGCATAATGAAACAGACATACTGAACTGCCGTCAGCGGAATTCTTTAATTAAATTACAAAAGATATGAATGCAAAAGGTTGCAAGGAAACAAGGAAATGGGAAAAAATTAGTAGTATGCGTTATGTTCCTGCTAAGCAATTATGGAATGGCCTGAATCTATTTCGACGATGTTCCGACATTACATTTAGATTACAGTTTCATGTCCATTTATTACTGGTAGGCTCAAGAGATTTGCGGGAATTAAAGGTGGGAATCTAAGGTGGGTAATTGGACCTCCTTGGAAACTTCGTAGCTCGCATTCATTAAAGAAGAGAGCTGCGTATTTCCAACTCTTTTTTTATTTTTATCATATATTTCAAGTTTTTTTCATAAAATTCGGTGCCACAACCGGCATTGACATTCTGTCAATGAATCGTGGAATTAGAAGCACTAATTTGACGGTCTAGTTTTATAACGAAAGTGTATTAGTAAGTGTTCGATTAAAACAATAGCCGCATTCATTAAAGAAGAGAGCTGCGCATTTCCAACTCTTTTTTTATCATATATTTCAAGTTTTTTTCCATACAATTCGGTACCGCTATCGGCATTGACATTCTGTCAATGAATCGTAGAATTTGTATCACGGTGAAACATTCCCTCCTGAAATGCCGTGCCTGACATTCTGACCTCAAAATATCCGAGTAGGGGATCAGTACACTGCAGAAACACTTCCACCGCCTCAAGTATTTGAACCCGAGCCATCTGCATGGGAAGCCACCGCACTAATTTGACGCTCTAGTTTTATAACGAAAGCGCATTAGTAAGTGCTCGATCAAACCAATAGCCGTGAGAGAAAAGGAGCTAGGAGTTCGAGTTTTGATGGAGATATAATTTGTTGTTTTATCGTGGCAGTCAATACAATCAGAAAACATGAAAAAATAAATAGTTCGTATAAGACATGAATACGAGAAGCTTTTCACATGGCATTGATATAAGATTTTTTTAAGAATATGCTAAGCTCTACTAACGCTCCCCAATAAAGTTATATTTCAGTGAGTTACAACATTTTCCCCCAATATTACTGATCTTACCTTTCCCGTAGTCCACTATCTCTACTGCTCCTTACTTCGATTCACTTACTTGCCCAGGACGAGATATCTCCCCCACAGCAATCCCGTACTCTATCGCTTTTCCCTCCACGAAAAGAAATATTTTGACTCTTCTTATTCGTTCTTTTTATTCGTGAGTTCATCTTTTCAATGTCGCGTTGAAGCGTGACGGAAGAAGTAAATAATTTATCTCCGAAAACGCCCATCTAGGATCAAACTCTTTCCAATCCCAAATGAGAAAAATGAGCAGATCAGCGTGAAAACCAATTTTATCGATGCACAACTAATAAACGCAGGTACATCCCACAGTAGCAACCAAATTACAAACCAATAATCAAAGGTTCAGACCACTGTTTTGTAACTTTCACTCCAAAATCAATTATTATTTTGTACAATTGCGAGCTTTCAGGATCTCAAAGTCAAAATTGACTGAATGCTGTTAGCATTGTGTACTCCACATGGATTAGAGCGGAACAGAGAACGAGGCTTCTGCTGATTCACCTTCCGGAAGGGGAATTTCCAGCAAGGTTGAAGTGGAGGGGGTATGACGTAGGAATAGCGGCGATTGGTAGCCTTGGTGGAGGAGGAAATAGTGGGATTGGCACATCTATGCGATGGAAGTTTTCAATTGGAGCTTCAGGAACTGGTTTGTGTCTCCGTCCGAGGTATATGAAGATAAAGCCTCTGTGTCTCTGTCAGATGGGTTTCTCAGTTATCTCCTCTGCGAAGTACTATATAATGGAAAAATGACTTGGTGAGTGAAAGGTTGTGGCCAATGGTTGCTGACAAATGTCTCTAACGGAAGTCGCTGACGGAAGTCGCTGGCAGGAAGTCGTCGCTGGCAAAGAATATTCTCTGCGTTTTGTAGTCGTAGACATTGTTCCATTTCTTCTTCCGGGATATCAGTTGCGTTGTTGTTTTTAGGACAACATTTCTCCTCCCCTACTGGAGACGTCTTCAGTCGCAGATGTCTGCGTTTCTATTTGACAGAGAATTGTTGTCCCAAAAACAACAACGCGGCTGATATCCCGGTAGAAGAAATGGAATATCTAACCAGTTTTGATGTAGATTTCTCGGGTTTCCATCCGGGTGATATTGGTGCGTTGCACCGACGTTTCGACGGCGTAGTCTGCCATCATCCTCAGGGTGAATAATCACTCACCCTGAATAATCATTCACCCTGAGGACGATGGCAGACTACGCCGTCGAAACGCCGCGTCGGTGCAACACACCAATATCACCCGGATGGAAACCCGAGAAATCTACATCACAAGTATTCATAGGGAAAGCCTAAAATCTTACATAGCTACCCAGTTGTCGGGGAAACCTTAGAGAGAAAGTCGTAGACATTGTTAGCGTCGTTGGAACGATGTCGTTGCCCGAGGCGCTTCCCGACATGCACGCTAAGTCCTACGGCTATGTCCGGCGGATAAACCAGTTCACAGAGGGGAATCATGTCCCCAGAGGGAGAAAACGTGACGAAAAAAGGAGGAATGCATACAAAATGCCACAGAGTGTAAGCACACGTCTCGGCGGTCTGTTGAAACTAAACCTGTCATCCTCTCCGCGGCAGACATGGTAATTGAGGATTCAAAGGGTGGAGTTGGCGAAGGTAGGTGAACCGAATGGGGATTTGGAAAAAAAATGACCGATCCTCTCATTGGAGAAGGCCAATATTTGCTTCCTCTCCACCGAGTCGTGTACTCCCTGTCCTTACCCTTGTCCTTCCCTCGGAAACGTGGATCATCCGGATGCCACTCGAACTCAGAAGAGGATCGTGGATGGGATATTCACGCTAGAGGAGAGGAAACCGCATCAAGAACAGTAAAGACGAAAACGTAGCCAATCCGCAGGTCAAGACGTGGGCATTCCTAGATACTTGTGAAGCAGGATCAAATATCTCTTGTTCCTAGGGAACCCACATCGGCTAAAAGGTAAATTGTTAAGTTTGAGGAAATTAGTCGCGTGTTGTAATTTATATTGGTAAATGTATGGAATTTTATGAATATTATTGTTACAGTGATAACCTGTTATACGAATTATTATGAGTCATGAGCTGTATACGTGGGAAAGCTATTTATTTACTATTGATTAGCGGGAATTATAAATTCTGATGTATGCTATTTCAAATTAAGATTCTTTGGCAGTTTCCGAAATACATTCTTATTTTTTTATGGAGATACAATAATGTTCCTGAAAGGTTTTATCATTTAAATGATGGGATTAAGACATGTTCTAACTTATTGTGCCCTTATAACTATTTTTTAGGTATTGACTTCTACTTCAAAGAGTTTCCAGAATGTATTTCTATTAATATTAATAAATCTATTATACTATTTCTTTTATTTAGGAGTCATACCGTATTAGTAATTACAATAATGTTTAACGTAGTCAAAAAATCTTTTTTATCGTGTGTTACCAAAGTAATATACATTGAGGTTATTTTCTGAAAATAATAATAACTAAGACGATGCAATTTTCCACAGATAAAAATTTTTAATCGACCCGGGTTTTGGATGCACTGCATCATCATCAGGTGCAGATGCAGTTCATCGAAACCCGGGTTGATTAAAAATGTTTATCTGTGAAAAATCGCATCGTCTTAGTTCTTATTATGTTCATATTCCACAACATTTCGCCTGATTCCTCCCTTTTTGCTGAAAATCTTCTGGAATTCCGGTGGGTAAGTATTCCTTGATAAAGCTCCTTATGGCTCAGAAAAGCATTTAAAATGATTTTTATAAAAGGATGAGGATGAAAAATGTCGTCACTCTTGTTACTATGCGTCATCTAAAGTACTTCACTGGTACACGGAATTCTTCTCCAAATTAGAATTCGCTTTTCGTCGATGAAGACAGTCACTTAGGAGACGTGTTTTTTGATAGATTTCTATTTATAAGATGTTTTTGTACGGCTTGGCAAGACGTCCTGCATTCGTTTTTTTAAATTCTACCTTTGAATTCTACCTACCTTCTATCACTGAACTTGACCAAGACTCGATCCTGGATCTCTTGATATAGCACCGAGTGTTTTAGCCAGTTAAACTACCGAGGAGTCCTCCTCCCAAGTAAATTTGTTGGGGATATAGAGGGACAATATATTCAACACTTCCGGGCATACAATGTAACGAAGCAGTCCAAAGCTGGACCCGGTACCCTCAATATTTACTTCGATGGCGTTGTTCTGACGTGGACTTTATGACCCTACTTCATTATTTGAAATTATCTCTTCAGAATACCAGTTCATTATGGAATTTTAAATTTTATTATTATCAAAATTGAATTTAGTACTTTCAACCGGCTGAAATCCATTTCAGTTGGGTCATCTGGACTCCTGATTCGCTGTTTACGAATTTACCCAGTGGTCTGTGATATTGGTCACTTGGAACCACTCTTCTTTTTTTCCCCCTGAGCATTTTTTTAGGGAATTCTCATTTCCGGAGCCTCGACCTAATTTCCGGTTGGAACTTAATTCACCGCTCGCTGCAATCCGAGCGAGATAGTTTAACTGAGGTGACCGTCGCCTCTTGAAGGGGAGGAGAAAGAAAAAGAAAAAAAGTCGACTCCTCCCGCTCGTTCGTTAGATTCCGCGATTACCCGCAGCTGCGATACATTCCCTCCGAGGAAGTGCGCACCCTCTTTACGACTCCGGCGTCGTCGGAGCGAAGGGGCGTTTGACGTTTCCTGGTTTTAAAGGCGCAGTCCACTCGGGGTGGTAAAATTCAAGGTTTTAAGGAGAGCCAGGAGATGCAGGGCGATTGGAGCGAAAACTTCAGAGGGAAATGGTTCAAGAGTCTCCAAGGGCTTGGGGGAAGTGATTTCTTTTATATCGCTCTTTAATAGAAACGGTGCATGATAACATCCTCGTTGGATTTGACGGCACAGCAAGAGTTGGTGGGAAATTGGATTAGCTGATTCTAAAGAAGGAACGTTAGAGAAATGAAAATCTTTAAAGAGCTAGAGGAAGTAACTCGTTTCTAAAACTCCATAACTTGAGGAAAATGCGCGCAGAAGTTAATGACTTGGTAAGTTATATTGGAAATGCCTTTTTGTCGCCAGATTTTGTAATGCGGAAAAATAATACTCATTTGGGCAAGCATAACGATGCTGGAGAAGGATATTCCACAGAGGAAAAGTCATTCGCCTTGACCGGGATTCGAACCCGGATCCCTCGATTTCACGCCAAGTGCTTTAACGAGTTATGCTACCGAGGCGTCCTTCTCCCCTGTGGATTACGTGAAATCGAGGGATCCGGGTTCGAATTCCGGTCAAGGCGAATGATTTTTCCTCTGTGGAATATCGCACTTATGTGCACTTGCGGGTGATTCCGTAAAGGTAACTACCGTGGCTAGTCCCGGTTTCCTCAAAATTAGATACTGAAGAAGATTAATCAGGGATTATAGTCTCAAAAAATCATACATGAGAAAATCAAAACTGTATTCGTAACCGACAGTATATTTCCTCATAAATATGTTGAGTTTTCCATCGGCCGACATGCAAAAAAAACAGTGCGCCGCCTATTTCCTAATGCATCCTCAGTCCCTCCAACAATCCCTATGGCCCAATATAAAGTCTACTTGCAGAGGAAAGATAATCTCACTCGCTGATCTCCGAAAGACATAAAGAGATTTGAAATTTGTACGTTTTCAAAAATATGTAGAAAGTATCTGTAAGGTTTCTTATTTTTGTCAGTGAAATGCTGCAAAACGCTTTGGGGAAAACAAATAAAACCTTGTATGATATGTTAATTTTACAAGGAAAATTGACTAGACTGGGAAATATATCTACAAATAATGATTAAAATAGAAAATAAAATACATCTGGAAATAATTAATTAAATAGATAATCTCTTTGACACCTTGCTCATTGTATATTCAGATTTGGTGTCTTGATTTGTGTTTAGACAAGATTCCTTTGACAGAAAACCAGTTTTCGATCGGTGAAAATAATAATTTTAATTTTTAATAGTATTGAATATATAAAACTGCAACTTTCTTAGGTTTCTATCCTATAAATTTAATTTGATAATGAAAAATGTTACTCATCATAATCATTGGTCGTTCAATCCTAAGATTGGTTGACTGCAGCCCTCTATGTAATGCTAGTTCCCATACTCCCTGGTAGTTTTTCTTATATATGTAATTTCTTCTTTATTTCGTCCATTTAGTTATCCTTTGGCCCTCTTTATTTTCCTTCTATTTTTCCTTAAATTATATTCTTCACAATTGAAAGAAAAAAAGCGGAATAAGTCCCGAGAGGAAGTTCAATTGATGAATACATAGACAAAATAATGAGGTATATTTCAACTCTTTATTTCTTGCAAAAATTCGACTACTACCTGTATATTAGAGAACATGATTATTTGTCTTTATTTGTGGCTTTATAAATAGAATTGGATCAAGTAGAAATGCTTTTCGCTCAACTACAGAGGTTCAACTCATTCTACCCCTATAATGAATCCATTTTCTGAAATTGCTCTTAAAAGAAACTCCCCGATATTTCTTAGCATTTTAATTTTCCAATTCATTTATTTCACTGCGTACCGAGTGAGTTGTCTAGCTGTCATACATTGGCAGCAGTCTTGGAAGGCTCATTTTAAACCTTAGGAGACACCACTGGTCTCTTCGCTGAGAAGCTCAGAGCGATGCGCTCGCCAGATAGGAAGAGCCATGAATAATGAAAATGCAGCGTGAGGCCGAATCGGACCCTCGCGAGGAACTGTGGACTCAGGGACTGGCCCTCGGATGGCTGGGACGGCGTTTGAGCCACGGGGTGAGACCTCCACCGCGCCTGGTTGTTATCGCCGCTCCCTCCTGCGACGTGTAAACACTTCGGTCCAACCGGGATGCTGGGCACGATGATGGGTGACTTACGTTCGAAGTATCGTGTTCTCCTTCCAGCGGGGATCTTCCTTCGCCTCTCTCAACGTGCGCATCAAATCAAGAACTCCAATCAAATCAATAATTCGCGAGTTCACTTCGTGGAATGAAGACAAGATAGTGTCAGTAAATAAACTTTGTTATATTCCACACCGTATTTATTAAAACTCAACCGGTTTCGACCTTTTCAGGTCATTTTCAAGAGTTCTCAACTCTTGAGAATGACCTGAAAAGGTCGAAACCGGTTTAGTTTTAATAAATACGGTGTGGAATATAACATATTTTAATTTGAAACTTTCAAGAACTCCAATATCAAGAGTATCGTCAAATTCAAGCATCCACGCGGAATGTTACAGCTAGCCAATGTGTTTTACCCTCAAACTCTAATTTTCTTGCCGCGGTTAGATTCTCCTGAAGATTTCAATATGGCCAGTAATGAATAGACATTAGATGCTAATCTTCCACGAAGAAGTAGAAACTTCTGATCACTTAAAATGCCTGAATCGTGCTTTTACGGCTTTTTCCACACATTAGGCATATTTTTCTTTGCAGGAATTTTCATCGATTGCATGCATGGGCTAAAAATATCTTTTTAAGCTTTATTTATTTCTCGCTACGATGAGTAATGGGTGGCGAGTGGCCGATTATTATTTTAAGAAAGTGTAATATTCCAGTGGCCTTGGGTCGTAGCATTCAAGGCTAAATGGGCACCATACAACAGCTACACGATCTACTTGAAATGTAACTCAATTTTTCGGATAAGGGCTTAAAAAATGCATCACACGGGTTATATTTTTCCCCGCAAGTGGGAAATTAAAACTGCGCGAGGATTTTACACTCGCGTATAACAATTGTGTCCTTTTTTTAACCTTCAAGGGCACCATTCAGGAAAATTACATTCTCATTCTATTTTAAACACTAAAACAGGCTATTTTTTATATCTCGAAGACTCCCAAGTTTCCTCCAAGAAGTAAATTTCAAGGATGAAATAACCTCTGTAAATGCTGGTTACAGTCCTAAAACGTCGCTTTATTTTTTCTGCTAAATTAATTAAATGTGCCACCGTGAAAATCACTAATGCTTCAGCGCGCTCAACGAGGCAAGAGGAAACTCCGCTGCGGAACTGTGAAATCCAAGGGCATGCGAGAGCACGGACGCGATAAAGTGTCTCTGCCTCTTTGGAACGAATACTGCCCGAGGCTGATGGAGGGGCGGGCGGGGGGAAGGAAGGAAAGGGGGCTAAAGGGGGATGGCGCAACAATGGCAGAGATCACATGAATCCCGCGCCGCTTTGGATAAAAAAGGGAATGGTGGTATGGGGAGGAGACAGTCGCGGTTGACGTTACGACTCTGTCGCACCAAAGGTTCCCCGGCGGGGGGAGTGGGGGGTGTAGGGGAAGGAAGGAAAGGGTCAGGGGGGAAGGGAGGGGAAGGGGCGAGAACCGAACCCCGTCTCCGCCCTTTAGCGCCGCCGTGGAAGTTGGATTAGCGGTGTAGTTGGTCGGATAAGTCCCCTTTAGGATTGGCGACAGGGCAGATGGGGGACTGGAAGAGCCTGGCTCAGTGCGCCCTGCTCACACAAATATACGCCTCTACTTGTGCCCTCCTTCCCCTCCACCCTTTGGCGACATCACTGGGAGGGACGGGGAGGGTGAGGGTGGAGGATAAGGTCACCGCTCGTATTTCCACCTCATTTGGGATCGTTTCGCGGCACCACAAATCCCCTTCTCTCTCTCGTTTCTAGACTAGATGGGAGCGGAGTGGAGGGAGTTAGCGGTGGAAGAAGCAAATAGGGAGAACAGGAGGGGGTCAGAGAAGCCGATAGGTAAATACCTTTGCCCTTGATGACGATATTGGGTTGCTAATGTGTGCTCAGCCTCTAAACCCATTGACTTGACCGAAGTTAGCTCTACCACTTGGGGAATGCAGCGATGAATTAATGTTTAAAATGAATTGTCAATCTTTGTACAGCTAAATCAAAATTTCCTGCTTTCATGGATGAATATTCTAATTATGTTGCATGGTAATACAAATGTGCAGTTGATAATAAAATATGTAGTCATGAATCCATTCTTAAATACACTTGCAATCAGTGGAAGAAAATGCCACTCTGGCTAGATGGATCTCCTAAAGTCTGTATATATGTAACAGCTAGTTTGCCGCGGCCACTTCGATTTTGATGACTTATAGTATGGTGAGCATCAAGTAAGACTGTTTGGATGAATTTCATGGAATATCTTACCAATCGATGATGGGGTGAAAATCACTGTCGTGAATATTACCGTATAGTGAAACAAAGGTCGTTTTAAAAATGTTGTATCTGTGAATGCAGTATAATTCATTTCAGCACCGCTAGTGACCGTCCCCGAAATCATTATCCCTGTTTCTTTTTAAGGTAGTTTGAGCAAAAAATCGCTTAAACTATAATTTGACGAGCTTGGCCTCATTTTTAAGAAAAAACACTCATCTTTCCAATGATATCAAAATATCAACCTCCTGCCGAACGGCTTTTCGAAAAATTTGCCTAAAAATACTAGCTGTTTTACCTGGGATAGATTACGGCTGTGCGCACAAGAGGGAGAATAGTGAAAAAATTATGAATTTATAACGCGTAGATTTTGTGAAAAAACTAACGGTGTGTAGTTAGTATGTTTTCTCAACTATTTATAAAAAGTAAATAATTACTCACCGAAGTAATTTTTACAGAATCACAAAGAAAAACCTGCTGTTTTTAAGGTTTTTCAGCCGTGCGGCGTGGAAAAATGAGTCAAGTTAGATACTTAAGCAGATATTTTTATTTTATTACTGCTGAGAATTTTTGTCGTACATAACTATATTTTTATGCCATTAATATTACAATGTATACTTCGTACATCTTACTGACGCTGAATTTAAAAAATAAAATTCGAATATGGTCTCCATTATGACTAGGAAACTATCTCGCTCAAACTATGTACCTTAAGGAAAACGACAAAGGAGGACAATGACTATCCAATGAGGAGTTGGGTGCGGTGGGCATGAGGGGGAGACAGGAGCGGGATAAAGGGGATGACTGAAGCTGGGACGACAGAGGGTAGGAAGGATTGGGTGTGGGGGAGGGTGTGGGTGGGAAGGATTGGGTGTGGGTGCGGATGGGGGTTGCGTTCCACTCTCTGTGTGTGTACATTGTGTGCACCGCCGTCGTGTGGAATTGGCGGAGGGAGGTTGGTGAGGAGGAGGAGGTAATGCGGGCGAGGGGGGCCCTCGGACGGATTGGACTTGCGAAGTGGGGGTAGAGAGATAGAAGGGGTAAACATCCCCCCTCGGGTGACCTACATGAAGATCACCGCCGTCACAGACGACTTGAGAGCAATGTTAGCCCTCTTCCCTATCACCCCCTCCCCCACGTTTCCCCTTCTCCTCCCCTAAAATTTTAGCGAGAGGGAAGAGAGATGTATTGTGCAGGAGAAGGGAGGAAAAGTGGCAATGCCCATTCTAAGCCCAAATTTGAACTATTCAGGCAGTGCTACAATTATTAGGGGCCAAAACTTTTCTGTGCATTACCTCCCATTTAATGGACTCTTGAAAGTTAGTAGAAATTTGGTAGAGCCGTGAGAGCTTGGCTGTTGGAGAATGGTGAGGTTGGGTTTTTACTCACATATTGTAAATCATGTTCAATTATAATGAGGATAAATTTATTTCCTTTGATTTCCTTGTCCTATTTGGTGAAAGGGTTCCAGCATTCAAGTGTTTTTCTTTTAAATTCTGTATGTAAAACATATACCTTTTTGTAAAGATAACTAGTAAAGAGTTGGCAACCCCAAAGTGGAACTTTAGTTCATAAGGGGTGTCTATATTCCTCATTTTTCGTATAATGTGTTCTGTATCGATCGCGGTATTCGTTATGAGGGATAAAAATTATTATTATTATTATAAATGGATTTGGAGGGTGGGAGGAATGGAGGAGGAAGGGATTAAATGGTTTTAGAGACAGAAATTAGGCCTTTAATTAAGGATTTATCCTATAAAATCATCTATCTATAGACCTCGCTCGTTTACAAAAGAATCTCAAGTGAATGACAGGATAATTATCCTTGTTTAAGCAAGTTAAATTGATATATAAACAAACCCCACGTAGTGAAACATTCTAACCACTTGAATAATGTGGCGGTAGCATTCCCTGCACTTATTTATCCATGTATGTATATATTCAGTTCCATTTTCATAATTCATATTATTTCCCAGCGATAGTTTAAGGTAAATTATTACTTTCTTTTCTGGCCACAAGTTTTGTGACAACCAAGTCGGCCCATGGAAATGTTCGCATTTACCTATATAAAATTCAAATCTGCCGTGCATTTAATACAGTATTTAAGCAATGCAGTGTTTAAGCTTGTACCACGGCACCCTTAAGTAAGACCAGCACCGCATATGTAATCGATATTATGGAGAAATATATTTTCTACGCCTAGTAATCATTTAGGAAACAGGAAATCTTGGAATAAGGCATCGAGGGGTATAACTACAGACAGTTCAGTTTTTCATCATGCATACTGAGTAATCATGTTTAATATCTACCGTAGAATAAATAATTAATCGAAAATGAAAGAATTCTGTTCTTTAAGTTGATCGTAATAATTTCAGCAATATCATTACTTATAAGAAATCTCATTATAGGTATACATTTTCGATTAAAAATGATGGTGAGCTCTCTTTGGCTTTCATGGCTCTAGAACTTTTTGTGATATCACGTAACAGCTATTCTGATGGGAATACTAAAAGAATGCGTACATCTATTTTTTTTATCCCAGGTGTTATCCAATTCGTTTTAAAGTAAATCGACCATTTCCACATTACGGAGGGGGGAAATTTTGTACTCAAAATTTGGCGTGTCGGAAAAAATTATGTCTGCATTTTATATTCCAATTAAGAGCTCGTCTTGGTCACTCTGGGACAGAATGCTTTCTTAGCAATGAAGGTCTTTAGAAATATAATATTTCTTGCTCAGAAAGAAGTAAGACTTTTACAAAACCTAATCTCCAATGATTAGATTAAATTTAGATTTACATGGCCCTGTGTTTATGTTACAATCAACCAAACATTTTGGAAGTACTAACGTCTAAATGACTCTAGTACCCAAGTTTATGTAAAATATTTATTTTTCTCCATATTCATTGTGATAGTGATTTTAAATGGTATTTGTTCTCGACCTCATTATTTAATGGTGCAAATTTCATGAGTATAGGTCAAATGATTTTTTATTTTTAAACTTTTGTCGACGTTTCGGATGTTTATTCATCCATCTTCTGGGCTATAAACAATGATGTATGATGATAAATGATTGACAGTTCTGTTTTGGTTACATAATTGTAAATTCACAGACATTAAATATACAAAATACATAGACATTCAAGATTTTTACCTTTAAAGTTTGGTGCTGTTTTTATTTATTTACAATTTTAATTTGGTTGCTTGGATATATTTCTTTGTTGAAAAGAAACAAATAAATATAAACTTTTCAACAAAGAAATAGATCCAAGCAACCAAATTAAAATTGTAAATAAATAAAAACAGCACCAAACTTTAAAGGTAAAAATCTTGAATGTCTATGTATTTTGTATATTTAATGTCTGTGAATTTACAATTATGTAACCAAAACAGAACTGTCAATCATTTATCATCATACATCATTGTTTATAGCCCAGAAGATGGATGAATAAACATCCGAAACGTCGACAAAAGTTTAAAAATAAAAAATCATTTGACCTATACTCATGAAATTTGCACCATAGTGATTTTATGGAATATTTTGTTGTCACAGCCAATCCGTGAAATGCATTTGCCGTTATTCAAATTGTTGGTCCAGATAAAAATAAAAAATATCAATGACTCTAATCCAATTGTGTTCTCATAACTCACTTGAACGTTTGACCGACGCAAATGAAATCATGAAACCAAAGGCAACAACTCATGTCAAACACGATTCGAAGAACTTAGAGATTAATTTTCAACTGTGACCCGTCTCCACGCATCATCTATTTTGTATGAAACCGGGAGTAATGTGCAGTTCGATTATTTGTGGGAAAATTGGATATAATACTTGAAGCATGAACAATTTCGGACATTGGACATTTTTAAAGTGCTCTTTTAAGTGCACTCATAGACATCATCAGAGTAGTGCTGACAAGCCAAAAAAAAAAAGCAATTTATTTCATTGGAAAAAATCAAAGGTCTCGTTATTAAAACACGTTTCTCTCTGACTATTCTTCATGAACAGCAATAATTTTCTGCTCATAAATGTTTCTTATGTTACAATTCAATCCAATTCAAATGATTGTAACAAACTCTGTAGCTATATTCCAGTTTCCTCCGAATTAATTGAATCAGCCGTGGTTCGGAGTGCTAAGAGCATGTTTGTTTATCGCCAAAGGGTCCTCAGGTGAGAGCGTTTGCACTACGCAAACATTGCAGTTCTGAGGGAAAGGCCTAATCATGAGTAGCTAGAGGGCCCAGATTTCCAAATATCCCGTGTAGCTTAAGGTCCGCCATGTACCTAATAAATATTTAAGACAGATTTCCATGTGGTCAATCTAAAAAAAAGAAAACATATATTCAGGTTTAGACTGGAAGGAAAACAGATATTTACGGCTATATGTTTTTACTGTCCCTTATCCTGTTTTTGAAGAACGTCTTAAATCACTGTAATTATGGGAGGATATATCTAGTTTCTTATAGCGTTTTAACTCGTCATTTTCAACCAATTTCATCTTCGGCGTTGCTCAAAACCCAACCAATCCATACAAAATCCATCACTACCCGCAACCCTCCCTCTGCTTTTACTTCTCATTATTTCTTAAACCCTTTGAAAAATATGCACCATTTTTCAAAGGGTTGTGTTCTATTGATTTTAAATTCTTTTTTTTGCTCTTAAGTAATATTTTTATCTTTGTTGAATCATTTGATGGCGTTATTTAACACTGAAATGAATTTTTTGTATCTTCATACGAAGAAAATCAGGGAACTATTATATCTCCCAGTCTTGGATTACTTGACAATAGTACAACCATGTTGTAATTTTACCAAATCATTCTCTTTTATATTTTCCAAGATTTAATTGTACTTTTTCAACAAGTCCTCACAATTCAAAATATCTAAACGAATTTTCCTAATCGTTACCCTGGAATTTTACGTCGGGTTTTTAGAGAACGAATATTTTGTAAGTATTTTAATTATTTATGATATAATAAATAATTTAATATTTTTAATATATTTCTGTCTTGCCGAAATTTATAAAAATCGATATCATTAGCAACTTAGTCAATCCTTCCTTCCGACCCCGGATCATAGAAAGTCTTACCTACAAAGTATCATATGAATCTAAAATTTTGTCATATTTCTCTGAGCTTGTCCGAATAGAGTTTGCAATGGTCGTTGAGGTCAAAATGAAGGGTGAATCCTCACCTTTTCATTATCAGAAAACACCTCATGAGCCCTAGTTGGCAGCACCTTTCAAAATAAACATGGCTCACATCTCATCCTCATAGTGTCGATCTAAAGCAAGCTTTTCCGGAATTAAATTAGCCTTAACTGATGGTACTTATTGTAGTCTATGGATGAAGCAAAGGGGGAAATCGACACGTGTCCAAAATCTCTTTTTCATTGTCTCATATCGATGGTTGATAGAAGTGAGGTGATGTGGTCCTGAGTTTCACGTTTGGCAATGGGTGGAGAGGAGTGGAGATAGGATTAGACGATTGATGGACAGGGCGCGATGAAGGCAAGAGACGAGATCATGGAATAGGAATAGAAGAGGCGCTCCACCGTGGAGAACAATCCTCCGTTATTTGGAATGGACCCTGTGACCCGCTGTGTGCGGCAATAATGACCGCCACGGTGAACGCAACGAGGAAGAGGGCACCACAAGGCGCTGGCGTAATGTGCTCTGCCTCAGTCCATTTCCCTTCCCCTATTAAACCCCCTTCAACCCTTCCCGCACTCTCCCATAAATCCCCATCTGTACGTGTTACTGATTCACTTGATAGTTTGAGCGATATATCACTTCACTTAGAATTTGGCCTAAATTTAAAGAAAAAACTCTCATCTTTCCAATTATATCAAAATATTAACCCCTTGCCGAACTACTTTTCGAGCAATTTGCCTGAAAATACAAGCTGTGTTACTTAGAATAGATTACGGCTGTGCGCTCCAGAGGGAGAATATTGAAAATAATTAGGAATTTATAGCACCTATATTTCCTCAAAAACTAACGGTTTGTAGTTTGCATGTTTTCTCTACTATTTATAAAAATTAATCTTTAATCTTGACTTTCGATCCACAAGGTTTGGATAGCCTCTCAGCCAGATGCCACACGAATCCCAAGAAAATTTTGTTGATCTCAGTGATAGTTCTAGTTTGTGAAATGTAATGTCCTAGTTTGTGAAACGGGAGATGTCATTGTATTTCCAGACGGTAGTAATCTCTCCGTTTATTTAATAACAGAATTGGAGCGATAGAAAAATGGTGCAAAAGTCAAACATATAAATAGGAGTAGTAGTGTGCTTTCCTATTATCTTTCGGCGGATTGCTTTCCGGGTCCTTTTAACGGCTCCACCAATTTCATCACTTGTCCCTTTGCCAGGAGAATTTGTAAAAAAAGGGAAAAATCCAAGGAATCTTTCAGGGGTAGCAAACATCCGGCCAATATGGTTAACATCGCTCTCATGAAAGATTCTGGAGCAAACAATTCTTAGTAATGTCATATGTTTAGAAATATTATACTATAAGTCTCATATTTCGAAGGTTTCACTCTAGAGTTTCGTTACAAAAACTTTTGTATTTTCTATTTCTCTTGTATGTACCATGATCACATCAATAAATTGCAGGAATCTCATAGTGGCTGAAATTGTGGATGTACTAGAAAACATTGACCCTGGGTCCACTTGAGATATATATCATTTGCCTTCTAGTTGATCATTGGAACGAAACCGAAGGGGATTCTGGAGACAAAGACTGCGTGGACCCAGATCGCCTGGGACATGGCCAGCTTGAAGCAGAGGCGGAATTAGTTACGTTTGATGGGAGTATACTGAGACTGTCAACGGCGAAGATTCAGTGTGCGGTGTTTTTGATGGCGAATCCAAAGTACTTCTACCAAGTGCAGTTAATGCTTTCCCCAAACCCCTAGCACAGAAGCGAAAATCTAAGGAGAACGCTACATCTACAGTTTCTAGAATGAAGATACCAAAAAGAAAGGTAACTGCTCGAAAATGGGAGAAGGGAAATTTACAAGGTGCTAGTTTTCCTGCCAGCCCATTTGCAAATATATTTTATTCCAACGCAATGCATATGCCAAAATGTCATCTCCTTTTGATTACTAGAGTCTCGTCATGCACGAAGAACTGATCAGCCTGATTGTTGAGTACACCGTTATGTATGCTGCACAAAAAAATAATCCTGCGTTTCAAATCTCTCCTGAAGAAATGTATTGTTTCATTGGAATTTTGTACTTATCCGGGTACGTTCCTTTGACTCGTAGACGTATGTATTGGGAAAAGGATGTTGACGAGTACAATCATTCGGTTCCCAACTCCTTGAGTCGAAATTGATTTGAAGAAGAAATGAAATATCTTCATGTGAGCAACATTGAAGTGCTGCCGCCTAAAGACAAAATGGGTAAGATCAGACCTCTCCTGGACGAGCTGAATAAGTCTTTCATACGCTACGCTCCCTCTCAAACAAATGTATCAGTAGATGAAGCAATGATTCCATATTTTGTCTGCCACGGATCCAAGCAGTGCATTCGAAATAAAGCAATCCGAATCGGTTTCGAGGGTTGGGTTCTTGCTCAGAGACAGGGCTCTTGCATGAAAGCTGTCTTGCATGAAAGCATTTGTCAAGTATGTAACGAAGAAGAGCGCTCGGAGAACATGGGGCTCGGAGAATCAGTAGTTATGGGATTTGGCCGCGATCTCCAAATCCTATCCTCAAATCCAGTTTTCTTTCCATTTCAACAATTTAGTTACTAATAGTAACTCATAGTCTCTTGCTGTAAATGGAATGAATGCCACTGTTCGCTCCAATCGGATGGAAAAATGCCCTTTAGCTGAAAAAGAAAACAATTCTGAAAAAGGAACGAGGTGCATATGATCTTCGTAATGACTAAAAGTAATGTAATAGATAAAAGTCTTGGAAAGATACTAGATTAGACTTGAAAAGATAATGTTTTCAATTTAATAACAAATCAGTATGGCATTACGCCATTACAAGAAGAAAAGTCATTCATTGAAAAGAGGAAAATTTCTGTACCTCAGATGACTATAACTGCAAAATATAACAGGAACATGGGTGGAGTATACACAGTATAATTTTCAACTACCGAAAAGGAATAATAGAAAAAAGCGGTATATCCCAATCTAGTTTCTATTATTTGATGTTATTATGAGTACTGTGGTTGTTTGTTCGTAGGTATGGTCAGCGCATGAACTGTCTTCCTTTTCGAAGGTCAGTTGTCAAAAGTACTTTAGATAAGTACAGAAAGACATCACGTAAGACTGGCAATCGCGCCCCTGTATCCAATGCGCTTCGATTTCATCACTACGGGCATCTCCCAATCACGGGACATCCTCGTCGGCGGTGTGTGATTAGTGTGAAAAGTAAACCTGTAAAGCATGCATGCGTTACGATGTTGCTCTTCAAGAATATATGTACAACCACAAGAACAAAAAATAATATGATTTTGCATGTTCTTATATTTAAATAAATGTAAAAACTTGTTCCTAGTCGCATTTCATTAAAACGCCATGATTAAAGTCTTCATTAATCAAATATATTTTATTTCTGCCATTCCAAGAACCTAAAAACATTACCTCAGGGGTGATGCCCAGTGGGTCGTTAACGATCCACCCAATTATTCAACAATAGGTTGCATAAGAATTTTTTAAATATTTTTCCCATCGTATATCATGTATTTGGATTACATTTCAGCACAAAAACTAGTTGTTAAAATAAAAAAAGTCTGGCATAAATGGGTTAATAATTGCACGCTCTATAGTTCGCAGTATAAACACTCCACAGGATGTCGTCCTCTTCTTACGATACCAATTCATTGACTTTTGAGCGTACATTATCGATAATGAAAACGTGTTCATATCAGCACCTAAGTAGATTAAGAATATTAATGCGTCATAACTGGAAAATACATTGGGTGAGGCAGTAAATATTTTAATGTGATGGTATGTTTAATGGCATATATCCAGAAGTCATCCAACAACTTGACTCTGTAATCCATTAATACCGTTTCTATTCTACCTCATTATAGAGCAAAGATTATTAATAAACGGAGATATGATTCTAGTATATCCATTTAAATAATTTTACATTAAAATTAATCAGCAAGTTTTCGTACGTGTAAGCCTTTGTTTAACTATACTCTTCTCTATGCGCTGAAAGGTTACGAGATTTGTCTGTAATAATCTTAATAGAGTTAGGAGGAGAAACAGTTGAAAATGTTCCTAATTTTACTTCACGATTCGCCATTATTTAAGTGAAAAGCGGGAAGCATATTAATAATGAAAGCAACTATTTTGGTCGCTCTGCATGGATTTATATTTAAATAAATCCATTTGCATTTCCACAAGGACTGCTTAAAACTTTCATATTTTTCCTCCCATTTCTCTCAATCATGGAAATATATGTTTTGGTTGAGAATATGTATTTTAGAGTACCTCGTTGTTTGAATACCTACTGTTACCAAGCTCTGGGAATTTTTTCATTTGATTGATTCGTCGGTGGGAACATAAAATAATAAATGATGATGTAATGAATGCATGCACGTTCAACGTAAATATTTGTAAGGACGACACACGGTTTTCTGATAATCTGACAGTATTTTCCTTTCACTGATTAATCCAATAAAATGTCACAAGACCTGTAAATGTTCCTTTGCATTAATCAACGAGACGCAGAGTTGAATCTATAATTCACTTGGCTGATTTTAGGATGAGTTTTCTGGCGCATATAACTCACGAACAATATGAAACCTGTGCTTGTTCACACCAAGCACAACAGTCACCTCAGATTGTGAAATACTATACTTCATTCAATTTCTGAATTATGTTCAAAAGAATGTATGTCCATACATGTTAACGATACAGGACGTTAAATCACATCCTGGAGCATCGAAAGTAAAATACAAACAATTTTAATTTTAGAAAACAAACAGGATTTTCACTTCACTACCTAATATAATTTTGATGCATGTCCTCATGTAACAAGGTTTCACTCTTATTATCTCCCGTTTGCTTCTATTTAGACTTCTCCCTTAAAAAAATACTAATTCACCTTACTCAATGAATTTTAAGAGCTGAAGTAAGTATAACACTCTTTACAATGTATAGCCGAATAAAAATGAAATTAGGCTCATGTATAATCTCTCTTACTGTGAGAAAACAACACGGAAGTACAGGGTGATTACAAAAGAATGCGTCGGATTCAAAGATCTGTACTTCTCAAACGATACGAGCTATAGACCTGCGAAAATGGCCGGTTAAAATGACCTCTAGCTCTTCCGGTTACCTCTAGGAAGCGCTAATTGCCAAGATAAGAGCTTTTATCACTGAGTTATTGTTTTCGCAAGCTTCACGATGGCAACAGCTAAACAAAAGTCGTTTTGTGTGATGCAGAACGCGAAAAGTGAGTCTGTTACAATGGTGCAACGTGCTTTTTGGCGTGAATATGACATTGATCCACCGCAGAAATCTTACAAATCATACACTGGTACCCACTGCCTACTAACAGCGAGGAATTGAAATCACGCATAACTTTGGCTGCGTAGACAGTAACTGCTGACGTGTTTCACAGAGTGTGGGAGGAATTTGAACATCGAATTGATATTTTTCGGGTTACTCAAGGAAAACATATTGAACATTTGTCATGTTATTTTTTTCTCAACAAAACTAGAGAATGTACCGGTAATTTTAAGAGGTCATGCAGCTCTGTAGCTCGTACCATTTTAAAAATAAAGATCTTCGAAACCGACGCATTCTTTTGTAATTACCTTGTATGATAAAAATAACATTTATTATTCTTTGATCATTACCTCCACTGTGACAAGGTGGCTTTTAAGGCAATTTTGCTATTAGGTAGCAAATATGGGGCTCTTTTTAAGTTAAGCAAATTTTAAAAGTACCTCCCGGACAATACTGAGTTCTGCTCAGGACTTTTTGTGACCAATATCTATTTATGAATATGATCCGACCCCACATGCATCGGCCGAATCAGATTTTAAACTAAAATTTTAATGACATGGGGAAACCTTCGCAGCGGTTGAAAGAGTTTGATCATAGACAGGGCAATGCGAGGTGAGGGGATATAGATGAAATGTATTGGAATTTGCACGGGATCAGGGAAGGTGTCAATTGGTGTCAACAATTCGGAGGTAGATAATATAAGATGTTAGGTGGTGGGGATTACGTCAGGTGTGCTGATGTTCAGTAGAGAAGAGGGAGTTATGCTGGCACAGTCAATGAACCTCCAACGTCTTATTGGTAGAATGCTTGTGATATAAATATGTTGGAGACAAAAATAATGGGTGTTAGATGAAAGCCAGCGCCCCCATTTGTGCTAAAAATGACCCTGAAAGCAGTCACAGTGGCTACAACTCCATTCCCTCAGATTACCACATAAAATTTACTGTATACGTCTCGGAGTTCTTACCAAAACACGAGCAAAAGGAAAAAAATAAATACGTCCAAAAATACCATATTTTATAAATTTAGAACTTGAATTTAGGAAACAAATAGCCAATAATCAATCAAAAAATAAGCCAAGTGATAATAATAGCCAATTTTCTAATTCCGAGAAGATAGTGAACATCTTGCGAGCCTTGAAGGCATAAAAAAACACAACTTAACAATAAAAGTGTGAATAGTGTCCTGCTCTTCCGTTTAATTAGCCAATAAAGTTGCTTTTAAATCATTCTTGATCAGGAATGAGACATTAAAATTCATGAGATTGGTACATCCTTTAATTAGTATTTTCATCATCACTATAGAGGCAAGTGAATTCAATTTCCTAGTTTTAATTACAATTCTCCTCGTAATTATCCCGTTTAACCTTCTGGATCTGTAATTTGAATATAATTAAAGAGAAGGATGTGAATGTGGCCTGCTTGGAAGTACCCACTCCCTTGGTAATGCAGAAGGGTTGGTCCAGAGTTAAGCCTAGGAGGGAGATAGCATGCAGGAACATACATTCTGCAGTAATATTGCTCAGCTCGCTTGAGCAGAAGGGATCGAGCAGTGAGATAGCGTAATATCCTTAACGTGGAGATACCTAGCTGGTTAACATTTCTCATCATCACAGTAGAGGGAAAAAGAAAAGAAAGCATTGGTGCTGTAAGTCTTTCATACTTATGCTCACATCTTTCAATCGTTAAATGCATACGGTGAGACGAAATTTATTTATCACATCGGAGAAATATGGATTTGGGATCACATTAAATTTACTGCAATTCTGGTGTTGCCTTATTCTGCATGGGTCCAACACGGCCGGCAGCATTGAGCGGATGAAAGGGTGAAAAATGTAGAGACACAAATAATAATATCATCAATGAGATCAGGCAATTCTACAACTTATTAGCACTGAACTAGTCGGAAAGAGTCTGTGGTAGGTGATGAATGTTATGCTTGGAAAACGTTATCAGCATACTTTTAGTAGAACCATCCAATTATAAAATTCCATCAAATATGCCAAAATCGGGCCAACAGCTCTCCGAATTTATGATGTGAGCCTTTCGAAAACGTACCAAGGTTTGATAAATGAGAGATTGAAATGAATGACGGGTGGATCTGAGCGTCGCATTAACTAGTGCTCCGTTTCTCCAGGTACATGAGCACGAATCGATTTCCGAGATCAACAGGTTTTCACAAATTGAAACTTGTGAAAGAGGGCAACTAATAAATTGATTGGTTGATACCGGCTGATACGATTGATTACCTGCTGCATCATTTACATTTCTCAGTACGGTATCTGTAACTAACACTATGATCTAAGAACTACCTCTTGAGTATTAGTGCCGTAAAATAGAAAATTTTAGAACTACACAAATGTACGCACCACTTAAGCCGGGAAATGAATTTAAATATGGTAAAAAATGAAATAATTCAATTTATAAATTTGTCTGATGCATTAGTGGATTTGTAAATGCAGCCTCATTATTAACATAGATATTCTTCATTACCATTAAAATTTTATTGAATAATTCTACACAAAATCTTAGTTGTTATCAATGATACTGTGTCTGCAGCAGTCATTTTTGATGCCTAACATGATGCAAACAGGTGATGAATCTGAGATATATTATTTCAGGAAACATCATTTTCACCAAAAGCTCTCCAAAATCGACAATCACCTTCAAGTTATTATGATTGTGACATGAAATGACAATAGAAAATTGTGCGACATGTGTGATAAATTTCAAATTAAATTGCAATTTAGTGAATACATCCACTACCGGGCTGAAATATATTGCAATACTAAGGTTATACTTCCTTCGTCCTTGAATAAAGATAAAAACAAGGAAGCCATTTGGATTATATATATATATATTTCATGAAATGGTGGAAGAGTGTCTAGTACTCTAAAATGAAACATCGCGGATACGTGAGCCGTCTTAACTCACTTTCAACTCAACTATATTTTTTGGTTAATTTTTTATAAAATATGGAATTTAGAGCATATTTCCAGATTACACCATATCTGGCAAAGAAGAGAGGGGAAGACCCGAACAGGTTGACTGCTTACTTCTACATTCAGGAAGGAGGACATCAACATATTACAATGAAACCTTAAAGCAGCACAAAAATAATCGTTACGGATGATTGATAATGCCTTTCACGCGGATAACTTGGCGTTAACCGCAGAGGCATTGTAAACAGAAGTGAAAAAGGCTTTCTTGACAATGAGTACACTACCATGCTCAATTGGATCCACAATGTTCGCGGGAGCGGAGGGTTAAGTGAAGTCATTACAAGAAGGAAAGCCACGGGGGCAGTCTCTATCTTGGACGTGAGCGTGGGGTTGTGGGAGGGAGTCTTGAGAAGGGAAGACGGGCTGAAAGGAGGTCCCCATACCGAGGTAAGGTCGAAAAACGAAGTGGCCTTGATTCGAAATGATAACACTCTTGAAGTGTGTTTATGAATAGTTCAATTGCAGGAGATACCAACTTTCGGCATGGTGCAGTTTCAAATACTCGGTTATGCACGCTAAGGACGCTTGGGAGAATACAATTATGCGGCTGAGTCTTTGAAGGTTTGAAGACCAATCCTTCATTAAACTCATGCAGCCAGGTAAATGTGTGATACTATACAGAGTAAAAATCAGTCTCATTGACTGGGATTCGAACCCGGATCACTCGATTTCGCGCCGAGTGCTTTAAATAGTTAAGTACCGAGGCGTCCTTCTCCCCATTGTGGATTTTTGTGGGCTTTATAGGAACAAGTTGTTCTGGACTGGGAATCGATGGATCCGTATTCGAATCCCGGGCAATGTGAATGATTTTTCCTCTGTGAAATATCACACTAATGTGCGAGTGAATCATTTAAATAGTTTTACTGCGGCTAGTCCCGGTATCCTCGAACTTTGTCAGCCAGGTAAACACCAATTTTAATAATGACAGCACATCATATAAACCTTAGTATGAAGATACAATTGGATGGCTATCATATCCAAGGCTCGCATTTCTATTTTTTTATTAATGAAATGTTATTCATACATTATAAATCGGGTAATTAATTTTTTTACATTGGGTAATGGGTATATGTATGTATTTTGTACATAATTTGTTCCTTGCCAAACTTCATTAGGTTTGTCGGCGGGACTAAATTTTAATTTGTATAAACCCTAGACCGGTTTAAAACTAGACTCGTCGCTGTAAAAGGTAAACGTAAATTCGCCTCTGATCTAAATTTAAAGATATCAAAACCGGGCAGGGGTTTACCATGATTGCAAACGCCAATATTGTTGAGTGTCGCTCATTACATCTCCCTCAATAAGCTGACCAACACTTTCCGCGATGCGATGTCACGTCCTCTCACTGAGAATATTCAATCATCGTCTGGTCCAATATGCAGACGTCCGTTCGCAATTAAAGAGTGGCGGAAAGAGAAACCCCGACCAATTAATAAACAACCCGCGAGGCGGCGGCACATGCACGGGCGATCCGCGCAACACCCTTCTTCCCTTTATCGAATAACTTATCCCGCGAGTGGAGACGATAAATAGTCGACGGCTGAGCACCGACATGGAAGCGAAGGGGAGGGGGGGTGGAAAGGGGGTTGGGGGAAGTAGAGGGGTGCAAGGGGAGTGAGCGAGAGGCAAACCGTGGACCACTGAACCGTGATTCTCGCTCGGATCATCCAATATTTCCCCCTTCCCTTCTCTCCACATTCTCACCCCCAACACTCCCTCCTCCCCCCACTCACGTAGGTAAAACTCCCAACGCCACCCCTCCTCCTCCTCCTCCTCCATCGAAATAAAAACTTCACTCCTCACTTCCACCCCCAAATCCGAACGTACCGCTCACCTGAATGTTTTTTTTTCTTTTTTTCGGAAATTAAAAAAAAAAACGAAAAAAAATCACTCCTCTCTCTCACGTCGGGGCTCAACCATAAATGACCCACGTCGATCTTCCATCCCTCTGAAAAAATTGATTTTATCAAGATCTTCCTAACCCACCGTACTATTTTTTTCTTAGTCGGGGGGGGGGAATAGTCTGAAGAAAATAGGGAGGCATAATTTTTCTCTCTCCAGCGAAAAAAATAAATTAAATAAAGAGGAGTAACAAATGGGATTGAGGATCCAGGCGGAAGTCACGAGTTCGTTCGCTATTTCCTCTTTTTGTTTTATTTTTATATTCGCCTTCCCTCTCCTTCTGCCGCGAGGGAAGGGAGGTGTGCCGCAAAAGGAAGACAAATGTGTCGCCCTGTTAAGTGAGTTATTTAGGGTCCGCCGCAGTGGCATGGAATGGCGCGGACCGACCCCTCCCCTTCCCTACCCGCCTTATCGCCGCGCACAGTTCCCCCCTTGCGAACGCGCAAAAAACCCCTCTCAGCTCCTCTGCCCGTGCGCTTAAATCAGCGGGTGAGATTCCGGCCCCCCCATTCCGGCGTGACATACCTTTTGGACGTGATGCGAGCGACGGACTCACGTGGGGCAAATTATAACAATTTGTTATGCGATCCACGGCCAAATACTTAATCCTTGCCGCCTTCCAAATGATTCCACCTAAACTGAAGCACCTTACATATTCATCGATGAGATAGATATCAAAACGCGTGTGCACGAATACAAATTATTAACTTACCATGCTAAACAGACATCTTCAACTTCATGCCAATTAAAAAATGGAATGGGAGATAATCAAATCAGGCTAAATATTAGCGAACTTCGGTGCAGATAACCTTTTTACAGATCATTCAGTGTAATATTTCTTGCGCAAAAACTTTATTTCATATAACGCTGAGACGCGTATTAGCACGCAGAGTAGAATGCAACGGACTCTTACTATTTAACTCATGCAAAACATTTCTACTCAGCTCGGTTATTCGCGATGAGAAATATGGTTAAAAAACGATATATTATAAGTAATCACAACTGCTCCATTTCATATTGATATTTAATTTGGTAAAGAGAGATAAACTAAGGGATGTGGAGAAAGTACCACTTCCAATTTTGCACAATCCATACCACAGCAGCACAAGTAAAATCAGATTCAATAAAAAATGCTATCCTCGATTGAATATTTCTTCTCGTATAAACTCGTCCTTCTTCTGGATCCGTGATATCCACCTCCCCACTCCTCCTCCTCCACACAGATACAAATTCGCTTATAATGGCACTCATTCAACTGAGCCCTTTGTTTCACTTGGTGGACATGCACAACGGTTGATTATAAAATTCCACCTTGGATTGTATACAAAATATTATTATTTCCAAGCCACAAATATGTACGCATATATGAATCCTATGATTCCACTAAACTTTTAATGGGCCATTGAAATCACGAGTTGAATACGACGAAACCGGAGTCAAAGCACTAAAATTTACTGAATGCATTTTTTCATCCACGTTTTGAATGCATTATCTTCAGAGTATGAGTGGAGCTCTCAACAAAATCATAATAAAAAGAGGCATTGAAATGACCCATTTGCCAGATTTGCTTTTGTACCTATCGCCTATAAAAGCTTATCACGCTCAACTGACACAAGGAGGGCAACCCTGCTTGAGCAAATATTTCAATAACTTTGTAGTCTTGTATTCAATAAACTTTGAAGAGGAAATTCACTTCCCCATCTGACCCCCAAAGGCTAATTAACAGTTTGTTTATCCGTTTTGTCAGTGGGAAACCTCTTTAAAAGTTCTGCTCCCACACAGACTAACTTCGGAACGCCTGCTACCCACACAGTACGTATGCTTGTGTTCAGGGGGGGTGGGGATGTTTGCGCCCTGGACAAGAGGTCCGGGCGGATTGTGAGGCCAGGGTCAAGAGGGGTGAATAAGGGGCGGAAAAATGGGGGTAGGGACCCCGGTGAGTTTTGAGGGTATAGAAGTGACAAGGGTCGGTACTTGAGTGCGGGTTCGACGGAGAAAATAGGAGTTCAAAATGAATCAATGCACAATATGGATAAAACGAAGAAGTTAGGTCCAACGGCATCGAATCGGTTTCCAATAGATTTATCATGGATGAAACTAGTAAAATAATATAAAATCACTATCAATTTACGTGAAATATATTTTCATGTACTCATTTGTTTTTCATTTTCATTCAATTTTTTACACTTTTCATAGAATTTATGACGCTATCGTCGTAATTAACCAATAAAATAGCTTAATCAAATTAAGTCATAAACTTCATATACAGCTGCATTAATTTTTTTAATGACTTAACATGTTTTAATTTAATGAATAATTGTAAAATAATTTACAATGCAGCCTTATTGAAGTGAGGAACAACTAATTCAATCCCTGAAATTTAAACTAACTGACGAATAACTCATTATTTTGTATGACTCGGATACTGAACAATGGACTGAAAACGTAATGCTTTTGCTGATTCAGATTCAGACGAAATATGGACCATTAACGTGCTTTGAACGAAAAATAATAAACATAAATTCCCAAAGTTACTATACCCTGAGACATTCGCAATGAAAAAATTGTCTATTAGGATTTATATACGTATCCTGATTTTCACGACACCGTCTCACATTCATGTTCTTCTCTTTTGGGGGTAACTCCGCTGAAGTTACTCCCAACTCATGGTTTTCATGGTTTCATGGTTTTCAAATTAGTCCAAGGTAAACACACCCAGGTGTTTGATAGTGCCTTAAAACTCATGCTCTGTGGAGCAAAGCAAGAGAGTAGCAGGTGGAATTCTATTCACGATATCATGCGAGAGCATCTCCTTCCTTTAAAAGTTTATTCAAGAATTCGCAGCGGGAGTGGAAGATAGAAAGATAATTTATTTGTACTAGGACATCGTCCGTAAAGAATAACAAGCGCTGCAATAAGCACTTTGATGCCAAGGTTCCAATCGTTAAAAATGATAGAATATACTGTATTAGCATCAGTACAATATTTTAGCATCAAAACAACATTTTAACAACTATAGTCATGATAAATCACAAAAAAACATACAAACGGATGTATAATATTTGGGTTATACGTGTATATGAAGAGGAAAAAGGACACTTATTGGCCTAATAACATACTAAAAAGACGGTTTTTAAATAGTTACAAAGACTGCAGTTTCTTTATATCATCAGGTAGGGAGTTTCAGAGTTTTGCAGCGGCAACTTGAAATGACTTTTGGAAGGTTGCGGTGCGGTGTGCTGGGTAGTACAGATATTGGGATGAGCATCTTGTAACGATTGTTAGAGTACATGGTGTGATAGGGAAGAGATTTAGGAAGTATTCAGGTTGTTTATCATGGAGAAGGGAGAAGAGGAATGTAGCCAGTATGTACGTTCAGCGGAGATTTGGAAGACGCCTTAGTGTGTTAGGTAGCTGTGGTTAAATCATCGGAGGAACTCAGGGAATCTGATCTCGAATCCCAACACATGCGAATGAATTTCAGTGAATTTCTCATATTTGTATCTCCTCATCGTGTGACTTCCCTCAACTATTTACCACGGCTAGTCATAGATGCATTATGCCCATCTGTTCCGAATAATTTGGCTCAGTTAATTGATGACTGGTATTCGGATGCTATGGAGGTACGATGGAAGTGAGGGGGGCTCAAGCGGCCGGCTGTGCAAAGAGGTTGTAATTTAACCTCCCATCCAATGGACGGAGTGCCATTTGAAAGGCTATAGTCATGGCACTCATGTAAACGTCGGACCCATAGAAATTTTTTTCCACAGCCAAAACTCAAACTTTGGTATTTTCCTTGGGAAGCAGCTCTCAGTTCTTCGAATGAAATTTCATTTTCACTCCAATCGAATTTTGTTTGCTAAAATATTTTTTTTGTTCTTGGAAGTGAATACCGTTGTATTTTTATCATGTGTTAATATAGCTTTAAGTTGTATTTTTGTACCTGCATGCGTGAAACAACGTCGCGTCGTCTTGGAACAACCACGATCGACAATTCGACATCGCCTATAAACGCAAAATTTTGAAATTTGGAGAGACAGAAAAGCTCATTTCACTGGAGACAGTTAGTGAATCTTCAGCTACCTTTCCGCGCTTGACTTATTTAACATTTTCATTGTTTAGAAGAGATTCGAGGAGTGGAGTGTCTCAGAGCACTAAAAAAGGGTCATTATGTCGCGTAAACTGTCCAATGTTTGCGACCCTTCCCTCAATCAAAGCTCTAATTGGAGCGAGACGCCGACGGAAACGGGGAGCAGCAGCAGGCATGAGTCTGGCCCACATAAATGGAGGACCCGCGGAAGATGGAGAGGATGGACGCGGAGGGGGAAAGAAATCAACCCTTTGTTGTTGGCTATGCATGCGTGAAGATTACCTACGCCCTCTCTCGTCCCCACAACCAATCCCCCCTTAATTTATTATTATTTAACCGACCGACATCTCCATAAACTCGCCTCCTACGGTTTTATGCCCTCGCGAAAATCCCGGGGATAACTCACATGCAAACACACTCGTTCCCCTTTCAAGGGTTTCTATCCCCCTTCCCTAACCCTCTTGTGTTTTAATCCCAGCGTCGTCCTGCAGTCCCATTCCACTCCGATGACCGCCCCGTTTACATGAATCGCGGCCAAGTTATGACCACTCAAAAGGGGCCTCGCCTAGAGTTTCGTGCCCCCCCCCCCACCTACCCTAGGGTGCGACCCTAAAAACCAAGCGCCCGCCTCTCCTCCTATTTCTCGCAAAGAGGGCCTAAAAAAGGAGGGAAGAGGGTTAAGGGGGTCACCAATCCACCCCCGTACCCTATTCCCTCCCCACAGACCCTGACCCCTCTCTCGTACCAGGAAACCTCCCATCGTACCCTGACCCCTGCGTACCCTGACCACTTCCCCATAGCCCTATCGTACCCCCGTACCCTGTGACCCCCTCCTCTCTCACCCTTTTCTCCTCTCCCTTTTCAAGCGGTCCAGCCCGACCGACTACCCCCCCTAACCCTATTCCGCTCCACGTGACCTCGTAGGCGCCAGGACACAGGCGCCCATACTCAAACACACACCAGTCTCTCCTTCATCCCCCTCCTTGCTCCTCCCACCCAGACACTTCCCCTCCTCCTCCGCACTCCCCCCGTCTGCGCCCCTCCTGGCTCTATTCAAATCTACTATCTCCTCCCATTTCCTTATCCAGCCACCAGTTCCCTCATCCACAGCCACCACCACTGGTAGAGCAACATAATTAAACATGCAACGTCTTTCATTTTTTTTTAATTTATTCCAATCGCTTTGAATTTAGATTCAAATAACTGACTGGCTTAATACCACAAATTTGATACTTTTGTAAGTTGATACAGGGTTGAATATTGATACAGTTGTTATTGATGATTCTAATTTTTTTTCATATTTTTTAATTTCCTAAAGCAATTCCAACGATTCACAGCGAGTCTATGGATGGAGGTGCTTTTTCAAATTATAATTACAGAGGGTGATCAAATTATATTAGAGATGGTGCATCGCCAAAAACCAATAGTTTATACAAGTTTATTCGATATTTTGCAAAAGAAGAATGAATAACAATTACAAAAAATTATTAATAATTTTCTGGAAAGATAAAATTTATTAGTAACAGTAAAAATAATAACCATGCACATTTTAAAAAGCGAGGGTTTTAGAGAAGAAATATTTTCACAGCGCAAACACATCTAATCGTATAAAAATATATTTCCTTTCAAAAAATTACAAATATATAAATAAATATATTCCCATTCAATGTAATTTTGTACTCTGCCCTTAACTTGGAGGGAAAATATTAACTCTTGAAAATTAGCAAAGAATTTCACCAAAAGCTGGTCTGTTTCCTTTTCGTGAAATGCTTTAGCAGTCATTAAACGTTAATTATTGGCATACAAGGCCCTCACTTTACTGGAGTCCCGTAAATAGCCAGAGGGTCTTATCTCGTGAACCGATCTAGCAAGGGAAACACGAAACGCGACTTTCACCAACAGTCTCCCCTAAGTAATTAGTCAATTCACTCCACTGCAGTCAAATTCCCTCGTTTATATAAATGGAAATTCCGAGAACTGAGCTCCAGGGACCTCTGCTTATCCCCGTCACATTTGGGCATTCTTTCGAGTCGAAAAATAGCGGATCCCTTCAAAGATGAATAAGGAGTGTCACCCTAATGCCACCTGCTATTTTCACCTCTCACTGTGGCTACACACTTCTTGGTTCACTCTTCGTTCTACTCGCCAGCAATCACAATGGGGAAAGTGAGACATTTTGCGCCAATATGTACACTGGCGCTTTTTCTCATATTTATTTATTTATTTTTTAATTTATGGCCTTCATTGGACCACTTTAGTCATCTTCTGGATTTCTTTTGTTTTCTGTCAGCCCAGTATTTCTTCATTCGCTCGGATCGTAGCTTTCTTTCTTCATCTGAGATTACCCTTCCAATTCTCTGTATGTTGATCTTGGTTTGTAGTCTGATCTGTTTGTCCTTGAGTTTCACGATAGCATCTGTATTTTCTTTCAAATCTTCTATTTTAATGTGTAATTCACTCATATCTCCCTTAAAATCTGCTATCTATCTTGCACTGGTCTTACTGTTCCATAATTTTTCTGTAATCTTTTTGCTTATTCTGTTTTCTGGTGTTCTGATTAGGTGTCCAAAGAATGAGATTTGTTCCTTTCTCATTGAGCTCATTACAGGTTCTATTTCTTTGTAGACTGTTGCATTGGAAGCTAATCTCTAGTGCCCTTTTACTTGGTATTTTTCTCATCTTTAACGGAAAAAAATCCAAATTTTTTTAAATTTTCATAATAAAAATATATAAATACTTTTCCTCTCCTCTGATGATTCAATTCTCATTATTTGCCACGATTTATAAAGATATAGTATTAGGAAATACCAATTATATCAACTTTTACCAAAATCCCAATTAATATCTTCTGTCTCACCGTACCACCACACTAATGAGTCTCTTTTAATTGTATCATGCCCATACAGGACCCACTTAGTCACCCTGCACTAAGGCTCAGAAAAGTATGCCGATCATAAATGATAGGATAGATTCCACTAATTTAATCTAAGAGATGCAACTTAGAATTTTTCATAAAGTAATGGGTTCCCATTATTTTAGTTACTTTCCCTGTACCACGCGATTATGCTTCGGTTTCAGCGATTTCAGTCCCATTACATTTGTGTTATTACCTTATCTCATACTCCCATGCTCTCATTTGAATGTCACTTTAATTATTAACCATATAACTACAAAACATATTAATCAAAGACTACCAGCATTATCTCAAAACTAGCCGAAACAAAAATGCAATACATATTCAAACTGTTTCCTAAGATACTTGATAGCTCCCACCTTTGAGTTTCAATTAGAGGCTACCCAATTAATTCAAACGCCTCTTCAAATAGAGAGTGATTAATAAATTTCCCATTCTCTCTTTGTCCTTTTTGCCAACTCTAGAATGCAGTTTATTTCAAACTCATCGTTTCTTCGTCGAGTTATGCAGATTCTTATTTAGAACTATCACCTTTAGTTGCATGTCAAGAATGTGAGAACAGCCTCAAAACATGAATGGCAGCCTTATAATATTAAGCCAAAGTAGTCGACATAACTTATTCCAATACGACATAACTTATTCCAATTATTTGTAACACTGCACTGTGAGTAATGACAAACACAGCTGCCGGGATATCGTTTCAAGTATCATGAGTGAACGTGCATGAAAATGTAGATGTAATTAAAACGCGTTATCAGAGTTCCTAGAGGAAAATTAAATCTTAGTCTGCCGATACTCAAAGTTCATTTTTTACAACTTTTTGCAGTTTCATGTTCATTACGAGCGCGGAATGACTGTCATTGTAAAATGTAGATTATGTATTGGCAGCAAGTTTTGGAAGCTTATCGAGAAAAATTAATGATATTTTGATTTATGCGTACTTCAAAAAGTAGTTACATTATTAATTAAAACCTTACTATTATTTCAGTTATTTAGACAGATATAAAACAAGTCAAAATTACTGAATAGATGAAATCTCAAAACGTGCTATTGTACGCAATATAAAATTAATAAAACTTTGAAAGTAAGTTTAACATGGGAAACATTTGCACAGTTTCTTGTTTCACCATGCATAAATTTTACTCTATTTCGCGAGAATATTTGGAGTTAATATTGTTATGGAACAGATTTAACGCTAAATCATTTTACGTTAAAAATTGGATAAGAAACGGAGGGAAATATATGGCATGATGAATACTGATTAAATAATGAAGTGATATGCCAGTAATGATAATGAATGGTCAATTTCTGTAGAATAATCTATTTTTATACATAAAAAATCAACATTATTAGTAGAGAGTAACGCCTCCAATTTAAATGAGAACTGAGTCTTTCCAAGCGACAGATCATAATAGTTAATGAGAGTAGACATAATTTTAAGTTCATTGACCTACTTGATATCCGATCAATAATTTTCTTTTTGACACGTAGGGCCAAATTTATGAAGTTTATAAAATTTCTGTCTCGAGAATGAGCATTATACAGAATACAACTTGCAATGACAGATTCAAACATTATAAGGGACATTCAATAATTGAATAGAGCCATTATAATCTTGCCCAAATAATATTGGTTCCTTACGGTGAATGCACTAATTATTTAAAGATTAGGTATCTAAGTTAACTCGAGATAATTGTCCCTAACGTTTACTGAGCAATGATACATTCAAGGTGACGGCAAAGAAAGGCAAAGGCTGTTATTTAACCCTCCGGTGGGCGCGCCAAATTCACTCCCACGAGTGGGCGCGCCGCGGCCATGTTACCGCAAAAATAAATTGCATTCCTATATTTAAGGGCAAGATAATTTACTAATAAAAAAGGCTGATTAAGTTGGTACAGTTAAATCTTTTATTGTTTAATACTGAATGTACATTGTTAATCATCTCAGTTCATATCTAGGTCCTGTTCATCTTCCCATCTCATACATGTTGTCTCTTGACGACAATGTCTCTTACATTCATTATTTTTACATCACTGGCACACAATTGGTGACCTGAAATTTTTATGCCACCTGCAAAAATGGCATGTTACTGGTTTAGGTGCTTCAGAAACCTGTTCCTTGTTCTTATATTTTCCTAAAATTTCATTTATATCTTTAGTCAAACGTCAAACTGTCTTCGATGTCACACAGCTACTGAAGCGTGTGGTGGATAATTGATCCGGATATCGGAAATACTCCCTCCTATCATGGAAAATGAATACCTATAGACTCAGGCATTAACGACGGGCACAACTACTTGCAGCCCCTTGCAGCTACATCTTCCTCAGACGACCACCGATTGGTAGGTAGATGAATTAAAAGCTCTCATTCGAAACTTGTACAACTCTGTTCCACCTAAATGTGGAGCCAGGGCGAGAGGCGGTGGATGAAGATTAGGCCGTCGGCGTAGGTGGCGACCTCACGTGACGCGACGTCGTATTTCATCCAAGGTTGGAGCGTGTAAGGTCACCTCAGCGGACGGAAGCCGTTGTACCGGCCGCAACCGTCAGGTCGGCGGGCGGGAAAAACAGCTTAAGGTGGCTGGAGCAATTTTTGTATGCATACAGATTTGCGTGAAACTTTGCATACGTGTCCTTATTAGTAATATCTATCGATAATAGTGAAAAAAACTGCATGCTACCGATTTGGTTTCCTGGCAATTCAATGATATTTTAACTAGTACTCTTATGGCACACGGCATATATTTTGAAATAATTCGATTGCTTATGTACAGATTTTCTCCTAAATGCGAAATAATACTTTTCATATTATTATGATAGCTGCTAACAAATATCAAGGTATCATGCCGAGTAAGAAAAGCGTGTTTAGATATGATTTTCTCGTAAATTTCGAATTTCGCGCCGCAAATCCAAGTCAAAACAATGCTTTAATTAAGGCGAAAATGTGAAATACAACTCTTGCATCATATACATTACTGCATGGTTGGCAATTTCCAACGTATAAACTGGTGTACTTAAGTGAAAAATGGTCCAAGAATATTTTTATCGATTTGCTTGAAACGTTATTAGAATGTGCCTTCAACGACTCACGATTACCGCTCCAACCACCTTAAGTGAGACACATAGGGCGGACTTCATTTCGCCGCATCACGTGACGTAGAACGTCAAGAGCCTAAGAGATCGAGTTCCCAGCATGCAAGGAAAGTCCCCTGCGTTCTCCATGAGGAGGTGTATCGGTACTCGTGTTTTTTTTGCGTCAACTACATTCTCATAGGGAGTAAGGAAGCCGAGGAAAAAAAGAGGGAAGAAGTTTGGAACAGCACGGAACGATAACCCCATGACTTGAGATGTGAAAATTTCCGTAATTTTCATCCGAGGTAAATTACCACGGTAAATTACGGTAATTTTCGAAAATCACTGTAATTTTCCTGTATTTTTAGTTTTAAGTATAAAACAGCAAATGTAGGGTTAAATAAGAAAGCCAATAGCAATAGAAAGGGAATGACCATGTTTAAACCATACCTTATACAACATTAATGCATTAGAAATTTTTAAAATTGTCAAAAGAATTACGGCAGTAACACGCAATCTGGCTTTCTTTTGTCAAAGTATGAGAAATTTTCAAAAAGAATATTCTAAAGCTTTAATCTTATAATGTTATAATTTGAGTAAAATATTCCAAAAATTAGTTGTACATGCCTCAATCTATCATTAAACACGTAGGAAATGTGAACTTTGCTTATAAGAACATGTTGGGAATTTATCTGTATGAAAAATTATCTCAAACATAGGTGAATTATCTAGACAATTACGGTAATTTACAAGGGACGCGGTAAATTATGAAAATTACCTAGGTAATTTTCAGACTGGCCCATCTCTACCCATGACCCGTGGTTTTGTCGAGTAATGCACTTACTCCGATTGGCTGGTTGCATAGAGTTATGAAAGTACCAGAGTTGGCGCTGTTTACCTATATTCGGCCGTGAGCGAAGGTGGAGCCACCTCCGCCATATTGAGGGTCCGTGATACAACATTAGCGTAACTAGGCCGGAACATATTTATCTACACGTATGCTGCACATAAAATGTTTCATTGAGAAAGAATACGGATGTAGGAGCAATTAAAAACAAATCATCTGCGCTTGGATGCCTATGCTATATATGCGTAGCGTGTTTCAAATTAACAAGAATGAAATACCGGAAGTGATCAAAAAATGCAACAAACATTACCATTTCAGTATTATTTATACAAACAGCGCAGTTGACGATCTATGAAATAAGCATTTTTTCCAAATTATTGTTCGCATTGTTCTTTACAATACATTGTACAATAGATTTAAAAAGAAATAAAGTTTTTACGTACCTCAGGTATAATTTCACTTTAAAGCAGGAAGCACAAGAACTCGTCGTTAGAATATCCGTCCGGTTTCACGATCTCATGATTACGGCAATCACAGTGATATATATTCTGGGAACGCTCGATGAGGCGGAAACGGCTTCACCTCAAGTTCATCACGCCACCTCTGGATAGGCGAGGCTACTTGCGCCATCCAGGACGTGGAGGACATAATACAATTATGTCCTCCACAGGCTCATCACATAGCTTCCATGTGGGGGCCGGGATTCTACCGAAAATATCACATTACAATTCGCTGGAGTAAAAAGAGTGCCTGAATAAATGAAAATTAATGGGACAGACTCTATTGTAGACACAAAATTTGGATACCGTTTGCACACTTCCAGCGGTGCGCTATTTATGCACTCACATACTGGTGGGTGATTCGAACGAAATTAATTATTAATTAGTATCCAAGACTGAATTTTCTTCGAATTCTGCACATGGGAAGCCCCTCTCATGTTAACGACATCGAATTCTTCTTCAAGGACAGATGTTTATGACCCATCATTACCCTCAGGCACCCTGCCGAATACTGCCAGGTTTTTGAAGGTATCTAGCCGAGTAACTGTTTAATAATAAGTGATCTTGCGTAGCCTTTTCTCATGAACTACAAGCTAATGCGTGCTAGTTGTGATTGATTAATGGCCATATTCCACTAATAAGCAATTGAAATGTTTGGGATTGAAGTATTTTCGGATAAACGCACAGTGAGTGGAATAGGAGGAATGAATTGGATTGAAAATCGTACGGATGAGTGCGGATGGGAAAGTTTCTACTTGCGTGTGACTGAGATCTTAGGATTAGGAGGGTGAGCCTATCAGGTTCAAAAGCTGACGGGCGGGCCGCGATGAGCTTTCGTTTTTCCCAGCAGTGCCCGATAACCCACCATTACGACCACTGTTTACATGAAATCAATAACTTTAATTGTCATTGCACTTCCGTCCGAATACGCAATGAGATTAATGCCAATTCGACGAAGCACTCTTCATTTAAGTGTCTGCGATGAGTATGAGGATCCGTCAAGGACAGTTCTTTACATGTGCATGGGGTTGAGACGTTGATTGGCAGAACTCCTTCATGACGAATCAAAATAAGAAGAAACTTCGCTCGTTCCACGTTCATATGTAATACGTGCAACCGGTTTAGATACAGAGTGTCATCTTCTGGGATATGTTTGCATGCTCTATCAGAGTATATAGAGGTAACATGAGAGGGGGGGTTTGAGTGAAGTGGGGAAGTTAGGGGGAGGAAAGTGGGGGAGAAGGTTGGGGGGAGGGAAAGTGGGGGAGAAGTGGGAGAGGGGGTTGGGCAATGCGTGAACTTTGACCCACGGAACCCCACCCCACGGATTTATCCACCACCCATTCACCACCTCCGCGTCCCAAAATGCACGCATCGCCCATGGCCACCTTCCATCTTCATCCCCTAACCCCCTTACTCCACCCAACCCTTCCCCTTTCTCTTGCTACACCTTTACACCCTGATGAATCATGCAAACTTATGCCAGAAGGTGAAACTCTGTATCTAAACCGGTCGAAATTATATAAACTATAAAATAGATATTACTGTGAAACGAGCAAAATTTTTCCTTGTCTTCATCCGACAGTTCTTCGTACAAATTTTCGTAGTGGTCTTGATTTGTTCGATTTTTTTAGCCATCATTTTTTACCCGCATACTTCGCTTTTTCCCAGGAAAGCTAGCTGATACAGCTAAAATGGCCAGGCAAACAATTCTCCTTTTAATCATTCTACTTACTTTTAGCATATCGTATTCAAGCAATAATATTTACCGCTCAAATTATTTAATTTATTTCTGATCTGTAACAGTAAGTGGCGCCAATACGGCTTGTTTTGTGTTTGGACGCATTTAGAAAAAATGCCGCTTCAATCCTCGAGATTGCAATCCTGTAGTAGAATATGTCTATCTTTTTGAGCCTGTATGATTGGATACAACCTACAGGATTGCAATTGCACCGTGGATATTACGGCCTTCAGGAGCAAAAATCCAACATCCCTGAGTTATCACCCTCTTTCGTTTGCTTGTTTAGAGTAGTTCGTCGTGGCGTCCATGTGTGCTATTTCTACCTCTACCTCTTGTCCAACATTCTTCCATGCTCTAATATACCATAATATTTTCATTATTATTAATTCATTCAATATATTATTCTATATATTTATTCAAATATTATTTTTTTCTTACCTTCCGTTAAGTATTTAATAACCCTTTGCCCTCGTATTCGGGCCAATTTATTTTCTCCATCCTCAGACACATCAACAGCTCAAAAGCTTTTACACTACGTCCCAAACACCATTTCGGATGCATTAAACGTAGACCTCTATATCCATAAGCTCCTCTGACTCATATTTATCTTTTGAATTGCTCACCATGGAGTTCAATTTTCCAAAATGGCCCCATTTATCTTCCAATGCGGATACGCCACTGATATTTTTATGGGAATAGTAATGGATTATCGTATAGCTCATTGTGCAATGGAGTAAGGCATCGTCGCTTCAGACCTTAGCCCCGGTAAACGTTTTACAGGAACGACAAATGTCCTTTCCGTGTTTTGGCAAAGGAAACATTTTCAGGTTCATCGAATTTTCCTATGAGTAGAATAAGACGTGAAGTTTTGTGAAAGAAGAATCGAGTTCCTTGTGACAACTGAACGCTCTCAACTTTGATATGTATTATAATTTTAAATTTCATTCAATTCATTTGTTTTAAGTCTTAAAACGAGCAAGCCTATATTGAATGAATAAAACCCCTATCGTTCTGAGAGGCGGGTGTCACCGAAATCTTAGATAGAAATATCATGGAATAAAATTATAAAATAAAGGAGGAAATAGTATCGCTGCCACGTCGAACTAAAATAATCAGCGTCAAATAAAATTAAACATTCGAACTGGATAAAAATCGTACGAACATGTGACCTCACTTGTTCACAGGTATCGAAGGTGGAACAACTTTGTGGCACGACACGGAGAAAGATGAAGAGAGGAGTAATAAAGCATATATTCTAACTGGGCACAATTTATACGCCAAAGGAAAAGACGCATGTTTCGCAATAAATTATTTTTCAAGCATTTCCAAGAAAATTTATGTCTCAACGAAATTGAGTATGAAGCGATTTTTGAATGACGTCAAATTTGCGTAAGAGTTGTAGGGTTGGCTCAGGGAAGTGACCGGAAGTTAAGGTCATTTGCGCCCACTAAGGTGATTGGCATTGGCTGACAAGAATATGGATAGGGTGGATGGGTTTGGAAATTGAAGAAGAATGGTTCAAAAACTCCACGTCAACATCAGTGTACTCTTTACGAAAGGCAAAGTTCCGAGTGACGGGCGGAGCACTGAATATGAAGCGCTCTCTAAGTATTATACGAGCACTGATGTGAAATATCTCCACTACAAAGCCTCAGGATGGGAAGCAATTACAACCGCCTCAACTCCAGGCATATCCCCATTTCATTTCAGTGACAATAGTTGGCCTTCTATGTGCCGTTCAGGCCAGGCAAATCATTGGTGCTGGAGCTGCTGCAGGAGATAACTGAAAAATAGTTTTTAAGAAAGTAAATATATTAACTGGCCACACGAGAAAGGGAAACAATTGGAATGTAGAAAGAAAAGATGATTTGGGACTGGTTATTAGGATTGGTATCCACCTCAAAGTTGGAACATCAGATTACCTAAATTCTCTTTTGCTAAAGTGGTATTCTTCAGCTAGCAACACGGCCGGTATCGTAGCAACAGCTATCATCAGCAGTCGTCCATCCGAACTTCGGTTTGCTGCAACTCTCCGCTCCATGTTATTTTTTATCCTTATCACTTTACTCGCGCACAATCCCCTATTTTGTCATGCCTCATGATTTGATTAACATTTCCCATCCTTGATCTTCCTCGGTAATACTTTACGGTCGTTTCTCCTTCCATTATTGTTTCCAGGAGGCTGTGATGTCTAATAATTTAGTCTCCTCTCTTTACCGAGTTTTTATGAAGTAGCTTTCTCCACAACTGGTCGTTTGTCCTTTCATCGGTAATTGCCCCTCCCTCATTGCTCGCTATCTTCTTCTTTCATCATCCAGACTTTACTGCCATATAAGAGGATTATCCATGCTTATATATATTTTGATGAAGTACTACCTTACTTTCAAACTTGTGCTGCTGTCTGTTAGTAGCTGCTTCTTCCATAGCTGGTGACCCTAATTCCCAGTTGGTAAACATCTTTCAATAGTTACAAAGAAGTTGAAATAACTGTTAAACACAACCTTTTTAAGAACGCAGGCAAGAGCAATGGCCACTGAAGAGTATCCAAACCACCCGGGTCGTGCTTTCAGCGGCGTTTCCCTCACCACACAAGTGCCGTGGGCGAAGACACATCAATCGTAGATCAGGCTCCCCTCCGTCCACAAGTTTCCGCTCCATCAAGCTGACCCGCACGAATTAATATTCACTCGGCGAAGGTGTTATTCCGCGAGTTAGAGCACATGGCTATGCGAATGCCGCGCGCGCAAGGCAATGATGTTCTGTCCTCTTAACTGTGTTCGCCGAGAAGATGAATAATTTTTGGAGTGGGGATTGCTTGCGCGAATTGAGGAGCGCCACCAACTTCGGATCGAAATTTGTTGGGAGGCCTATCCCGCTATATCCGTCACCCCCCGCCCCAATCCCTCCCTCCTATTATCCACGCCGAGAAGATGCTCCGAGGTTAAATGAGATCCCGGAATAGCCCCTTCAGATGCATTGGAAATTCGTTTTTATAGCTTGAGCATATGCAACTTGAAGTTTATTAGTGTAATTATTCTCCAACATTCCTGCCATTCGCTCTTTATCTTTCACATCTACCTCAGAGACACTCTACCCCATTGAACAGAGTTACATCAATGAAAGATCATGGCATAATTACTGACCAGAAACTCATTTATTCCGAGCACATTCTGGGGATTAAAAGTATATCAATGCCCCTGTTAGGCCTACTTTACCGGTTCACTGTAATTAAAGATCCCAGATCATTACAATCATAATTCACATCTACTATCCTTCCCACTACCTCATATAGCTACCCCTATATGGCCTATTTCTTGCCAACAAACCTTAAATCTCTGGAAAAAATTACTCACTTCTTTGCAATTATTGTTAAAAACAGAGTCCCTCATCTCCGCAACATATCCTCCGATGCTGTCCTGCGTTCACTTTCTCTTTCTTATTTTTCGCCTTTCTTCTCTCCTGAATTCCCTTCCTGACAAAATTGATCCTTTCGCCTTACCTTCCAACGCCTTCGCTAACCAAGCCATACCTCATTCCCAAATAAAATAATCTTTTCTGGCTTGCCATATTGCTATATTATTTATAAATCTTCTTCTTGCTAATGTTTTTGTGTATGTGTCCTTTTTTGTTTGTAATTTGTATCACTATAAAATGGCATCATCCTATATGTGGTCTATTCTTTAAATAAAATAAATTAATAAAAATTGCATCTTTCTTTTGTCTGGAAATCAAACAGGGGCACGAGACACCGAGTAATGCCAACTGTAATAACCTCGATCATTCATTGGTAGGAGAATAAGTCTAACAAGAAAAAAAGTACGTAACTATGGGTAAACACAGATGCCCTCTATTTCAGTTTTACAGCAGGCGATTAAAAAGGATCATTATCAAATTATCTATTTACTTATGAATCCATGTACGGCTTAAATAATAACAAACAGAATTAAAATAAATAAAGGTTAGCCTGTGATTCAACAATTGTGACGAATGATAAATGATATCAAGAAGTAAGTGATAGTAAAAGTGAATTTTCATTCCCAATTCAAACAATTATAGTTAGCTATAATGTTGTGGAGTAATCAAGAACTATCATTTTAGTGATTCTCGGGTTTCCAGCCGGGTAATGGTGTTAAACTGCACCGACGTTTCCAAGGCGTAGTCTACAATCGTCTTCAGGGTTCATCCTTAAGACGATGGCAGATTTTGCCATGGAAACGTCGGTGCAGTTTAACACCATTACCCGGCTGGAAACCCGAGAACTATTCATCCTAAGCATTCGCCGGGAAAGACTTAAATCCTACACCATTTGAGTGGTTCCTACTTGTACAAAATAATCATCCTGAAAATAAGTCACATTTCGAGAATAAATAGGGGTCTAGTAAATCAATCCCATTAAAGCAATGGCTAACGCGCTATTTCATACTCCAGCATTGCTAACAGAAACATTGCATCCGAGAAAAGATAAATGGATAAGATTGAAGAAGCAGAAAACAACATCAAGGCATTTCTCAAAACAAAAAATTTAAAAAACTTGCGGACATCATGATTTTTAGTTTTTTTAAAGGCAAATCAGCAGCGCGAGAAAACTAAAAAAAACGTACGGCATGAAAATGTATCCGCTTTAAATAATGATAAAGGAAGTTACTACAACACGGATAAAAACAAAAATGTGCAACCAATTTATTCAGGATGCCCTCTTCTTTCAGCCGAACTTGGAAACGATACACAATCTGCTCGGGATCATGCGGAGATACAGTTTCCCAAGCATTCCGAAAGCATTCATCTTCCTCACTGACGCATGAGCCAGCATTTAACGGATAGCCGTTACGTGAGGGATGAGATTCGAGAGGGAGCAGCATGCTTCCACGCCTCTCCCATCTCGCATGAACAGTTATTCCGGATGCAGCCAAAGAACCGAATCCTAAAAATAGGGAAATAAAACTGAAGGCGCGCTCAGGGATTGCGTCATCCTGACGCTTCGAAATGAGACTGACGACGACGGGGGATAGAGCGGGGAGTAGGGTCTCGGAATTGCGTCCGCAGGCGCGTGATGTGATGGGGCACGCCGCACCGTATGAATCGTGAAGCGGATATCGCTTCAAACTTTTATCACCAATCGCTTCATTGTGGAAGGGAAGCCGTCGTGCAAACATTTCGCGCGCGTTTCTTTTCCCACTTAGGTCTCAGAGAACGCAGTGAGAGACAGAGAGAATCTCATCGTATGCTGGTGAATCATTACACTCGATAAAATAAGCGATAAGTATGTATCGGTACCTCACTTCAATGTGAACTACCTGAATGTGCAGCGAGTTCGATCACTTGCGTGAATTATTCTGAAAACAAAACAAAGATAAGCAATACCCTGAGCCTAATGCCAGAGAAGCAGATGGTCATGATCCATCGAAAAAGAGTTGATGCAAATAAAAATTCTAAGTTCCACGGAGGTAAAGGATTTTTACGGCGATTTTCCACTTCAGATTGGTTTTTTTAGAGAAAAACAAGACATTTGGAACTGAAATAGGCTAAATTTGCCGAGAAATACTTTATTTCACACACACCCATTCTCACCAATTATGTATTTCAAGAGCATAACGTTTTACCATATCACGCCTGAGCTCTTTTTTTAACAAAATTCAACAAAAATTGAATGAAGTACAGCCTGTGAAATCCCTAGAAAATTAGGACCTCTACATTCATGCACAAAATGGTTTCTTTTCTGCAACGAACTGCGAGAAAATGCGAATAATTTCCCACCTCATGGTAAATGAAAAGGCCTGATTTAACAATGCCTGGTTGACGTCAACAGCAAGTAGACGTAGCCTCTTTGCTTATGTGATTCAGAGTTCAGGTTGCATGTGCATATATTATATCAGACAGCCAATTAGTTGACGTGAGCGTTATCGATTGGAGAACGTATTAAAATCGGTTTTCATACGGAGGAAAAATTAAACCAGAGATTATCGTAACGGGCCATAAATATTTTTAGATTTTTCTAGAAACTATGAGGCTACTTACGGTTTGTCTCAGTTTTATATTTTATTAAATCAGTTTACCGTGAGAAACATGACACGATGGCGAAAACAGGTGAGACTCAAAGCTTTCTCACAAAAACCAATAGTTGACTGAGGACCGGTAGTATTATTTCATAAAAACGCCAGGAATGTAGGTAGAAAATGAACAAATGCAGTGGAAAATTGGTTAATTAATGCAGAGAATGTGTAATTTAGATTTAATAAGATTTCACCTCATGCCCTTTCACCACGTTATCAGACTAAGATTTCACCTCGTAGCGCACCCATATTCAAATAAAATATAAACGACTCATCTCCTAACCATAACATAGCTAAATAAAAAATCATCTATCAGTTAACCGTAAATTTATATTTGCCTTCCTATTTGATTCAACTGAATTATATTCCGGATAAGACTTTCGCACGCCGAACAAGACTTTTGCCAATGTATTTCCAAGATGATACGAAGCCAAGATGATCCGGAGAGCATTTTATCCAATACTACTTGCGACGTTCTCTTTCATGCATATTTACGCTTACGCGAGACAAGCGAAAGATTCGCTGCTCGTATTTATAGGCAAAGCTGTTTGTCTCCTCCTTCTCATGGTTATGGATCTATAAATGCGTTTGGGGAACTTACGAAGCATATTTTTATTTGCACAGCACTATTTAAATCCTGAAAATGGCTTCCGGCACTATGAAAGTTGACTCACGGGTTTTCGCAAGCCACGTCATTTCCTTAATTTGCTTCACGGAAATATTTTTTTCTCCCCCGAGGAGCGGTTGTTCACTCGAAAGGAAGCCCTGCATAAATGTTTCAGGAAAAATAAACTCGGGAGAAGGAAGTTAATTGAATCTGAGGATGCTTTTAGCATCTTTTAAGAAATACTGTGACTCGGAGCTCACTCAAGCAATAATGGGTTCAGAAATATCGCGCGGTAATATCTCTCATTTTATTTTTCTCCTGGAGAGGAGAGGCTTGCACTCACCACAAAGGAAATGCAGTGACAACAGCAGCGACGCCGACGGGAAGATCTTGAGTCTAGCGGGATGAAGAGGGAAGTGATCGGGAAGAACTGGGAAGGGAGAGAGAGAGAGATTAGGAAGAGAGGGGATAAGAAGGAAGAGAGGAAGGGATTGGGGAAAATTTAAATGATTCAATCCGCGAATTGCATTGTCCTATGTGTTGAAATGAGATGGCGAAGGGGGGGATACATGCATCGTGGCTCAAATGGCCCGTGTTCACTTCTTTTGGCCGCTGGCGAAGTGCCGACGTCTAGACATTGCGTCTCTGCAGGCCGAAGTCAAGAGATACATAACACGGAAAAGGAACGAATACGAACGCCTATTCATGTACATTTTACAAAAGATATCCCGAGGTGCACACACATGTATATATACACTGGCGAAGATGAGGATGAACGATGTCTCGAAAATTGAATAAAGAAGGGATTCTAATTTCTTGTCCCGGAGTGAATCAGGAGAGACGGAATGATGAATATTTTTTTCATCTTAATGCTTTCATTGGTTAAGGTAACTAAGGAACCAAAGTGCTTACAAAGAAGACTTAAGACTATTATCTTCTTGGCTACAAACCAGATAGCGAGGTACTTACGTTCTAGTCTCAATTGCTGTTTTTCCTCGCGGCCCCAGACCGCTGAGAGCTTATGTATGATGAATGGAAACTTTCAGAGAGGAGTTTGTTCTCCCAAAGAAAAGATCAAGCAAATGTGAAAAAGAAAGAAGCTTTAATGAGTGCCTACGCAAGAAATGTTATTTTATTCGGAGAAAACTTCGATGAAGATTGAATAGTAAAGATTAGGATGCATATCCTCTTCACTTTAACGCTATTCGAATGTTTAAATGTTCAGTCAAACCTCCAAAAGCTCAGCATTAATTCTACCATCCAAATTTAATAAATGCTTGCTAATTCACGCATTGGCCAACATTCGATTTGTTAATAGCGCTCACTATATTTATGTGCCTAGTGCGGTCTCTCTTTTTTATTTCAAATTTAGCAATAATCAAGCAATATAAAAAATTTATAATGACAAAAAATTTACAAGTAAAGTTACACAGCCACGATTGAGAATACCATCCATATCGCTTCGCCAGTGTGTATAATCACAGGAAAGTAGAGTATAAGATTTCTATAATTTGAGGAAATATAAAATGTATTAAACTAAACTTATAACAAACATTCGTTAACTTGGAACATAAAATTCAACGCTAGACGTCGTATCGTCGACGTAACGGAAAAACTACATCGCTTGGAAAGTATGCATAAAAATGTCTGAATCGATATAGATGGCTGGAAGTTCATGGAACTATCAATTCAGGGCAATTATTGCTCTTAATAAAGATGACCTTATTGGAAAACTTAAACAGCTGATTCACAGTAATCAATCAGGTAAATGAAGTCTGACATGCTTCCTGAGTAGCCTCTTCTTAGATTGAAATTGAATTGAGGGATTGAGATTGAATCTTTATTGTTTTGGGCTTTAAGTCCTCTGTAACATTCATAAATAATAAAATTCCACGGCAAATGGGGTCAATGGTGACAACAATAGATACCCTAATTAGCCGCGTTTCATATTTTTCCCATCTCCTGTTCCTGACGGTCGTAAACGTGAGAATTCTACTCTCCCATCAGCCTTTACTTTGTGGAATCACACTCCGCGCGTCTGCCCTCTGACCCGGTGACCTCAGAGACTCACAATTCGATCCACCCTCCGACGCCGCTTCTCTAGCGAACTTTGCTCATCAGGAACTTGGAGAACCGCTGAGCGGTCCATGGCGACTCGGCGTCCACGCTACTGCACTCCGTGCGCAAAGATTGAATCGCCCGGGCGATGGATAGGCGGGAGGGAAGAGCCTTTGCCCTCCATCGACGCTCAAATCTCTGAACGTAAACCCTTAAACTCTTCGTGAACGAAACTTTTTCGATTCCCGCGACCGCCGCGTGATTGTTGGCCAATGGCGCTGTAGTCTAGAGGAACAAATATATATATATATATAGACCTTTAGTGGTACCTGCTTTTAGCACGGTCAAATTGTTTTATTTTCCCTCGCAATTACCAACTTTAAAGCTACAGCTTACCAGTCACCGCCGATCGGTCCTCTGTTGTTTTTCCTTCTTTCTCACGTGGAACGAAATTAAACGGTCCTTTCCCGAGAATTCCTTGAATTGATTTACGGCCGGTTACACTTGCTCGTTTTTTGAGCGTTGCGGGAGTTGGACTTTTTTCTCCCTCAAGGTTGTTTAATCTAATCGACAGCAAATATAGAGTCCAGTAATTAAAAGCTGCTCTGCGTTTTTATAATTATCTCCAAGTGGTACACTGAAAAATTGTTGAAGGGATAAATTCTGCCAAGTTGTATTCCAAGGGCTTCTTTCTTCTTGTTGTTGCCATAGACGGTGACTTGATATTATTATACATGATCTGTGATGCCACAAATAACTTAAAATTGGGTTATAGCAACACTATTCAGGATAGTTTTGGTAGACGAAGTAATGTTATGTAATGTCCTGATATCACAAAATTCCTGAATTACTTTCCATTGCATTCCAGTATTGATTTTAGTTGCTTTAGCTCTTTACTTTCTCCGACATAGGAATGAGCATTCACATAAATCAAATGATATGGAAATACTCAGGATTTAGATTAACAATGGAAATGGGTTCGCCTATAACATCAGCCAACCAGGGACCATAGGGCAAACCGTACAGTTATTGGCAACGTGGTATTTTGAAGAGCATAGTTAGACAAAATTTACAATAATGATTGCAAAAATAACAATAGTGATTATTGTAAATTTTTTCTAACTGTACTCCTACTATGTTCTTCAAAATACCAAACGGCCAATTGACGTAGGGTGGCCAATAACTGTACAGTTAACCCTAAACGTTTGCCCTAATATTTGTTTCTCGGCAAATCGACGTCGAACTTAGCTTAAAAGGAATTACGTTGTGGCCTTATTTTTAGTGAGTAGGATAAGACTGAAATACTACTTGGATGTCAGTGGCTTCTAACTGTAATTCTATTTTTAAAGTTCATGCTACGGGTAATAGAAATCATATGCATGGAAGGTTTTGAGTAGTGTATTAAAATATCCCTTCTATTGTTTATTTAATTACGATGGAATAATTTTAGGAATATTTATGGTGGTGAATATAATTTTAGGCCATAATTCTAGCTAAATGGAAAATAATGAACCTGTTTAGTAGTTTAAGGTACCTTTCATTGATCTAATTTGCCCATCATATTCATATATTTCGTGCATTGTTTGCTTCAGGTATCCTGCTAAACCACAAACGGCTTCTCATAAGGTTTCTCTAACCCTATATCGACAGCCAAGCGGAACCACAGCAGTGAGGTTAGTTGTATCAGGATATTTATATGAATAGCACGCCCTGCAAAATAAATAAGGAATTTTTAATATTAGTGTATATCATTGAAGGAATAACTAACCTGATTATTTTTTCAGCGGGAGCAGTTTCAGATAGATACTTGAGACTAAAGTGAGAATTTTTGTTGTTAAAACCGCTGTTCATGTTATTTGGAAGGATTTACTATCGAACACATTCTTCATAATTAGCGTTATTATTATTATTATAATAATCGTCAATTCGCTCTAAACATGGGGCAATTCTCTATAGAATACATCAACATCTCCAACGGAAATACTCTTCTACTCACACATATATTCTAAAAATGTTATGTTTCCTTGCTATGAAGAGCTGTTTATTCTAACAGCTGTTTATTTCAAGTATAGTTTTTAATAACTTTATTTTTGCACTAACAATATGACACCCTACCATATGATAGCAGTGTAGTTTTATGTATTTTATTTTTCCACTATGACTTAACAAATCTTTTACGACCTGTATTCGTAATCAGTCACAATCTTGTCTACATTTTGCCGCTATATTCGTGGGGCATGATTGTAGGTATGGGAAACAGAATTGAATTGTTGGTGCAGCTTTTTCCTTCTCTTTAATCTCTTCTATTTAGTCCAATGTCATCCTATTGTAACATATCGGGTCATACATAATGCTGTCACGACTAGGTCACTGTGTAGTGCATTTTTGCAAATAATACCATATTTTTATGGCTATATAGCATTTTTATCTTCCATAAAAATGTTATTATTCTCTTCCTTTGTAACTATGCATGCATATTCCATAGTTAAATTATCCTTGTTCAAGTGTATCTGTGATAACTCCATTTCCTGAATGTAATTTATAATTTGAACTTCACTGCTGTTGGCTTCACTTCGTAGGTTTGAACGTTAATATTCATAATTAAATTAATTACTTCGTACTCTTCTACAGTTTGAACTGCATACTAGTACTAATTATTTTATGAAGGATACTAAATTATAATAATTTGAATGAATAATTTGAATTTAATCGGTATCGAATGGAGGCTTTTGGAACTTTCTAATTTCTGCCCGTTCTTTTATATGCTCTGCGTTATATCCTCTTCAGCTACTCCGTGGTCCTCCTCTCTTGGTCAAATAAGTCGTGTGCGATGATATAAAAAAATGTTACGCGACACATCGCCACGCGAACCTCATTTTCCGAAAGTGTTTTATAGCTTTTCACGAGGGCGTGTTTCATTGCGAACAGATCCCCCATCATCCCGTGCGACGAAACAAATGCTATTCCGTTTGCTACGTCTCTCTCTCTCTCTCTCCCGTTTTCGTACCTAAAACCCTATTCCCTTAAACTACTGCTGCCCTCTCTTTCCCTCCAATCCACCCCCTCATCCCTAAATCCCGCCCTCTCCACCCAATGTCCCCCTCTCCCCGCTCGGCACCTTTCACCTCTCCTCCCATCGTAGCGGCGAAAAGACGCCGCCGGCAGAGAGAGAAAGGGACCGGCCGACCCTCATGCCATCTCCCGCGAGCCGGAGCTTTCATCCCTCGGCATTCAGAGCACGATCCGTCATAAGGGGAGGACGCAAGACGCCTCCCGCCCAGACCACCCTCGAAAACGTTGAGCCTCGAGCCTCACGCCCTCCTCCCCCTCCTCCATCTGTAGGTACTACGTATATATATACATATATGTACCTACTTTCTCACTCACACACCCGCACGTAAATATACTCCTCGCACTTACATATAGGGGGCGCACATATTTCGCACCGCAAGTACGGGGTCGGCTAGGCTCACGTCACTCATCCTCGCGTTGTCGACACAGAGACAAAACAGTGTCGGGGAAGCGCGCGACTCATGAATCGCAATGCGTCCACTTACCGGAGGGAAGCCGCCGTTCCAGATCCATTCTTCCTTCGTTCTTCCTTTCCGTCCTTCGAACAGTTCTCACGTGTTCCCGTCTTCTCTCTCATCTGATTGCATGCGACGTTGTTATCACCCGTGTGCGGAAGATGGGACTTTCCATGGCCGAAGTCTTTATTACATGTCTACGAGCATTACGCAGCGAATCGAAGAAAATGCCAAGAACGTTTATGCTCCTCGTTCTCCCTAAAGTGCGTGAGATGAGCAGTGATGTTTCTTCGTCTGCTGCCTCCATTCGACTTCTCGGAAGGGCTTGAGAAAATATATGGGAGTGTAGGGACATTCCTGTGTCTAGAAAGTTTTGCATACTTCAGTATTTTCTCAAGAAACCATAGGCGAGCATGACACACCGGATTAGTGATTCAGGAGGAAAGGAATAGACGTTTTTATACTGTTCCAGGGAGTGGCATATTACCTGTGACTTAATTTAGAACCACTGTAACATTAAGGCTTGAACGTGTTACTAGACACGTAACTTATGTTCTAACCAGTTAATGACAATGGATCATAATTACAAAATTGATTCATCGGTGATCTATCCGAAAGTTTCAGGTGTTGAAATGATAAAGCCAAGTTCCTATCCCTGAGTCACATACCCTTCATTTGAAGCTTTGGTGAAATATATTATTTCAGCATGAGGGCTGATGGTGAAAAGAACTTCGAGTGGATTTGAACCAAAGGTCTGTAACTGTATCTGTTAGCCCTGGTCAATCCCGTCACTCTTGTTATAAATCAGAGCTTACGATTTATCTTTCTCTACTCTCGATAATGTCAGTGTTTCGTTCTATTATTTTTATTTTCTCAAGGATTCTTCTCATCTGTTCTTTCAAGCCGTACACTAGCATCTAACTTAAGGCATGATCGTAAAAGCTATGACTCTTCCTCCGATCCATTAAAATTCGTACAAGCAATGAAAATATAAAACTCTTGATGCATGCCTGCTCGGTACGGTATGGGTTTCTCAGAGTCATGTATCCCTTTTAAGACATTACTCGCACATTGAGTCGTGCGTGATATCTCGATCTTCCATTCTCCACGCTGCCTTCAAATCCCCAGAAGATATTACGGCCAGTTTAAGTCAGAAAGTAGTACGCTAAAGGCAGGAGGTAGACGAGATCTTGAAGATTATTTGAAGGCCTTTTTTTAGTACTCCGAGACATTCAGGTATCTCACACCAAGCTATAGAACACATGCACACAACACACCTCTATTACTCGGGCACTATTTCACAAAAAAAAGCCTCACAGTTTTTTTCCTTATCAAAATCAATCGTCCGTGTCATGTCGCGCACAGTTCTCTAAGAATAGTTGTACTTCATTTTCTTAGCCTCTTGACGTGTGTCAGTGCACAGTCTTGATCATGTATGCATAGCAATATCTATGCCGTGCGATTATTATACCTTATTCAAACCAAGGAAAATGTGCGCATTGATGACTATGTTATTAATTTGAATTGCGATGAACAATGTACTCTTTCACCTTAGGGTTCATTTTTGCGTAACAGTGATTATTCTGACAGAATAAATTTCTAGGTATATATCTTTTAGTTTGATAAAACATTTAAATACTTAAAGATGATGATATGAATGTACTTAGTTTTGATTGAATAGGGTGTTTAGTGATTTGCGAGAGTTTTTCGGGAAACGGTTATCAGTTACCAAACTTATCACCTGACGGGTGTTTTTTCATCGTAGACTTCAACTAGCACGCCTCTCCGAGACGCACTGCTTTCCGAAGCAAACGCACATCGCTTAAAAGGCTTCGGGTGAAGTTTATGTTAGTGTGGTGGCGATGGTATTCGCAGATTATTTTTTTTTATTATTTTTCTAAACTTGATGGAAGACTTGCGCAGGGAAGAGCCAAGCTTGCCCTGTGCGCGAGTGCGCATTCGGACGAGGAGGACGGAAAGACAAGAGGAGAAACGTCGTCTCGGGCCCCATGAATGATGACTGTCACCGACGACGGTCCACCACCACGCGAAGAAAAAAAAGAGATGTTCTTTTTAATATATCGATCCCCTTCGATCCCCCCCCCCCAAATGCCTCCTCTACCTCCTCCCCACGTCCTCTTTCGGCGAAATCTTTCGGAACTACTTATCCGGGGATCCTCTCGACGGGAGAACATCTTGTCTCCTCCCATGTTTCCCGATGCCTCTCTCTCTCTGCCGTTTTAAAAACCTTGTCCTTCCGCCCCCTATGGCCCACCGTCTCCTCGCCGCCCCCCACCACCCGGGAGGAAGGGGGATGGAAGGGGAACAGAAGAGGGACGCTCCATAACGCCCACCTCCCATTGTCATTCCTCGCACACACGTATGGACCTCTTACCCTCATCTGGCTGTCATCTTATGTCCCGCTCCCATATTCCCCTTCCATTGCCATTCTTTCCCTCCTCCACCTCCTCCGCCTAACTCTTGTCCCCCAACCGCCGAGGCGCCATCGTCCGTCGACAAGAGGAAGGTGATTCGGAACAGATGACTCGACATCATAAGAATTTCATTCGATCACTTGTGATCTATGCCTGTTACTTTTGTAAAACTTAATTGATGAAAGTTTATATGATGTGATTTCTCGACCTTTTTTATTATATGATGTAAATATCAGGAGTTTAGGTCAAATAAAAATGCAAAACTTTCACCAACGTTTCGGTTATAATATTATATATCCATCCTCAGGGATCCATAATGAATGGTGTTACATAATGAAAATTACTTTATCTACAATACTTTTTAAAAAATAGTATAGTTTAAAATATATAATAAACAATCATTAAAAAGAAATATATATATATATATATATATATATATATATATATATATATATACATACATATATATATATACATATATATATATATATATATATATATATATATATATATATATATATATATATATATGTATGTATATATACATATAGACATCTTAAATATTTCATTACCTTTTAAGTTTGTTGATATTTTATTTATATTTGTAATTTCATTGCATTGTCAAACATGTTCATTGCATCAACAAACTTCAAAGGCAATGTAATCTTGAAGATGTTTATATAAGGCGGAGAGGAAAATACGCACTTCTCAGGTTTGAAGGTTAGCCTTTCCTAAAGTAATTGATGCATTGTTATGTTGGAAGTATTTTTCAAATGCGCAAGGTTTGCATTATAAGTGAGGTGAATGTGGTGTCGATATATTTGTTGCAAGTGAGTGAAAATTGCGTTTCCGCAGGCGAGATTAAAGCTCACCTTTACCCTCAATTGCTCTATTTCTTTGCTTTTCGTCTCGCTCGGATAACATTTTGTATTTAAAAAAGTCTGAAACTGGCATAATTGACTAGATACCTCGGGGTAGAGGAATAATGCGTATTTGTAAACATAGACGAAAGCTCACCTTTACCGGCCTGAGGATGGGTATATAACAATTCCGAAACGGAAGGAGGTTTTTGCATTTTTATTTTACCTAAAATTTCCGGTCCCAATATCCCGAGTGTTAAATTAAGAATGGCCTTGATAACCATTCAAAGTCTTCCTTAGTGATACATCTATTTCATCAATATCATATATCTATTCGCCTAATTTTATCTTCCTTGCCTCGCTGTGTTTGTACTTTAAATGTATTATTTTATCTCTATTTACATACACTTTAGGGCACTCTCGTTTTGCCCTTCCAATATACATTCTATCTCTATTTAGTTTTTCAGGCCTCTCATTTTCCCGACATGTGCCTGGTGATTGTGGCCTCCCTAGTTATAAGGTAATAACTCTAGGTTCATCAGATGATATTCTACTGATGGATAGGTCCGACGCCTGTAAAATACCGCTGTAACGGTTTTTCTATCCTGGGACTTTGCAAAGTATCAGCCGGTAGTCAGACATGTTATTTTTTTAGTCTCTTATAAAGAATTACTTCCGGGTTATTACTATTTAGTTTGGAATCTGTAAAGATATCAGGGAAATTAAAGTTAAGGTTAAAAGGGTAGAGAAACTGAATTAATATATCCCCCATCACTTTGATTAAACCAGTAAATTGTAACGTCTCAATATAAGGAGAATTATCTATTTAATTATTGCCTCTCTTTTGAGAACCGCTTGTAACATATCCCCCTCGCTTCAATTCTATTCCTTGCCTTTATCGTCATTCTAATTCTGCACGGCTAGCTCAGAAAATCAGAACATGAGACCATTTAAAGCATGGATTTAAATTTAATAGTATCTACATAAAAACCTTCATCAACCATACACACCAATCCAAAGTATTTACTTTACAAATGATAACAATTTCAATATATTGCTTTCAATTAATGTGGCCATGGAAATCAGTTTCTTTAACTCGTTTGCCTTTACACAAAGTTGGCACATATATTCAGCATTTAATATTTTCTTCTTCGTTTTATCAAAAGTTTATGCAAGTCAAAGTCCACACTTCGGCCCGGTTCTTTATAATTAACTTAGCCACAGGTACAATAGCCAATACCTGAATGATGGCCGTGAGGTCTAATTCTTACTCACTTATACCAAATATCACCACATAACAAGAATAACAACCAAAATGAAATATTTACGATACACCAAAAATAGGACGCCACAGGTCGGATCAGGTTCGTACAGGAAAGCCGTTATCCCCTTGACTCTCGATTCCAATGGACGTTGTCCTATGCTAATTACGTCAGTTGGTCTTTGGGGCCACCTGGTAGTGTCGGATCTGCTACACAGCTGCCTGGTTTCTATCCGCATTCACTTTTAGATGCTTCTATTTGCTTTTAGTGATACCGATACTGGCTACGTAATCTGGGCGAGCACTTCCCACGTCCTTACTCCTTGGTGTCAGTGTGAGAACTCCCGCCGTTAACCTATTTTAATTGATAGTCGGCGTCGTTTTTCTCCCCTCCTCCTTGTCATGTGATTTTACGTCGCCTCCCTATTGGTTTTCTTGTTTCATAGCGACCGCAATGTTTATATCTTCTTTGAATAGTTATTGACCACTTTAGTAATACAATGGTTAACTTATGGAGGTTTGGTCATGTCTTTTTAAGAAACTCAGCTTCCTTTTTCCGCCGACGTTTCGCCTTTTTATTAAGGCTTCTTCAGGGTTCAAATGATTAAATTTCTTACTGCGACAATGGTAACACAATGGTTATTTTTGTGTTACCATTGTCGCAGTAAGAAAGTTAATCATTTGAGCCCTGAAGAAGCCTTGATAAAAAGGCGAAACGTCGGCGGAAAAAGGAAGTTGAGTTTCTTAAAAAAGACATGACCAAACCTCCATAAATTAACCAATGGAAATGTTTATATCGGCAATTGTTCACCCCATCCCCCGGGAATTCTAAGTGAAGAAGGAGTGACAAACATGGCTGACTTCTATTGTTGTTCTTAAACCACGTGGGGAGATCTTACTCATACATGGCGAACTCATCATTATGTTACAAAATATTCCATGTTCAACTTTTGATTTTTCTTGGATCTTAAATAACATAATTTGTGGTTTATCGCTCCACTTTTCCTCCAATGTTGCTTATTTGAAAAAAAACCGTTCTCTTGCAGGTGACGTCTCGCATTGGAAACTAAATGAACCCATGCTGCTGGCATCATTTGAATGTGACACGAGTGATCAATAGTATTTTTAGGGACACGAGTTTCTCTTCTATAGGTCTTGCTCGATTGCATTCCTTTGTCCTAAATGTCGCCTTTAACCCACTCACCTTCTTCCATTCACCCTCCTACTGGGCCACACCCCACCACCTTGTTCCCCCACTTCCTTGCCCTCGATTACACTCCACTCCTTTCCTCAAGCTACGACCTCCTAGTCTCTTTGAGTCGACCCCCTATTCCCCCAGACCATCCATAACACCCCCGCCCCGCCCACCTCCTCTCATTTCTCTAGGGTCCCTTTCATCCCAAATTCTGCTTGCAATAACTTACTCTGTCATTCGGCGCTACTCAGCAACTGACACAACTCGTATTTGTGGTTGTCTACATTGCGTCCCTCCTTAATTTTTGTGACATAATTTCTTGGATTGATGGAATATATCATCACTCAATCGTAGGTTTCTCAATCGGTGGGTGAGAAAGGAACCGTTTCCGATATGGAAGATGTTGACTTCGACTTTAAACGTGATGATCCCTTGTTGTCTCTGAAGTTTAGTGGAATGATGATTGTAGTTTTGAACAGCGCTTCCTCATGACTGATAATATCGTCGCAATTTCCGCATCTTCCCCAAGCATCTTCAGTGGAAATGTAAATCAGTATGGAATATAAAGCAATTCCGTAAAAACCCGAATTCCGAATTGTAGCCATTTTTATTTTGTTCCAAAATGTTTGTAAATTCATCAATAATAATTCTCTTTTGTTGTTACTTGACGACGTTCATTTCGATAATTGATATTGATTGTACTCGTTTTAAGCTCATATTTTTCTCTTGCATTTTTAGGTGATATAGAGCTTGATATATCTCTACTTATGGATAAAAGATAATATCTAAAATAATATTATAAGTAAATATTACTAAGTCAAAGCTTCTACATCTCTCCACTAGGATCGCCGAAACTTTGACTGAATGGGTAGTGGAAAGATTGAAGAGTGAGGCAAAGCTCTCCAATACGGGTAGATGACACGGCAGAGGCAGACAAAGTCAAATGAAGTTTTACTAGCGGTACGAGAGAAAAAATGTTAGTTAATAATAAACGGGGGAAGAAGATAAAGAAGGTTGCAACACAACAAAGAGGCAAAATTTGATGACAGCGGTGAGTGAAGAAGAAAAATTCATTAAGGTAGAATGAGAGGTCCATTAATGAGAAATAAAAGAAAAAATCGCTTTCTTGTCCTCAAGAGCGCATTCGCCCCGTGCAAACTCGCTTGTTTCGGAGCTGACCTCCGTATCTAGCGGTCAACTCACGAATCCGCAACCCAGCGAAAGTGTTCGCTAGCCGTAGGCATTGTCTGTTGGGCGCTGATTAATATTATTATTCAGGCCATCTCCATCGCTTATCAGTTCAACAATTGCGAGAGAGTCACCAAGCGGCAGTCAGAGAAGTGAAATTAGTTTTCGATGGCTTATCTAAACAAGTTCCATTATGTTCGACCTAAATAAACTGCAAATATTATTGTGTTTTGTGTGCCAATCACTGTGTGAGTACACAGCCATATACCATGGCTCAGTCACGATAAAGATTAATTTCAGCTTTGATATTCTAGTGTTTTTATTTTCCATTAAATCAGGACCGTAAATTAAAGCGCATAAAAATGGTTAACTAATGAATTACTACAATGCGTGAATTGCGATGTATATTTTATACATAATATATATACGATCTCTATAATTTTTTATGTTCTTACAAACAGGTCCATTTATAATTAGAATTAAAAATATAATGTTCGTTTCTGAGATTTCAATGCATTCTCATATTTGGTAACATTATTCTTAGATATTGGTGTTTATTTTAACGTCAACCTTTTTCCATTGCTGTGTGCAATCAGATTTTATTTTATTTTCTCTGTGATAGAAAGAAGAACAAAACCCCTTTCCGGAGTTTGGTTACATGCATAGCTGAGGTGTAGGTAATATTATATGGTTGATTAGTGCAACGAAAGTGTTTGAAAATCCTCTTTGCATTTTCCTCGGAATGAGTTACCAACAGCCTAGGAAAAGGATGTAAATTTTAGGGCATTGGAATAAGGATCTCAAAAATTCCATTTAGCATATTTTTATTTAAATGAGTCACATGAAAAGCAAGGAATTTTCTAGATGAGGTGAGCGGAGGCAATTTTGGGCATGGATAAAATTGTAATAAGGAAATGATTAACTTAGGTTTTCTACTGAAAATGTTAAATGAAAGACTTTGTACTATGAGAGTACAAAAAACTTGTATAGTAAAAAGTCTTTCATTTAACATGTTCAGTTCAACTAAATTCCATAAAGTATCGCCTGCCTCCATTGACATTATTAGGTTTTCTACTATAGAAATGGCTAATCAATGGATAGCCCAGCCCATACTTTCCCCAACCGTAAGAAGTTTTCTCATTCGTTTCCTTCATGAAAGTTTGCATTTTCCAGCATTAAATTCCTTTTAAACACTGTATCTTTAGCTTCCCTTCATGTCTCCTATGCTTTGATCCCAATTCTTTCTCTTCGTTTTGTCTCATTCTGATTTCTTGAAACAGCTTACTTTCCTCTCCTATCAAATTCATTAATTCCGCATTTAATTATCTCTCTACTCAGCTTACTCTTTCCACCCATCTTCACTCACACGACTACAAATCCTCCGGCGCATCTTCCTTCCGCAATGTTTCTGGACCAGGCTCCATATTAGGGTTTTGACTAATATTTTCTTGACGTCTCTGATCAAACTCCCTTCGCTTCACAATTGAATCCTTTGATAACAACATTTTTTGTCGTAGTACTTGACTAATGAACCCATTCTCATCCATATTAGATCATTTTAGTCATCAAATTATTTAGCTTTTTCTTATATTACGCATAGAAAGCAAAACATCATGCTATAACCTAATGATAATTAGAGAAGCAAAAACATGATATGTCGAACTGAAATAAGGTTGACAAAAAAATATATTTTTCTCAAGATGGTTAGTTACTGAAATTTAACTTTCAAAAAATAATATATTTAAATTTTTATCGTACTTGCACACACTTTTCTGCATTTTACAGGTTTTCTTTATTTTATTGGACGTGAGCAATTTTTTTTATTTAAATTTTGACGATGATGGCGATAAAGTGATAAATACGAAAATGTTCCACGTAGTCATTTTGATTTTACACCGAGATGTAGCCCTCAAATTCAGCGAGTTTTCGCGGTTGATAGCTTTCATTCAGATATTTGTGAAACTTTTGAGCATTGCACTTTTTAATTAGCTTGATTCTGCATTTCCGAATGTCGAAGAAGTGGTAATGACACGGTTATGATTTCATTGAGCTTGAGTGTCATTCTCGCCGTCGCTTTCTCCACAATTTTGTCACGATCTGAACTTCGCGTCTCCTTCCTGGCTTCCCCGTTTTCTTTCCCTCTCCCACTCCTCTCATCATATATATTATTACAGAAAGGTCTTTTTCTGTCATTCCGTATATTCTCCGTTAATACTGCACCTACAGTGATTAATGAGGTATCATTTTAAACGTTGAATCTCCGGCTTCTGACGAAAAATACAATCTCAATCTCAAATTTCACTATTTACACATTAATTTGACTTAAAAGTTTCGATAAACTCTCTTGCCTGTATTGTATTCATATGTTTTGTGTATTTTGCAAGAAAACAAGTATAAAGAACGTACTTTATGATACACCTTCTTCTCTATTTAAAATTAAATTACACCGTTTCCGTAACATACTTATTCCCTGATAGCGTGAAAGTGCGAAATTTTCGCACGGGTTACCTAGTCTCCTGAAATTCGAAATTCTCATTCTTATATTTTTTCCCAATTTACATATTTGTGCTGTAACGTTGAAGGGAATAGACTGTTAGGAAGGGAAGCTGGTGAAAGACTGAATCAGCTGAAGAAATGCTCTTGAAAAGGCGTAATCTTAAGACCGCGACGCTATGTGTAGACATTCAGGAAAGATTTAGCCAATATACTTAATGTGCGGCGTGGCTTTGCATCCAAAGCACATGCTTCCAAGAGGCAGTGTTTTTATGTGGGTACGAAGGACTTATAATATAAACCAGATTTTTACGCTCATAATTTTCGGAGAGACTTGAAGGAAGTACATCGGAGAGGGAAATTCGTCGGCGATAAAATACGACTGAATGACCGTGAAACAGAAAGTTGAAAGGAATATTACAAATAGATAATAAAGCCAAAAGAATGGCTATAAAATAGAACGAAATCATTGAGAGCAGGGTAAAGGGTGGATGCAATTTATGAGGAGCTGTAAAAGATGCCTTAGTACTGAAATGTTAACATTGTTTCGCAAGAATCTTGGACGCTTTTAAAATCACCCTTAGCCTTGCATAAAACTTTAAAAAGTGATAAAGTATTCCGCATGCGATAATCGTCTTTTTTTACTCCCCAACAATCCCAATCCCTTCTCCCTTCATCGCAGTCACGTTCAGCTCGTTTAACTATCATGGGAATGTGTGGAATTTTTAATTGTTGATTTTTAATCCTGACATATTTTTCCTTAACGTGTACGTTAAGACTGATAAAATCATACGCTTATGTTATAGGCTAGCGTTCAAAACAAAATAATGACCCCCATGGACATATTTTCGGTCCAAAAAAGCGGATACCTTTTATGGAACATTAACGTAAGATAAATAATTTCACTGTTTTAGCCTGGACCTGGTGGAAGTCGTCGATATTCATTATGAATAAAAACACTTTGTAATCTTCCACAGATTTATTCCTATGGCACGACGCGTTTCACCACTTTGTGGTATAATCGTGGGCACATGATTATGCCACAAGGTAGTAAAACGCGTCGTGCCATAGAAATAAATCTGTGGATGATCTCAAAGTTTTTTTATTCATTATGAATAAATGAATTATTTCTTTCTTGGCCGCAAACGGTGCAGTCACGACACCCTCGCATTACTAGAAACTTTTTATCGGGTCATTCTTCTATTGAGCCATAATTATCAACTATAATGCTTGTATAATGGGTTAGGGCAGGGAATATTGAAGCTATTCCATCGATTTGTGACATTCTCACATTATGACCACCATTTCTCTTGCCTGTGTCAAAATGGTCTCTCCTGGAGGGTTAGGTTGATAGGTTGGTTATGTGGGGGAGGCGGACTGTATCTAAAGTCAACAGAGGAAATTAGTATAAGTGGGTAGGTTGATGAGGCTAGGACTATTTGGAGAGTAGAGGAAGGGTGGAAGGAAACCAAGCGTGGGCATTAGGATACGGTAGCGAAATTGATATGAGTTGAAATCTCTGTCAATGGAAATACGTTGAATAGTTTCAAAGTATGGTAATCTACAAATCTTCATTGCTTGTACGAGACGGCCTGGTGGAATGAGGTTGCTGTGGTGACCGTTGTACTGGCTTCTCATCCCGAGGGCCCAAGATCGAATCACGGTACGTTACAAGTCAGAAGGCATGTTAAGGTGACCATTGCATAAGCTGTAAAAAGACATAAATGTAATTTTGACCATATTCTATATGACATGAACGGCAAACGTTTAACCTTTCCACACTATTTTTCTTGCAATTGTACTTTTCAAAATATTGTGTTAACTTCGGCAATGGGAGAAACTGAGAGAAAATAAATTGTTCTATCTAAAATAACATTTTCATGGAAAACTGTTTATTAGAAGCGAAAACTCCCGGGAAATTGAATACAAATAATATTCATGCATCATACCACCTTATTTTTTTAGTACATATTTTAGCTAAATAATGCAATAATTTAAGTCAAAATCCGGTATTTCCAAAGAAATGGTGTCTCAGTTGGCATCTATGACTTTAAAAAAGCGTTAATTAAAAATATATTAGTGGAATAATCTGGATATCTTGTACTTAATTTTTGCTTTCAATAGCTAAAGCATATCGTAAGTGAAAACAGGAATTTTTATACTAATAAAACACTTTTTTACTCAGTGTTTCAACGCGTAGGTTGGTTTAGCCGGGTGAGAGTAGAGCTCATTCCGTAATAAGCCATCGAAGTGTGAAACTTACACATTCAGGGTTAGGGTGCCAATTCCTTTCCTTTTGGCCTCCTGCCAATTCCCTACTGGCCGATTTTCCACGAATTTCTGACACTCAAGACAGTCGCACCGCGAGGATTTTCGGAGGGGATGTTCAGAGAGCCTTCACCCAGATTTGAACCCAGGATCCTCCGGTCGGTAGCCCAGCGCTCTACCCACTAGGCCACCAAGACCACCCCAATTATATAAAAAAGTTGAATATAGTATTTTTTACTCACAGAGTCGCGGTGGAACCTCTTTAAACTTTGGACTTCGTGGTATTTTTCGTAAAGAATTTGCTAATGCCTACGCCGGATTTTCCTCCACCCTTCATCCGTTCCGCCGTTAACCTTCTCTTTCCCAACCTTCCCACCTGTCCTTTACGGCGCCAAAGGCCTCAGTTCTCCGTCACCTATTCCTGCCTGCTGCTCATGGTAAAATTTTCGGTAAAACGTTATAAAATCGACTAATTTTATAAAAATGAACTTGCTAACGATAAAACCGTTTTATAAAACCAAGTTTTATAAAAAGTTTTACGGAATAAGACGGTTCTGTTTCCATAAAACCGTTTTATGCAACAACCAATGAGATGTTCCGCTCATCGCGTTGATAATAATCTCGTATCCATGGGAAGCCAAACAAGGAAAACGTACACTAACATGGCTGGAAGTTCATGGAATGTTGAGGCAGTATCCTTCTTGTTAGAAGAATGCGTTAGAGCCTTAGTACCGTTGAGTGTGATCAGAAATCAAGTAAATAAACAATACATATAGTTTTTAACTTAACAGTCATCCAAAGGAGAGTGCATTTATCACTTCACGTGTTCGCAAAGCGTCTCATAGATGGCAGGACATTGAGGTTTTATTTATAGTTTTACCGTGAGCAAGCAAGTACGTTTTACGTACGATTCATAAAACTTTCAATAAACATTTTTATAAAACTCTTTTATGGAAAAGTTTACCGGGAGCAACAGGCATAAGAACCAACCAACAATAATTTCAAATTCAGGATGATGATAATAGCGTAAAGATATACTTCGGATATCAACTTCACTGGCAATTAAGTTTTCTTGAGTCTACGTTGGAAATAAAAATTAATGCATTTCCTTGGAGAATATTCATCCGATCTTGGTTGAAAAAAATGCATTGATACGGCTCGAAGGCTTACGAATGACGGTGCATTATCAAATACTATAAATTTATTCATAAAAATAACTATGCATGTAATCATTTCTAGACAAAGATGGAGATGGTGGGAACGATACAGGATCAATCGGAGAGATATGGTGAGAGATAAAAAACAATAATTATTAATGCAGCTGAAAAGATTGAAGGACGAAAACAGAAAATCGGAAGCCATGGATCATACAAGAAGTTCTGGACGCAATAAATGAAAGAAGAAAGTACACAAACTGGAACACAGAAGGAGTACAGCATATATAAAAAATAATAAGGAATACGGTCAGCAGTAAAGCAAGAAAGGCCAGAGAAGCATGAATGAAAAACTAACGCAAAGAGGTGGAAGGCTATCTCTCCCAAGGAAAATGAAAACTGCTTACAGAGCTATAAGAAGTTAATTTAAATAATACCCAATCAAAGTTAATGTCAATGCAGCCAGTCAAACGCAATGAAAGGAAGGAAATGAAATTCTTATTGAAACCGAGGGGAAAGCAAAGAGAAGGAAAAAAAGGTACCTGGAGAAACATCAAAGCGGAAAAGCGTTAAATAGGACGATACTATTGGATGAGGACACAGTGTATGAAGATGAAAAAGGATACCCCATATTAAGATCAGAATTTGATACTGCAGTAAAGAGAGAAAGGTGTCATGAATTGAAATTCTCTCGGAGTTCCTTAATCATGCTGGAGTGGGGACCCGGAATAAGCTATGATTATACGTGACATTTACTCTGGTGGGCAAACGCGAACGTAATCATCCCTATCCCGAAGAAGAAAAGAGCCGAGAGAATCGAAGACTTTAGGACAATTAGCCTTACAGCTCATGCATCGAACATTCTGACCAGAATTATCAGCAAGGGATGGAAGAATTCATTTAATGTAAATCGATTCGGTTTCAAAAACATTTCGGGAACGAGAGAAGCTATTAAATTAAATTAAAATGAAGAGAATGAGAGAAGCTATTTTAGCCTTGGGACTTGTATTAAGAAGAGGATCCAAAAGGACCAGCCCTCGTATATTTTCCTCATCGACTTAGGGAAAGTGTTTGAAAATATGGATTGCTTGGGAGTGTCATTTAATGGCAGAAGAGTAATATGCAGGTTATGTCAAGAACAGCTGACAGAGATTAAATGAGGCAGTGATGCGGAGGAACAATAGTGAGAAAAGGTGTTGCGACAAGGATGTGATGATATGACCCATCTTCTTCTATATGCATTCAAATACCCATAAATTAAATTAAGTAAAAATTAAAAACAGGAATACAAGTAAATGGAAAAAATCAGCATGCTACGCTTTAAATTATTTTTATTGTTTCAGGCTTGGAAGTGAGAGATATCCATTTTGAATAAAATACTTTGAAATTTTCCACACTTTATTTTAAAAACTGCGACCGGTTTCACCTTAATTAGGCATCTTGGCACATTCTGAAACTTAGGGCATTCTATATATACCCAGAGAAAGTTTAAAAGGGGTGGTTAAGGGGATATGGTGGGGTTGGTTTGAAAGGGGGAGAGAGGAGCAGAGCGGTTAGGACTTGGTCCTTATTTTAGTTGTTACTTAGGTTGTTTTTTCCTCACTCTGCCATCCCCTAAGCTTCATAATGTGCCAGAAGATGCCTTATTAAGGTGAAACCGGTCGCAGTTTTTTAAATAAATTGTGGAAAAGTACAAAGATTTTTATTCGAAATGCTACGCATTGCTGATGACATAGCAATTCTCGCAGAGAAAAAAGAAGATCTGACCGTTATTCTGAACTGTATGGACAAAAATATGCAAAAATAAATTAAGATTAATGTTTAATAAATCAAAGTGATGGTTTTTGGATGAAAACAGGGCCGCAGAATCAATTTTATAATTTAACAGCATAAAATTACTCAACTGAATGAGTTTAGCTATCTGGGAAATAGGATCATCAGCGATGGAAGAAGCAAGAAAAACGTTGTAAGCATAATGAAAGAAAAGAAGGCATTCAACCAGAAAAAGATTCTACTGACAGGTATTAACACTAGCCCGGAAGTAAGGAAGCACTCTATTGAAACATATTTGCTGGGTGAAGCTTTCTCGGGTTTCCAACCGGGTGATGATCTCCATGTAGGCCGACGTTTCGATGTCTGACTCAGTCATCGTCATCAGGGCTGATGAAAGGATGTCAATACTGCTTGTTTGTCGACTTATATATCCTAGAGTCGCGAGTTTCGCGGCGCTTGATTGTCCGTAATGGCGGGAAAGGTGTTGGAGCCTCCTGATTGGTCGCTTTGATGTTTGTTCTTTCTGGCTTCTTTCACGTTTTTTAATATAGGTTTCCAGGCATTACTGAGTGAGTACCCTTAGTCCCTGTTGAAGTTTCGGTTCTCCATCCGGATTTCGATGGCTTCTTTGACTACTCGTTCCCAGTAGCCACCGGAGCGGGCGAGTAATCTTGCATCTTCGAATTTGATGGTGTGGTCCATGGAGCTGCTGTGTTCTGCGATGGCTGATTTTTCTATTTGTCCTTGACGAAGGTTTTATATTTGCTGCATGCTTTTATACTCCAGTGAAGCCTTGACAATAACAGCTACAGAGCAAAAGAGATTGGAAGTAAGGGAGATGTGATGAAACTGAATAATGATAAAGATCAAATGGACGGAGAGAATCACTAGCAACGAAATCTTACGAAGAGTTGGAGAGAGTAGATGTGTAATGAAAATTCTGGGAATACGGTGGGATTGGACACATATTGCGAAATTATAGCACATTGAAAAGAATTTAGGAAATAGGAATGATTAATATGAGTTACGGACTAAGACCAAGAATGGAATAAATTGAGAAAATCACGAAGGACGTCAAAGTATAAATAATTATAGTTAGGAATGAAGCGGTTAGCAGAGAGGAGAGTGTAATGGATAGAGCTGCTGCAAATGCAGTGCAAACCAATCTTCGGATTGATGACTGCTGGTTATGTTAACATATTTAACCATACACTAATGCTTTTGTTAAGGGTAGATCTTTTTCTATAAAAGATTTGCCTACATAATCATGTAACAAGAACGTATGTGCAAGAATAAAAAAGGGTGAATAATGTAACCTATATACTTACATACAATTTAATATCTAGATGATAATAAATTATCTATTTAATATCTGTATCTATTTATACAATTAATTGTTGTGGTCTGCGCAGTGAGTGACAAATGTTTCATTTTACGACGCCATCTTGTAATTATTACGCCATTTTACTGCTTTACTTCTGATGCTATATCTGAGATCAGAGCACGGATAAATGTATATAAGCACATATAAAGACGGAAAGAAGTAAAATAGATGGTGGTAAAGAGAAAAATCTAAAAATACGATCGCTATACATGTTTACAGTCTTCAATATGTTTTAATTAACCTTCATTCGTGGTTTTTGTTGGAATGTACGTCCATTTCCAATGGTGATGGCTGTGAGTAAGATAAATAAAGATTTAGTTGATACCCCTGTGTTTGGTATTCACCTTCATTAATGTTGCTTCACACAAAAGAGTCTCTAAGGCCTCAACTGTTTATTTCCTGTTACTATTGAGGGGAGGGCATGTGGAAGAGGGTGATAGAGGGGAGAACACTGGGGAAGCGTGGAAGAGGAAGGAAGAGGATAGGAATTATGTACAAAATAAGAGGAGGCAGAAGATATGAGGGATTTAAGAGGGATGTAATGGCTGGAATTGCCGGAATGGCCTTAGGAGGGAAAGCGAGACAACGTTTCAGAAATCGGGATACAGGATGGGAACTGTCCAAGAATCTACCAATCAGCTGGTAGAATACTACAATGAATCGAGGATATGAAATAAAGCCAGTCCTTGTTCTAGAACCGAGTTCTATGTTTTTCTTTTTTTCCCCTAACCGATCCTAGAATTGTTTATTTGGCGACAATTAGAGTAAAGGCGAGAAAATCTCTTTAAGTTTTGTAATCTGCTAACGGTTTTTTAACCATTTTTTTCATCGCGACTATTTTTATTCTCTAAATTTTAGCCATCAACGTTATTGGTACCTTCGATGGCCAGCGAGGCATGCCTAATTCCTAATGCGTAAAAGAATTCGTTCCAAGGATCCAATCATCATTTTTATGTCCACATCCGATGTATCGCTATTTTCCAAAATGGCGCTCATCCTCTCTTCACGCCGGGTGAATAATCACTCGACCCCTTATCCCCCTCAAATCCTTTTTTCTAGTGTCACCGGAAACAACCGTGTCACTCACACATTCCCCTTTAACCACACCCCCACGTAATTCCCCCTTTCCCCTCCGCCCCTCCCCCCCATCCCATCTCACACTCCGCTGACCACTTCCCTGTTTCTCTCACATAATGGCTGGCGCTCCCTTACACCTCCAACCCCCCCCCCTCCTCTCTCCAACCTTCCCTCCCTCCCCCCCTTCCTCCTCCGCCGATTGATTAGTTGGAATTGACGTTCCTCCCTTCCATCTCTTTCTCTTTATTTTATTCCCCCTCCCCTCTTCGCCCGGCATGAGGACGAATGGACATTTTGCTAAGAGACAGCATCACAGCATTTTTGGTCCATTACCTCTCATCTCAAAGCTTCCAGTCTCGACTCATCCCGATCGTCTAGAGCCCCTCTTCCTTACCCTCCCTCCCCCCCCTTCTTTTCCGACCCACTTCCCCTCAACCAAGAGACGTGTCGGGTCAAATGTGCACCGCAGCTCATCCGAAACCCTTGCCTTCGGGCCTCTATCCTTCGCCCCCCCCCCTCACCCTCATCCTCCCCTCCACTCTTTTTAAAGTCACTAAATGTAAGTATGTGTGTGTATACACAGGGTGTTTCAGGAGGAAAGCGCAATGCTTCTGGAGGAGGTTGGGGACGCGATTTTAAGCATTTTTTGTCCTGTGAACATGGGGTCGCAACTCCTTAGTTACCGAGCTATGGCAACGCAAACATTTTGCCACAAGAATTCTGCAGTTACCATGAAAACCCCCAAAAGCAGTGGCATCCAGCAATACTTACAAAGAAAAACTGGTCTTAATTGTACTTAAAGTTTGTATCTTTCTTTTTCTGCTAAAATTTACGCATGTTGCTTACATTTTATAAAATGGTAATAAAATTGTCAACATTTTTCTTCTTCAAAAAATTATTTTTTAGAATAACTTTTTTATTTTGAGATGTACGAAAAGGTTAACAGGATCATACAAATTGGAAATTTTAATTCAATTTCCATAATTGGTAAAATTATTTTCATGTCTTAATTTTTAGCGAAGATATGGCATCTTAAACGGTACCGTAACATGAGCACATTTTTCGACGGCTCTCTTCCATGCATGGAACTGGTATTGATTTACCGATAAAGACAATTACCTTCACCAATCTAAGCTTGAGTACTTATTTTTAAACGATTTGAAAAGAATAACCAACCAATGAAACCCAAATTTAGGTGTTTTTTGTGAACCAAATGAAGTAAACAATCAAGCGGCAACAAAGATCACAAGTGGAGATTATCTCCATGAATTAATTGTCGATCACTGGCGCTGAGATTCATTGTTTAAAGTTTGCATTGCAGTCTGTAGGTTTTGTTAAGATGAAATTTGTGCGGATTTTAGAGGAATCCGAAAAACACCACGGGGAGATGCTCATGAGCTCGCTAGTGGGCATGTCTTTGAGCATCCAAGTCTAACATTAGTCGTTTTTATGCAAGGACTCATTTACTCGCAAAGAAGAGATTCCTCTTGCATTAGAAGATTTTTTCGAAAGGTTACTCTTTTTTCTATCAGGCATGTTGATGGATATATTTTTAAGTCCGAGAAGGGGAAACGCAGCGGCGAGTTAGATTCTTGAATTTGGCAACTCGATGATTAAATGAATGTAAGTTAACTGTACTTGAACACTTTTAAGCATATTTAAATAACTCGTAACGTTAATGATGTGGGAATTGGTCTAAAAAACTGTTCATAATCGTAATGAGAGGCAGATGGTCCCACTACGTGTAATACATCTGAGTATTAAACGATAATAAACAACGCCATGTTTGTTGTAGCAACAGAGACATTATTACCATTACTATTTACTGCACGTAAATATTCTTGCACGTTTGATTCCTTTATGTGTATCGTTTACTACGTAAGTGTTCTCTCACATACATGCAGTGCCCCTATGAGAGCTACTTTGAGAATAAACATAGAAGAGTTTAAGTACTTGTTGTAAATATGCATTGAATTTATCGATAACCCCCTGAAGCAATCAATCATGGGGCCCTTGGGACTCTGGGCCCTTCTTATACAGATTTTCTCTCTACGTGCTATCATGGGCCTGCAGGAAAACCTAAACGCCAGAGGAGTGAATATCCTTTGAAAATAAAATCTCTGTTTGTCAAGGAAATATATCATTGTTGACTTTAGAGAAAAGCTTGAAATGTTTCAGCAAAAAACATGATTTTCAGACAATTATGGAGCGCAAAGGAAAATCGATTGAAAGAATTAGAAACTTCATTTATTCAACCATCCGACAAAAAACATCTCAGCCCTCTATCTTGAGAGAATGTACTTTTAAATAGCGAAAAATGAAACCACTGCACCGAGCCCAATGATTAGCATAGGTCACCTTTGGGGGGCCTTAGGGGACCCATAGGGCTTTTTAATATAGCCTATATAACCCACAGATATATTTTGTATCTACCTGCCAAATTTCAGCTCAATCGGTCCAGTAGTTTTGCGTGATTGAGGAGCAAACATCCAATCATACAAAAATACAAACTTTCACATTTATAATATTAGTAGGATGTATATAGTGTTCGTCCTTTTGTGTACCTATCCATTTCCAATTCCTATGTTTGAATGTATTTATTCGCGCCTTTGAGCGTCATGTTTTTGTGTGTTTGAATATATATGTATATATGAATTTGTATACGTGCTTTTCTAGGTTTTTTGCTTTCTGATATCTTTTCTTTCCCCCCTACCCTTTTGGCAGCGAATTTGACGGCAGCAGCTTCTGACTCGGTTCATGAACTTCAGATTAATGTGTGGCCGCGGAAAAATCGACATTTGGCGCGCAGTTCTTGTGTTTCGTTTTTTTTTCATTTTATTATCCTCCAGTTCCAGTTTCAAACGTGTTAAGTGGACGTGAAACGGAAAGGCTCCTAATGGGAAACGTAATCAGACCGTGGAAGCGCTAATATTTGAAAATTGGTGATTTTTTTACGATGCGTATTCGTGTACGTCCCATAATAAGACTTAATGTTTCCATTTATAAGCGTAGAGAAGAGTAGAAGATACCATTTGTCGTGTTACTACTTTTAGGCAAAAGAAAATAATTTCACATTGAAGCAGTCAGTAGTCATTTCATTCGCTGTCAAACATTCTCATTTTCTAAATAGGTAACTGAACACGAAATGGATCTTATTAATTTAAAATTTTGAATGATCCTTCTAATTTCTAAATCTGGTTATAATTTGTAACTCCATTCCTTTCCTCTACTTGTGGCTTGTTGTTATCAATCATACAATGAATCCGTTTTCTGTTATTTTTTATTCTGTATGTTTTTGTTTAATACAATCTACAAATCAATGTCTAATGGTAAGTCGAGATGTGTGATGTTAATTTTCTTACGGTAAAGTATGATGAACCGAACTTTTTTCTTTTGATTAAATTTTAATTAAATAACCAGCTATCTTTCCCAGGAAACAAAGAAATACTGCATATTGCAAGCCCGACTACTTATTAAGGAATGTTCACGGTCATTCTCCTCGAAGTATCGTGGTGCAGCCAAGTGGCTTTGGTTATCTGGGCACCAAGTTTATAGAAAACTGCCAGCCCAGAATAGCTTTGCTCACCCGCTCCCAAGTGGATGATTTTCCACACCTCATTTGCCTGGTATTTCTTAAGATCTGTAATTTTAAATCCAATTTTTGGGTTAATTACCGCTTTTATTCTACTAATTTCCAGAATTACCTAGAAGCATCGTATCACAAGAGTCTGAATGTCATCTTCAAGAAGCTCAAATATTTTAATTTTCAGAAAGCTAACTCCATTAGACTTCGCAAATAATGCATCATTAGGTTCATTCTAGCTATTTTTCCACGCTATGGCGGCTCCAAATTCTTTTTCAATATTTTACCATCATCAATATATCACCATCTGCATTCAGTTTATCAAAAGGTTTGGTACCTTTCACTTATTGTTAAAATTTATAGTCAGCGTTTATGAACCTTTTATCCCTTTCAAGCTTTCAGTTATCGCTTCAGTTCTGATGTTCTACCTTTAAATGGAAATATATTTTTTTCAATAATAATCCTGTCTTATCTTTACTTAGAACGTGGTTATGTTGATAACCTGCATTTTAATTAAGTTTATCACTTTGCACCGCATGTAAAGTGGGTAAGTGTTAAGAGTGCTAGTTTTCCTATCTATGTAGGAGAATACTCAGTATATGAAGCAGAGGAAGATCATTATTTATTTGAGTAAACTTCCTACCTCCTATCTCGTCTATTTATTTTACTCTAAAATGTTTCCAAACTTGATAAATTGTAAATTATATTTTTTGATTAACCAGCTTCAAGAGCCTTTTTTATTGGCTCGATGCCGTTAAGGAGGTTCCGCCGCGACTGTGTGAGTCAAAACAAATACTAAATTCCACATTTTTTATATTTTGTTTAATAAAATCCTGCTTTAACCGATGCAACGCGTTACCTATAGAAACCCAAAAGTAAGGTACAAAATATGCAGATTATTCCACGAATGTATTTTAAATGAGCACTTTTTTCCAGCCATAGGAGCCGACTGCAGCGCCATTTCCTACGAATTACCGCATTTTGACTTCAATTACGGCATTAGTTCTTCAATAACTAGAAAAATAAGGTGGTAAATGCCTGTATTTTATTTTTATTCAATTTCTCTGGATTATTTCCTTCTTAGAGACAGTTTTTCACAAAAATGGCATTTGTATTTTATGGAAAAATACTATTTTTGCGTAATACTATTGCGTATTTTTCCCCGTGTTTCTCTCATTCCCCCATTGAACACCATGTAATTTCAAGTTCAATTATAGAATAAAATAGCGTGGAAAGGTATTATTTTGTTGTTCATATCAGATAGAGGACAACTATTTCTACAAGTAGACAGAATATGAATAAAATGACATTTAAGTAATTTTAAGGTGGAACCACCTTAATGAATTCAGCGTCCGTTAAGTTATTTGATAAGAATTCTAGAATATATACATATATATATTTTCGAAAACAATATTAATTAATGAAGCACATAATTGAAAATTGAAAAAATACAGGAGCACGTTCATCATAACTAACATAATGGGAATTGTAGATACTGTGACTGTTATCCCTGGGCAATGAGTGAGCCTCATTAAAATGCTAATTGATTTTGATGTGCTGTTAAAACTCCCCTTCGAATGGATACCTGTATTGTGCCTAACTGAATCGAGTTGCATTGTAAACTCCTGTGGCTGTGATATATTAATTAAAATCTCTACATTCCGAATTTTAATTAATTTCCTGCAAAAATTACCGTAATTAAAATGGTCCCTATTTTCCACTCTTTTCCTTTTTCATTAAAAATAATTAAGACATGGGGGCAATGAAAATACGGGGTGAGCAGGGGCAATAGATGTGGGCTTTTGTGTTTGTTAAATAGTAATGTCTAGCGTGACAGATAAAAAATACATTTTTGCATTTGCCAAGTACACTCTTTTTACGAGTCTATAATAAATTAATTATTGGCCTGGTGTTTGACTTTTGACTTTCCGTTGAATACATCATGAGTAAACGTAAAAATTTATTTAATATCTGATCTGAGCAGCAGAGTTGCTATACTGATACGTGATTAAAGTTTAGTTTACGCCTGAAAAGTAATATTTTTTCATTGTATGTACTTGGGGGCTATTCAAGTATTACGTAAGGCGATTACCTAAGTGTTTGTTATGTCAGGAAGTTATGGCTCTATAAATACGCGTTATTTAATACCTTTCAACATTTTTTCTTTCACATTTTGGCAATGGCAATGCAAAATGAATTAATTTCCATTTTATTCAGGGTACTTTCGTAGCGTCGTTTTATTGTGGGAAAGAATGATAATTGAGTTGAAGTTCTCAAACTGCTGAGACGTATGTTATTATCGGTAGTTTAAATAACTACTTAAAATCGTTTTCAATCGTTACCCATACTCTTTAACCGGAGCTCCTAAAGATTGTGCGCTTAAACCTGTATTCAAATTTTTATTCCGGTGGTACGTACTTGAATGTCAAATAGTTTTCAAGGAATTCTTAATATACCAAAAAAAAACAAAAAAACCCTAAAATGCATATATTTTCGGAGGGAACTGCCAGCTTTCACTGATGATATTCTTTCGCCTGTATTTTCACTCTTTGTCTCTGAAGGAATTTTAGCCTGCCTTCCGTAATTACCTGATGTTTCAGAGACATAATAGGCGGCACTCCATGCCCATTACAGATGCGAAGGGGAGACGAGAGAGAAGAAAATGTCTCCGCCACCAAACAAAGCGAAGTGCTCCCTGAAAGCTTGCTCTCACACACGGAGCGAACCGAGATGCCGCCGCCTCGCCGTAATGGCGCCCGAGTTGCAACAAGGCGTCCACAGAGGGTGCGAGCGGAGGGGGGAAGCGATGTCGCGCGACAATGATGTTTGGAATTTCAGTAACACACACATAGATGGAGACACGTTAAAGAGATAGGTAGTGTGGGGAAGAGGAAGCGGTTTTGCGCTCGAAGGACGAGAGGTTTGTTTGGAGTTCGGGGGAACGTATCTGAATAATAGTTGCGCAGACATAGGAGTGGGATAGGTTGAAACGGGAGTGTTTTTCGGTGTCGGGGTGAGTCGGAAGGTATTGTAACACATACACGGGGAGCTTCTGGGAATCATCCCGACGAATGTGAAAGGGACGAGGTGGAGAGTATATTGGGAGGATGGTTGCACCGCGCGCATAGACACACTATAAACTCTGGCGCGTGCTTGAGTTCCATGTAGGTGCACATTCATGCACGCTCCTTCCTTTAATGCGCTCTCCAACCCCAAAAACGCCGCGACTCTTGCTTCGCCGTCTCCGCACGAACTCCGCGGAGAGTAGGAGCGTGCTTGAGAAAGCCATCGCGCATGGAAATTATGCCGAATGTGTTATCGTGAGGTATTTCCACCGAGAAAAGCCTTATTGCTTGCTCCGCCCGTTATTTTTCACCAAACCTCGATATTTTTACACCAATTCATTTAGGGAATGGAGTTGATTTGGTGATTAGAGTACCGACTTCCCATTTTGAGGGTCCCTGTTCGAATCACGGTGTTTGCGTAAGTTTTTATATGTCTATTTATTGTGCTTATAGTTCACCCAACATGAAAAAATATAATTACAAGATGAACTAAAACCGTTACAATTACAATTAATACCAGTCAAGGCTGGCTGAAACTGTACAAATAGGTATACATCTTAAATTAATGAACACATTGTGAGCTTTTGACAAATATTCAATTATTTCATTGCGAAGGTTCTCCTTGTCCTTGAACAAATTTAGATGTTTACAGAAGTTATTATAACTACCACAAATTCTTAATAAAGGAGCTTTCTTTTACAATAAATGCTCTTTACATTCCTTATGTCTGTGGTAAGATGGCTAAATATGATATGTCCCTTTTTTAAATTGAGTAATGCATACCGTTGGATTCGTAGTGCTAGTAGTTTTATTTGGATAGTTTAAAAAAATAGGATAACAACCATCTTTTACATCTATAGCGAAAAGGTAAGAACTTTGAGATTCTGATTTTTCAGAGCCTACTAAACTTTAAAATTGCTCACCTGTAAAATTTGCAAAACATGACATATCATATTTAGCCATCTTACCACATATGTAAAAAGTCCTCTTTTGCCACCCCCTATTAATTGCAAAACATTAAAAAAAGGAAATGAAATAAAATAGCAAAGGAGGGTTAAAAAAATTAACATGAAAATAATAACAAGAAAAATTTACATACAATGCTTGGCAAAAACAATGAAATAAAGGTTTCATTTCATTTTTGTAATTTTTTAATGTTAACTTTTCTTTAAAATCATATTTAATGTTCTGTATTTAACAACGACAACAATGTAATATATGTAAACAAACTACTACACCTGACGATGCCATGAAATTGGTGAAACGCGTAGTGTGTTTAAAAAAATAAAAAGTGCAGAAAAGTATCAAACTTTATTATAATGAGTATTAAAAGTTTCTACAAAGTAGAGCCTGAAGCTGTGAATTTTATTTCTAATAATGTATCATAATCTTCATAGTTTTCAAACAGTAAGTTTTCAAGTGGAATTCCAATCCACACTTATGTACTGCGTGAATAGCATTTCAAAGCATCATATTCTGTCCGTCTGATGGGAAGTGCTTAACTGTGGACTTCTTGGCGCGTTTCGTAAACACTGGAATGCTTCCTGCGCCGGATTTCTTTCCGCCCTTCCTTTTTTCCCTGAATAATCATATCTTTCCGACCAATCCTTAATGGCACAAATGATTCCAGTTTTTGGTATCCTCCCCAGACTACCAACCAGCCAAATCAGAAAAATACTATTTCAGGATTCTATAGGTGATACTTTATTGATAAATAGAACTGAACCCGATACTACTACTAAAGGACCTCTATATATTAGGTAAACATTTATGGCAGAAGGCCAGGAATAAATTCGTGAGTGAAATAAAAATGAGATCTCATATTAATATTAAGTTCTTTCCCCAAGAAATGTGTTGCTATATCGAAAAATATTTTTCCATAAATATCTTAAGCATTTATCAAGAATTACGGGCTCTATGTACTTATCCTCATAGGATTACAAAGTTTTCAAAGCCCCTACATTATGTAAAATGCAATCTAATTACTCCCTCCTCCACTCTGGTTGAAACATATCATTGTGAGTTTAAAATCGCCTGTGGTATGTGCAACAAGGCTTCTATATTAAGTTTCCTCATACTATGTGCTTTCGATGCAACCCTATGGTGCCACTAGTTGCTTCCTACATGCAGTTTAGGTTTATGCATAATTTTGCTTATCTATTGGTCATTTGATTAACACACTGACATCGTGTTTTATGTTTCTGCGGAGTTTTTTAAATTCCTCCCGGGTAATATTATTTGTGGCATCATATGGTGGACAATGCTCGGCTGTGAAATAGATAAGGGATTACGAGAGATGAAGGGAAGACAAGCTGCGGGAGTAAACAACATACCTTCGGAGTTACTAAATAATAAAGGTAATGAAGGAAGACGATTTTTTTATCAAACTCATTCGTAGGATGTACAAAGAAGGGTAATGTCCAGTGTATTTCATTAAAGCAGCCCTGATACCTGCCCCAAAGAAGAAGAAGGCGTCAGAAAAATAGAAGTATATAAAAATCCAGAGAGTTTTTGCCTATTCCCTTTGAAGCCTACCTTAACAGGTAAATTGCCAAAAGGAGGATCGGTTGTTTTACTCAACTTGAGAGAATTTGATTAAACTTGCTGGAAACATTAATTTGGTTGTCTTAAAGCTACCTGCTTTTTTTCAGAATTATTTGCCGAAGATTTCTTAAGATATTTGAACGAGAAGTGGGCATTAAAATACACGGGTTGTTATGGGAACGCAAGGCTTTATTCATCAGAAAGAATGTTTTCTAATTATTCAATGTATAATAATTTATATCATCGATAGAAAAATGTATACGTCGCAGATTTTTACTCCGAGCGCTTGAATAAAATCCCTCGCGCGAGTTGCAAATCTTGTGAAATTGGCACCACGGGTAAGGTACTGGAGAGTGGATGCATAACTTGCAGGATGCAGAAGAAAAGGCATAAGAACGTGTAATTTCATTCCCAATTCTCGATCAAATATCTTTAAAAACCTGGGGTAAATAATTCTGAAAATTTGCAGGTGGCTTTAGAACAATATTATTAATACTTTCAGGAAGTTTCATTGAATTCTCTTAAGTTGGGTGAAACCACTGAACCTCCGAATGTTGATATTCTTCAAATATGTGATGGAAAATTTGGGCAAAGTCCGTGAAATATGCCTTTGAATTGCAAGTTGGAAGGAAATAAATGACAGAAGGGTCGTAATGAATACGTGTTGGAAACCGCAGTGCTTTCAATTCCACTCTGTGTGGATTCGGTCTTGCCATTGGTGGATGGCTTTAATAGCAATCCGTTGACGCACTTTAATATTCACGTCGGTCGGTTGGGATAAAGCATCACTTAAAGTTAAACGTCTTGCTCAAATCCGAAAACATTGCCTATTAAGGGATTGATTTCCGCATTAATTTTATGCGAAAAATGCCGATTATACTTCCCCGTTAATGCACCTCGTATCGGCAAGGCATTTAAATTGAATCACCAATCAAGGAACACAAAAACTCCTCAAATCTTTAATAGCCTAATGAAATCATCCCCATCTCCTTTACAAATTCAACCCAACTCGAGGAGTTAGGAGGGGGGAGATAGGTAGGTACCCGCTTAAATTGATTCATTTGTCTCCCCGAAATTATTCGCGTGCTCGGACGTTGAAATTCGGCTTGCAAGGGAACACGGGGTGGTTCGAGGGGCAGGAAGAGGAGGGGAGGGGTTAGCCGTTGATTGGAGGGGAGGGAGGGGTTGAGAGGCCCCTTGTTGTTGGCGATGTGTTTGCCCGCCCGCTAGGGCCGGGACTCGTTACACTGAGAGATGCAAAACTCGACATGGGGGATGCTATCATTGTCGCGGGAGCCCTCAGGCGGCCCGATGTCGAAACTTGCCTCTTTGCCTGGCCCGTCATAACTGCCATTCTCTACGGTAGCCTCTCTCTCTCTCCTCCCATATGCCCACCCCTCTCTCTATTCTTCTCTCTCGTTTTAATATTCGTGAGGTAGACTTCTGTTGTATCTCTACCGGAACCTTGTAATTTCGGTTTGTAAAATTGCTATTGGAAAATATTAACACGTTTCAGTCCCCTGGTTTTTGAAGCTGCTACATTGCATCCTCCAATAGAATAAGATAGATTTTAAAATCTTCATGGCTCTTTATTTTGTATATTCCCAATACTTTTAGAAATGACTGTAAATATATTGTATTATGTCACTGCCTGAATTTTTCATTTGCCGCCGTAAATTTTTACTACTGCTGCATAATACTTGTGATATGCTTTGGTGAGGGGTGTGAAGCATACTTATCTAAAGAAATTTCCCTAAAACGTATGGCTTTCTGGGTATAAAATGGCCCAGTATACTCTTTGCAGTGCATTATTTTGGATTTCAGTCACTTTGTTTTGATGTAAAGATTTTCTTTACCGCATAAGGTATCATTTCCTCTGAATATTTCCGCTATTTTCGAGTGAAGGTTGGCTGCGATATGGAGGTATTAGGTTGAGATGTTAAGATCAATACGAGTTGCACACATTGCATCCCCGAACGCCCACTCTCCGAAACGTATGGAATGTGGAATTATTTCACCCCTTTGCAAGACTTGGTGAGCAAAGATTTCTTAATGTTCCCGTTGAGAACTCGTTAAGTGGGGAGGGCGGATATATCCGACGATCGAAGTCACTTGCGAAATCATGAGTTCGGGTACATCCGCCATGTAGTCCTTTAATTCCAAGCACTCTTAATTAATTTCCGCCGTAGAAGAGCTAGAAAACATTTAATTCCGCGCTTAAGAGGTTAATGTATGATTAGGCATTTCTAAGTCAACGTGGGAGTTTTCTTCACCGACTATTTCCAACGTGATGGCTCTTCACAGCGTACCCGTCTTTTTTCTCACTCCACCGATTCACAATGATGGAGAAAATCCATTCCAACTCAGCCAGATACTTCAGAATTGATGGTTATTATTAATATTATTGTTTTCTAAGCATCTCTTCTTCCTATTTTGGAGGAGCTTTTAACTCGTGGAATAATACGTGTTCGTTTTAAGAGAATATTTGGCAACTTCTCAAACTTTTGTCTTTTATTAGTCTGTCTATTTTTTTGGCATCAGTAAAACCTATTCATTTTAATCTTGAAATGAATTCGCGAATATTATTGACGTGAAGTTTTCACTAATGATATTTCAACGCATTTTGTTACTATTGTGATGATCTATCGTCCTTCTGCACCCATGTTTTACAGCTAGTTCAGTTGAGCTACACCAATTTTTTGGGGAAATTTAAGGTGTGTTCGAGGGCTAAAAAAAATGCAATCAAATTACGTAAGGCAGTTCTCATCTCACCAAGCCTTTTATAACGGCTAGATTCTTCATCTCGGAAAAGGCTTGTATCCCAATCTGAAGTCGAATAAACTAAAAATCTATACGTTGCTTTAGAGTTGCTACTTGCCTGTAATATTACGTTGAAGTCGAACTGTATCTAGATGAATCTTTGTCCCATTTAAACTCTAAGTATCAGTAATTTAAGAATTTTGAGGCTTCTTACTCAGCCAGACTGTTTTTTTCGTGTCATATTTCCAAAATAAAGGAGGACAATCTTTCCACCACTTTCGAATATTGATTCTTCGTGGGGGATGTTGGCCTAGTCTTGGGGTACGTATTTTCATATTTCCCCGGAGGAAATTACTGAAGAGTTTTGCAGCCATTCCATGACACTGCAATCTAAAGTTGCTGTGCTATATTGTTCCTAACTAAAATATTTTGCTGTGTAGAGGGACTTATGTGCTGCTGGATTACTTTTCATCTCTTAAGTAGCAATGAGGTTCTGTCTACTACTATTATTAGCGCATGTCGTTTCTCTTTTTCTGGTCTCTCCAGTAAAACCATCCACTTCGTGTTAGGGCCTTGCTATTTTTTTGCTCCGTAGCACAAGCATGGTGATAGAAGATGGAGAATCCGTCGCAACTGGATAGGGAACCTTACGCCCTCCAGTCACGATTCATCCTCTTCCTTAAGAATTCAATCCGTTGGGACGGAGAAGAAAATTGATCAATCCCCCAATCCCCCCTCAAGCCCTCCACCCCCTCCCTCCCTCTCCCCGCTTCTCAGTCGGTCTCGGGGAAGGAAAGGATTTCGATGGAGGCTTGGGAATATTGAATTCAAGTCTTCAGAATATCTAATTACGGATGCAGCAAGTCTTTATCTGCGAGGAGATATCCCCTTTCCCAGAACCGAAGGTTTATTTTTATTTTGTATCTAGCCTACGGAAATTTTGAAAAAAAAGTTTCCTTCAACTATTATTCTCTATCTTGTTTGACATTTTGAAAATAAATTTGAATTTTATAAAAGAAATATCTTTGAGAGTCTGAGTTAAACAAGACTCATTTTTACTGTATCCACCTGTTTTCCCTAAAGTTTGCATTCGTGGAGGGTTTGCTTATAGATTCCATTGGTTTAAATTGTCATGAATTAGTTAAATAATATTTGGTTCTTCTTCCGAACAAAATTTCTCTTTTGTGAATCTCTGCTGAACACATTTCATTTCTATAATATTCTCTTGAAAAATCAATTTTCACCCTATGGCCTCCGTTATTGATGTAATGGTGAATGATGGGACACATAGAGCTAAACGTCAATAGGAATGATAACACTCGGAAATGGGACGTAATATCTTTGAAAGCTCCGTCTTACCTTCAGGGAACATAATTATGGTACCAACGCGGATAGTAAATGGTTGACTATTTTAACTAGTTTTGGGAACAAATCTTGAGGTATGGGCATGGTGGGGTTGTTGGGTAAGGAATGAGGGAAAAGTTAGTCATCCCTAACATTATCCCTTGCCCCTGAAGGTGGAATTTCAGGTGGAATATTTCACATTGGATCATACTTTGCCATACAGTCCGTATAAAAATCACTTATTTTATTCCTGTATCAATTCAACTCCGCAAAAGACTTCAAAAACGTGAATGAACCAAGATTTGTCATCAATCCTTTTTACAAAAATGGCTATGCGCCCGAGGTTAATGTGCAAAGGAAAAGAATTAACTTCAACTGGCCATCCAAAAAGAGTGCCCAACACATTTTCTGCCGAAGAGTAAAGTATTCCCGTTTAGGTTATTATTTTTGATTGTAGTGGGATTGTCTACCACCATCTCTTTCATTAAAAAAAACGGGAATTTATAGACCTGAAGTTGAATTCTAAGGAATAAAGCAATATTCTTTATCTCTCTACGGATATTTCAGGTATATTTTTCGTATTGGAGTTTTATCTGAATTCAGATTCATATTTTTATCTCTGATCTCTCGCATCAGCTACATAAGTTACAGGCATTAATAAGAAGCTATTTCTATTATGTAGAAGATTAACCTTCGAAGTAGATTTTGAAACATCTATTAAGCATAGCCACGACTCAGCAATGTCTTCAAGGACCTCCATAAAATAACAAAATATTATCACAAAAACTATTATTAACTCCTCGGGAGAGATAATCGATGAAATCATGCCAATGAATACAACGATTGAATGTTCTTACGTATATGTACTATGTGTCCTACCGAGGTCTCAAACTTGATTCCTGGAGTTCAAAATTCTGTATGACCAGCTGTTATATTTCATCTTTGAGACTTCAATGTTTGTAAGCCACTATCACAGCAAATCATTTGGATGATAGAAACACTTTGTTGGCTGCTTTGAAAACTTTTGAACCACTACGAAGTCATGTAAAATTAACGAAACGCTACAATTATACAAGGAAATAAAATACTTGTGCTAGAAGATTCACTGTTAAGTTGTCCGTAATACTGACTCTACAATTTCAAAACTAGGCAATTTTATAAACACCCTTAAACGTGAACTTGATGATATCTATACTAATTTTTGTGGAAATTAATCATCATAAATAACTGACGACAACTTTTAATAGTCCACGAACTTTATTCGTTGCCTATTCTAAACCAGGTTTCAAGCCTTGACTTTGACTGACTTGCAGATGAAACCTAGGTCCGAATGGTGAAATTGCCAACTTAAACTTGATTAAAACTCGATAACTGAAAAAAATATTTCGAAATAATTTTTAATTTTTGAGGATACCGGGACTAGCCACGGTAGTTACCATTACGGAGTCACCCGCAAGTGCACATAAGTGCGATATTCCACAGAGGAAAAATCATTCGCCTTGACCGGGATTAAATATTATTCCGGGACCGGGAAATAATTTTTTTTCCTGCCTTTCAGTATACGCACTCATTGAATTATTTGTTGAAATGAACGCTAAACGCTATGTTAAATCATCCCATGGGGATATTTCAGGGGAAAACCAGAAATAATGGTAAACATTGAAGAGAAACATAAATATCACCAATTCAATATACCCAATACGAACTTTCGAAGAGTATATTTGGATGAAGGAGTTAAACTTTTCCAGAATCACTATTCAATCTTCTTTCGAAAAATTCTGGTTAAGTCAAAAATACCATTGGGTTTCTATAGGCTCTCTATTTCGAGCATTGCAGAAGGGCTCAAAATCAGATGAATATCAAAGTGCATGACAGTAAGCAGTACTTAGTTGATTTATTCAAAATAAAGATATCGCAGTAGGTATAGTGGTTTGCGTTTTGTTGAATAAATTAAGTGCAATGACCATAAGTCGTTAAAATAAAAATGTAGAAAAAACTTGCTTCGACCATAGTGTGCAAATAATGTAATTTAATGAACTAATATATTTTATATGTCCTGCTACTTTAAAATTTTAACAGTACAGATAGTGTATGAGTTAATTTATAGAAGTTATTTTAAAGTGGTCAATACCAATTCAACGAAGTACAGATAGTCACCATAAAATTATTTGGTACTGCTTCACGATTCCAGAGCACCTTAGCAACATATATCAATATTTATTTATTACTCTTAATTAATGATTGTTATGCTTCAAGTCAATTCTGATAAACTTTATCCGTGTTTACGCTGGATGAACTGTAGAAACAGTCATTTGAATACTTAATATACTATCATATATTTTAGGTGAGTAAAATTAACTTATTACTTTTGGTCATTTCCTTCAATAAATTAGGGTTCCTGCATCAGTGGAGGAGAATAGAATATCTGCTGATTTCACGTTAAACATTGTTCACATTTGACAAATTTATACTGCACGTATTGCTTACATTATACTCTACAAGCTTTCAATGCCGCGCAGCAGTGATACAGAGTCATACATTTTCAACTGAACTTTATTCGCTTCTGAGTAGCAAAAGAAGATAATTAGTAGGTACCTAGTTAAAATTGCGCTATTTTTATTAAGTTTTTATGAATCTGTGTCAAATTATACTTTGATTTGATAGTTTTCATGCTATCTCAAGTAATTACCATTTATTTTACTTATCCTGGCTTTTGGCAATTTCACAGTGGCGCGGTAGATAACGAGCTGGCATGTAACCAAAAGTTCCCGGGTTAAATCCCCTTTTTTATTTTGAATGTTATTTTGTCGGTTATTGGGTTTTTAACTATAGAATTATGCAGGTATAATGAACCCTTTCATCTCAGTGTTTTTCTGTTATAATGCGATGTTTCCACCAGTATGGCCATTTTTATATGCTAATAATGTATTTGTCTCTTCATACTTTCTGCCAATTTGAATTTTTTTATAAAATCATGCGCGACCATTTATGTAAAGAAATTTTCTCTATGGCTCTTATGATGATTCTTAGTTTCCAAATATTTCGTTTTAGAAAGTGAACTAAGTAATGGAAAAGTATGCATGAATAAGGATTGATAATTTTCCAGGCAAATTAACTTAAAAAACAGTTACTGCCTTTTATTCTAATGGCCTTTTACGCTTGTCTTCACGAAGCTGCTTCATCCTTTAGGATTGATGCCCTTTTTTGTCGCAATTTTATATTAGTTTTTGGCATTTAAATTTTCATCGTTTTATTTTTCGTTGAAGTCCCAATTCGCTCATTGATTTTATATTTTGATTGAATCAATCCTCAATTGTTCTGCTTCTTTGTTGCTTGCTCTTCATAGGGCATTTCCCAGTGAATGTTACTTAATACAACCCAATGACTAGATAATGGTCTATGTTCATATGTTATTTGGTTGATAATCTTTGCCACAGGAGCTCCATTAATAAATCCAATACATCTCTTTTTCTCTCTGTTTTTTGTCATCACTCCAGTCGTGACAATTGGCTGCATGTGCTCGAGTAATGAGGACGAGGAAGAGAAGGAGCAGTCGGACCAGTGCCGGTGGCAACGGAGCCACGGGCAGCAGTGCGGAAGGGAAGACGATTTGTGTGGGGATGTGGACGAGGATGTCGTCCATGAAGGTTGGTCTTAAGTCATTGCCTGAGGGCCACACTATAGATTTAACCCCCTCGTGACATATGTACTTATCGTGCAGGGAGCTCTTGTGCCCTGTTCCATAAGGATACTTTTATATGTGCCCAGTATGTAGGCAGTAGTATGAAGTCTAAAATCGATAAATAGGGTTCCTTGCATAAAGTAGCGTAGAATGGAATCATCTTGAGTTGTCTGCTAATGTGAGTTGAACTTCGAATGGTCTCTGAAATCACATACGTCGTCGAGAATATTTTCTCTACTCCTATATGCACTTATTTTATTTTAATTTCAGTCTACAGCCCTAAATTTTCTGCTTCACTCTACTTCCGTCACAATAAACGCCTAAACATTTTCCTCCGCCCCCCCCCCGTCCACGTGATCGCTGCTTCTTATCGCTGCCTTCAAAATCCTTCCTCTCACTGTTATAATTATATGAGGCCGGTCTGATCCAGGCCACAGTAATAGAACAGAATACTCTTCTTCGTTTGCCTTCTCCTGCATCCAGCTGAATTTTCTTCTTCACTCCTCCTCTTGCCCGTATTTTGAAAGCCTTGACAATAAACCAACCACTTTATTCAGTTCCTCCTCCCAGTACCGTGTTATGGTTCGTCCAAGATAATAGCGCAGTTGACAGTTATAAATAAAGCCAATTAGTAAACACGTACAATTCCGTTTGGGGAAGGGAATCACGTGACCGAAAAATCCATGATTGTGGCCTTTATTTAAATTATACGATTTTGAAAAACATTTTTCTTTTCATTTCTTTCTATACCTGACTCAAAATATTTCAACTGCGCTATTGTCTGCATTGGACTCTAGTTTGTGTTTTGAATTAGATTACTCCCATCTTTTCGTATTTTTATGTTGCCTTATTAACAACTTTCCTCTATTTATAAACCCCTCTATTTGGTCATGAGCCGACCATGTCATTAAACATAACTAAAATAGTGTTGTAGGAGTTTGTTAAGAAGTAGAAGCAAATATTTACATTTTTTATTAGATTACGATTATAATAAATGACACACACAGAAGTATGGCAAATAATTTCCATTGATCACCCCAACATGGTAAATATTTTTGTATTGAGTAATCGAATTCGAAATCCTTTAAAAAATACGAAAACCTCAAGTTCAAAAAAATATGATTGTGCATTCAGGGTTGTCAAAATACGTGTCTATATAGCCATTTAAGTGATTTTTCAGTAATTATTATGGTAGCCAAAGATAATGATTTTAGAGGAGAAACTTACTTCGTACTCTAACGAAACTACCCTCGTAAACTTTCCTACTGATGTAATAACTTAATAGTGAACTTGTATTTTGGATCGACTCACCCTACTACAGCATTAGTTTAATCATTTCGTGAACGCTTTGTCTTTGACAATTCTCTTTGTTCCCTCACCCAAAGAGAAATCCAAAGTCACTCAGCCCCTCCTCCCTTTTACCAAAACTCGCGAGCCCTAGGATCCCTTCCCACAACCCCTCCAATCCTGCAATTCTCCAGTATCCCGGTCCCCATCGCCTCCTCAATCTCCAATACCCTCAGTCAGTCAACCTCCCCTACATTTATCCTTTCCTAGTCTTAAACAATTATTAACTCGATGGCATTGCCTCAAACTCGTTGCCGCCTGTCCAAATAACCTTCTCAAATGCAATTTTATATGACGCACAATGGTAGAGAACATCATATTTGGAGCATAGTTAACCATATGTTACTTTCGAAAGGCATATACCTACTTCCATAGTTCATCACATCTGATATGCAGTTAAGGATGTGTGGTTCCTGTCACCGAATAATGCTAATTTGCTCTTGGCGAACACTGATTTTCTTTAGCTGTTAAAAGTGAAAGATACTACAATAATGGACTAAAATTTATAGCCTGTTGCAATCGCAGAATAACAAAGACGATTATAGTACTCCATGACTTCAGATGGTATAGCTGTGACTTTATGACAGGTGGGCACAATGGACTTATTTCGCCTGAAGGGAGCTTTTATAACATAAAATTATTTTTATCTTTAAATTAACCCATGAAAGATTGTTCAAAATAGCGTTTCCTAAGCGATATCCTTACATTTTCTTAATGGCTCTTTCATCTCTGCAGTTTATAATGTTATTTTGCGCCAGGTCAGTACAAAAAATCAGGTAAAGTGATGGCACAGAGTATGGATTTTGGATTTCCAAAAGAGTTTGACAGAGTGAATTGGGAAAAACCCTATATAAAGGTTGGTAAACCTAACCTATGGTGATGGTAAATCCTACCTTACTCTATGGTGATGGCCTTTTAGACAGTTATTAGTCATCGATATGTTTAGAAAGCTTATTCTTTATATTTTGCTGGAAATTTGGCTTATATGTTTAAGTATCTTCCTTTGGTAAACTTAATGTAAACTATTTCAAATTCGGAGTGATTAGAAACTCTTTAACCATTTATATGAAGAAACTTTCTTTAGTACACTCAGCCACACGGTTGTTGGTAACCGACTATTTTAGGCTTTAGCCATTCCATTTAAAGTGACAAAAGCCCATATATGGAAAAAGTTTTAAAAAATTAAAATAATTTAAATAAGATATTTGAAAGCATGAAACACGCAATTTTCACACCATATTCATAGTATACTTATTTTTAGCTAGTCTTTATTTTCTGCCTTAAAATGTGTACTTTGTTTCATCGATAAACGTAGACCTAAATCATCTGTTGATAGATATTTTGTTTATGTCAAGTATTTGCATTGTTGATCTCCTGTTTCCCTCCATCAGCTATAGAAGTGGTTATTTTGCCTTTGAAGTATTAATCATATAAGATACGATTCATTGGGGTGAGATTTTACTTTAAATCCATGAAAATTAGTTATTAATGTTAATTGGTCACACTCAGAACCAAAAATATAATTAAGTTTCTATAAAATATGTAATATATGGAGAACAATTATAGTTTTTTAGGAAAATGCTTTTTTTAGGCTATTAAAATGTTTGGCTATCTTAAAACATTAAATAAATTAATACAATATGTGATTTAAGGGTTCCGGGTGTGACCTTGGTTGCGTTTCCGGTGTGACCAAAATTCCAAGAGACTTGATTACTTCTGTTTTTAAAGTGTTATTTTTATCGGGTGGCATTACACTTAGGTCCATCCTTACTTTATATCTTCTAATTAACAGCTCATCACATTTTAACATTTTATGAGAAAAAAATATTCATATATATATTTATTTATTTCTCTGATTGTACTTCAGAACATATAAAGGTTAGTAATTCTATGTAGACCTCTCATTTACTGTATCAAAACCTCATTGTAAAATTTCAGAGTAAAATGAAAACTTCATTAATGAATTCTATAATCAAGAGAGTATTAGCATACAAGCCCCAGGTAATTTTTTTTCATTTATTTTTTTCTGCTACAGATGGAAGGTTTCCTCATGGGCTCCTCCTCCGCTCCACTCTTCTCTCAGCCAGATGCTTTGTGCCCACGTACCTTCCGCCTATTTTGATGGTATCTAGCATTCACTTGCTTTTCCTTCCCCTTCCCCGCTTTCCTTCCACTATTCCTTCTTTACCCATCGTCCACAGACAATGTCTTGGCAGGGAAAGTCCAATCCAATTTCTCTTTCTTCTTATAATTGTCTTCTTATCAGAGTCCTTTCCTCTCTCACTCTCATCAGTACCTCCTCGTTTCTCACTTTATCCTTCCAACTCACTTTTTCCATCTTCCTCTATATCCACATGTCCAGGGCTTCCAGTCTTTTGTCATCTTCCTTCTTTAACTGCCCAGGTTTACACCCCATATAGTGCCACACTCCATGCATAGCACTTTACTAGTTTCTTCCTCAATTCTTTGTTCAAAGGCCCACAGAGTAGCTTCCTTTTCCTTTGGAATCCTACTTTTGCAAATGCCATTCGTCTTTTTATCTCAGCTGTACAACACATAACTTCTGCTCTAATATTCCCCAGATATTTGAAGCTCTTTACTTTCTCTATGCATTCCTCTTCTAGTTTTAGTTTAATTTTATCCCCTTTGCCTCCGATGACCATACACTTGGTCTTCTTCTTGTTCATCTTTATTCCGTAATCTAGACATTTGGTGTTCAAATCCTCTAGCATTCCAATTATTTCTTTTTGCTTTCCGCTAATACTGCCATGCCATCTACAAATCTTATACCATCTACTCTTTTCCCTCCCATTTACACCCCTTTTCTACCGTGATAACACCCTTGAATTATTCCTTCCAAATATTTGTTGAATAATATTGGGATCATGCGGCACCCCTGTCTTACTCCTTTTCCCAGGCCAATTTCCGCAGTCATATCACCTGCTATCCTCATTCTTGCAGTTTGGTATAAATAGAGGATCGATTGGAAAGAAAGAAGATTAATTAAACATTTATCTTCTTTCTTTACAATCGGTCCCTCGTTTTTTCCGTATAGCCATTAATTTGTCCTATCTTACTCAATCAAATTCCTTTTCCAGATCTATGAAAGCTGCATATACTTTCCTCTTTTTTCATATATCTCTCTCTAATTACTATTATCAAGCCTATAGTATCTCTGGTCCCTTCTCCCTCCTAAAACCATACTGTTCCCCTTCGATTGCTTTACTCGGCCTCCCATATAGCCTTCTGTTAATTGTTCTTAGAAATACTTTTGCTGCGTGAGATATTAAGCCTAACGTCCGATGTTCTTCGCATTTCTTGCTGTTTTTCCTCTTTTCTATGGGTATCATCACTATTTCTCCAAACTATTTTTGTCACTTGCCACCTTCATATATCTCATTGTACAGGCGGGTTCAAGGCTTCAAGGTTTGAGTATATTTTCCTTTCCTTTGCTACAGTACAGTGTTTTTATCAATTCAATAGATATATTCATCAATGTTCTTATAATAACGAAACAATGTTGTTGTTCAGTTGTTAGAATAACGAAATGTGCTTACATTTTTGTTTTACAATTTAAACTTTCAACTTAACCAAATTTAATAGAGCTTAATTAATCAAATGTACTGAGCCATTTCCCAAATTTGAAAGTAAAAATTGAGTTTTACTCATAATGGAGAGCAGAAAGAGTAATTAGGTCACACCCGGAAATCTACCATGTCACACCCGGAATTTATTAAAAATAGGATACTTCTCCATTAGTTAAAACCAAAGAACAATATCTCTAATCTTACTGATATTTATTTCAATATTTAATGTTGAAGAAAATCACAAAGTTTACAAGTTAAAGTAATCTATGTTATTAAATGTCATTTGTATGAGTCATACCCGGAACCACAGTTTTTTTCCAATTACAACAATGCTAGTTAATTTTTTAAATTGCATATAAAGTTGTAAAATTACCTTCTCTCATTGCTAACTAAAGGTGTACTCCAGTATATTTTAGTTTGAGTATTTGATATGTAAATTTAAAATTAAACGCTCTCTAGTCACACCCGAAACCAATGGAATGGCTGCTTTAATTTTCCATCGCCTCAAATACGAGGGAGAACTCTGTTCTATTATTGACTGAAATTGATACGTGATTTTGGTCCTCTACTCATATATAACTGATTAGTGAAATTTTCATGTGAATTCTAGTCACTTTCTCGACTGTCCCTTAATTTTATTAAATATTTGTGTGACGGTGTATCAATTTTAATGTAAGGTATTAAAATATTCTAATAAAATTTTATTTTTTTGGTTGCAGTGATTTACGATCATACATGAAACTGAAAGCAGTATGAAGAGTAAGCTATATGGCTTAGTTCAGCTTAGCTCAAGAAACCGTTATGTTAATGTTATCCACTTGGTTTGCTCAGTTTTTTGGATATGTCGAATATTTTTCATGCTGCCGATTCATTGTAAGAGGATTTTCCAACTATGAGAATCAATAAATAGATTGTCTGAATCCGGAATACTTCATAAAAATACATGAAAAAACTGCCCGTCTTTTGAGGCTTCCTAAAACGCAGGGTTGTCAGCTAAGCCATTAGCAGAAACGTGAGAATTTTAGTCATTCTCATTTTATTTCTAATTCTCAATTAGTTTTGGGATGCGCTTTGTTTCAGGATTAATACTATAGTCATCCAGATAACTTCTCACGATCAGCTCTGGTGACTGTTAAACTATTGCCGATCACCCATTTGAAAACTCGCTGGAGTGGAATTAAGTAAAACTTATTTGCTATCTCGATTGGCTATGCTCCCTAACGCTTCCGTTTTTGCTGCTTAAAATGCATCCTGTTCGTATCTTGAGACGTATTACAGTCAAATATTTCCTGAATTCCTCTGCTTTTCATTGACAACTGGCATTCACTTAACTTGTCGAAGATGATATTGGCTCCCTACTGTCAATTTACCCGTTGTTGCGTACAACCTTTCATGCTATCACAATGTCGTGCTCCAATACCAAAGGATCACGACCAATGCGTTCAATTTAGCAGTCTCAGAGCGACGTAACTAGTTATATAACATTTCCGGAAATTTGTAAGGACAGAAAATAAAAATGTCTAATTTGTTTCTTGGCCCAGCTTATCTATTATGTGGTTTTAAGTCTTCCTTCCTGCCAGAAAAGTTAAATTTGAACTGGGTTACTCCATATAACGTGATTGAATCATTCCGGCTACAGTTTTATTTAGAAATAAATAGTTATAAAAATTTATAATAGTTAATATATAAAAGTTATAATAGTTAATAGTTTTTTATACCATGATCATAGATCACTCAATACTCAAATATCAGCCATTATTAAGCGTATTATGTGATACGTTCAGCAGACGAACTAAGGTGGGCATGTTTATGTAGCGAATGGCATGGTCTGGAGTGCGCTACTCTTTATCAGCACGCGTATGTATTATAGTAGTCCTTCGGATGTGCTAAATCCATCTACTGATGACGTATCCTGTGGAGCTGCTGCTACAGCAAGGTTACTGGGCATTACCCTTATCCTTTAGATGCTCTGTGAAAGATGGATGCATTTCTTAGAACGGAGCATCATTGACTTTCTATCAACAATATATTGAAGAATATTTTACCAATACCTTAAAATCAAAGAAGAAGATATGGAGACTACATAAGAAGTGAAAATATCTATACATTATTGAAAGGATGGTGTGAGACAAACAGTAAAGAAATTGAAAAACAGAAAATCACCAGGAAAAGTTGAAATAACAAACGAAATGATTAAATGAGGAGGACAGAAGCTAGAAGAAGAATTCACGAAAATATTACAAAAAATTATAGATTCAAAGTCAATAACTACAAAATGGAAAGAAAGCATCCTAATACTTATTTTAAAAAAGGCAATAAAGAGATCCCAGAAAATTACAGAGGAGTCAATTAGCACATCACTAAAACTAATTATAAAAGTAATTATTTAGGGGGTAATTTCATGGGAACGAACTCCCTTGTGGATATTTGAATTGGATCCTTTGACATTGGACTTGAAGGGCTCAAAATGGAAATGAAAAAGTCTGCCTATGCCCTTATATTACGGCTATAAAGATTTTTGTCAAGTTTGCTTTGTCTTCAGTGGGTATGTCTCAGCAGTTTTTTCATATGCTCAGCAATGTCATTACAATAACTTGTAATATCTTTAAACGTAGAAGAATTAAAGCTATGAAAAAGATATGTCTTTAGCGTAAACACAACGCAGTTCACCCTTTCTTTGATAAGTGCTATCATCCTTTATTTGAGTTCACTTGTAAACTCTATGAATAACTGGAACATGTATGTAAAAATTTTTCTCTAAAATTATATCGCTTTAAATATTAAAGTAGAGAACAAACATATTAAACTGTTGAACTGGCCATCATAGATTAGTCACAATTGCTGACTGATCAAGATAGGTGATCGCAGCTCAAGATTGCAAGATTCTTTTTTAGTTTTACTTCTATTAAAAATATTTTTTAATGATCATTTGAGTCCTTACCCATTAGTAGCGATAGTTACTAATTTGATTATGGCTATTAAAATTTAAAGTGTATACCGTTTTGAGTGAGAAATTACGGTTTTGGACATATAGTTCAACATTTCCCAAAATTTTCTGTTTTTTCCGAGGCTTCACATCTCTAGACGTCTATAAGTTCTTGGTAGTAAATGATGCGGCAACATCAAAGGTGACAAATCGAAATAATACGATCTTTACAAATAAACCGTTTCAATCCAAAATCATATCTTCGTCAAATTCCTTTAAATCAATTGAATAGGTTCAACACAAATCGTTATAATATCTGAAAAGCACACCTCATGGAATCCATTAGATTTGTATTTTACTTTTTGTATTTAAAAGAAAAACTTATTTTTAAACTGTTCAATTGATCTCAACGCTATGTAAAACTAGTGAACTCTCCGTACATTTATTTTTATTTCATTTATTTTAGGAGTGCATTAATGGGAGAGAGAGTGACTAATTTTATCCGCGTATTAATTAATGGCTTAGCACGATCGAGTGATTGGTTCATGTCCGTGCAGTTCGACGAGCTTCGGCCCGATTATGTAAATGTGAAAGCGATGACGGGGGTGATATTTATCACAGCCTGCGATGACGGTCGGCGTGATCGAGCGATCATGTAAGGCGCCGTCATCGCACGTAGGACGGTCATGGGCTAACGTCACGTGCTCAGATCCGAATCGCGTTTCAAAACTTTCTTTCTGCGGGTTGGTAACAATAAAGAATATGAAGGACCAATGAAAATCGGCGACGCATTCTTAAATAGGTAGGTACAATTACAAATATAATACTTTTAATCTTTAATTTTTTATGTATTATATTATTACATGTTGTGTATATGCCTTTTATGTATAATTAGCTATAACATTTAGCTTACATACTCGAATCAATATATTCCACATATTCTATAAAATGACTTACGATAATATTATGGTGGAGCTGTGAGTCTTCTGCTGTAATAACATTTGAGCATTAAATTTTTATAGTTATCCAAGTTAATAATGTCTGCAATCCCAAGTATTAAATAATGTATGGAGTTTCCTCTTTCCCCGTACCAATGTTGCGATAGTACTGAACCTTATTAGCTATCGGCGAGTCGTATATCTCATGTCAACATATGCACATTCGTGACCGACTGTTTGACATGCAAGTACCCAAATAGTCCGGTCGAGAACTATCATTAAATTGTAATCCACGTTATTATACTCTATTATTTTATATTCAACTGGTAGTAATGGGCTGGGTGCTCTCATTGACTGTTGTAAAGCTCATAGTGGCATGACCGCTTAAGGTAAATGTAAGCGAGTGATGGGCGTAGAAAAATGTTAATATTGGTCTCAGTTAAAATGATACAGAAACAACTTTACTGCATTTATAATTGTTGAAGATTAGCTATTAAATAAACACCCGAGGTTTTTGTGGGAATGACAAATTTATTAATTATTTTCCCCGTAGAAGAACCCGTTTACGTGGTTTAATAATTTTCACGGGGCGACATTTAACTAGTTTGAGTTGATTTTTACTTGAGTTTACCATTACGATACACGAAAGTCATGTGCTCTTTTTAATTCAACCCTTGGATACTTGTGCTTGGGAAATTCTAAGGAAGTGTTCGTCTTCCCTGAAAATGGTATAAGCGATGGTAAACATGTCTTTGTCCTGGCAAATCGCATTACGGAGTATGAAATTATTCTATCGTATATTATAATGTTATCTTGTGGCCAGTAAAAATTACATATTATGTTAATTCCATTATGGGAAATATTCCGCGACTGAATGGTAGATAGATGATAGTTCTAAAAAATAAATTTTAAAAACTTTTTACACTGCGAATTAACCCATTTCTCTTGAAATAGTTGTGTGTCAAGCCGGCTAATTGCGCTTTTCCGTCTTTTTTTGCCCGGTCGCAATGTCATTGAGAATAGCACTCAAAGACATTTTCTTATTCTGTATAATTAATTAATTTAACTATTCTGTATAACTTGAGGTCTTCATAAAGGTCTTCATAAACGAAAAGTTAGTTAATTGCGCATGGACATTAGTAATTCAAATTTCATTCAACGTATTCGCACATATCCGATACCTTATCACGCTCATCACCATCAGTTTCGAGCATCATCGCTATTCGGGGCAACGACGTCGCTATCACCCTTATCACAGTTACATGATCAAACCGCAGGTATCCACAGTATTGCAACCTCAATGTTTCTACTCAGGTGGCACCCAATATATTATCTACCTAGTTTAAACATAGAAGACAAAGATAAATATTTGCTTTTCAAGCCAGAAAAAACAGATACTAACATTTATCCATCCACTATATCAAGATTGCTTATGTTCATTGGCCAAACGGCGGTCAATTTATTAATTTAAAGAAGATAGTCCACATGAAGCACTACTGCCATAAATATCCTCATTTATAATTTCTACTTAAGGGCACGCGAGGAAAACTTGGAGAACAATCCACAATGCACCTTAAAATTTTGAAAAGCTCTCGTTTAAAATACAACCCATTTCTTGACATAACATAACATTTTTTCTTTGACATTAACTCTTGGCTTTCACCAGAAAAGGATGGAATTCCGTCTTTTTTCTTAAAAATGGTAAAGAACAGAGAAAGTAGAAATTAACTCGAAAACCATATTTTACACAAATTTCTCGTTACAAATAGGCAAATACGATCGTGTAATTCAATTGTATAATGATTGTGGTGTAGGGCCATAGGGACACGAATAGCTTTCATAGTAGCCAAGCTGGTTTAAGTTTGGGGTTTGGGCAGTCTGATTGCTAGGCGGAGCAGCGGCCTGACGTAATGAGATCATGCTTCTTGGAGAAGTGCTTGATGCAGGAAGAAGTCGCCCAAGTACGACGGCACAGCGAATTTATACGGTAACCAAAAGTGTTGACGTGGCGTAATACTTTCGCAGGCGACACATTCTCCTCTCGCCAGCTCGAGCCTTGGTCTCTATGATGAGACCAAGTCACGTAGCTGGGTCACGCAGTCAGGTAGCGAACTTAACCATACGAAGACGTAACTTCCTAACGTGGCTGGAAGGCTCAAGTAAGTAATCCACCCGAGGCTGTAATATAAGCGACGTAATGCAGCGCATCTCTGAAATTAGTTGACAAACAGGTGAGAATTTCAACACCTAAATGATTTCGCCTCTAAACTCGAAATTTCAATTCAAAGTCAATTTCAACTGATGTGTATCATCACGCTATTGCTGCATTTCTCAGTGATAATTTATTTTTCCTACAAATATTATGCCCACTTACTTATGCCTTTTCATCCCGAAAATCCCTAACCCCTGGCGTGAAAACGAACAAATATTGTTCTTGGCCATACAACGCCACTCATAAAACAGTATCGATACATTCTGTTATCTTTAAACGAATTTAACTGCGAATTGCGAAAAGGAGCGGCAAGCAAATATATTACTAGCTGTCAGAATAACTTCAGTTTCCTTGGTGATTTTACGGCTAAGTCATTCATTCACGTAGGAAGCCAAACAAATTTAACAAATCACGAGCTGAAAGTGGTAGTTGCAAAAGGATCAAGGGGCTTACGCAAGCAAATCTAAGAACGCGATAACGACCGCGTTAACGATGAAGCCTCATTTCTCTCAGGATGAACGGATTTCGCTTGATTTAAGACCAATAAGAAGGCAGCCAGATCATATAGTTTCGTGGTATTGGTAAATTGGTGAATCGGTGATTGAGATAGTCACTGAGAACTAAGATGGAAATATTGAACATAAATGGGGTCAAAATCATTGACCGTGACCTCAATGTAAGTAAGTCCTCGGCCGTATTCAACTGGTCATGATTCCTGCAGCAAAGGCTATTAGGATGCTCCACTGATAAAATTGCGAGTGGCTTCCTTTTCCTAATCTTTTCTCTACCTGGATGTTACGACCAGTCGTTCACTATTTTCCAGGTTTCCAGTAATTTCGGACATCCTCACATTCATTGGACCTACTCCATTTGCCCCCTGGCATCTAATTATATTTTCCTGAAGCAATTTTCCCATGCTCTTCCTATCGTTTACTCTCTTCCAAAAAAATCGTTCCAGATAGGTATAGAAAATCTTAAATATTTTTCCTAAAATAAAAATTAAAAAAATATATATATATATCTATTTTTTCGAATGAATGAGTAAAAATATAAATGTTCCAGAGGACAGAATTTCCGAGAGCATTGACAAAATATATCTTTAAAAATTATAAATACATGTATATAATTTTCCGGCTTAATTTAGTGGAACCACATTGCAATAATTTGGAAATAAAGTCACTTTTTAATATTCACAGAAAGTTTTATTTCTTCCAACCCAGGTTTTCAACTACTACACAGCCATAATCAAGTTCTTGATAATGACTGTCTAAAAGTCTAAACCCTGGGTTGGAAAAAATAAAAATTTTTGTGGCATTATTTCTAAATGATAACTTAACATGGTGATTCGTGAACAAGCCAAGTCTTTTTTTCTGCACGTGTATTTTTTTCACGAATTCAATTCCATGCTCCGCTCGCATTGAGGCTTCATTTAAAATTCTTTCCACGTTCACGCCATCGCAGCGCCTAACTCAGCACTGTTTCCTCACGCTCCCTACGTCAGAGTTTGAAAGGGCAATTTACATGTGGAAATAGGAGTTGTTTTTACAACAAAACCTATCACAGATTGAAATATTCTCGTTGAGACAATCAATTTTGTGATATCTCTGTTAAGTAGGGATATGCATCTAGTTGTTTCTGTTTACAATCTCTTTTCATGATATTCGCTTCAAGACACTTGTTCAACGGTTTAAGTTCCGTGTCCTGATTAACCACAACTGCGATCAAAACAATTAGTAAATATATTTTCAGATTTCCACTTAACACGGCACACTGGTTTCGACAGCAAGTGTACAATAAAATCAGTGGTGAAAGAAATGAAGCTTGCATTTAACTCAAGAAATGGAAAATATACACGGCGATACATCCTAAGCTAAGGTAGGGAGGTCAAGAGTTCTGCTGAGGTCGAAGGGTAGCCTATGTCTGCTGACACAACCCACCGCTTTTCAATGTAGAGAAATAGGAAGATTTGCATAGATATTTTAGTGTAGGTATCAATGATTTTCGATTTGTAAAATTTGCTGCATAATATTTGCCAATATATTCCGTGGCTTAATTTCTAGTATATGGCCATTTCAGATGGGACTTTATATTTGGAATTGTATTTTTCTACTGAGATTTTACTTATTATTAGACACTAACCTGGAGGTTTAACCATCTTACCTCTAAATATTCTCAGCAATAAAATTAAAAATTTCTATAGGAACACATTTATATAATTTTTCTTTTTTAGACTATGTCAAATAGCCAATTTTATGCTCTATTTATTTTTAATTTTATTTTGCGTAACTTTTACAAGTTGACTGTAAAATAAAGAGTGCAAATGGCAGCAAAACTTGAAAGAATCTGATATCCTGTGAAAAATGGCATAGGATTTCTTGGCTAACAATAAGATATATTTGAAGAGTAATTTTTAGTTATCACTTGAGTCTTCTTATGAATTGACGAACCGAGTTACAGCGCTCAGGTAATCATAAAAAGCATTAAAAGCAAAGCATTATAAACATACTTGATTTTGCATACCTACAGCAAATAAAAGTTTGTTTAAATGTTGGCGATTCCTCCGCAAAATGACTTAAACGTCATTTTATTCATGGTCTGACTACTCATTGATAAACGTGCCCATTTTTTCGTATGAAGAAAAAACTCTTTCATTTTCACGCTAAAAAAACTCATCTATTTCGGCATTGTGCTTAAAACTGCATGGTGTTTAATGCGGAAAAGATCAAAAATGGAAGAAGATAGTATTTTTTATATGTTATATAAGTGCTATTTTTGCGAAAAATGTCTAAAAGAAATTAATTCTCCCTGAGTATTGAGTGGAAATAAATATTTTGCACCAACCCATCTGAGTTTTTGAGTTATTAGCAAATAGCAACAGAAATGGAAGTTAAAAAGCGTTCGTTAAAAGAAATGGCGCTGCAGTTGGTTTCTATGGTGGGAAAATTTGATCTTCTAGAAACATATTCGTAGATTAATCAGCATATTATGTGTCGTAACCCTGTTTTCCAATAGAAAATGATTGATATTAGTGAAGGCAATTTTTTTAAACGATCAAAAGAAAACGTTGGAATTCTGAATCTGATGTGGCTCATACATTCGCGGTGGAACCTTCTATGCTATACCAGAGGACTTGCACACACGCGAAAATGGCTCGTCATTTTGCAAGACTAATAAGCAATGGCTTCAAGCTAAATGTACTATGGTTGAGAAACTGCCAGCTCCAATAATATTCCAAAATTAGATGCATGGTGACTGAGTTGCTTACGACAAGGCGAAATAACGAAAGTTACCGAGAACGGAGACGGTAGTGACGAGAAACTCTTTAGTAATGAAAAGTTACGACAGGGAGCTTTCCACGGAACACTTACTGCGCACTTACAGCATACTCCAGCGACGATAAATGGGACGATTGGTACTGCGGAAACATTCGGTAGCGCGCAGGTATGCAGCATTCTGTCGGTTGCCATGTACGGGACGGCCGTATGTTTTGCGTGTAATCATCGAATACGTTCCAAATGCGAATTTAAAAATGCAAGCTTTGCAAAGTTTTTAACGCAGAGCAGTTAAAAACTTTGTATCATCCATGTTTGACGCATTTCCTTAAAATCAACGCAAAAAAACAATCGCGGTAGACGCTAATATCGAAGTTCTTTTACTGTCTACTCTGCTGCCGATCTGCTTTGAAGTTCGCTGCCTATTGTGCAGGGTCTGAAACAAAAGAAAGCAAGTATTGCATCGTAGACTTGCGAAGTAAGCAGTGTAACAGACCGAATTGAAAAGCACTCATATAGTCTATGTGCAAATACTTAATAAATGACATATAAATAGGCCAAATAGGCTTCATATCTGCTTATATATTTGGTAGATATGAAGCCTGTTATCTGGTGAAATACCCGTGAAACATTTATGCATCAGATTCACAGGGAAAATCTTTGATCATTTATCACTATATTAAGGAGTTTAACATTTGAATTTATTAATGGTTTTTCGACAAGTTACGTCAACATCAAGGCCAAAATGACGACTTGCCTTTTCTTGTTTCTCGTGGTTAATTGCGGGAAGGGCAAGCGGGTCGAAAAGTCATCAGAGTGCGTGGACCAGGATTATATGCCCACGCTGGTCGTCCTGAGACCACCTTTGTGTTGAGTGAAAGCGTAAACGCTGAACCTCTCTTGGCAGCACCGGTGGGGTGGATGTAGGCGGTAAGTTTAAAAAGCGTTTGCAGTAATTTAATTCGAGATTTCGAAGAAGCTCTCATTTCTCCTAAACGACATTATTTTTTTAATTTCCTATGTTCGGCTACGTGGGAAGCTACTCGAGAGAGGTTTTTTGTGGCTTTTCGTGCTTCGTGTATTCCGGAAGTTTGCATCAATAATTTGAATGGCTTTCGTTTTCCGAGCTTCAGTGACTCTGTAAGTAGCCTCATTATGTTTTCTCGAACGATATTTTTCAATTTTGGACGATTTTAGTCTTTTGAATAATTCTGTTGAACACTTTGAAAGAATTCAACTCCCTTAGTTTTCTCCGTAAGCGTATTGTTGTGGTCCATATGTGTGTATATACGTCAGCATGGTACCACTATTTTCAACTTTTATACTCATATTAACTGGACATGAAGGAATTTTCAGGATGAAATCTTTTCTTTCTGATTTTTATATTTTTACACCCAACAGACACGGTGACCTAAAATTTATTTCCTGCAGCTCCCACACGCCAAAGTTTTTAATTGGAATATTTCCCATTAACATTAAGAGTTAATTCAATTCTGCAGTCCCTTGAACATCCACTTTGGAGTCTTAAGGGCCGTCGTATGATCCAACTCCCCTGATGCAGTATCCCCAGGACGGAAAATCTTCAATCTAATTGGTTGACTAGTCGAATGCTTCTCCATTTCTGGGTTTCCATCGCATAGGTTGCTTTTTTCAAACAACAGTTTCACCCATATTCCAACTGGCGTCTTCAGGTCGAAGTACCAGGGCATCATTTCGGAGGTAGGCGGGAGGTGTAAAGAGCGTTTTCAGTCATTTAATTAGATATTTCGGGGAAACTCTCATTTCTCCAAAACGACCTGAGGGCGATTCATTCATTCATTCATTCCAGTAGTCTACCGGTTAGAGTTAGGTTGTGATGAAAGTCAGAGAATATCCAACGAACTCTTACACGTGCCGTGCCCTTTCTACCTCTAGTATATCTTTCTTCATCTCAGCATAAGTCCTACCTTTCTCCATCCCGTCCATAAAACACATTCTCTTCCTTCCCCTTCCCCACTTACCCAACATCCTACCCTCTATCACGGCCTTCAGCAAACCATCGTCCCTCATGGTTTGCTGAAGGCCGTGATACCTGTAGAGGGTAGGATGTTGGGTAAGCGGGGAAGGGAGGCGATTTATATCTATAAAGGCGATTGATATCTAAAAAGCAACGATATTATCCTAGGTTAAATTAGGGAAGCCGTAAAAAATAAATAAAGCAAAGGATAACTTCAACCGCCTATCTAGTGCATGGAAGAGGATTTGGCGGGAAGACAAGAGCCAACAACAGAGCACGAAGGAAAACAGAAGGCCAATGTCAACGCGGTCGAAATCATACCCCGGTACTTCGACCTGAAGACTCCCGTTGAATTAGGGAAGAAACTGTCGTCTGAAAAAAGCAACCTACGCGGTGGAAACCCGGAAATGGAAAGTCATTCATATCTGAACGCCGCGGCAACCTATGATGGAATATTGTTTGACTAGTTGGCTGGTTATTTAGGAGAGGCGAATGAAAGGTCATTTGTGATATTAAGGACTGGTTCGCAGGTTGGTGAGGAAATATTATTTGGGGAATGGATGACGGGTGGAGAGAAACCCAGGGTCCGCGTTAGTCGGCTCATAGCTAAATTCCTCGTGGGGACCATATATTTACATCCCATCCGACGGACGGAGTACTAAATTCGAAGTGCTCTCTCCATATGGCACCCAAGCAAGGATTGGAGTCCCACTGAAAATTTGCGGATTACCGGGATTTAAAACCTAGCCCTTCGGGATGGGAAGCCGGTACTACAGTCACCGCACCGACCCAATCTCCTTTCCATCTTTAAGTCCTAAGAAAGATATCGTTAGTGAAGCTCCTACGTAATGCGAAATCCAAGGTTGGTGAGATTCTGTGACTCCAGTACATTCATCTTCCTCCGGGGCTGTCACGGGACCCATTCTCCATATTGCGATTTTTTCAAAGCGAAAGATTTTATATTTCGTATCCCCGAAAAAGTTATGATACCCTTGATTATAATGATGTGCGAAATCTCAAGTGAGATAAGAACCAATGGAGGATATGCAACAAATCTCCAGAATTATGTCACCTTACCTAACAATCACTCAATATCAAGGTATGCTGAAGATAGGAAAAGAAATTACTGCAATTCCACATAAAGATTTATTGTACGACCCGGGTTTTACCACAGTCCAGCATCATCAGGTACACTATTCAAAAAATGGTCACTATATATACAAAAATGTTGAAGGGGCGGAAAATGACGTATTTTTGTAAATATAGTGACCATTTTTGAATGCTGTAACTGATGATGCTGCACTGTGGTGAAACCCGGGTCGTACAACTAATGTTTCATGTGGAATTGCAGTACATTCTTTTCCTATCTTCATGATGGATAAATTCCACCATGGGTGCCTGAAGCCGTTACCTTATCAATTCATGCTGTTGTTTATTGAAATTTCCGCCAAGGGAAACTTCGTGGAGATATTTGCGAGCATATTAACCTTGATCCAGTGATCAACTCATTGCTCAAGTACCCCTCTTGCCAACGTGATCGCGTTAAAATTAACCTAGTGGTACACCTGTACCACCACAATGGTGAACACAATATTTACTTACCAATTTTTTTTATTTTAAAATTTTCATTGCCAAAATGAGTAGATATTTGCTCGAATCCTGCAAAAATGTTTGCTTTGATGTGGAATATATGGGACAGAAGTTGGTGCAACAGTTTTTACCTTTGAAATTTAACTATTTTAAGGTAGTTTTGAAACATATACGCGGGCAGCCAATGAGCATGCAAGCCATGAACACTGTCATCACCTTCTCCAGAATTTGTGAACTCGGATAGATAGACACCGGTAGATATCTGAGTATAATAAAATTCTTTGAAAGGCTGATTCCATAGGAACTGGTCCTTTTGAAGCAAGAAAATGGCTAAAATTTAAAGTAGAACGCGGTTTTTAGTCATTATTCTGTTGAGACATGATAGAAGGTGGATTGAGGTTAGTGATGCTACTATTACGCATTGTAATCAGTTTTCATATCTAGTCAGGACAAAAAATACAAACTTCCAGGAGCGTAGTCTTTCTATTAGGAGAGTCCTTGAATGGAGCCTTACCAATAAATATTTTAATTTAGAATAAATTTTTCCCATTTTTAATTTGGGCCATGTTTAGGGCCTAATAGCTCTTTTTTAATTATCAGAAAGGACCAAGCTTAATTTTACGGAACTGTCATGACGCAGGACTATACGAAGAACAAATATCCATTTATTTGTGGCATTCTACCACGCCATAACGTGGCAATATAAACTGGAAGGAAAAACATTTTCAACTTTTGCAACGTGAAGAAAGTGATATTTGGCGAGTTATTTTAGGCTGAGATTCTTAATTTTTACAGTTTTATCTTTAAAGAGCAAGAAGAAAATGTTTAGGTCCTTCAGTCAAACACACATAGATGAAATTACAATCGTCTGCAGTGCGTGCACCGGTATTAAAAATGGTACATGGAGAGGTTGCGCCGAACGTCGAATTATTAAGTGAAACGTTACGTTCCTAATGTGAAAGCCTTATCTTTTACTATAGCTGCCGGACTATCAGAACTTCTGGGTATTCTGCTAACGTCAATGCGCCGCGAAGCTTCATGGAAGTCCTAATTTCGAGGACAAGGCATTTATATTGTCGGAGAAAACGGAGTGCTCATTTATTCCGCAACACATAACTAATTACGTCAAAGGATGCTGCAGAAGGAATACTTTGTCTCCAGCCTCAGTTCGTATGTAATTTAAGATTAGTCATCGTTTGGGTTACAGCATAAAATAGATGAACACGAGTTTTTATGTCAATTAGGCTAACAGCTACGTTTCGGATGGCCATGACGTATGTTGAGAAATGGTTTTGAATCAGGTGGAATAATTAGGCGTACTTTAATTTGGCATCATTTCGCGCAACCGCAGCAAAAATTCGCGGATCATATTACTCTTCAATAAGACTCTCTTAAATTTTAGTTCTCTTCCGGAATATTTTCGGGGACATTATTTTGTTGGATACAAGAATTGTCTTTTTTTAAAGAGTTTTTCTTTTTTAAGTGAATAGATATGTGTGGTGGAAAACTCATATTCTTTTATAGACTCCTTCGCAACTTTTTACGTACCTAAATAGAAATCCTACCTCACTTTGTTGCTCCTTATATCCTATTTTTGAACAAATTCATCTTTAAAAAAAAACTAGAAAACGTTAGAAATAACGAAACGTTTTTTGTATCTTTTCCCATCGGAGTTGAAATCTCAGGGCGATCGTCATTTGGTTGCCTTTGGATGAACGAAGACCTTTTTTGTTTCCATAAATTCAAATGCTACTTTCACTCTCTCCTCAACTTCATCAAATTTTGGCGAATAAAAAAAGAAGCCATCACAGCCGTTTCACGTGAGTCATCATGCCATCAAAAGGAAAATATTCTCCCTCTGACGCACGCAAAAAAAAAGGGAGAGAGCAGCTTTTGTTTCGCGGGCCCTTCCCATCGACCCTTCCGTTCTCCTGGCCACCCGAGCTACAACCTCATCCGCCGTCGGTGAGCATCACAGCAGCGTCAACGCCTGACACGGAAGATGAGAGAGGGTCTGGAGTTTCCATATTTTTTTTTACTGGCGCGATTCCATCTGCCGCCGAACCCCTGAAGCGGCGAGAGACCAGACCCTCCCACACACAAACACACACACACCCCTGTATCCGATCCGACGGAAGTGGATGTGGCGAGGCACGTGCAAAGTATGTGTATATAAAAAAATACGTGGCTCGAAATTCGGGAATCGGGAGAGGTGCGGATGATGATGAGGAGGAAGAAGGACGGGAAGTGCCTGCGTGTGGTGGTGGTGGTGGTGTGCTAGCGCGGAGCGGCAGGATGAAATTGCCAGAGGCGCGGGAAGGTATGGATGCCGGAGGAGGGATTGGGTTGGTGCTGGTGGCAGTGTGTGGGGGCAACTGTGTTTTGGGATGTTTTGGAATGTCACGGAAACGAGAAAGCCATTGTCCTCCCGGAATGGTGGAGGGAGGAGACCGCTCCGACGCTTTGGATGTGTCGATGTGGCGCATGCGTCCGCGACAAATGAAGTTCGAACGGCGAGGGCGCACACAAAAGGGAAGTGAATAACTTCCAGGGGACGGCGAAGAGGGGACGACGACGAAAGGGGGAATCGCTCGCGGCTCGTAAACGCCGCTTCGGCGCGACGACCGGTTACAAATGGACGTCTGCTTCATTTGATCTCTTCCTGCAATTTGGCGCGTTAGCTGTTTAAAACGGAACCCGCGCGGTGGCTGCTAATTTCTGACAATCCGGCGTTTCCATGGTGATGGGCGCCGATGGCAAACAGTCAAATCAGTTGCGACTGGTTAATGAAGTCCTCGAAGCGGTCTCGTAATCACCACTTGGCTCTGCTCGGGCAGAAACTTGAGAAATTTTGTTACACTGCAAGCGATCCGTTTGTCTATGAACTTAACCATCATTAGTGCATTTTTCTTTTTGTTATAATTGTATCTAGAGATACGTCAGCAAGCACAGTGCGTTTTAACGTCATTTAGTACTTCCATGAAAGAATGGTTTTGACGACACCTAATTTTAAAGTTTAAGCATTAGATTTTAGTCGTAGAAAGCAGTGACCGCAAATTAATCTTATAAGTCACCGTGCACAGCACTATTTTTAATGTAATGTAATAGGGCCGAACTTATTCTATCCTTGATGGTTTATGAAGTAGCTCTAACTCCACGGAATGAGGGAAAACAATTATATACACTCGGAAATTCAATGAAAGTGACACCGTTAATTTTATGTATGCCCTCTATAAGCAATTATTTTTTTAAAGGTTCTGCGTGGTCTGTTTTGGCGGAAATAGTTTTGATATGATAGTAGAGGCCTAACCCAGACGATGAATCGAATAGTAAAGATAATTACCAAATAACGTTGGTTCTTATTTTTCCAGGGCCTTGATTGGTGATTATCCTTTCCATTTTCCGGGACTTCACCACGTGTATTGGCTGGGATTAGTTTTACTGGTTGGAACACTATAGAAACTGTTGTCATCGAATAATAAGAGAGATCAATCGATAATTACCAAGCCCTATCATCAACATAATCTTATCCTTGAACTTACACCAAATTTAAAACAATCAACTTTTTAAACCCATCCCAAGTTTAAATCTCGTCTGAGTTTTTTTTCAGTTTTTGTTTCTGTCTTTTTTGCTTTGAAAGCGAATCGTACTTCAACAGGATTATATTTATTACCCCTAATATGCAACATACATATCTTACTACCACTGGTTTTTGGGGTCGTTCTAAATCACTCATTTTACAAGTGAAAGGTCATCGTGATTATTCTTACTAAAAAAGCGTCGATGGAACAGCGACCACCGGTGGAAGAACATTATGGCGGAGAACGTCAACATTAGGTTGGGACATTCGATTTCAACTCGCAATAAAATTATAGGAAATTATCTTCGTTAGATTGAGGGAACTCTCATCCCTAACTGGAAGCCTTTCGGTAATATCATACAAAATTATAACCATTACGTGTTTTTTAATCATACCTAATATAAAAGATACAGTTTCCGGCGTAATTCGGTGGAAATCACTTGAAAATGGCACTACGTGCCGAAACCATGGTCGGTTGAAATAAACAAGTGTGGAAATAGACAGGTGAATTCATTATGTTTAATACCTAATATAAGAGATTTTTTATGACAAGATGATTAGGGTGAATAGTTTCTTTTTCAGTGAATGAGAGGCTTATTGAATTTGGTGCAGCCACGTGTACCGGTCGATAATGCACTGAGTTTAAGAAGTTGTGTTTCATTTAAACGTTAATCCTCCCCTGATTTCAGACGTGAAAAAAAGGGCAATGTTACAAAACCACGACCTACTCGAGAGGAGAAAAGCTGCTCGCAAAACATTTTCTCTCGAGCGGGTTTACACATAACTCCTCCGTGGAGCAGGGGATCCGTTAACGGGGAAACTTTCCATCCACGCCCGCCCACGCCCCACCGACCGACAAGAAGTCTCGAGAGAAGACGAGAAACTGCAACGCTAAATGAAGAGAAGTGGCGAATGGAAGGGGGAGGGATGATTGAAGAAGGGATCCGAAGTGGCAAAGGGCCATTCAAGTATTACGTAAGGTGATTTTGGAAACTTTTTGACCTCACTTTAAAGACAACGTAAGATTTCATGACCCCCCCCCCACTCTCCCTTCCCAATCTTACGTAAGTTGTCATACATTTTTGGAACCATTCACATAGATAATAATACATGGACTGTTCCATGTCCAAGTGTGAAAAAATTCAACTCAACCCCTTCTGGTTTTTATTTTTTTTACAAAATCATAGGCCCTTTCGAGAAATGTAGAAATGTGAATTTTTAATCAGATATCGATTAACGATTTTCGATATTTCACGATTAACGGAAGGCGCGACTCGCAAAACACTAGATCTTCACAAATATCCGATGTCGCCAAACTAATGAACTCAAGAAGTGGACTATAAACTTTTTCTATAGTTTAGCATAAATTCAGGTGTACTTCCGCAGCAGCGGTAATCTTACATTCGTAAGAATTTTTCGTCCGATGATAATGTAAAAAGTTGATAAAAATACGAATTCAGAAGTGACATATCTTTCTTAAGACTGACTCAGACCCCTTCACCCCCTACGTAAGACAACGTAAGAAAAGCTCAACCCCCCTCCCTTCCCAAAACTTCCTACGTAATACTTGACTGGCCCCGAGGTCAAATGGTGCACTGCTCTGCACGGGGGGGGTGGAAAAGGAAAGGGGGCAGACCAGGGGGCTGACGAGGGGGCGATTGGTGGTGACGGCGGGGGCACGCAAGGTGGCCTGTCAGAGGGTGGCGATGTGTAGGCATCTCGGGAAATGAAGGGGGTTGGGGATATTGGAGCGGGGGTGGTAGAAGCAGTGGGGGCGGGGGTGTTGCGTGACGCATGGGGGGGGGGGGGCAGAAGGGAGGGGTTGGATCGTCGAGGATTTGCGGTGGATTTGCGTTGCCATGGCAGCGATCCCCATTAAAAGAAACGTCTGGATCCCTTCCCGTGTTCCCCGACGCGGTTCCTTGGCGGCTTAAGGAGCACTACCTACACCACATCCTCTTTCACTTCCCGCTCCACCCAACCGACGTCACCCACGCTCCTCCCCCGCACCCGCCCGAGTGCTCTGTAAGGAGGTATCCAAAGGGGGGGAGTAGTGTAAGGGAGGGTAAGGAGGAGAGTGAGTTGAGGAGGACGAAAAAGACGGGCTGAAGAGGATTGCCCCTTCCCTTGATGGAGTGGTGGAGGAATTTTCGAGACGTTGCCTCCGAGGGAGCAACCCCTCTCTAGATTTTACGGAATGAGGTGCGGACATCGGCTTCAGCTCTCCAGGAGAGTACATGCATGCATGCCCTTCAATCAATTCCCTCCGTGGAACAAGCACCCAAAAACTTCCTCGTGGGGAAATGAGTGGCTTAATAATTTTTGTACACACTTATCCCGTGAGAACTAATGAGAGAAGTGCCTTGTGAAAGAAAAATGAATAATTTTTGTTTATCTTCCAACCATTGCGATTACACGGTACGCAGTCACGTACACGGGTGAAAAGAGGGTGAACATCGCCATGATTTCGCCGAAATTAGCTTTGAATTAAGGTGGTTCCACCGTGAAATGACTTAAATGTTAATTTATTCATATTCTGTCTACTTGTAGAAAACTTTGTCCTCTATCTGATATGAACAACAAAATAATACCTTTCCACGCTATTTTATTCTATAATTAAACTTAAAATTGCATGGTGTCCAATGCGGGTAATGCGAATGAGAGAAACACGGGGAAAAATAGTATTTTTCAATAAAATATACATGCCATTTTTACAGAAAACTATTTATAAGAAGGAAATAATCCAGAGAAATTGAATAAAAATAAAATATAGGCATCTTACCACCTTATTTTTTTAGTTATTGAAGAATTAATGCGTAATTGAAGTCAAAATGCGATAATTCGTAGGAAATGGAGCTATAGCCGTCTCCTATGGCTGGAAAAAGTGCTCATTTAAAATACATTAGTACAATAATCTGCATATTTTGTACCTTACTTTTGGGTTTCTATAGGTATCGCATTTCATCAGCGAAAGCAGGATTTTTTTGGACAAAATTTAAAAAATGTGGAATTTAATATTTGTTTTGACTCACACAGTCACGGTGGAACCTCCTTAAGATGGTTTGGTGATGTAACTGGCTAACACACCTGACCGGCAATTTGGAGATCCTGGTTCGAATCCTGGTCAAGTCAAATGATATTTCCATGGTGAATTTCATCTTTTTTGTTGTAAATGTTTGCCTACTTGATTATGATTGTTCAGGCTGCCAAATAAATCCTAATTCCTTTCAAGACCTTCCTACCTGACAGTGAAACACTCATTTACACGTTTCCTTCGGAAAGGAGATTTGATTCTTTTGAGTACCGGCACTAAACATTTTGAAAAGATTCCCATTTTGGAACAGTGAAAGATTTAAGAGTAATGTCAGGAAACAGATTCTTGTTTTAATTTCTTGGGAGTCAAATCTAAACAATAAAAACTTTGTCACCGTCGATCTACCTAGTCTGGGCCTAAAATAACGCCCCACACAATACCTGACAACAGATATTTTAAGCGCCTTAGTAAAAGAGTTGTGCTATTGCACTGATTTATATTTCCAAAATGGATAAAGTTTCAACATTCCTCGATTTAATGACTTAATCAATCAATTGTATTGGCTACAATGAATGAAATCAGACTACATTTTTATGGCATTCCTTGAAGTTACTCTTATATTGAATTCAGTGTATTTATGTCGAATTCCCTCACATCCTTATGGCTCAGTTTCAGATCCAGAAGTTGGCCAACTTCCGGTGACACTCGGATGCTACTCGTTGGATGAGTCTTAAAACTATACTCTTAGGTTCCAAACTTCAGAGAAGGCGTTTGTCAGCCTGGCCTTCTTACCTCAAACGCAGCCCTGCTTATTAGCCAGCTGAGCATGAATTGACCAGTTTTCAATGGCCTCTAGAAGAAGCCACTAATCAAAAGATGTCAACCGGTACTAATTAGGATGTATCAATTTTCACCGTGAATTTCCGACGGTCCATCGAGCATGCTTTCTCCCAAATGAGAGTGCCAAGCGTTCAAAAAAGGGAGTCGGCGATAAGGAAACTACAATTACGCCGCATTCTGTCCGAAAGTAAAGCAATCAAGATATCCCGATCGGAATTCGTTGTAGAATTGATTCGAGAGCGCATACACGCCCTTTTCATTGCTAATGGAAAATATTGATGGCGTCCTTCCCGCCCTCCTCCGCCACTCCAACATCAATCTTGGTTCCCGTCTCTGCCGCCACCTCTCGCGGACCGAGTGCGCCCTCGTCGGCTGAGTCTGTAGTCTCTGTGGCAGCGATCGCAATTCTTTTTTTATATTTTTTTTAACTAAGTCGCTCGAATGTTCACTCGATATCGAAAAACACAAACAAAAGCGAACGAATCGTCCCAGCGAATTGGGTTACTGCCAATTTTTGGGAGTTTCTCTTTCCCTCGATAAAGCGGACGCGGGGATTTTTTTGCGTGCATCTTGATTTACTCGCAGTCGCGCTATTGTAACTTCATTTTTTTTGTGCACCGAATTGAAATCTAAGTTGAATTGGAAGCAGTTATCGATGTACAAGAATTCCATTAATTGCCCTGTCCCTACCGTTCCGCAGAAACCCTTCCAGTTTTCGAAGTGGCATAATGATTCTGACTCGAACCTTCTGCAAGATAAATCGATACGCACTTGATTGCCATGCAGTTCTTTTCACCGTCACTAAAATCTATATCTGCTTTTAAAATGTCAACTGTTTTATTTAAATTCTCATGGTCAAGCGGTGAGAAAGGTATAAAATGGTCAATTATGCTCAGAACAGGCCATCAATTAAAAATTGTGGAATTGGTCTGAAATAGCGATTACACCAATCAATCCCCTTCACGAGCAATGAGAATCTATACCACTATGGCCAAAGTGTTTTTCTTCCAAACTTGGGTTTAGTCCATGACGTTCTTTGATTTTTCCCGAAGGTAATGACTTAACGTGGTTTCACTCAACTTAAGAGAATTCGACGAAACTTGCTGAAAGCATTACGTATGTTGTCTTAAATCTACCTGATTTTTTTCAGAATTATTTACCGCAGATTACTTAAGATATTTGAACGAGAAGTGGACAAAAAATTACATGGGTTCTTACGGGAACACAAGGTACGAGTAGCTTAATTCATCAAAAAGAACCTTTTTCTGGTTAAGATAAGAAAAACAAAAATTATAAAAATAAAGTATATCAAATGATTTTCATACATTATTCTATTGATGGTTTAAATTATTTTTGTTTGTCTTATTCTTAACTATAAAACGTTCTTTTCGATGAATAAAGCTAGTCGCACCTCGCGTTTCCATAAGAACCCATGTAATTTCAGGCCCACTTCCACATCAAATATCCTAAGAAATCAGCGGTAAATAATTTTGAAAAAATTCAGGTAGCTTTAGGAAAACATAATGCTTCCAGCACGTTTCGTCGAATTCCCTTAAGTTGAGTGTAACCACCGAACGTCCTTAACTTCTACTATGACCATATCTATTTTTCTCCAAATTTACTACTATATGTACCGGATGATGTAGACATTTATTTCATTTGGAGACCTTTTAAAATCAATTGTGTCTAGTGAAGCATAGTGAAAAATTGTGTTAAACGTTGTAAAATTCGACCGGTGGTACTCTCCACTATTGGTTTCTATTAAAACCCAATATTGATTCAAATTAAAATCATTAGAACACAATACCACCACACCTTAAATGTTTTTCGTTCCAGTGGCCTTTTTCCATCAAACAAGTTAGATTAATGATGCTTTCCCATGAATCGATGTCAACATTCAACGCCATGGCTCAAATTACCCGATTACAGAAGAGTGTTCTTTATAGAATGGACAATAAAATACCTCATAAACATAAAGTATATCTCTTGGAAATCCAGGTTTTCATGTTTAAAAAAGCGATTATTCGTTTTATATTTTTCATGGAATTATTTCTGGGGCATTATTGGATATGATGATTCTTTTTCATCCACTTTTCCTTTTTTTTTCTTTTTTTTATAAAAAAATACTCAGGAACCATCATTTTGGTGGATAAAATGAAGTGAAATTCATTGGGAGATATTTTACCGGAAGAATGTAATTTTTATTTCTGTCTTTCGAGTTACGTCCTTCTTAATAAATCCCTTGGATTACCTTCTTATTTAGGAACCATTGCCTTATATCCACGTACATAATTATTCCATTACAGGGAAGTGGGGAAACGTGTTAGCCTTGTACATACTGATTTATTATCCCAAGGGGATGTGGATTGATTTCATTTGAAACAATATTTCGGTGGTTTGAGCGAGATAGTTCCCTAGTCATAGTGGAGACCATAATCAAATTTTATTCTTTGATTTCAGCGTCTGTAAGAAGTACGAAATAAATATTTTTATATTATTGGCGCTAATATATAGTTATATATACCCAAAAAATCTCAGTAATTAATTAAATAAAGCAACATAAATGTCTAACTTGTCTCATTTTTTCCCGCCGAACGGCTGAAAACCCTTCAAAACAGCAGGTTTTTTTGCGATTCTGTAAAAGTTACTGTGGTGACTAATAGATTATTTTTTATAAATAGATGAGAAAATATGCAATCTATACAGCGTTAGTTTTTTGACTAAATCTAAGTGTTATAAGTTCCTATTTCCTTCAATATTCTCCTTCTGGAGCGCTCAGTCATAATTTATCCCATGTAAAACAGCTTATATTTTTAGGCAAATTGCTCTAAAAGTAGTTCGGCAAGGGGTTGATATTTTGATATATTGGAAATATGAGAGTTGTTTCTTTAAAATGAGGCCAAATTCATCAAATTCTAGGTGGAGTGATTTTTCGCTCAAACTACCTTAAACGCATTAAAATTCATGTGTTGAGACGCTATCCTTCGATTATCCATTCTACTTCTTTCGACGCATAATAAGAACTAAAACGATGCAATTTTCCACAGATTCTTTGGATGCAGTGTTGCGGCAAAACCGTAAAAATAGCGTTGTTATTAGTATTTTAGGGGAAATACTAAGCTTGTGTCAGAAAAGAGAATGAGTTTATGAAACTGTTATCATTATTATAGCGTCAAAAGTTGTTATTTCCGACTACAGAGGAGCGAATGGAAAAATACAATAGAGCGCATAGTTAGACGTGTAGAACTGATTTCATCAATACTAATTTCTATGACCTATTTCTATTGGTAGTATGAACCTATATCTATATGTCTCTCTCTGTCCCTTCGAAACACAGTCTCTCCCTGTTCTAGTCATCTATATTTTTTATCCCATTCCCTCCTGTGACAGCCAAACTATTATCGTCTCATTACCTTGCTCCTGGCTCTAGTTTTCTGCCTGCTTCACTTTTTAGAATTAATGATAAAACAAAAATTTTAGTGACGGAAAATACAATGATAAACTGATGAATGACGGTCCTGTAATGCTTATTGTGACGCAATGCGTTTCCTCCAGGCGAGGACTTAGGGACAAAAGCCGCACAATTTGCGCTCCCGCAAGGTTTTTCTCGTAAAAATAAGGAATGTATGAACTATAGAATTCCCATCGAGGATAACAAAGGAGAATTTACTTTTTCATTCCAATCCGGTTACGAAAATACCCTACAAGACGTTACTTGCTGCTGATATTGATAGGAAAAGCTAGGACAATGATAAATATTTAACTAATGAAGAAAATCCACTGCTTCAGGCTCTACTTTGTAGAAACCTTTAATATTCATTTCATTAAATTTTGTACTTTTCTATACTTTCTTTTTTTTGAAACGCGTAGTGTTTTTAAAAAATAAAAAGTGTAGAAAAGTACAAAACTTTATTGAAATGAATATTAACTAATGAAGCTTTAGGTAAGCTTAATTTAGTACTTGTGCAGAACTTGTGGGGCTAATGCCAGTTACTGGAGGAAAAATACTATTACCCAAGATTATATTTTATATAAATTTAAAATTAACGCCTATCTGTATAAATTATACAAATATTACCTAATCCATTAGAATTTTCCCGAAAAATAGTTTAAATAGTATTGGGTAAACACCCATGTGAAGGAATTTACCAAAAAACCCAATAAAAATTGGAAAGGTTTCAACGATTTTGGGCCTTTAAGTAATTAATTTCTACAAATTATTTTCCAATTTGATTTAAATAATAGTCCAATAGCTTTTCTAATGCCATATTAGCGCCTTTCAAATGTAAAAGACGGGGTATAGCCGCTTTGAACGGCATCAACTCCTTACCTTCGCATAAATGCCTGGCATCTTATGTCAGTATTTAACACTTTTTCATAAGTTTTTCTTTAATGAATTAATTTATTAATTCTTCACCAAACCTGTCATTATTTAAAATACAATAATCTCCATGAGTAGTCTACCAAATACATATCCTAACTATCTCGAGTGATCTGCTTAATTCATATCCCAATTGCCATCACTAGTAGCCGGTGGACGGCAAGACCTATCCAGGAACTGCACCTTTAGATAGGCCATGAACACAAGGAGATATGATACCTATTACCTGAACTAGTTCTTAACAAAACACTTATACTTCGAAGTGTATCTCCACAAATTGAGGAGAAATGATCGATACTTCAAAGTGGAGCGAAATGATGCATAAAATTTCCCAATCATTACGATTTCACAAATGATGTGGTACACAGTCACACGCACGGGTGCGAATATATGCAAATAAAAAAGGTGTAATGATACTGGGAGATTCGGGCTCGAATCCCGGTCAATTCAAATTATTTTTTTCGTGACGAATTCCTTCTCTTTGGTGCGCACATTCTTTGTTTGTGGGCGACATGAAAGAGACGAGCTAATATCCACTACTTGAAGTTACCCCGGAGACGGTAGTGGGAGATATGCTACAGGACGACGCATGGCTTGTCGTGAAGGAGTTCTTAGAGTCCTAGGGCGGAAGTATGAGTGGGGATGCCTAATGGATCCATAGTGCTTTTAAACAACGAGTGAAGAAGCCCGTTTGGGGGGGGAATAAAACCCGCGGCCCTGGCAGAAACAGTAAGAAAACGACCACGTTCTAGGACTAACCGTGGTCGGTCCATTGGGGTTTAACGGGTATTTACAGTCTGAACTGCATGAGTAACCACTATATTGGGTGATTTTCACCAAACGTTCTCAGATGGGTTCCCCGTGCGTAATGTCGCTAAGCTGTCATTCGTCTACTGCCGGACTATATTTTAGCATCCTTCACGCGCTTTCAGAGGTTGTATCGTTCCTGAAGCCCCTGGAAATTATTCTTCACTTGAACCTAAGCCCACAAAAGAGGAAGAAAGATGCATCAACTCCAAATCACCCTCAGTTGAACACTTTCGACCGTCTACAGCACAGTGGACCGCCATGCGACGCAGCCAGCATCCCCTATTGATTTATGTTATTGGGATTCCAAAAAGTCAAAAGGATTTTCAGGTGACGAGGATTCCGCATTCGTTACAGATCGTATCATGAGGCCAGTTTTACATATTATCCAGAATGTCGATCGTCATTTTTATTTTGCTCGGAAGCCATGCTAACATCAGTCAGATTGGTGGATTTCTTAGTTTGCGTTTTGATTTTTCAAGGCGTTTTCAACGATTTCTTGGCCTGCCATTCTCACTTGAGTTACAACAAAAAAACATTAATTTATTTTTCCATACCTACCTAACGAGTGGTGCCTTGCTTGGCTCACAATGGTTCATTTCCTAAAAAAAGTGGGACAAAAATCATTTCTGCAAAATGGTAAGGTAAAACAGAAGCATAAATATTCGTAAAACCAATAAACCAAGGAATAAAAAAAGTGACATCCGAAACCCGGGGATCCTTATATTTTCGATTTGATAACACCGCAAAGTTGAGTGTTGGACGAGAGACACGCGAGCCATTTCATTCTCTATGTGAAGAAGCAATTGAGCGGACGAGTGGGTGAAGAAACGCTGCATTTGAAGTTTCTTGCACAGATCACGTCAAGCAAGGTATACTTCATTAAAATCTAGTGATTTACTGCCTAATGGCTTGTTTAGTTATCGATTTTTGACCTCAAAATTAGATCCCTGCAAAGCGCATATTTTTTTATAAAAATTATTTAAGAACATCTATCTTATATATACTTTTTATTTTGTGAGGAAAAAGCATGGGATGAATTTGCGAAGGACATAGTAAAGCCAAACTTTATGGGGAAAAATGATCACCAGTTGAAGATAAAGCGCCGATCGCAAAGGAGAAATGTAAAACAGTTCTCCTTCTTGAGCGGGACCCTACGGGACAGGAACGACCTGCCAGCAAAGCTATTTCGGCCCTTCCCAAAAAAATAAATTATTTTTAAAAATAATTTATTTTTTTGGGAAGTTACAGGGTTTTTTTTACAGGTTACACATTTTTTTGGTAGGTTACAGAAGTAAAAGTCTATCAAGGTTTCTTCTTTTTTACCTGGCTGTTTTTATTGTTACCACCAGGCCAATGACTTACTTGTAATTGTTTGATAATAATAATAATATACCCAACTATATGTATTCCGTATTATTCCACCGATGGCCCTACCATCAATGCTTTACCAAACTTCTATTCATCGAAATAAATCAAGATGACGCGGCGTCGTCATGTTACCCATTATTAATTAACATCAAGAGTGATAATTCAGCGATACTCAGATGAAACCTCACCGCGCATCCTTTGGCCAGCCAATGTCTCCCCTTTCTCTTGCCGTCTTCCCGAGCACATCTCAACAAACCCTCCTCTTCGCCACACTCACCCTCTGCCTAATCCCACCTTAATCTTCTTCATCTCTCCCTTCCCCTTCCGAAGTCTTCCCTCAGCCGACCGGCGCCGCTCACGAGGACATTTATTGGATTAGCTATAAGGGGTGGGAAAAAGGAAAAAACTCCATCCCAGAGACTCGTGTTCTCCCTCTCTTTCTCTTTTTATGGATTTTCCTTTCGGTTCCTCGAATTAATGACACAAACTCACACAGCTCCAATTAGTATGCCGCCTCGCGTTTCGCTTTTTCCTTACGCAGTTTGAGGGGGTGTGGGAGGGAAGAGAGTGCGGACTATAGGGGGCGTAAAAAGGGGGTGGACAGATTCTGAGGAAGGACGTTAAGGGAAAAGGGTTGGTTAATTGGGAAAAGAAATCCGTTAATTTAAAAGGGTGCGGCCCCACCCACCCCACCTCAGGCTGGGTGAGCTGTAGCGTTTGCCTCGGGAGTTAACCCTCTAAAGGAATGTCGGTGTCAGCGAAACCTCTCTGGAAGGGCTTTGGGGTGAATGAGGTGTTTATCTCCCTCCGCCCCTTTCTTGAGCCGAGTGGAGCGCCGCCGTCCCCCACTGTGTTCCAGTCGGTCGAGTGTTCTCGTCGCTTAGCGCTCCCTCCTTGCCGCGATGGAATTTGAGGGAACACAGCACACCCACACACTCTCTTCCTTCCTCCGCTTTCAATTTGTTTCCTCCAACGGAATCGCTCGCGTGAATTCAATTCCTGCCCTCCGAGGTCATCCCGACCTGCGAACTCCACTTTACAACACTTGAGAGCGACTGTTTGCGTGATGTCCGCCTTAAACATAAATGCGTAAAATTCAAATTGATTTTTTTTCAAAGAGGCATTTTACTTTGGCCCGTTTGAATCCTCAAGGGTTCTCCAGGAATCAAAAGATTTTATCACCCTCCCCCTCTTTTCGCTCTTCTCATGTTTGAAGTCATTCTGTGCTTTTCATTCGTTTTACACCGCTGCCCATTTCACAACACGTGGTGACGGTGCACTTCACTTCCCATGAATATACATATGGATCTAAATCTTCGGCACCACTGGACGGGCAAAGGTGTTGCCTAGCCTTCCACAAAAGATAGGTCGCGCTGCAGTCGGCATGGTTCCCATTCTGTCAAAAATGGCCGGTTTAATTGGGAGGCCAATTCCGGTACCTTTATTTCCAGCATCTCCATTTGAATCACGGCCTTTCCTTCGGCATGGTTCGCTTGTGTGTGTCAAATATGGCCGGAGTTAATAGGGAGGTCAATTCCGGTACCTTTATTTCCAGTATCTCCATTTGAATCACGGCCTTTCCTTAGTAGAGCCACCTTCTCTAGAGTGGCGGCGCTACAATCTGCTTGGTCTTGATTTTTCTGTTCATGCGGAATGTTTGGCAACACCCACTGGTGGCAAGTTTATGATCCATATGTATATTCATGTCCCTTCCAATCCTTTCAGAACAGTCAGTCGTGGGATCACAGTTCCTTCTTTCACGTTGTCCTTATCGCTATTCTAAACGCAAACTGCTTTCGAAGAGCACAGCTACCGCCCTAAGAACGCACTCCATCATTTAAAACTTGTGATTTAAAGCATCTGACAAACATTTTAAGAATGATGATCTCGTTTTCGCTCTCATTAGCGCTATTGAATAAAATCTTCTTTCAATTTATTGACGTTTGGTCAATTAAAATTCCTTTATTTCTCTGCCAACGTTTCGGCAAATTTATGGCCATCCTCAGGGCTAATTGAAAACCATAAAACAAAATTATCAACATAAAAGGGTGGAAAAAGAAAATTATAACAATTGTTATAACAACTTTGGTGATAATTGCACTGTACATTTTTTTTATCGGGTACACTAATTTAACAAATATCAACAAAGCTGTGAAATTTTAATTACACTAAAATGATATTAAATTAATGTTTGCTGTAATCTGATGTGTTCTCTTGTTGCCAAGAAACTGCTTATATTTACCCTGTAAATTGAAATGGTTGACATCATTTTAGTGTAATTAAAATTTCACAGGTTTGTTGATATATTTTAATTTAGTGTACTATATAAAAAAATTGTACAGTGTAGTTATCACCAAATTTGTTATAACCATTGTTATTTTTCTGTTTCTACCTGTTTCTGTTGTTAATTTAGTTTTATGGTTTTCAATTAGCCTTGAGGATGGCAATAAATTTGCCCAAACGTTGGTAATGAAACAAAGGAATTTTAATTGACCATACTTCAATAAATTAAAAGAAAAGATTATTTATATGTGGTCAATAAATATATTAGCTATTGAAAACACCTATCACGCAAGCGCACGCGTTATGCCATGATCGCGCCCCAGAGCACTAGGCAGCGCGCTTCAAAACAAATCGGGATCAGAGTTGTTTTAGTGCTATATAGCTATATAATATATATTATTTTTACTATAATGTTGATTAAACATAATATTATAATATATATGCTGCTATATAATAAATATCATATTTCATTCATTCATTTGTTTTCTGCTCCAGATGGCAGGTTTCCTCATGGGCTCTTCCTCCACTCCACTTTTCTCTCAGAAGGAGAACTTAAACTTATATTATAAGAGAATTAAAATAATCGCATCCGAGATTTTTGTCATCTGTTTGGTTTCTAGGCTCCCGCCAAACCATAGGCACGGCAAAAGCCATAGTTCGTTTCTTATTTTGCAGCCATTCTCGCAGTGTAACTGAACAAGCGTTGAAACATATATATGTGAAGTCCATGACTTATCCTGGTCCCCTACCTTCATACCGAAATAATAGTGATAGGCAGTCTTCACAAGAGGCGTCAGCTTGCGTTTTTGTGACGAAAATGTTATTTCATCACAAATGTAACAAAAATTATACACTTTATTTACACATTTTCGTGGCATTTTGACGAATTGTTCACTTGACATTTTAAAAGCACTCCCAAACCAGCAGCAGAAACAATATGAAATTCACAGTCACAGCAACAACATCTGTGTTTATAACTTACAAGCAGCTGAAGAACATTTGTGTTTTGTTATTTGACAGGTGAGTCAACTCCCAAAACAAAATATCTCCCTAAAATCCCCCAAACGGAAAATGTTGACTCTAAAAAATGAAATGTCACTTAATCTCCTAAGCAAGAGCTAATCAGTCATTTTTAAATTCAGCATAAGAATTAACTATTTTTAGCCCAAAAATTTTTCATTGTTGGGCAGTGTTATTTGTAAAAAATTCGGCCGTGACTATTACGAACTTACAGTGTTACTTTACTGGCTGGTTAACAAATGTTTTGCCGGCACATGTCATTCAATTCATCGTATTTCATGTGCCCTGAAGTATGCTGACATGTTCCGAACTGGGCAAACTTAAACGTCTTGTATGGAAGGCTCCCTTAGAATTTAACTTCTAGACATACGCGATGCTAGTTGAAGGTAGAGTGAGGTAACGTGGAGATTCTTCGAGAAAAAGAATGCACAACATCTATCTCTAATCCATTCATAATCTTTTAAATGATAAAGATGGTATTTAAAAACAAGTTAGGTTTTCTAATCGGAAAAAGCAACGGTTAAAGCTATTTTAATAAGATTTCCCAAACTCTGTTTCGGAGTAATTTTTTTTCAGTTCATACAACATGGAACTAAAACTATTAATTCAGCTCATAAATGTATTATTTACATTATTTCATTTCAGGGCCAGGAAAGAAATAATGATGTATTAGTGGCGCTGGTATTTAAAGTAATTCGAAAAAATAAAATGGGAAGTAAATGGGTTGCATGCTTGAATAAATAGAAACTAATAAAATGAAAAAGTTGCCGTCAGTGTTCAACATCCATTTTCATATCGTCAGTAGTATATATATTTTAGTCTTTCTGTACCACTATCCGCTGAATACCTAAATTGAATTTATAAAGATATCTTTTTTTATCTAGGTAACGTCCGGGAAATATTTTCGGCTAGTGGATAATTTTATGCTGTAATTGAATCATGGGGATTTCTGGCGGCATATGTTCTCTTTTATTGTGGGATTAATGAATGCATAGCAGTTGGATACACCACATTTAGTGAGCTTTTGTAACTAATATGACTGCATTCCTCTGTAAATATTCCATGCAATTGCCGTGATCCGAATTTGTATCACCTTGGTGATTTTCCGAACTTCGATGGGAGGAAAATCGAGCAGATTTGGTTTTCAGAAATAACTGTCGTCACAATTTTTCAATTAAGCCGATCCGAATCGGGATAGAACATCGAAACGGTGATTTTTAAGCGGCCGTCCGCTGGGAATAGCAAGCGGAAACAATACCGCGTGTTAAAATGGAAAATGAGTATATCTGGTATTTTTTCGTAAATCCTTTGCTCCATGACCCACTTTTGAAATGCCAGTTACGTCGATGTAACCGCACTTATTTTTGCCAGAAATAGATGATGCTTGCAATGTAGCGAAGAAATACGGCGACGGAGGTTTTTATCCATGTTTATTTTTTTGGCTTCCCTGGGACGGATGGACCACAGACGAAATTTAAAAACGACCACCGTGATACACAAATATCCTTTGGATTCATTATTTTTGCGAAAAATCCATATTTATATCTTTCTGGTTAATTGGAAACTCCCACGCTCTCTGCGTCCCTTTTCATTTTATTATTTTTTTTAGCGATAGGGGAGCGTTTGGGCGATGGAGGGGATTGAGAGAAGCCGGCAGAGCTGATCCGCGGGTATTTCGAATCGCGTTTAACCGCCCCTTGTCCAAACCCTTCCCTTGCGCGGCACCACGCATCCCAGATCCGGTGTCCGTCCAAATTTAGATTCCATGCGGGGATAGATTCATTCTCATTCACTGGCCTTCCTTCGCAAGCTCTCCCATCCTCCTCAAACTCCCACTCCTCCCTATCCAACGTCCGATCTACAGCTACTCGGGAAAAGCGTTGTTTCTTGTTTCTCACGGGCCTCGTTCCAACCCCCTCCGAAGTTTCGAGGGTACTGCCACCTCATTGCTTTATTAATCTTGTACAAGACTGAAAGACTCCCGTGTTCCGCTGATTAAGATTATTGGATAGGTGCTCCTCGCAAATGATTTGCGGACGTTGCGTCGAGCTGGTTTCGTTGATGTGGGTACACGCGGAGGTCCGGAGGTCGGTGATTGACTGCCTAGAGAGAGAGCTAAATGTAGAGGTAGCGAGGGCTTGGAGAGAGGTTGACGTTGTAGTCCTCGAAGATAAAACCAGAGTTGAAATTCCGCACTTTATTACTTAATTTCCTATATAAAATCCATATATTTAACAATAACTGCCGGACTTGGGGGTATTCTACTGAAGTTAATGCGCCACGAATTTTGATGGAAGTCCTAATTTCCGGGTGAAAACATTAACGAGCTACGTAGTCACTACGTTGGGCACGAATTTCACATGCCGTCGAATGACGTAGTGACTACGTCGCGGCGATTCCATTTAAATCAGCGGAAAACAAGCAGTTCCATTTAAATCTCCTCCGGCCTACGAGGTGGGATTCATTCAAATCTCCTCCGGGCTTGAAGGGCTAATATTGTCGCATAAAACCAAGTACTCAAATTAATTATGACAAATGATGCTGCGTAGAAATACCTCTCCTCCTTCCTCTGTTCATTGTTCAGGGTCAGTCATCGCTTGTGTTGAAGCGGAGTTTAGATGGTCATTGGACACGTGACGATTCACTTCGCTATTTGGCTTGCGACGCATGCTCTTCTACATGACCTTTTAGATAGAAAGCTTCCGGGGAGTGATCTTGAGACGTGGATCTTTTCGGGAATTCTTCCGCGTTGAGTCATACTGATGACGACAGTTTCGCGAGCGCTCGAGCTCGCTTCTTCAGGTCAGAAGTGAAATAAAGTTTTCTGACCTAAAGAAGCGAGCTGGAACGCTTGCGAAACTGTCGTCATCAGTATGACTCAACGTGGAAGAATTCCCGAAAAGATCCACGTCTCTTCTACATGACCTCCCAACGAGCCAATCTCAAAGCGTTGTGGACCATTAAATTTGTTTTAGCTTTTTTGACTAAATAACCTCAAATTTCATTTTTGTTTTTGAAAAACTACGTTTTTATCTGTAGCAAAATATGTATCTTAACCTTAAAACAGCTAGTCAATTTACGATTTTTTTCCACGCCGTCAAAGTTGAAAAATTTTCAACTTTCCATTTTGTTGCTCCATCGTGCCGTGGTTGTGCGCTACGAAATATACTTTCTTTAAAACGCGATTTCAAATTTATATGAATGAGTGAAGTGCTTTACCCTTCACTTCATTTAGAAAGCTTAATTAAAAAAAAATTATAATTCTCCATTTTTACTACCAAGAAAACCATCTTCAGCTTCTTCGCCATGAAAAAAATAATACTTGAAACGGCGGCTCCACTCACCCAGTCATAATGGTCGTATTGAGCTCACGCTACGCAACGGGCAATTTCATTTGTTTATATTCTATGTGAAATTAATATTGTTTTATTTAGCAATCTCGAAATTAATCGGCTGAAATACGAATCGTACAAAAATTGAAGTTGTGGCGTAGTTAGTGGAAGCTTTTGGGGCTAAGCCCCTCCTTTCTCTAACCCACACCAAGCCTGTAAAATGATTTTGAAGAATCGAATGCAAACATTTGGGAAATCATAACAGTGAGTTCTGAGAATCTATATATCGAAGAATAAGCTAAGGTATAGCTTACGTAAATATTTATTTGCGTACTCAATACTCTCGATTAATCTGGTTATCGGGAAAGCAGATTAACCGGAATTTCCGCGACGATACTTTTCACTCGTCGTCCGTTTTTCTGACTGCAACACTGTGAAGGGTTCTTGCCTTGTGTATCGCGGTTGTAAATTGTTCGCTGCGTACTTGAATACAACTCTCGATGAATTTGGTTGATCGTATTTTGTGAGGGGAAGGTCTACAAGGTCTAAGGCCGTGAGTGAGCAATTTACGCTAAAAACCACGGCAACATTGCTGCGATGTGTACCTGTATTAAGGTGTGACAAGCAACGGTCTTGAATGACTTGGCGTGCTCGTGACACAAAAGGCTCTCGCCCTAGATCCACGAATGATCTTTGATCCTTAAACCCCTACCATGTCATCACGACGATTTGTGCATATTAGGCGGTTTCCTTTGGTATGTGCTTGATTCCTTTATCATCGATTTATGTGGTTCATTTACCCTGATATAAAAAAACTCCTGTCTATTTGCCTGCCATTGCACGTCTCAGATGCTTGTTCAGTCAAACATAAATGTTAAGCCACATTCCTTTAGTCTTTTAATCTCGTTTCCTCTTGAAACTTCGGAGAAGAGAAACTTGTTTTTGATGAGCTCCAAATGCTATTCATCCCATTTATCGGCCGAATATGCAATGTGGTTATTCATCACGTAAAATCATCTTGATTTAAAAATATAATTCTGTCTAAATTATTGTTGTTAAAAAGGTATACATTTTCCTTCAGTGACGCATATGGAATGGCTAGAAAGCCAACTGAAAGAGATTTTTAATCTAGAAGTTATGACTAAATGCGAAGGCATAAGTAAATATCACGTTGGCGTATCCACCTGAAAATTGCTTAGTGTCAACTTACATTGCTGTCAACAAATCTATCCCTCATTTTTTCGATTTCACCTTAATTTTCGTGGAAGAAAATTCCTGGCTTTCTCGGGTGTTCTTCCTTCATACATCCGGTTGCAGGCCTTTATAGTATACATTCCCCTGCTGCTTTCCTGTGAGCCTCTTTAAAGATATAGGATAGCGTAATGCTAAATGAATTCTCTTCGTTCTGAAAGAATGCTTTCGCGACATATCCCCTGCAAAATCTTTGATCAGTCGTAAAATCGAGAAAAAAATGCGAATTCATATCCTCGAAAAAATACAAGGGAGTTCCGGGGAAATGAAACTTTAATACATGGCGCGACTTTTTCTCCTCTCCTTCCGGCGATGATGGATGATGACTTGTTTCCAGATGGGTGGATTTTTTTCCTTTCCGGGATCGCGCCCGACGGAGGGTAGGGGGAGCAAAGCCGACTGACCGAGAGGCGTGTAGAGTCGAGTGTCAACCTGTCATGAAATATTTATAAGTGGAGCGCCAGGGTTCGAAGATGCGTCCGTCAAGATGTCGTGCGAAGGACTGGGTAATCCACCTCGAGAGACGGACGTCCCCTTGATCTCCGGAAATCCTTGATCCGCTCCCTCGGAGACCGCCCGAACGTCACGCCCCTTGCCTTCGCTCCTGCATCCCTCGGGCCCGGTGGTCAAAGAAAAATATGTTTCGCTTAATCTCTTGTTTTACTTTTTAATTGCATTGATGAGGAATGAGCAGAAAGTGCTTGGCATTCCTTGTAATGCGTGCTATTTATAACTCGACTCATATCTCATCAAATAATTTGATTCTTAGTGACCTTAAAGGTGATTATAAAGGTTTCGTCATGCGAATGCAAAACGAGCTGTGAAATAAAGACGAGTTACCGCGGTAATTATCACGTTTTCCCGTGATCTCTGGATTGACTTAAAATAATAGGAACATTCTTGTATCTTTTTACTCAATCGTGCCACTTTAACTGTTCCTCTAACGCATTCGTTTCTTATTCTATCGCATCTCATGATTCCACTCATCGACCTAAGCATTTTCATCTCTGTCACTTCCAGTTTCCTTTCCTGTACCCTGGAGGCTGCCCATGTCTCTGCACTGTAAGTCACAGGGGCCCTAACTACCATTTCATACATTTTTCCTTTCATTCTATGGCTCACTTTCCTGTCACATAGCACTCCACTCATTTTTCTCCAATTTGACCATCCGCATTGGATTTTATGGGATACCTCAGCTTCCAGGCCTCCATCCTTCTCCAGGATTGCAACAAGGTACCTGGACCTCCTCTTTTCCTTAGCGCTTCCCTATGCAGTTCCACTGAAGTATCCTCCTGCTGGTCGTTAGCCACCATGTACTTCTCGGTTTTTGTTATGCTAGTAATATTAAAAACGTGCGAAAAATACACATCTATAGCATGAATCGTTCGTAGAATGTATGTGCTATGTTTATACTTGTCCTTTTTTTAAATAAAGTTCTCCCGGACAACGCTTTATGGACTTTTTATGATTAAGAGTACCTATTACATTTTCGCTTTATTTTATGGAACTCTACCTCTCGGTTTTTATGTTGATACAACACTAATACAACTCTGAAAGAATGAAAATTTCCAATGTTAGATCAAATTTATTTCTTTTGGAAACATTTAATTCGTGTGTTGGACTATGGATTGCTTTTTCAGCCTGAATGGTGTGGGATTCTTCTCTGATACAACCGGAATAATCCGTGATTTAAAAAACGGAAATCCATTGAATACCCCGAGTACGTTATTTATGACAAATATTGCGGGAATAACAACGACTGTAACTTAAGCAAAGTCATCCGCTGATGAGAACGTGTAAGTTAAATTACCAAGAAGGAGCTCGTAATCTGATGCTGAAGAGACTTTCTAGTTTTTCTGCTGTCCCAAAATATTTAACTCAACGTTTCACTCGTGTTGCAGTGAACATCTTCAGGAGGGAAGTGCTCGGACCGCAGCAAAACTTGAAAGCCCCATGAGCATCTGATGGCAGCAGTGAAAGCCTGCACTCTAGAATAAACTCGTAATATTTTAGCATCAGTAAAAGCCACTTTCAAATGTTTATGCTGGAGGAATTTAAAGCACTTAGGTACAAAATAGCGGCAACAAAACTTATGGGCATCACATGCCTGGGCTGGGATTTCAGTCCATGAGTGATATTATTTCATTGTGATTTTCTTTCATTACAGAGTCCACTCCTGCATCGCAAAATTAATTGCGTAGAGTAGTTATATTATATTCCTAAGATAATAGATACATTCATAATAAACGAAGGTTGAATATCAAATAAGACTGAGACGAAATATTTGGACAAGTATAGGAATTTTGCATTTTTGAAAGTAATATTGCCGACGGTAATAAACAAATAGAGATTAATTAACGTAGGATACCGAGAAAGAAGCTGTTCTGAAGGACAACACCAATAATGTGTACACGAACTTCATTCAATAGATCATTTTAATTGTGATTTGATATCATTTATCAATCGTACTGAGATTTGTGTGCATTTTTTGCTAAAACGTTATACTCGGTTGATGCACTGGGGTTTTGCTCATGCTAATTATTTTTTTGTTATTTTGTATATCATTGGCATTCGAACTTAGGGGAAATAAGTTTTAAATGAATGATGACGATAAATATATGCCTATTTTATTTTATAACTTTTGTTTCCAGAATTGAATAGGTACACGTAAGCGTTGGGGTAGCTAGCAGAAATTTGAATTTTCGTTAAAAAGTTTCTCTGTGAAAGCACTATGTTCTCCCCACAAAATGAAATGGAAGCGCCAAAATTGTCTGCAAGCCTTTGAGATGGCGCATCTATACAAATGATTTTCTATTTTCAAAGCTCTAAAAATATTTCCCGGGAATCGTGTGCCATCTGTCGAAAAAGTCTAAAACAATAAAATGAAAATTTCAGAAAAAGAGTCGCCACAAAAAATGAGTCGTCTAAAGCAGCACAAAGAACATTCTTTTTCGATTTTACTGTCACGTGCCTTGTTTTATTTTGCCATTACATTCATTCCGTTATGTCCTTCAGTTAAAACCGTGGCTATGACATTGGGTAAATTCATTTGTAAGGTTGGCATAATGTTTATGTTTTTAAACAGACGATGGATTTTAATTCTGTTCGTTAAATATTGCAAAAAGTCAATTAAATTGAAAGTGGCTATGAAAACAGCAAACTCGGAGATTAATACCAGAAATGAATTTATTTTTCTTGCCCAAATTGTCAGTCGTACTAAAAATCAATATTATACCTAGCGTGTTAGATGATTAAGAAATAAACTGCTGGAGAATAATATACTGAGTAAGAAAGGATTAGAAGAATCACCAACGAAGAAGTTAGGCAAAGATCATGGGAAGGGATTTATATATTGAAAATGGTTCTACAGCGAACGGAAGAATTGTTTGGGCAAACTTCAAGGCATAATCATCGACTTTTTCATTCGACGATAGCATTGGAAGGCAGATTAGGCAGACCAAATGAGGAATCCCTCAAAGGTATTACGTTCGGTAGGAAATTAGAGAAGTAAAGGTATGAGTTCATGACGAGGCTAATTTGCTGTAAAACAAAGGGAATCTACTACAAAGCAGCTTTTAGATTGAATCAACCGTTTGATCAATGTTGTGCCAGAAATAATAGTAAAAGACTTACTTACTTAGGTGGCCATTCAAACCGTAAGAGGTTTTTGGCCTCGTCAACCACTTGTCTCCACCTCGACCTGTTCTGCATTGTTTTCAACCGCTCCTATTTTCCTCATCTCCCTCAGCATCTGGTCGGTCCATCTCAGTCTTGGTCTTCCTGGAGGTCTTTTTCCTATTGGTCTCCCCTTCATTATGGTTTTCAATAATGAACTATCCTCTCTTCTATTTACCTGACCCGCCCATCTCAGTCTTCTACATTTTGCTTCTGCCACAATGTCTGCTTCCTCATAGAGTTTTCTTAGCTCCTTGTCATTCCTAATTCGCCACTTTTCCCCTTCTTTTATTGGTCCATATATTGTCCCGTTTTTTAAGTATTTTAAGTTCAAAAGTAATTAGCTTCCTCTCCGTCTTTTGACTGATTGTCCATACCTCTGAGTCATATAATACTCAGACTCAGCCTTATAATTGTTTTGTAAACTGTTTCTTTCGTCTTTCTTGAGAGAATTTTGTTCCTTAAGATCTTTGTAATGCCTGATAACATCTGTTTCCATTCAAAAGTTTTGTTTATATTTCCATTTCTTCAGTGTTTCGTTGGTCAATAGTGACACCAAGGTACTTGAAATCCTTACTTCTTTGAAATTTGTGTGCATTAACTTCAAAGTTGACTATTCCATCTGGGTGTCGTCCGACTTGTGGATATTTGGTTTTCTCTTCATTTACTTCTAGCCCCACTGGTATTGCTTGAGATAGGAAATACTTAGTCAGGTGTTTGAGTCTCTTCTCGTCTTCTGCTATCAAGGCGACGTCATCTGCGAATGACAGTGCACTGACTTTGGTGCCCACAAATGTAAAATATGAAATCATATTGCATTTAAATACGTATATTCTGAGCACGATCACGCTGCCTGAATGACTCGGGGATGAGTTTTGGTTCCCCTTTTCTCCGTTGCACTTTTGGGCACGGTTTTTATTTTTTATTTTTCCGTTCGATGGTGTGTGGAGATACATTCCGCCCTTTTTCGCTGTCCGCTTTTTCCCGGAATGCTAATGGATGCGGGCCTTCCACAAGCAGATTCGTTAGTCCGAAATTCGCTCCAACCTCACTTCTCTCTGGCTCCGTCGGCCGCCGCAAAAATGAATGGGATTAGCAGAGTCTTTTGAAAATCTTCCTCCACTCTCGTTTCCCCCCTCTTCCCTTCCCGCCTCCTCCTATCCTTCTTCCTACCACTATCATTACTACCGCTACTTGATTTTAAATGCTTTGATACTTCCTACCGCTACTTGATTTAAAATGTCATTTTTCCCACGAACGATAAGGGACCATAACAGCTGCCAATGAGACTTTTATCTAGGTTTGTCGATAGGTAGTGTAGCTCTTAGTGATAGTAGTACACCCTAATACTTGAATCCTTTTCTGTTACCTAGTACTAGCAGCACGCCGTGCATGTTTTCTACATAAGTCTTGAGTCTCTGTCCACTTGTGTAGTTGCAAAATACATATATATTAATGGCCCCTCTCCATTATGATAATATCTGTAGTGTAGTGGTGCATGCTTGTTAGGCTTCGCCTCGTGCCAAGCATTAGCGATTTATGCTAATACATAATTAGTCGTAGTTACACTAAATTTAGGGTATAGTGTAATGCAAAGTTTAGTTAAACAATAACGAGTCCCACGAATGAGAAAAGTAAATTAAATAAATTTTCGAATGCTTATTTTGTGCAATCATAATAAAAAATAAATAAAACAGAAGCATTGTGATGCGATTACTAATCGCCGACAGTGTTTAATTAGTTGAAACCCTCGAAAATTCAAACATAGAATTTCAGTGAGTGTTTCTCTTGAAGGCTCGAATAGCGTTGAAATACTTTACGTGCGATACGAACAGCATTAAGATGGGTTGTGACCGAAGTAGAGTGTCAGTGATGAAACAAAATTATGTTCCACTGCAGAGAATAAATTATATCTTAAAACTACACCTTTAATGCTATGCACCAAAGTCATTTAACTTTAAAATATTACAATATGTATATCATCAAGGACTGGAATGTTACACATGATATATATGCACGAACATGCCACATAAGGGATGGAAACAATACTTTTTTGAGCGGTGGTTGTCGTTTACAGGTACACAAGTTTCTGAGTGGAAGACTCGCAGTGACATTTCTTAGGTTGATGGAGGTTTGAATAGAATTCTTTGCTGCGTCTCCAAACCACAGCAATTCTTTCTTCGTTGATATAGGCCTTTTTTTAATCAATGACTTTATATCTTATTTTGGTGAATTGTGAAAAGGGAATGGCAGGGAGGTTTATGGGAATGTATGAACTAACATAATATTTTTTATTTATTATACACAGATATTATAACATGGATTTTACATAATATTATCGCAAATATACACAAAGTCTTTGAGTGGAAATTTGCACATATTAAAACCCATAAAATGTATTTTATCACTGAAAAATTACGTCATTTTTTATTGATTTTGCATTATTCAATTTTGTATCAATTATTTTTCCAGTTAGATTGTCATTCTTAGTTCATAGCGATTGAATTCTGATAATTAAGGATCGTATTATCTATTTAGGATCTCGCTAATTTTTAATTTAATAAAAATTGCATTCTGAATAAAAGTACAACGAAAGAGTTATGCCAGATGTATTTAAATTTTTTTAGTTATAAATAACTAATATGCAAAAATCTTTCCGCTTTTAAAATGTTTTCAGTTTTATACTCACAGAGCAGGAAAAGGTTGCTCCTGAGAAAGTAAGTTTCGACATATATTTCTTCTTCAGCAAGTAATATTTTGGGTTCACTTACACCCTTGCAATGCTTCATACACGCTCTCCTAATTTTAAACTCCTAAAATTCCTCTATTTTAGAGTCTATTCTTTATAATTCATTCATGTCTTTTGCGGTTTACCACCTTGTCTACTATCATGCACATGTTTCGCTACTGGACTCCAAACTAATCTCTCTTAACATGGCTAAGTAAACAAGGAGGTCTTCCTTCACATATTCCCATTATTGGAGCATCTAATTCACATCCTTTTATCTTCCTACTTTTCCCGCTATCACTTCTTTGGAACCTCATCCCCACTGCATTTAGCCTACTCTTATGTTTATCCTCAGATAGTAAGAATTAGCGGATCAAGTTTACGAGATATAAGACACTACCTATTGAAAATTATCATTCGTTAACATGTTTTCTTTGTAAATATAAAATTAATATGAACTTTGGTGAAATGAAAATATTTTACTTTGAAATGGAGACGTAATTAATTCTATTTTTATGTATATCACAAATAGTGTCCATTTAAAACTTTGCCTATTTAAGATTTCATAGGCATTATTATGTTTTCATGAGTGTTTTCATTAGGTATCTGTGGATTTGAGTAAGTGATATCAAACATTTTCCACAAAAATTAGTTCTTTATTTTTATCTAATGCACCTCTACGTTTTTTATCCCTATTGTTCCTAGATGTCAAGCCCAATTGACAGGGTTTACGTTCTTCTAAAGTTTTTCAGCTAATACCAGCTCAGCCACAGCATCGTTAGAGAACACAAAATGAAAATTTTAAATAATAGCCAAGAAAATATTTTCATTAAATTTAGTTACCTAGGTATAGAGACATTTTAAATATTTTTTTCAAATTGAAAAAAAGAAAAGGAATGATTGAAATCAGGACAAGTTAAATACTCATCCTCTCTAAAAGCCAATTACGGTCTCTCCGAATGATGAAAATTATTCATTGGAAAATGAAAATTACGTGTCCTATGAATTGGCAGGAACCTTTGAGAACCTTAAAGGTACGATGAAAATAATTCCCTATTCAAACCCTTTATCTCAACCAAAGAAAAATGGGAAGAAGATGGAGAACCCCCGCTCCTCCTGGTCGGTTTGTCGTCATTGAGCTCTAACCCTACTTTCTGGGGAGGAGAAAAGTCTGATAATAACTCTCTGGAACTTGTGCTTTTTACTCCATTGAAACTGCAGCGCTCACAGTATACGTATGTACTGTAATAATGTTAGGCTATCTTCCGTATGAATATAAAATACCCCGGATTATAGTGAAGGTTAATTTTTAATGCCTATTGTCGATATTTTTCCAAGAACTCTTTCAAGCGTATTTAAAACACGAATAGAAGAAAATAGATTACTAAGCACTGATTTTTATATGAATGAATACAATAATAATACTGTTAAAATTCATTTTAGGAGAGTATCCTGGGTGGTGAAATAAGAAAATATCTCACAACAGGGAAATAATCTCTAATATCTCAAAACCAAAACTTTAATTAAGTGTACGCACTCAATTAAGTTAGGTTTTAAATATTACAACACATATACATTGTTTAGACCATTAATGTCACATTTTGGCTGTCGTTGATAGACACGTTGTATTTAATCTGGTGTCTGACTGCAATCAAGTACCCACCCGTATATCGGACGCCAGATTAAAACCTTAATTAAATCACTTAAATCGATTAATTACCTCTTGTATGCACCAAGCGCAGTGGCCAGGGGTGTGGTCATCTATGGATGCGCCGATGACTACAGCAGAATGTAAAAAACTAAGAACTTTAAAGTTTTTTTAAGAAGAACAGAAAACAACTAGAGCAGTAGAAAAGCAGTGCCCTTGTAGAAAAATGTCATATGCAAGGTACTTGTGCCATTATTTGTCGAAGAAATTTCGTAAAAACACCAACTTCGAGCAGTAGATTCTCTCTGCTCAGAGAATCTGATTCGGCGGCAGTACCGCTTCCCGCGCCCATCCCCTGCACTGGCGACGGCTATCGTGTTAAGCACGGCAAGTCATCTCTAGCTCAGTCGCATCCGTTGCTCGTTCGGCTACTATCGGCTCCGCTCGGCAACTCTCGCCAGAATCGCGTGGAGGGAATGGAGTTTTGAAACTTGTAACACGTTTGGCTTTGTTTTAGTGCCAGAGGTTGAGTGTCCGTGTTTTGTTATTGTTTTACATTTATAATTGTTTGTGCCGAATTATATTCGATATGGATATCAGTAATACAGGGATTAGGCATTTTTTTATTGTAAAATAGCATATTTGATTAATATCTATGTATTTTATACGATAAATTTGACAGGTTGACTGCCAAAGGTTATTTAAAAAAATGTCCCCTTTCAGCCAAATTGTTATTTAATTGTGAGTATAATGCCTAATAGTGTCGAAAATTACCAGATTTGGTAACTTTAATTTCTTTATGCTAATAATGATTTCATTTTTACGCCAGTTTATTGTAGTTTTAATGTATAACCTCTGCGCATAAAAAATTACTATTTTTTGTCACATTGTCCCTGTTGTAACGCGAGTCCCACCTTTTACTAGCCGCAGCGATGTTCTGTGTGCGAAATAAGACCAGTAGCGTAGCAAGGGGGGGCCCAGCCCCTCCCCCCCCCCCCGCCTTTTGTCATAGCGCCCCTAAGCTGTGTACTTTTCCATTGAAATTTTACATTTAAATTTAGTTTTTATTTAATTATAATGACAAATTATTTGCATTATTGCCCATAGTAGGAAAACTAAGTCTGTATTACAGAGGCTAAAAATAGCTTTTGATATGTGTTTTTCGGAAGGGGAATGATCATGTCTCGCGTCTGTCGGTGAGTCTGCGATGACTAGGCTAAAAGATCACGCTTCGCCACTGACCAAGCGATAAGTTCCAAGCGATTAAATTATCTTGTGTAACAAGGAGCTTGTCAAGTGACCAATACATGTTTTGTTCCCTTTGCCTACAAATTATCATCCCTCCTTATAATTAAGAGTATAATTTTCTTGCAATATTTTAGTGTGATTCCCATTTTTGTCGGGTAGTTCCTCTTTTCATTAATGTTTCACCAATCAATCAATCCCATCCCTCACTAGTTGTAAGAGTACTGTCTTTCATCATTCTGTGCTATCATTTTGTTCATCTGTTTCACAATAAATTTTGGGTATCTGTTTAAATAGCGTGTGGCTGTGTCCACTCATTGCCCCGGTCATGGTCGTCAACTGCTTCCTGTTTTGCATGAAAACCGTGATCACGAGCCTAGAACTCTCTCCCTCGAGGTCAAATCTCTCCTCGCTCTGCCGAATACTAGCTGGTCGGCGGCGAAAAGGTCCTGGATCTTTTTCTTTCAATAAAAAAATTCCCGGTCCCATTTTGTCTCGGGAGCGTCAAGGAGAAAGGTGGGGGTGTGGTTTGAAGCTCGGCAGGCAGGTGTATGTAACAGCGTGTTCCGTCACTATATATATTTATTTATTTATATTTTTTTTCAAGGATCAACAAGCAAGAGAATAACCCGAAAACCCTCAAGTCTAATTATAAATTGACCAAGACTCTCAACCAAACTCTGGGTGTAGAAAAATCACCCAGGCAGGGCACAAACCAAAAAACCTTCGAGTTGATAGGTGAGGACGTTACCCCAACACCACTGAGTCCAGCGTCTTCATATTACCTTATTCAGCATCTGTAAGATTTGATGTGGATATTAATGTTCGAATATTATCACAAGCTTGTGGTTCCAAAAACTTAATTTTCATATTTTCGAAAAGAGATTGACCTCGTGACGGAACATCAATCAGCAATCATTCTCCTTACGGTTATTACTTGAAATTTTTCTATCTTCCAATAAATTAGAATGCGATAAAGAAGCGCTCGATACTTTGAGCAATATGATAGTTGATTTCTCAGAGTGACATCTATTTCTTCCATCGCCTACAAAAATTCGCTCAATCCGATGCTGATTCTCCAAAAAGCAATAGTGAGACTGATCGCTAGAAAATGTCAATTTGAACCGTCCTTCCCCATATTTGTGGATTTACAGTTACTCCCTTTACGTCATCTTTACGTTTACATAGTATTGAAATTGTTCTACCTCAGAAGTGGTAATAAACCTAAGGAAGAACCAATAACCAATGTATACAATCTAAGATCTACAAAAATGTATGTTTTGCCCAAACCAAATCTGACCGTGTTCAAACGCTCATTTATCTATGTAGGGCCAACATTATTTTCTAGATTGTCAGATAAAATAAGAGGTTCAAAAAGTTTAACATCTTTTTTGAAAGGTGTAAAGAAATGGTTACTTAATGTAGAAAATCACGATGTATTTTTTTTGTTAATAGTAAGGTTAATGCTCACTACATTTTGTATGCACGACAGGTTGTGACTAAAAAACAAATTGTTATCTTTTCATGCATTTATTTATGTCTCGTAACTGGTCTCAGTTTACTTATTTTTTTCAATTACTCATATTGTAATTTCTCTTGAGGTATCCCAATACAGGCAATGCCTAAAGGGATTCCTAATTAATTTATCCTTATTTAATTGAAATGTAAATATGCTTGTAATGTTGATTCAAAGGGATAAATAAATATTATTATTACATACATTCACGATCGACGAACTATTATTCAATACCAAATTTCAATACTTCAATATGGACAGAATCGGTGTGTATAAAGTGGTGTGCAATCATAGAAGCATGCAGTTTTTTCAAATGCTTGACGAAAACTTAAAGACAGAGTTAAGGAACTTAATAAGGCATTAAAATTATAAATAAGACAGAGGCGAGGAGCATAGAACCGTTTTAGAAATAGCAACGAAACGTCTAGCTTTGCCAAACATCTGTGAAATGAGAATCATTTTTGTTACACTGTTAGTATCATTTTGTACGATAAAGTTCAAGGACTGAAATTGGATTTTTCCGATAATTTCAAGATTTGAACAACCACCGCTAAAGTTTGCATAGGCCACGTCTTTACTTATTCCTTAATTTAGCGGAGCATACTCCTAACCCATCTATTTTTTGATTCGGATTAGGAGCATTCAGTTCGCCAAATCTAACAAATCTGACACTTTTGACCATCTATCCTTCTTTCCCCCCTCCTCCCATCTCTTGGCTACCTGGCTGTCAGACATCCCTGAGTTATTTTGCCTACCATGAAGATGAAAATGACATGCGGGTGCTGGAAAATATGGCCGGTGTCTGAAATGAAGGGTTGGGCATTACACCATTGTTATCAAGGCAACGGTGAAGATTTAAATATCCATAGAGCCGTATAATCGCCCTTTTTTGGTCTGAGAAAGGTTAAAAATTAAAACTTTTCCAATAGCTAAATTACTTCTTGATTTCCGAATCAATATCCACTTGTTTTGTTTAAGGCCACACGAATTGTTTAATGCAAAAAGTATAAATTCAATGGAAGTGGCGCTGCAGTCTCTCCTCTAGTACAGGCCCTATATTAATACGTATGAATACGGAATATGAATACGGAATGAACGGTGAGGTCGGCCAAATTAGCGGCATTGCCGGCTCATCGGGGCGCGCCTAATGCGTTAACGCTTACGGGCGGACGATGTTACGCCGACAATATTATCGATTTTTCTCTCTGTCGGCCGAGTAAAATGACTTGTAAAACATCCGTAGCAAAAAACGAAAGTTTAAACACAGATTAAAATGACCATCCTTGTAAAACTCGGCCGTAGTTTATGAATATATCCGAAAGTAGTGGAGTTTGCGCGAAGTATGCGTCGAAGAGAGTTGTATCGTGCGTCTCAGTACCGCGACTTAAGAAGAAGCTGTCAGCACAATGGATGTAACAGATGAATCCTAATACAGTGACTTTATCCTCTAGTAGATTTATCCTCTCGCAGTCTGACATTCACAGCACTATTCCCCCAGCGGGTGTAGTTATACATTGAAGTTATGAAATGGTAATCAAGAGGACTCTGTCTTCGTGCTGAGCAAACCTGAATTAAAAGTATATTCGTCGATTAATCTGCATATTTATGGCATACATTTTTCTTTTAGTCGGCTGAAGTCGCCGGTGAAGGCTATTTTTTTCCCAACGATGCTGCTATAAAGTTGGAATCCATCGGAAGTTGACTCGTAGTGTCGCGATCTACCCTTTTATGTGAACGAATTGAATTTTGCAGAGAAGCGATGATTGGATTGAGAGCTTGCCAGGAGAGAGTGGCCATGCGAAATGGAAATTAATCCTTTTTTTTTATTTATTTCTTTCTCTCGTGAATCGCGTTCGTTTTCACTCCCCCTTCCTCTCTCCCCTCTCGAGTCTGGGTACTTTTTTCAATTTATTTATATTTTTCATTTTTTAAAATCTATTTATGTTTTTCTCCTCCCCTCTTCATCCCCGTCTACTCCTCCCCTCTTCATCCCCGTCTACTCCTCCCGTCTCAAACACCTCCACCGCCTTCACCCCATTCCCTTTACATATCACGCATTTCTCCCAACTCTTCCATCCCCTCTCCCGCTCTTCGCACTTCGACGCTAAGAGCACGCGTGCCCGGCTTTCACCTTCTTCCTCCCTCCTCCCTCCCTCCTCCACCCACCACAACCTTATCCTCCGCGAAAAAAAAGGGAGCAGATGATGATACGCCGGCTAACGAGTATTTATGAATTCAGTGCGTGAAAGGCGTAAGAGGGGTTAAAGCACGCACTACTCGTGTTCACTCAGCACTCTCTGAGTCCCTTCCCTCCCTCCCTTTCTCTCTCACTCGCATCGTGGTACACAAACAAGCACTCCTCTTCTCCCCTCCCCTCCCCTGATCCCCCCCCCAACTCCCCCTCCTCTCCTCTTTCCTCCTTTCACTCGAAACCATTTCATCCAACCATCACTCCTCCCTCCTACATCCTCCATCCTCTACTCAAATTGCAGAAGAAAAATCTTCCTGTTTCTACCAGAGTTCTGCTTGTGTCTCCTCTCTTATATATTTCCAATTTGAGATTGTTGCTTAATAGTTTATGGTAACTTAACTAATGTTCTTGATAAGTTTCCCCAGCGATTTATTAATTGTTGTATTAGATTTATACTTGACCTCCGCAGAGATGATCTTGAGTCCAAATATTTCGTTGATCTAAAGTTTTTTTATTAAAAATGGATATCTATCACTTCCACGAAGTCAAGCCTGAAACAATTAAATATATTCGTTGTGCGAGTATGGCAGTGCAGGCAAAGTTATTTCTGAAGCTTTCGATCAAATCTACACTAGCATCGCTCAACATTTTGTTCAACAGCAAGTGCTTGAAGATGGGAATCTTTCCATCTTACATCCAGATACGGACCACATCATCTTCCCCGGCGGCGAAGAGAGCGGTTCATCATGGAAAATTGCAGTGGCTAAAAGGGGAGCTAAAATATTGGTATGCTGTAAGAGACTCCTTTTCACATTATTTGCTGTTCCTTTATACTGAACTTTCATCCAGTTTACATTTTGTGGAATGGGTATCATTTTTGGATGGTGTGAAAGAGTGTGTCAGTAAAATATCTTTTAAGAAACGAGACACAAAAAACAAGAAACTGGCTAATCTTCAAGCCAGTCACTCAAATACCACAATTGTTTGTCCCATATTGCCCACAACAGTGAATTCGTTTGTTCCCGCTGAACGTGTGGTTAATCTTTCAAGTCACTGTTTTTCTGAGAACCACCTCGATCTACTAAGCAAGGGCTTAAAATATTCGCCACCAGTTAACCTTTGTGAAAGTGTGATCAAAAATCTTGCTGCGGATTGTGAGGTGGCCTTACGTAAAGAATCACTGGCTACAAAACAGATGTTTGCTAAATGCATCTCTAACTTCATCTCCGCTGCACACCCAAAGCTGTGGGATCTCACCACGGCAAAGCAACGGAAGGATCTTCGAAGCCTGCGGAAGGTGGTTGAAAAGGAGGACCTTGTCGTACAAAAAGCGGACAAGGGAAATAGTGTGGTCATCCTGAACAAGTGTGATTATGTGGAAAAGTGTTGTGATTTCATTTTAAATAATAGTATTTGTATGTTGCCGAAAGACCCAACACAATTATTTCAAAGTGCTGTGAAAAGTGCCGTGTCTAAAACTGTCATTTTTAAAGAAAGGGAAAAAAGGAACCTTTTACAAATGAACCCGTTAGCGCCCAGGTTCTATGGCTTGCCTAAATTGCACAAACCCTCCGTTCCCATTAGACCGGTAGTGTCGTGCATGTCATCGCCATGTCACCGCCTGGCTTCAAAGTTAAATGAACTTATCAAATCATATACAAATTTTAAACCAAAATATAGTGTTGCAAATACGTTAGAGCTAGCAAGTATCCTAAAAGACATGGTGGTTCCTAAGAAGGGAAAATTAGTTTCTTTTGACGTTAAAAATTTATTTCCGTCGGTCCCTACTTCAGAAACATTAGATTTAGTTGAAAGCCTGTTAGAAAATTCAAACACTAATTCAAACGTCAGGGATGATCTTGTGCTCTTAACAAAAATAACAACTGCTCAAAATTATTTCACTTTCAACGGCGTTTTCTACAAACAAGAAGAGGGTCTTGCAATAGGTTCCCCACTTTCACCGCTTCTGGCCGAAATTTTTCTTAATAATTTAGAAGAAAAACTATTCACGTCACAAGACAAACTCATTCAATATGTCCATTATTGGTATCGGTATGTGGACGACATAATCTGCCTCTGGACAGGAACGGAACGACAGTTGGATCAGTTCCTCGCAAATTTAAATAATCTGCACAATAATTTGTCATTTACGATGGAAAAGGACGTGAATGGCAGTCTTAATTTCCTCGATCTAACTATCTCAATTACAGCACAGAGGCACCAATTTTCAATCTATCGAAAGCCTACCACTACGGATCATACCATTCCCCAAGATTCCTCCCATCATTTCTCCCACAAACACGCCGCATTCCATGCAATGGCACACCGTCTCGTCCAACTTCCCCTATCACCGGAGAGTTATAATACAGAGCTCCAAACAATGTATTTCATTGCCACAACAAATGGTTTCTCAATAGAACTGGTGGACAAAATTGTTAGGGCAAAACAAAAACAGATGGCGATTAAAGAGATAGTTCCCTCTAGCCCTATTTGTGTTTCCGGGGAAAAATGGAGGTCTCTACCCTTCGTGGGTAACCTCTCATATAAATTAAGTAACTTAATGCCAAATAATTTGAGGGCAGCGTTTTATTCCCCCCTTACCTTAGGGAAAATGTTGTATAGTGGGAAGGATAAGGTTGGCAGAAATATGAAATCCGGTATTTATAAATTACAGTGTGATGAATGTATGTCTTGTTATGTTGGGCAAACTGGAAGAGGAGTGTACACCCGTATTAAGGAGCATGAACGCTCCCTCAAAAATGCTGATGGCCATTCCCTATTTTCCCAGCATCTATTAGAGTGTAACCACAGCAGTGATTTTAAACCTGAAATCCTACACATGTTATCAAAAGGCCTAAAAATGGACGCTTTGGAACAATTAGAAATTTGTGTGCTAGCGAAAAACCAAAATGTTAATCTATGTAATGACCATGTATTTATGCATTCCTCTCCGCTGTTTTCAATATTTCCATGTTTGCAAAAGTAACTGTCACTCCCCCACATCCTATTATTCCCTCTCCGGCCCTTCCACTCCTCTTCTCCCTCTCGCCACTTACGGTTGCTAGGAGTCCTTCCCTCCCCTCACAACCCTCCGTCCTTTTTCCATTCATAAACCCACCCGTGGTTCCTCTGGGGTCCTTTCTTTGCAGCTCCTCACTTCGCGGCCTTTTTTGAACCATTGTTTCGGCATATTTTAGCCTACTTTCCTTGCCCTTCAGTCACAGATGTTTGGGCTGGGGCTTTAACCAATCTTCCTTTTTTAAAAAATAGAAAACAGTGTAACTTGGTGACCTTCTACTCCTCCCACTCTCTTCCCCCGATTCACTTTCCTTCCTTTCCTCTCGTTTTTTCCACTACCCCTTCTCACTCTGCCATGCCTCAATCGCCCTGCTCCTCTCTCCCCCATTTCAAACCCCCACCATTTTTAACTTTCTCTGGGTATATATTGTATGACCTAAGCTTCAGAATGTGCCAGAAGATGCCATATTATGGTGAAACCGGTCGCAGTTGTGAAATAAAGTGTGGAAAAGTACAAAGTTTTTTATTAAAAATGGATATCTATCACTTCCACGAAGTCAAGCCTGAAACAATTAAATATATTGATCTAAAGTGGTTACCTCTTGCTTCCCGAAGGAAATACTTCTTGGGGTCCTTTCTTTTCTTCCTCTTCCTTAATCGGAATTCCGCCTACCTATATGATCTATTTACCCCCAGAAGAAGTGTTCCCCAACGATTAACCCGATCAGACCCTAGCTTCCTTCGTATCCCCCAAGCCCGCACCAATCTCTTATCTTAACTCTTTCGTTATCACTGCTTCGAAGTTTTGGAACTCGTTGCCCTCTCACATTAAATCCTCCTGATCACTCCAATCATTCAAAGAAAAACTATATTCACATTTAAAAACTCAGCATTAAATTTGTGAAAATTTGGTTCATGTGTTGTAATTAACTTTGTTTGATAAATTGGTATTAAATTGTTTCAATTCGTTTTTATTTAATGTATATATTACGATTATTTGAGCAGAATGTATAAATTGTTTATAGTTACCCCAGAGCATTAATAAAGTTTTCATTAATTCAGTCATTCATCCTCTCGACGAAGTACCTTTCCTTACACCCCTACCCCCTTTTCTTAGGTATCCCGTGGTCCAGCATCCGCCCTGTTGCGCCATTGGTCGTTCAATCCTATGTTTGTTTGACTGCAGCCCTTCCCTATCTAATGCTAGTTCCCTTACTACTCCCTTGTAGTTCTTCTTATGTACTTTCCATTTTAAACAAACTTGTGGAATTCTTTCATAATTAAATAAAGAAGAAACTTCAAGTGGTATTTATCCACACTGTTTTGTTGACATGACCGACCCTTCAACAGATAACCGTCATTTTCTCCTTGAAAATGACGGAAGTTAACCGTTGAAATCTGGGTCAGTCGTGTCAATAAAACAGTGTGGAGTTTCTTGAAGTTTCTTCTTTATTTAACTTTCTACTTTATTTTGTCTATGTATTTATCCCTTGGCCTTCCTCTTGCGACTTTTCCTTTTTCCTTCAGTTATATTCATCACAAATTCGTTGTGTCTTTAGGGGGTGCCCAATCCAACTGTTTCTTCTTTAATGTACAGTGTTCCATATGCTTTATTCCTCCTCTATTCATCTGTAAACTTCATTTCTTATTTTTTATCTTCAGCATCCTCCTCCAACACCAGGTTTCGAATTTCTCTAATATTTTCTGGTCTGATTTTCCAATGGCCCAAGTTGCCGACCCATAGGGTGCCACGCTCCACACGAATGCTTTCACGAGATACTGTTTCCTCTTCCGTAGTCCTATCTTCTTTGAACATGGTAGTTGCCCTTTCACAATCAACAGTTTAGTAGCTTAAGATACTCTGCACTTGATGTCAGCAGTACTACTTTCATCCCACATGATGGTGCTTCCGAGGTAGGTGAAGGAATCCACTTGCTCTAATTCCACTCCTCTTAGCTTGACTTCTGCTTTCAGCCTCTCTCTTCCACGTGCTAGGATTTTGGTTTCTTCTTGTTTATTTTCATGATATATTCTTCTAGAACTTTTTCCATTTTGTTCTGTGATATTCGAAGATCATCGCGATTTTCTGCTATTTCTGTTGCGCTTCAACTCATAATTTTTGCTGAGGATTCCTAGATAAGATCAATGAGCAAAACCTGGACTAAAGCCCTGATCAGACTATTACAATTTGATCTGCGGCATTTATTTAACTGGTAGAATGCAGATGAACTTATAAAAGAACGTAATCATTCTTAGACCTGAGATGAAGAGAACTGAGAGGTGCAATGATTGTAGAACAATTAGCGACACCTCACTTGCGTCGAAAATACTGTCGAGAATTACCCACAGAAGTATGAAAGAAAAAATGGAAGAATTGCTCAGGGAAATACAATTTTTTAAGGTTAATTTAGGAAATGAGATAAGCCTTTTTAGCCCGTAAAATCCTTGTTGGGAAGCAGTTACAAAATGACCATTCCCCATATATAGACTTCATCAACCTGTAGAATTCATTTGATTTTGTGGTATAAACAAAATGGTGACTATACCGGTAAACAAATGTGTCAATAGATGATAGAAGAATGTCACGAGGTGTTAAGAAAAGCTAGCAGTGATAAAATGCAGCTGCAATGCGTTGGAAGCCGAATTGAGGAAAGCAATTAGGTTATGGATATGCTTTGTCACCGATTAGCCACAATATATTTATCAGAAAAGGCAGTAGATGAAATGAAAGGTAAATTAAAAACTGGAATGCAATTTCATGGAGAAACATTCAGCATGGTGCCTTCCGTTGAATACAGTAATTCTGACAAGGAAGGTAGGGACCATTCAAGTATTACGTAAGACGTTGTTGGGGGTGTGGAGGGGTTGGGATCATCTTACATTAGTTGACTCATTAGTTGACTGGTAGTGTAGCTTACTAACTTATGTATTTCTTAAAGCATGTTTGCGGTGTTTTATGGTGATTCTAACAGCATGTTTTGCATGTTCTAGCTTCATAGGCAGATTGCCCTCTTAAGTAGCATGTAGAAAATTATGTGTCATCGTACATGTGTGGCGTGCATGTGGGGATTCTCTTGCATGCTGTATGATGGTTTTTAGTTAATGATGGAATTGGTTAGTATCCTTAATATTCATGACCGTGCGGTGTGCATGTGGCGGTCCGCTTGCATGCTGCATTTTGGTGACTTGTCACCCCCTGCCAAACACCCTAGAGGTGGCTCGCAGGGTAATATGTAGATGTAGATGTACATTGTCTTACGTAGGGGGGCAGGGGGTCTGGAAGCAATTTACGGAACCTTTTTATTCCGTCTTGAAATTTTGTATCGTTTACGAATGAAATTTAGCAGTGACATGGAGCATCCGCTCGTTAATGGTGTATTTTCCGTAATGCCACTGCTACACCAATGCCCCTATTCTATAGCCTGACTGGCTAGCTACATTACATCCGTGCTCAATGAGTGTGGTACTCCAGCACTGCATAATTATATGATATCCATTTATCAAAGGTCAAAGCTGTACCATGGCTTCTATGGAAAGATGAAACTGCAGAAAGCGAGCATTCAAGGAAGAGTAGAACACAAATATCTAAAGTCTTACGTAAGACTGAGAGGGAAAGGGGGGGGGGCTCAAAAATGGCATAAATCGTCCTACGTAATACTTGAACGGCCCCAAAGATGTGATAAGGATGATGAACTTAAATTAAATTGTGGTGTAAATTAATGTGTCAGTATGTCCTCAATTACCCCCTGCCACTTCCCTCCTTCCGCTCTCTTTGTCGCCTACAATTCCAAGTACTCAATTTGTTTTCCATTCTGCCCATCAAACTTCCCCATTCTTTTTCTTACTTAGCCGCATCTCAAGTGCCTCCACTCAATTTTCTCCCAGTCTTAATGAAAAGATTTGTAACCATGTGACGCCACGATCCTTATCAATCCCTTCATTATTCTTCTTATCATCATTACTTGAAAATATACTGGAGGCTGTTGAGAATTGGGTTTTGATTAGGACGGCGAGTAGGACGGGAACGGATAGGAGACCGAAAGAGTAACGAAGAAAGAAGGAAGTAGTGCTGGACATGGCGGAGGACGAGAGAGGCTAGCGAGGCAAAACGAATTGGAGGCTGAGTGTATGTAGCAGATTGTTGGAATCTGAGTGTTGTTGAAATCTGTGGTCAAGGTGCTAGGTAAGCGGATTAAGATAATTAGCAACAACCCATTTAAATGAGATAAAATTTGGTAGAAAATATTTGAAACTGAAGTAGAAAGTGACGGAAGGAATTGGTGTCCACCAGTGTAATAATTTGAACATTATAATTTATAGCATGATAATAGTGCTTATTAATAGTGTCAGGAATATATTGGCTGGATATGTCATTTTATTTAACTTTGCTTTGCGTAAGTCAACTACGCTCTAACTGGCTCTTCGAACCCGGTGGAAATTCACTAGGATTGGAATGGAAGGCTTATTAGCGATTCAAGTGGTCGTCGATAGCCGATCTGTGGTGTTGCTTCAAGCTCACTCAGCAATAATAAGCTCTTCAGATCGGGTTAAGGTGCAAAGACGGGATTTGACTGTTTATTATCGATTTAGCTGGTGATCGATAGCAGAATTGTGTTGTTGTTTCTGGTCCGCTATCCTCTGACAAGCTCTTTACGCCGAGTGGAAAGATAATGGAAGATGAGAATATGGTCGCTATAAACGTTGCCTAGGGCTGAGCCTTGAACCACATGCACATAGCTACCATTAGTTGCCACAATACTGACATATTTTAACTGCACTTTGTCTCCTCAAAATTTTTGAGCCTAGTAGACATCTCCATGCACTCATTTTTATTTATTTAAAGTTGCGCCAAAACACTTATTAACTCTGGAAATTTTTTTCATCAACTTTATGTATTTCGATGCCTTATACCGGAGAAAAATGAGACTATGAAGGCAACAAATCATTGCTGAAAGGAAAACGGTCTCGAACTCACTTGGAGAGTACTAAACAATAACCGGGTGTTTGAGTTTTACGAAAGTTGACAGTCATGTAATCCTAGTTGGGTGATTGGAGAATCACCTCACTTGGAGGATTATATACCCCATATTTAAATCAGAAAACGAAGTTAATTATTTTTACTGGCATTAAAAACCATAGAATTGCGCCTCGGTAGGCATGAGGATGTGCTCCAGGGGTAAAGTTATCGAGTTAGCTATGCGATGGTTCTAGGTTCCATTATCCGGACTGGATGTTAGTTTTTTTATTCGCCATTTTCTTATTTGAACTACGCATAATGTTGTAATAATTAAAACTTTTTAATATTCAACACTGTTTTATTATTAGTACAAGCCTGACCGGTTTCAATGTAAACACATCATCATCAGAGGCCAAAATTGCAGCGTACAGAGGTGGTGGCTTGATATATACCTATATACTGGGTTCCCGGGGAAGGAAGTAAGGAGGAGGAGATTGGGATGGGGGGGTGAGATATTAGTAAAGAGGCAAGAGGTTAACGGGGCAAGGTCACGGGAAATTTAAAACCAACAGCGTCAAGAGTTGAAAGAGGGAGGGAGAAGCACGGTAAAAAGGTGGGACAATTTGTCCGGAATAAAATCATTTAAGACCCTATGACTAGATTTTTTAAAAGCTAAAACAATTTCAAAATTTTCTAAAAAAATCCAATTTGGCACCTTTGTCACAAAAATATAAAATTTTGGGATTAAAATTAGAAATGTGATTGTGGTCAAACTGATGCTTAGCAAACACAGAGCTGTTTTCATGATTTTAAAAACATTTCAAATGTTCGGACATTCTTGTTTTAAATTTCCGGCCAGTTTAACCGACGTAAAAACAGTTGCGTCCGGGAGAATCACACTTCAGGGAGTACATACCATGGAATATTACAAAGTTTTAATTATTACATCATGTCGAAATTCCAGTCAAGTCAACCCTTCAACCATCTTGTATATACGCCTAGTGTTTTGTTTCTGGTGGATCAAGCATATTACTTCCTTGTGGCTTAAAAAAAATAGGAACTAACCAAGGAGCACAAAAAAACATTTCCATTCATTTCCAAATACTTAAAACATTTAAAATGAGGCTCCTTATGCACCGTCTTCCCCGCCCACGGTAATCAATTTGTAATGCGTCGAGCCTTTTATTCCTTTATCCGGCCAGTGCCGTTAGACAGCGTGGTTGCTTGCTTTCACTTGAAAGCCGCGGATCACCAGTCAATGGAATCGCTTTCCCCGTCGCAGTCGATTCCCTTAGCATGCCGTGGTGTTTGCACTAAACCGGAATCTGAAATTTCCCCATCGTCTTCCTCATAATGATGTCCACTGCTCTCCTATACCAAACTCCTATCTTTTCGATATTCCTTATTTGATGTAAAATTTTACTTATTTTCTTTCTCTGTATCGGGCAATGACGGAATATAATGTGATCTCACATTGACTTGATATCTTGATGCATACAAAATCGTCATTTAATTGTAAATTGTGCCAGTTGATAATGCCGCTTCATATATATAATACACACACACTTGTAATTTCTGCCCTGCCTTCTACATAGGCAAATGCACCACCCCTTTGAATATTCGCATGAATAATCACGGCAATGCCACCAAAACTCCAACTTTCCTTAATCCCATCCCCAAACATACCGCCTCTCACGTCCAAACCTTTGACGATTGCTTTTCACTTATCATCATAGAAGTCCTTCCCGAATCTACCAGTAATCTCGACTTGGAAACTCGGGAGTGCTGTAACGGCTGCGAGTTTTTCAGCTCTCAACGATACTTTTATCGTTACGAGTGCATAGGCAAAGCAGCTCCGTAATATATTCTTTTCTCAGTAGAACTAGCTCTAGTTTTAAGAGTTTTCTTTTGTGGTTTTAGTTTTTCAATTGTGTGTGGGAGCTATGTGAACGGGATGGTATGTGAAATGTGTTATGTGAGTGGTCTAACGGGGCCATTCAAGTATTACGCAAGACGTTTTGGGGAGGGAGGGGGGTTGGGCTTTTCTTACGCGTTCTTACGTAGGGGGGTGAGGGGGTACTAGACAGTCTTATAAATAATAAAGTTTGGTACTTGTCTGCACTTTTTTATTTTTTAAAACACACTACGCGTTTCACCAATTTTATGGCATCATCAGGTGATGTAGTTTTGAAACCTGACGATGCCATAAAATTGGTGAAACAAGTAGTGTGTTTTAAAAAATAAAAAAGTAGAAAAGTACCAAACTTTATTATAATGAATGTTCAAAGTTTCTACAAAGTAGAGCCAGAAGCTGTGAATTTTAGTCCTACGTAAGATATAAGTCACTTTTGAATTCATGTTTTTATCACTTTTTAAAATTATTTTCGTACCACAAATCTTAGATACTGTTTAGGATCACCCGCATCGCGGCTGTACGGCTGAATGTATACTAAACTATATAAAAACGCACAACCAATTGATTGCGTTCATTGGTTTGGAGATGTCGCATTTTCAAAGATTACATTTGTTGTGAATTGTGCGTGCAGCGAATCGCGAAATATCAAGAACAGTTACTTATCGATATCCGAGCTGAGGTCAGTTTTTGCGCATTTCGACATAGAATGCCCCACAGTTGACTATCTAATAATAAGAACTATGAAGATGCAATTTTCCAGAGATAAAAATTTTTAATCGACCCGGGTTTCGATACACTGCATCATCATCAGGTGCAGATGCAGTGCATCGAAACCCGGGTCGATTAAAAATGTTTATCTGTGGAAAATTGCATCGTCTTAGTTCTTATTGTGTTCATATTCCACAACACCTCGCCTGATTCCTCCCTTTTTGCTGAAAATCTTCTGGAATTCCGGTGGGTAAGTATTCCTTGATAAAGCACCTTATGGCTCAGAAATGCCTTTCAAATTATTTTAATAAAAGGATGAAGATGAAAAATGTCGTCACTCTTGTTACTATGCGTCATCTAAAGTACTTCACTGGTATACGGAGATCTTCTCCAAATTCTAATTCGCTTTTTGCCAGTTGGACAATTTTAAAACGGTTTTAAACAATGTACATCCAAAACTCCTTTTTACGAATGAGACTGATAACAAACATTCCATTAACAATTTGGATTTGACTATTTATCTGGTGAATAATCGTCATGAATTTGCAATTTATAGAAAGCCAACATATACTGACATCGTCATTCCTGCTGACTCAAGACACTGCCACTCACAAAAAATGGCAGCATTCCATGCCTTGATTAACCGGCTAATTAATTTCCCACTCATCAAAGAAGAATTTGAGAAAGAAAAGAACATAATTTAATGACTGATACTTAAGCGGCGAGCACGAATTCTCTATGTTCCGGAAAGAACCTACACTGACAGACAGCTATTCCAGCAGATTCTTCCCACCCTTACTCATACAAACACGCAGATTTCCACTTCATGATGTATCGTATAGTGAATTTGCCACTTGGAGAAAAATAACTTCAACAAATAACTAGCCACAATTAAAAACATAGCCTCCCGAAATGGGTACGACCCAACACTAATTTACAGCCTGCTTAAAAAGAAGAGAAGGCAATTGGCGATCTGAAGCCCTTACACCCCTAACTCCCATTCCCTTGACTTCCCACAAGTGGTGCAAACTCCCCTTCATCCCCAACCTCTCCCACTAAAGCGCAAAACTGCTTCCCACTCACCTCAAGGCAGCCTACTATACCCCAGTGAACATGGGTAAATATCTAAAAAGCGGCAAAGATGAGCGTCATTTTGTTATCCCATGCCGGGGTATTCAAGCTATCGCGTGGGACAATAAACTGCGGGACAATGTACAAAGGTGAAACCGGACGACCTATAACAACCCGGATGATAGAGCATGATAGCTGCTTCCGGCATTTCGACCCCAAGTCAAATTTTGCGAAACATTTATATGAAAATAATTATACTATTGACTTCCATCCAGCGTTTATACACAATATGGGCAAATGTACAAAAGTAGACACCCTCAAACAATTAGAAATCGCACACCACAGGTTGTACAATGAGCATTTGTGCAACGAATACATGGTAGAAAACATTTCCCCACTCCTTGCGCCATGCATTTCCAAAAAGTGCCGCGTGCGAACCCAATGCTCCCTTCCCTCACTGCCTGCCCCTCCCCCTCGTCCCGGTTAACCGACCGGCAGTAGCGCGTCTTTGTTTTCTGTGCTTCCTCCTCCCCCCCATCCCGAAAGGTGATTTGAGCGAGATAGTTCCCTAGTCATAATGGAGACCATATTCAAATTTTATTTTTTTATTTCAGCGTCTGTTCCAAGTATGAAATAAATATTGTAATATTAATGGCGCAAAGATACATTGATATATATGACAAACATTCTCAGTAATTAAATAAATATAAGCTACATAAGTCTCCTACTTGACTCATTTTTTTCCGCCGTACGGCTGAAAATCCTTCAAAACAGCAGGTGTTTTTGCGATTCTGTCAAAATTACTGCGGTGAGTAATAGATTATTTTTTATAAATAGTTGAGAAAACATACATTATACACACAGTTTTTGGACGAAATCTAGGTGCTAGAAGTTCCTAATTAGTTTAATATTCACCCTCCAGAGCGCACAGCGGTAATGTATCCCATGTAATACAGCTTCTATTTTTAGGCAAATTGCTCGAAAATTAGTTCGGCAAGGGGTTGTTATTTTGATATCATTGGAAAGATGATAGTTTTTTTCTTTAAAATGAAGCCAAATTGATAAAATTCTAAGTGATGATTTTTCGCTCAAACTACCTTAACCTTGTCTCAAAACCTCACATACCCCTAAGACTCACGAGAGCTGAAGTGACCGGCAGGGTTTGAACCACCGTGAAAGTTAACGTGACTGAGCTAGACCCTTTCAGACGAGTCCATATGATCCGCGGTCGGAGGCTCTCGAGCCGACATGCGGCTCAACCCGCATGTCGGCTCAGGGTTTGCGACGTCCCATTGAATACACGCCTTTTACACTAGGCTCAGGAGAGCTACAATCGCAAGAAGACCAGATTCCTCTTCCAAATTTAACTTCCTGTATGTTCGCAACAGGCTAGAACGAAGGGACCTGAGGAGCATCGCTGGAACAAGTGGCGTTGTGGTGAATCGAAGCCTCTTCATCCGGCTCACATGAGCTTGTGAATTTCCTTCCGGCTCTCTCAAGCCGCTCTGGCTCAAGCCGCTCGTGTGAAAGAGGTCTAACAAACGACCTTCCCCCTCCCCCCCCTTACCTCTCTCTTTCCGTTTAGCGAAGACTTCTCCCCCCTCCGTCACGAGTTTAGGGTGTGACGAGAGTGATGTAAACAGTGAACTAGTAGTTTTTTCAAGTAATCTGGGTGACAAGTAGCCCATATTAACATTAGATATTTCTCATTAGTTGGGGAGTGAGTTCGTTGTTTTGGTTGGTGTAAATTTTAGTAGGGCACTGCAACGACAGTGATTTAAAATGTACCTATGTTTTTCTATTCTTTTCATCATTATTCCATCTGGATGTACCTATTGTGTGCAAGTGACGAGTGTGGTTTATACTGTAAAATGTTGCTTACGTATAACGATTAGGTCGTATAAAGTTTAGATAATTTTGTTGGTTAGGGAGAAAAATTTGTTTTTATTTGCTTGTGTAAATATTTGGTGTGGTGAAGAGAGAGCGAAGAGCGTTTCGAAGCTTCACTTAACTGCCATCCTTGAGTCTACGGAAGATATTAATATCCAATCTAAGGCTTCAGCGAAAAAACTAATTCCATAGGCTATGTAAGAGCTCCTCGGATAGTGGCCCGCTAAATTAGGATTAGGAGGTCAGTTTCCCTCAATGCCTTTGCCTGTGGATCATTTTGACTCTGGTTTGACACGGGTGTCCGTGTATATCACCCAAGAGTGAACCTGTATCCGGCCAGTTCGTTGCAGAACACCATCCCCGCGATAATACCTCACAACACCCACGCATATAGGTGTGACTATTTTGGCGCATCATCACCCACCGACATTATATCCTGCTAGCTTTCGAAGGGGCGATAAACAGCCTGTGTTAAAGGACCCTAGTCATTATGTACTTATGTATTTGTACGTAAAAATATGTTTAGTTTCAATGTAACTTTTAATTATTTTGGTGTGCATCCATTGTTCTATGGTCTCAAATTTCGTGAAGGAATGAAGGAAGTTATGATGTGATTGGAAAAGGGATAGCTCATAAAGGGAATAAATGCTTTGTTCTCGTGGGAGGAATGAATAAATGTTATCTCCGTGAAGGTATTTGAAAATAATAATTGTGAATCGTGTAGAGATGGATTCAAAAAGTTGAAAGACGATGAAATTCGAGGGAGGCATCCACCAAATATCTTTTAGCGTGCACTCTATGGATACAATTGACACATAAACGTGTGACCTACCGGCAAGCTCGCTTAATTTCTGATTGTAAATGTCCTTGGAGCGTTTTCTTTTTCAAGTTGAAACGAAACATAGGCTACGAAAGAAGAGATTACATTCATACGTTTTATTTTCTTTGAACAAATCTTCATTCTCCCTGTTTCCAATATTTCCCAGCTCTAATGATTTAAATGCGACTCAAATAGTCGGTGACTTTCACCCATCACTTCCTAGAAAATTTCCTCCGAGCCGAGATCGCCCATCGCTGTGAGCTCTCTTTTCATCGGGTGAACGTATTGCTAACGGGTGGTTCCGGTGATTGACACCGCTGTGCTTAGTGATGCGCGATATTCGGTGGAGCACGTGCCAAAGTAGCACTCCCGCTTCCCACGTGGAGTGGAGCAAAATGATTCCCGTTACTCCGACGGCTAAAAATCTCCAGGGAAATCCATCTCGGCGCTAATTAAGGGTGAACTCAGTGACCTACCTCTAATTTGATGGCGCCGATGACTGAACTCAGTGACCTTGATGTGAACTGATGCGTAATAAACTTTGAATATTACGGAAACACCTCAGTAATTGTATAGTAAAAATGGAAAAGGTGGTAAGTTCCAGAAACTAAAATTTTCAGTATTCAATAAAATAAGTCCAAAACGTTGAATATTTACTTTAAAAAAATTTTTATATATTTATAAAAATAGAAAAGCAATAGGAATAACATATAGTACAATTTTGTTTTTAAATATATAAGTGGAAACCAAAAAAAGATGGATAAAGATATAAGTGCCATCTGTTTTTTTGTGGAAAAGGATGCAAGTGCCTTGCTTTATTATTTTTAAAAATGATGTAAGTGAAGGGTTAGTTTTAACAAAAGGATGCAAGTCCAGTATTGTTAAGAAGCTTTTTAATGTATACCATAAATTCAATGTTATAATGTGTTACAAGGATACATTATAATAAGTACAAAAGATATTTTGATGACTTTTAGGCATAGTCTTGACTTTCTGAACCTCCTGCTCCTTTCTAAATGATAAATCTACCTGAAAATCGAGTTTTAACATTAAAATAATAGCGCAATAGACAAGGAACATACATCATGGCGGGTGGACTTACATCCTTCTCCGCTTCAACCCCGCACGGCTCTTGCACGGTTCTGACATCTTCCGACTGCTCTACAAACTAGGAAAACATTTTCTGACACTTACTACCTTGTCTATCTTATTACGCCTGGCTTGTACTTCGCGTTTCACCAAAAAGTCATTTTTTTATTATTTTTTGGCACTTACATCCTTTTCCATTTTTACTACACAATTGGTAAAACTAATGGCAGGTGTAAAGCATCTTTAGGAAAGATGAAGATTTTCTTGAATAAATAAAATTTGTATATTTTACACTTTTATTATTCGCTACTTCGATTGGTTCCAAAAGCTCTCGCTTCGTTTTCAAGGGTGATTAGTAATACATGACGATCTTTTATTTAGACTCGATCGAACACATGAAAAAGAGTGGAGGACTGAGAATTAGTAATCGGGATGAAGGACAAAAGCGGTGGAGGTAAGAAACCGTTTAAGTGGAAGAGGATGAAATGGATAAAAGGTCAAATCGCCTAAAAATTTGTTTGAAAGATGGGGCATGTCGGTACATGATAAAGAGTCAAGTATGGAGTCATTTAACAATTTCGTTCGTACAACCTTGGCATAGGACATCCTAACATTTTATAGGAAACCCAGCTTTGCTCCTTTATCAATAACAAGTAAAACATTAACACAAAAAACTGACATATGGTTGATAACAAATAAACTGTTAGCGATAACTGAATTTTTGTCACAATCAATAAATAATTTAAAAAATTTTATGTTAGTCTTGTACTTCTTCCTCTCTGTCATACATCAAAACAAGTTCAGTAACAAGTGTCACATATTAACACGTGCACTCCACTTTTGTCACCAGTGTTAAGACGGTATTTAGAATTGGAAATTCACTTTCCAGTTGTTTGCTGATCATAGAAACCAAATTTGACATTTCCATTCTGAATTATTCTGAAAGTTTTCGAATACAATTTTTATACAAAGGGAGCTTGATTTCATTGGGTTTTGGAGGGAATAACTGGGGAAAAGGTTGGTGGATTACGTAATGGCTTGTCTTTCCCGTTTCTGAGTGAGTTATTTGTCTTTTTGTGAAAGCTCCATCACCATTTATGGTGGTGGTGAGTTTATTTATAGCACTCTTCAATCAAACTCTACCCCAATCAATGGAACGGATATCAAACGACGCTAGAAAGAGTGAAAGGCTACTAATTTATGCGAATGGTGGTGGTTTGATTCATTGAGAATAATGACATTGGTGAAATACTTTTTCATAGCGATGCAATGTTTCCCATTCTCAAGGGAAATGATCAAATCTAAAAATAAACAATTTTTATTACTTTCTTCCACCGTAAAAGTTAATAACGAACGTAAGGAATTGAGGAACGTAAGGAATAGATATATTCCTGTATCTGTCAAAAGCTTCTGTGCCATGAAATAATCACATTGTCCACATATCTTAAATAATAAAAGACATTATTGGGAATTGTAAAAGGATGTGAGAGCGTTGAAATCGGTCGGGGCAATGAATAATTAAAGTGTGGAATACACAAAGGGTAATATGTTATATAAAGTGTAGAATACACACATTTAAGGTAGTTTGAGCGAAAAATCGCTAAACCTAGAATTTGATGAATTTGGCCTCATTTTAAAGAAAAAACTCTCATCTTGCCAATGATATCAAAATATCAACATCTTGCCGAACTACTTTTAGAGCAATTTGCCTAAAAAAGTAAGCTGTTTTACATGGGATAGATTACGGCTATGCGCTCCAGAGGGAGAATAATAAAAAAATTAGGAACTTCTAGCACCTAGATTTCGTCAAGAAACTAACGGTGTGTAGATTGCATGTTTTCTCAACTATTTATAAAAAATAATTTATTACTCACCACAGTAAGTTTTACAGAATCGCAAAAAAAATCCTGCTGCTTTGAAGGATTTTCAGCCGTACGGCGGAAAAAAATGAGTTAACTAGGAGACTTATGTAGGTTTATTTATTTAATTACTGAGTATTTTGGTCATATATAACTATATTTTTTGCGCCATTATAATATTTATTTCATACTTCTTACAGATGCTGAAATCAAAAAATAAAATTTGGATATGGTCTCCATTATGACTAGGGAACTATCTCGCTCAAACCACTTTAAGAAATACTAGAAAATTCCAACCGACAGGAAAGTGCCTGATAATTTTATGAGCGTCCCACCATTTTTCACGAAAGTAGCTAAACGTGTTATTTCAATCATCTTCATGTCTGTGGTTGAGCAAATCTTATAATCAATGAAAACTGCTTTAGTTCAGATCTATTACGAAGTATAAGATGCCAAATTCATTTCCCCTGATTCAGCCGTTCCATGGAAACTCTCTCGAAACGGCTCTTTTGGCGTATTGTATGGATGCAAGTATTCATTTGAATACCTTCCGTGATATTTGAAATTGCATAAAAATCTGACGTTTCAAATCCAGGTGCACCTGGTGATTGAGACCAAAAAAATGCAGAAATTACAGTGGTTCGGAAAGAGTTTTTTTTAAAATTCAAAGTAAAAATTATTTTATAGAATCCGGCTAACTAGAGTACTAGTTCAAATTCTTCCGATTCTGCTACCAGTTCACCATCTTAAAAACCACAGACAATGCGATGTTTTGTGACTGGTTTAGCAACACCTACTCGGCGCAAAATCCTTCCCAAGCACCCCTATTCTTGCTTCACTTTCGCCCATGAGCGTTCACGGTCATGCCTCCTCCATTTCATTTTAACCTCCATGGTAGCGGCAACTGATAGCTGAAGCTCAGTGTTTTGTCTTCTATTCTGTTCCAGTTGCACTGCACGTGTGGCTGCGTTGCGGTTATTAAACTACAATTTGTTGGATTTGATTCTGTTGCAGGCGGTTGCCGGTTTATTCAGCCAACATAATATGTCCGCCCGTCGTTGCAGATAGAATTAGAAGTTTGAAGTACAGTTGCAATTAAACTGTTGGGTTCTTTTATCGCAATCACTATTTCTTTGCGTCTCTCTTCAGAGTTTTATCAATTCAATTTTCTTTGAAATTGCTTCCTTCTGGGTAGACGTTAAATTTTTCCTCAACCTTATTTATACTAAACAAGCCAACGGATGGCCGTAGGGGAGACATTTTTCTCGAAAATCGGTGTTTTATCTATTCGTCGAGTTCGAAGTTAAAAGTAACCTCGTAGCGAATGACAATTTGACGTGAGCTGTAACCCTAACCTGTCCCCGCTAATGTCAACTGTTATTCTTCTCTCTTTCAGTATCCTTCGCTCATAATATGCCTAACCCACGGCTTGTTGAACCCCCGAGTAAAGTGGGGTCAACTGCAGGCCCAATGGCATCAAGGATGCACCATCACGCGCGATGCGCTTATCATTGCACTGCGCGGCGTGCCGTCGAATGTATGTACGTTGTCGTGCGTGAGATAAGCCCGGCCGGAGATAAAGCCACGCTCCGAGGACCACATTTCGATTGGCCGAGGAAGCATGTCTGTTTGGGGAACCACTGTGAATCATCCACTTCTTTCTAGACTCGCCTTCTTTGTAGGTGTCAAGGGATAGAAACCGCAGTTACTTTTTTACCCTCGAATGGCTGCTATCGGAATACGGAATTTCGTAATTCGTTTAATTTTAAGCAATTCTTTTCCCTGCCGCTAGATATAATTGCAAGTGCATTTGGATATCGTTGCGCTTCACCTTGAAGTTGGTAATTGATCGTCGATCGAAATTGATAAGGACGAGCACCGAGTGTGATGCATTGCCGTTCCTCCTGTTTGTGATACACGCAGTTTTTCTTTTATCTCCTTGGCGTCCCTCAGTGTTCCTCTGTGCTCTCCATCTGCTCCATACAATGCGTGGGCCTTTTTATCAGTGCACTCAAGTGTGGGATGCTGTGTTTATGAATGGACCAAAATGGTTAGAGAGCGTGTTTTCATCATCAATTCCTAGGATGGATGCTCCACATTTGACACTGCTTTCGCTGCCACGGCCCCACGTATCCAGAAGCGTGGTTGGAGTCGGACTTCGCCGTTATAAGGAACGGTATGTAGTGATATGCCTTTACCACTAACTTATCGCGCTATAACTTTCCCTCTAAATGCCGTTTTACACGGTGCATTTGTTTGTGCAAACTCTTCCTTGAACTCTTGCATGAGGCAAAATGTATCGTGTAAAGCGGAAAATTGTATGAACGCTTGTGCGAATGTCTCAATGTCTGCACGGGAAAGAGAACCTGTTCTAATTTCGTTGAGACAAACGTACAATATCACGTTCATACATTCGTTTTTACAAAATCTTTCATCGTGTAAAACTGCCTTAATACACATTGTCCATGAGTGTGTCATGGACAAGAAACATTACCTTGAAAATAGAAATACTCGCAAGGCATTTTTGTTTATCTATGTCGTAATTTGACATCCATAACTCTCATCGTGCAGTCACTTAGTGTATCGAGAGACCAGTCCATAAAAATGCCTAATTTTACGAGCACATATCTCAAAAAGTATCTAAAACACATCATCGACTCGTGAGCGTATGACTCACAGTCAGTTCATTTACTTTTTAGCAAACTTTCCAAATTTAATGGAATTTTTGTTGAGTAGAGTCCGATTCACTTATTGAAGCAGAGCTATATATTAGGACTTTAGGCCCTAGGCACACATGTAGACTGGGGCCCCAGTAAGTAAAAAAATGAAGGGGTAAAAAGTCTTAACAAAATGTTTATAGCAAAACGATTTAACCATTTATTCTAGTCAAAATATTTTTATACCAAGACATGTTTATTGTATTAAAGATTAAGCATGACAAAGCCTAATGCAGGGCTCCCACTAGCGCGGGGCCCAAATTATTCGATCAAACTGGCGCTACTATATCATTTAAGTACCTACTTATAATTTAATGCCTACTTAAAGTTTATCCTACATCTTCGGTTCAATTTTGTGTTTCTTGTTTCTTCAATGGACCGTAATATTTTTTTGGTCCGTCTTGACCCTTATTTAACGCAGGAATATTGAGTCAAATGCTGAATGTTGATTGATTAACGCAAAATCGGTATTCAGACATTATAAGTTTATTTTAAAATTGAAATAGTACTTAAAAATCACTGAAGGACTCGTGTTTTTTTATTTTTAGCTCTAAAATGAAAGAGAGAGGGGTGGATCGAAGACCTTTAAGGCGATCAAGCGGAGTGAGAAGGAAAGGTCTTTGGAGCTGGAGGCGGAATTGCCGAGAGCGAGTTCAAGGGAGCGATACCAGCAGATGAAAGAGATAGCCTTAAAGCGGTGTAAGCGATAGGTGCGGAGGAGTCAATAAGAACAGTAAATATACGGGAAGGGTTTGGGAGCAGTAGATTGCGAAGGAAGTGATAAGGAAGACGAGTAGAGGATGAAGTAGGCAGCTTTGGACACGGAGTTAGGAATGCGAACGTCTACAGATGTGAGATCCGTAGAATACGATGACTGAAGGTTTGTGTGCCACAATACTTATACATACCTTCAGGAGAAAGTATATTGTAAAAGATATTATTGTATTATCAGGACATGTTTTTTGGCATAGCGTTTTTTGTATGTTTTGTATTCTTTTTTATAGATTTTCGCAGCTCATTGTTTATGGTATTCAGGCTTTTGGTTCTGCAATTAATTATTTAGTATTAGGCAACAGTTTCGCCGTGCTATGCTGCCGGCTTCGTCGGGCTTTAAAGAACAACAATGGTCTTTTAAAAAAAATAAGCAATTCAAGCAGTTGATGATTTTGAGAAGTAAAAACTAAATTTCAAAGAAGTCTCTTCCAGGTTTAAGGGAGTTTATAACTATCCTCTCTATTGATATTATTTGGTCTTTTTTCTATTTCAATCGCCTCCCTTATAAGCCGCGGAAATTGTATTCTTTTGTTCAATTGGAAATAAGATCCGTATTTATTTACCCCAAGGAAACTAATTATTTTTAGGAGAAGAATCAGTATTTCTTAACGGGCAAAGTTGAATGTGATGTGAAATTCCAGAGTGATGGTGTAGATACGAAGAATCACAGTATTTGTTTAAAAAAAGTTCTTTTCAAATAAATAATTTTGAAAATTACAAGCAGGTATGGAAAATTTTAAGTTTTGTTTGTTCATTACAAAACCTCACGATAGCTGTAAATTTATAATTTTGTTTACAAAATAAACAAAACTTGGTTTCAGTAGACAATTATTGAAGAAAGCAAAACAAGTTTCTTTGACTTTAAATAAAATAAGCAATAAATTTGATTAACAAACTAGATATTTGAAAATTCTCTGTGTCACAGACCGTGCTCCATTATGTTGTAAATAGGTGTGCCACTCACGGATTGTTCAAGAAGAAAATGATATCAGAACTTAATGGTAGAAAAAGGAATGCAGGGACCACCGAGACAATCCCGGAAATTGCCAGTGATATAATATTAAGATAAAAGGCGTTGAGTATCTCTGTGGTAATTATTACCGGCTAGCGATATGAAACTACGAATGACTATGCCATAGATAACGATTGCTTTATTGAAGGAATACAAGATAACGATTTCTTGAGAGAAGGAATACAAGATACGGACAGAAAAAAATAATTGCGAAAGATGAAGTGAAGGAGAAAGTAGAAAGTTATATAATACCTTCTGAGATTGAACTCTCATGTATATTAATGCGTAAAGCCTTCGTAGAAGCCTTAATGAAAGACTTCATGAGACCTGTTAGAATCATTATTGAAGAAACGACAAAAGCAATGAACTTTGAAGAATATAGTGGAAGATTTTTTAAATTTAGTTTAATTTTTTTAGTCGACGAGACCAGCAAGGGCGTAACCAGGGTGGGGGGCGGCGATAGAGGCGATCGCTCCCCCCCCCTACCCAACGATGGATAAAAAGCTCAATTTTAATATCCTACATTCAAATTTTAATAAATGCAAATGTAATTACCGTTATAGGTTTTCAATTTTTAATTGTATTAACTCTAATTAAGTGTAACAGCTGTACACATAAGGCTCGTTTTGAAATAAAGAGGTTATAAACTCAGTCAATTTTTCTGTTTTTTTACATGCCCATAGGCGAACAAATACTAATCGACTTCCCTTTTTGAGCTTTCAATGGTTACGCCCTTGGACAAGGGAGTCGTTAACAAACGATTGAAAGTGGAGATGAACAACTTCCGATAGATTTGCCTGTGAACAGTCCTCGGTAATCTAACCAGTTCGATTCTCTGTTCGTGTACAATTAAACGCACTGAATAACCAATACGGTTTGATGAACAGCGCGTAAATAAATTATTATGGATCCGAATGCGTGATTTGTAAGATGAACAAAGGTTACGTTTTGCGTCAAAGCTAGAGGGCATGAATTAGATAAATTTATTGGTAGTAATTTCGTATAAAGTGCTTCGACGAATAAGGTCATTTCGCGCGTATACTGTCTGCCACGTGCAGACAGGGGCAACAGCACTCGGACGAATCGGAGGATCACCCCTCCAAACTCGAGCCGAGCCCAACGATGCTTAACTTCGGTGACTGATCGAGAACTGGTTTTTCCATTGCGGCAGGCTTTTGCTCAATTGCATAAGTATGACTTAAGTTAGCTTAAGCAATTGCTAGAACCCTCAGTATATACTTGTATAATGTATCACTCCCGTTCCTTTCGATCCGCCGACAGGGCATTTACTCGGGGTCCTCAACCAGTGATTCAGGAATGTTTTGAAGGCCTTCAGCCAAAAAACTAATCGGAAAAGGAAATTGCAAATTTAAATTCAAAATATGCCCTTTTATATGGAAACTTATTCCAGTGAGCAAGTGGTGTGATTGTAAACTTCCGCAAAATTTAGTCCTGTGGTCAAACCGAGAGCCTAACCTTTCTTGTGGAATTTCTTTTTTTTATATTTAGCCACTTTCCTTTATTCTGCGCAGGTTTATTTTTCTTGAAACTTGCCGTGATTACTTATGATAATATTTTCCGAAGTAAACACGTTTAGTAACTATGGTGACTCTGCCGTTTTGTGCTAATAGTTTTAGTAATATGCCAGTTTTATTCGCATATTTACACTCATATTTACACATTAGTTTTCCCTTTTGAGTACGTTGGGGCCTGCTCCAGGTTTCTCTCCATCTCCATTCCTCCGTCCCACCCAAAATCATTCCCTTACCTAAGTACCCAACAGTTTTTAGTGACTCAAATGACCGCGGCTGAAGAGCGCCTCCCTACATACATATATAACCGATTCGATTATCTAATGCCTCCTTTTTGGAAATCTAAGCGGAGAAGAAATAGCATTGTGATAAACTAACCCGAACCATTATGCAAACCAGCCGAACAGACCAAACCAGCGAAACATTTTTTTAACCTAGGAACGATGTATGTACATGATTGTCAAATTCCGTCCTAGAGTATCATTTGTAAACCTAATTTTTTCAGCATTACGTAGCATTAAGTCGGCTGAAGTCGTCGTGCCCAAGTCCTTGGCCCCTTTCTCCTATTTCTCCCCTCATTTGTCGTATCCTACTACCGCCATTAATTCTCCCTCTTTGCAAAATATGCCGACAAATTCACTACAGGAGAAATAGTAAATGCTACAGAAGTCGTCATGCAGACCGTCACACTACTATATGGAGGACAAAATTTGTATATCCACTTGAGAATGAAGTTGGCTAAAAATTAATTTCAACAAAACCCTACAAATATCTATGATTCGAAGGGCAATTTAAAGTATAGGTTTTCGGCGTCGGTCTGTAAGGCTGTTGTGGAAATGGAGCAGAAGTCTACTTGGGGGGGCTATTCTTTTTGGCCTCCGAATTTCCGAGTCTCGACGGTGACGAAATTTTGATGTCACAGAAACGAAATTTTCAAAAGTAGAGATTTTTCGGGAGCTTTGACGTCACACCCACGGATTATCCGAGTCTCGACTGCAACGAGTCCTTACTGAATAAGGGTGCGGTCTGGTGCCGTCAGAGGCGGAAGCGGTAACACTGAGGGAGCTTTCCATTCTAGGCGTTGAAGTTAGCACAGTTGGGATCATATAATTATCAACGCACACGAACGGCGTTGAACCATTGGTTGAACGGCGTTGATGTGCACGACAGGAACCTTCGGTCAACTTTCAGTGGAATTCTTTATGTTCGCAATACTCACGGCCTAATTTTTTTATGCAAAGTTATCAAATTCGTTACAAATACTAGTTTAAAAACGTGAACTTTATGCCACAGAGTAAATAAAAGCTTTACATTGCCCATGCTTGATATATATTCGGTGAAAATGAACACGAAAAACATCGCGGATGCGATTATTATGATGCGAAGTTCTTTTACTGCTTACGGCTCATTTAGTCATTCGCGAACTGTTCCGACGGGCGCTGCTTTCAGCGTAAAATCTGAAAAAAATGAGACGAAGCAAGTGTGCCAAGGGCGTATTCAGCTCAAAACTGAAGGGGGGCAGCTTTCTGAATTCAACCTCATTAGGGAGGGGGTGACATGGAATATCATACATGTACAGTAACAAAAGGGAGAGCAGTTAACCATTTTTATTTTATTTGAATACATGATTTTTAAGCATTTTTTAAGCTTTTTAAGCATTTTTCAAGCACTTTTTAAGCATGTTTTTAAGAATTTTTTTAGCATTTTAACTCTTGAACAATAGTTTTGAATATCTTTGGAGGGCCCTCAATACAATAACTCACAGCAACATAAGAAAAAACGCCATTTATTAAAAAAAATAATTCTTGAGCAATTATATACTTTGCGGGGATTAGCTGCGAATTTTTTTAACTACAGCTTCCGCGAATTGCTCCTTGTTTGCGGGAACCCATTTACGGTGAATACTTATTGTTAGCATCGCTAACCCATTTAACCTATTTTCACCAATATACTTATAAGTTGGTCAACTATAGTTCAATCAACTATACTTGATATAGTGTAATCAACTATAGTTGATCTTAGAATCCATGTTTTAATTCCGCGAAGGGAGCAGAATGAGCACTCAATCGTGATTGCTGTGCTGGGCAGTGAAAGCATAATATCAGTATCGCGCCTTTCTAATGGTCGGGAAAAACAATTCGCTCTTTTTTTAAAACTTCAATTATGTCTGGCGCTTTCTGTATGCATGTACCTCATTCCACATTTTAAACCTCAATTCCCTTTCTCCTCCGATGCCTTCCAAATTGTAATATTTTCTAGAAGTTGAACTAACTTCATTCCAATTCCCCAAAGAAACATCTCTCTTGTTGCTTGGACGAAAATGTGTCATTGAAAATGCATGCGATTTATATCTGAAGAAAATCTGACTTCTAAAGATCATATTATGGAATCCAAGTAAGGAATTATTAGAGACCTTCGCCAAAATTCAAATGGATTACTGGCTAGGCAGTTGCTTCTATGCTTTTGTCGGCCAGCAACGCGAGTGGTGGTTATATCAACATTCAAATTCGGAATTATAATTTTTTTCAAAATGTTGAAATACCGACAGCCAACCTGTCAATCAATTTTTCAGAAATGTTTTGTTTACATTTGTTGCTTTTTTTATTTTAAACATTTTCCATCTTGGATGGGGAGTGCCCCCCCCCTTGGCCCCCCCCCTGGATATGCTCTTGAAGTGCACTTTTGTATTTTGAAGTGAGGAGGGCAATAGAGTGAATGGAAATGTGTTACCAATGTCTTATATTGAATAGGATCACAATAACGCTTTGTAATCTTTATAGTTACTATTACAATTTAAATAATAAAATATATTAAAATTTTTCTTACGAGTACATTAATTTTACACTCTTTTTTTAATTTCAAAACTAAATATGCCATATGTATACACTAGTGCACATTATTATATATTCATTACACTAGTGCACATTATTATATATTCATAAAATGTAAAATAGTATATATCATAGTGGTTTATAGGGGTGCTGGATCGACTCACGGCAAAATTCGACTCATGTCATGCCTTACGGAACCAATTCGTATGACGAGGTATACCTGTATTCCATTCCTCACTCACTAGATAATCATATGCTCACTACCTACCTATGCCTCACTTTTCAACTGTTTCCTCGTACGGTTGCAACTTTAAATCGAAGGAGCCACGTCACCAAGTGGGTTAGGTCAGATTTTTTCACCAGCTTTGTGTGGAATGTACATGGAGCAATAGATTGCAAAACTGAAGCAAATGCTTCTGAGTGTACAGTAGAGCTTATAAGCTCTACCGTGTACATTCCGGACAAAATGGACAAATCTTATGATAACTCTCGAAGCTTTTTCTCAGAGCAAATGTTTATACTCTCGTAAGCATTTGCTCAACTTCAATTCATATGACCCATTGTCTCAGGAGAAGTACCTGAGACATATATTTCGATGTATGGATATATGTAAGATAATTCAGTAAGATAAATCAGTTAGTTAACTGATGCTAAGTGGGTTTCCAATATCTCCTTCATATTTTCTCAAAATCTTCTGCTTTTCCATGACCATGGTGAAACTGTTTTCACCATTTTTTGTGAATATCCATCTCTATTCTTCTAAATGAGTGCCTTCAAAACCTTTCCTTTCCTGATCCTCTCTCCTCAAAGTCAAGGCTATATAGCTGCACAATGAGATCCTCTCTATCATAATCTTTTATTACATTCCTTTGCATTTTCACCCGATGTCCTATAGCCATTAGTTTTTTTCAGAAGCCTAATTTTCAAACACTATAAATTATGTTCCCCTTCTTAGATATTTAACACTCAACGAAGAATAAATAGGTACCTTTTTAATGATGCAATGCTCATTTGATTGGAAATGAAACAATTTTTTTGTTGGTCAGTCATTCATTTTTTATGGATCGCTGCCATGACATACAGGGATCACATTGTATCAAATGTTAGTTTCTAGCATATGATTAATTAACTAGCATTAAAAACAACTGTGCATATCCTAAAAGTCAGTTCTTGAGGCTATTTCCCATTTCCATAGACATGGTTTACCCAGCACATTTTGTGAAGACTGTCAAAAATGAAGTCATATTAAGCTTTTATAAAATCTCTTAAACTGTTTTCTGCCTCTTAAAGACATGAGGCCAAGTGCCGTCAGAGGGGACAAATGTCATGAAGCACTTATGAAAATAAAAGAATCCCTTCCAGGAGAAACAGTTGCTATTATCAGTTTGCAGCAAAAGTCTATGAATTTATAATTCCCCCAAAGACCACATACATTTCAACTCCTAAATTTTGGTGTTCAAATGGTTTCTCTAACAACCACTGCACTATATAAAATGAAGGCCTGAGTAGTACTTTTTGTGATTTGAGGTAATGCTTTTTCACAACCAATTATTTGTCACTCATCTGTCAATATCTTTTTACAAAAACTTACTATCAGTCCACGTTACTTAGATGGTGTACCATATGTTCAACTATGTTTTGCAAAGCCATAATTTTTCTTAATTAATCACTTTCATAATTCTAGGGTACTTAATTAAATACTGCATTTCTCATTTTGAGACAATAGGTAACCATTGTTAAAATTCATTGGAAATTTTAGAAATTATCTAGCCTCATCTATTGGGAATGTCTTTTTCAAATTGTAATTATGAAGTGTGGAAATATAATACACATATCACAAAATCAAGTAATAAATAATACCAGCTCTTCAAGAGTTCTAAGTCTGTGAAAATACTATTTCCTACTATATCTCCCTAATGGAGACATGATATATCACAAAACTCAACAAAATAAATAACACCAAAGTGGATCAGTTCAAGTTTCCAATGTGGATGAAAATATTTCTTGGTGTTAGAAATTGCTAGAGGTAATTTTGCATCAGTTGATGAACTCCTCACATCATGAAAAGATGGTGGCTTGTGCGAGAGAGCTTCCGTGGCCTGAATCTGATGAATAGTCAATTTGATCATCTGCAAAAAAATAAAGAATTTCCAAATAGATAGTGGTCACATATGAAAAACATGAGAATATTAACCTGAGAGCAATTGTGCTTGTCTTATCTCATGTTTTAAGCAGCAGGAGTGCTGAGGTATTCCTTCTGTAGCCTCCTTGTTAGCACATATGCTTCTAGTTTAAGTTCAGTTAAGGTTTTATACTAGATACTTTCAGAATTATGGACAATCTCTACTGGGAAGCTATCTAACGAAAATCAGTAAACTAGAAGCATCTATGTATCAAGGAGAAGCACTATTGTGCTCCTGGCACATTTGGCAAGAGACTAGCATGATTCTGCCCCCCGGGCACTCTCAGGGTTAAAATTCATGAAACCAGTCTTTTTGCTACCTACCTGGTTCAATAGGTTCCAGGTGCATGGCATTTCTTTCCTTCTTAGTTAGGCCTTTCCATTCTCTGTTGATATCATCTCTTTTACAACAGAAAGTCCTTATTTTCGATAAGCAGTTGCTCATTACTTTTTGATTTTTCCTGTATTTCCTGTCATCATTGGGAAAAAGTAAAGTTATTATTTATCCTTAGAAAATGATAAATAAATTCACTCCATCCAAGTATCAGTGATTTAAGGATCAACATAAGGAGATACAACTAGTCTAACAAATCTCTCCATCTTTGAATAAGAACTTTGCTGCCATCATCCTAATTTTAATTAAAAATAACTACATACATATATGAATTGAATTGTTATATTTTTTAATTCCAGAGAAATAGATATTCTAATAATTATTTAAGCACAGTTGCATAAAAAGTTGGAACAAAATGGCTAAATTTAATAAAGGTTATGGAAGTTAAAAACTGAATACGAATGTCTATTATGATTAGAAACTTACCTACTTGATTATATTCTAAAAGAATTTTATTCATAAAATTATAAAACACTAGTACCCAAATTTTATGAAAAAGCATCATCTTTGTTCAGAATATCTATGTATCAGGTAAATTCAATCAGATTAATTGCTAAAATGAAATATAAGTCAATAATAAAGCTAACCAATCAGAAAATTTGAAACCAATCAGAAAAATGGCAAGAGCAATAGAATCATCAGCACAGATAGGAGGGGTCCCAAATTTGAGAGAAAGTAGGGCCTTTTACAAGACAAGGATGACATTTATGTTCCATCAAAGCAAGCCTTCTGAGAGCTACATGTTGTTTCATTTATGTGTAAACAACAATCTTGAGGAAGGAACATTCAAGAAATATTAAACAAGAATTTCTGCAACCTTCTTCTGGAGAATTTTTCTATAAGAAATTTTTTTCCAATTTTTTTTTTTGGCTTTTAAGTCCATTCACTGTGGCAGAAGATATCTACATCAAGGAACCTGCCTCTAAAATACACTAGTTAATCCATGAAACATTATTCTTAAGATATCTAGTTTTACTTTTTCATTGGATTCATCTACTAGCTATTGAGTTGGCTTCCAAAGTACCCTACCTCAGTTCAGTGCAACTAGCTCTTCAAGTGCATAACTTCAGTCTTGAAATGGGATAAGCAACTTCCTTTCAACTACATCTGTATCTACATAATACCCTGTGAACCACCGCATGGTCGTATAGCAGGAGGAGTTAGGACACCAAGCCGCGTAAAGGTGTAAAGGAGAATCTTATAGGTGGGTGAAAAGATGAAGTTCATTTAGGCAGTTTTTTCATTGGATCTCAGTTTTTATTATGGTCACTTATTGTGCATGGGAAGAAGAATTTTAGTACCTATCTCTTAGGCAAAGTACCTCTAAAGGAATAGACTTATATCCCTCTGTGTGTGGGCCTAGCATGTGAAGGGCACCCATGTGAATATGTACTGTTTTGCTAGCTAGCCAGCCTGGCAGCATTTGCCAGCAACTTTAAGGCCCTGCTAGGTATGCCGAAACTCTGGTGGACATCGTTGGGCTTGGCTTGAGTTACCACTACTACCTATTAGGATAAGGGAATCAGTTCCTTATTGTTTGCCTCCTATACTTTCCCTGAAAGATCTGTAACCCTTAAAATTACACCACTCATGTTTAGCTGGATCTACACAGAGGTCTCCTCTGTATTTGAATCTGATGTCTCCAGTCAGTAGCCTCTCACTCTTCTTACAGGGCTACATGTCTTGGATCCTAAAAATTCAAAGCTTTACTCCTGGAATGACTCTAACATGTAAACGAACTCCAAAGGGAAAAATTCTATCTTGTTATTAATTCCCAAAACTGTGCCTGATGAGGAATACATACCACAAAAAAACTCCAGCAGCCACCAGCAACAAAAATAAAATGACTCCACCAATCGATGTAAGTAACAAGGTAATATTTTTTCTGCTACACTCAGAAGGGTATGAAGCTTTCTGCCAAGAATATCTGCGCCCTCCATTCTTCTCATTAACAGCAACTAGTATCACCTCAAACTTTGTTTCACCTTTGGCAATGTGACTTGAGTTCAATGGCACATTGGCAAAGTTACCATAAATACCTCCAGTAACTGCACCATCACCAAAATGAAAATCAAACTCTTTATGCAGGTCCTGAAAAGGCAGGTTCATTTTTAATGTGCAAGAAATTCGCACCAAAAAAAAATAAAGAATTTAGAGATACTTGGAAAAGTTCAGTGCTCTAACCTTTTTCAGCTCAGCCGCTATGTGAAGTTCTTTAACTCCCAGCTCTTTCTGCAGTTCGTCATGAATATGCTGATCAAAAGTTCTCGATTGAGATCGAATATTTGTTAAACACAATAAGTAAGCTCTTGAAAATAAATTATTACTAAAATCAACCATTTTTATGGGTATATCATGTTTTAAGATCACAACTAATCAGGAAGTTATGAGCTCATGGAATTAGCATATTGACAAGTGAACTAACCTGATTTTAAGTCGATCTTGGCTTTCACTGTGATTAAAATTCAACGCAATTGGTACATTCAGAAACTTTTTTGACCAACTACAAGTTCTGAAAAGGATGGTCCCATTGGGAATATAAGGCTTCTCAAGTAATGTACGAGTGTAAGTGCAAACTGATGTCAAATTTTCTCTGAATGTAAATTCTACTGGGTGATGATTTGCACCTGAAGAGTCTCCATTTTCATTGGTGAGATTGTCTCCAACTTTATCAACATGTATACAAAATTCATACAATACACCAGGAGATAAGTTTCCAATCTGTAAAATATAAATTCCACTGTTTGAGAATCACTGCGATGACTAATTTCAGCAACTTTTTACATGCTTAGGTGAAATGAAATGGTGAAATTTAGTTACTTACTTGACAGGTAAAATTGTCACTTCCTGCATTTGATGAGATTTTGACAACATTCCAGGTATGATTTGATGACAGTAATAGCGATTCTCTATAAAATACAGAGAATGTATGCAACATATTAGCAGGAGGAGGTAATCTGGCTTTCCATATCAACTTAATGGTGGATTCAGTCCTGTTAGCCACATACACATGTGAAGGTCCCCATGGCACTGTGTAAGAGTAGATGCACCTCTATGAGAAATTAAAAGATATACATACTGCCAATTCAACATTCCTGAGTGATATTACAAATATCCCATTAGAACTTCGGGCTCTGCTATTTCTTAATTTTACGTTTTTGGAAATTTATAAACATAAGTATAAAGACAAAAATACATTACTATTTATCTCTAATATCATTGAAATTGAGATTAGCTCATTTGTGTTTACTTGGCACGACTTAATATTTTATTTGCAAAAGATTAATAACTTGGATGACCAACTTCAAGTATGCTTAGTGAACTGATCATGGAAATAGATTAATGAAACTACACTAAACCACCCAGCTATCTAAAATGTAAATATATATGTATGTATATTAGGGTGTCCCAAGACATAAGGGAAATTTTTTTTTCACGAAATCAAATACGCATACCCTCTACTTTTTTTCTGTTTGACCTTAATAACTCATATAATAAATATTATTGCGATTGAATTATGATAACACGTGCCGACTCGATCCCAAACATGAGAAATAAAAATATTTCCTGGCTTTTATGGAAGGATTCTAGAACTTAATGTTTATTTAGTAAATAAAACACCAATATGCCCAAACCGTGTTTATTTACTGTTTAACATGTAAAAACATTATTCTTTAAATTTTCTTTTCAAATTTTGCTTTTTTCAGTCAGGATAAATCTTCCGGTGTTCTTGTACGCAACGTAGCAAAAATTGCTTTTGTTCCTCTTCAACCGTGATTAAACCGTGAAAATCTGGCATCAACTTGATCACTCTTTCAGCTGTATCGTTCACTGCCCTCAGAGTTGAAACCTTATTTCTGGCTTCTTGAATCGAAGCATTATTTGAACACATGGCAGGACATTCGTGGAGAAAACTGTCATCAATTTTAAGACGATCGCACAATGACTTACTTCTGACTGAAATGAAAACATAGATGTTTTTCTCTGAAATAAAACTAGAGAAAGTCAGTTGACGAAATTGTGATCTAAACAGAAAGCTAAAGAAACAACTTCTATATTTACTAATTTAATTTACCATACAATGGACCGCGAAGTTCTTCCTTCGATGAGATGTAACGTTTGCCGTGAGTTGATAAATTCTTTTTGGTGACCATTCAACAATTCAACCATTTTTGCTTTAGTTTCTTGATCCAAATCATCGTCAGACAGTGATAAGACAGAAACTTCATCAGTCAAATACCATAAATGCTGGCTTATCTTCTGTAAAGCTGCTTTTATCAATTTTTTCGTAAACCGTCATCGACTTCAAAAAGCACAAATCTTGGTAAGGTGCTTTACTGCCAAAATACATTGGAGTCATGGCTTGACGTAGGATTTCACGATGAACTGGCAAACGTCTAACAGCGCTGCCTTATCCTTGATTGTAATTTGGAATTGATCGCTAAGTAATGATATGTTTAGGGAATAAATTGCTCTCGCCATTCATCGAGCTTGGTGGATGGCACCTGGAGGTCGAATTATAAATTTTCCCTGTGTATCTCTGCCTAAAAATAAAACAGAAAGCTCTATTAAATCTTGATAGTCATTTCTGATTATTTCTTTGGTCAGTTCAGTTCGTTACAGCTCAAGGAGATTGTCAATTTCGGATACAGTCAGGTGCAATGAGAGCTTTTCTTTATAGCACTGTACTATATCTGGATCAACACCATTCCAGTTATTTCGGAACTTTTTGAAGAGTGGAATGTCAGGATTTGCTGTCACTTGAATAACTTTTACTTCGAACATGCTTTTGAACACCAATTGATATACGTGATGGCGGAAAGCAATTATATCTTCTTTAAATTTTTGTTCAAGAAGCACACTGGCACCATTGATATGACCTGTATTTGAAGCCTTAGTTTCACAACAAAGAATTTGCACTTTATCTTCGAGATTCCAGTCTACAATCGCGTTCGCGTGCCTGTCCGCTTCCTGAAGAGCTTTCCAACCTCTCCAGAGCAGTAAGTTGTTCTTTACTTGCATATGAAATAACTATTGGAAGACATTCTTCTTTTGATTTCCGAGAATCTAAAGCAGGCAACAGTTTGACATCCCAGTGAACAGTCACAACATTTAGTGCCTCGTTTTTAAAATTAGCTTCTATGTCTTCCGCTCGCTCTATCCATTTTTCCGTACGAATCTTTTGAATCGATGACTTTCTTATAGGGAAATCATCAGTATTGTATCCAAGTGCCTCAATGGTAGCTTCAAGAATAAACACAGAATCTTTCAAACTTAACTGACATCTATCAAGCTCTGCTACTCATTTTGGAGTAATGAAATTTTTCCGCAAAGTTGTTTTACTGGTTCCGGGCTGTATGCTCTCGATCAGAGTTGGAATATCTTCTTTTAAATGCATGTCATTTTCATTAGAATCAGAAGATCAGTCGTTTTGTAACGGTTCATAAGATGATTTCGAAGGAGTTGGCGTGGAAAATATGTAGCACGTTGCATTTCTTCTTCAATAGTTCTGAGGCGCGCCCTTTCCTCCTTATCAGCAAGTTACTTAAGTTTTTTGTCCACTCCAGCTACGTGACCAGGCCGACCTGGCTCACTCTGTCGCTGTAAGAAGATTCTGTCTTCATTTATTTTCATTAATTGAAGCGTATCTGCGTTTCCAATGTCAAAAAAAATATTTAAGTTGTTGACAAACTCTTGTCGGCGCTGCTTAAATACGTTTTGGGTTTTTTGTGCATTTTTTGTAATTCCCTCCAAAATTGATATGGTTCACTAGTTTCTTCACACAATTAGGGAAAGATTTGGTAGGTACACGTGCCTTTCCCCAAAAGATAATAAATTCGCGAATAGTGAGATTTGCATTTTCATTGACAGGCAAATTAACTTCACGGATATTATTTTTAAAAACTGCCAGAACTTGTCCATTAGACGGCAGTTTTGAACCTTTTATTTGATATAACTAATGATATCAAGCCAAACCTCGTGGAAATTATGGATATTCATGTGGAGAAAACCACCTTTGTTATTTTCATAAAACCTTATTCCGCTGCCACTCAGAATAAAGTTTCGTGGAAATAACAAAGGTGGTTTTCTCAACATGGACTGTTATTAGATGTTTTACGCCCCTAAAAAAATATACCCTTTTTAGAACTACGTAATTCCACTGACATGTTCATTGTTCTCTGATTGAAAGCAATACGTTTACCAACCAAATAACAAGTGATTACAAACACATCGATGGCTTCGACACGTTAACACATTGTCACAACGTACAAGCAAAACCTGCTTCACTAAACAATCACTACGGACAACTAACGTGACTCTAGCGAGTTCCAGCTCGCACTGATAGCGTATCACATGTTCAATCGAACACTAAGCTATCAGTCTCATTACTATATTTGCACACCTTGTACAATGTACAATTGTGCAATGTACATTGTACATTTTTTGCTAAATTCGCATTAACCGGTGGGCGCGCCGCCGAAGTTTCTTGGTTATAAAAAAAAATGTCAGTTGTGCTACCTGTAAGTCTAGCTATTTGTACTTCGTCTTATTTTGTGCACATTGTAGAAGTTATTGTGTGCTTACCATCTCATTGTCAGATCCGTTTGGGCGTTCAAACTTGAGATGTCGGGTTTTGGTGCGTTCCTTGAATTGAGAACCTTCGGTCGGCGGTCCGCCGCACTCCGCGCGGCATAATTTCTTGGTTATAAAAAAAACCTGCCATCATATCAGTCATCAGACCATGTTCAAACATCATATATTAGTTTCCCATTACTTAAAAAAATTAACATTCAGGTTAAACTGCTGCATCAGTCGCCGGAGGGTTAACATATGGAAGGTTTTCAGAGACGCCTTACTTAGCAAGTACTAACATGTTTCAATACAAGTCGGCACGGGTTTCCGAGGTCCTACGTTTATAAAATTTTATTTACAATTATTTTGGCATCGTATAAATAAATTAAGAGGGTATGCGTTCAAAAAAAACTACTTCGATTTTTTTGGGACACCCTAATGTATATACATTTAAGATAGTTGGGTGGTCTAGTAAGGGAAAGGATTATTTTTGTGGAGAGAAATAACCATTTGCCTTCTCTTAACGAGAGGCACCAAGGGGTCCACAGTTTAGTGTCCCATCTGATGGACAAAGTGCAGCACTTTAAGTGCTCTCTACATAGCATCCAAGTAGAATTTTGGACTGCTGAAAACTTTTCACCAGTACCAGGATTCAAACTCAGCCCTTTAGGATGGAAAGTAAGTGCTTTAGCCACCATGTCAACACAAAGAACTTAGGAATGTTAAAGGAATTATAGGGTAGGTAAAAAAAAAATATTCTTCATCCTCAAGTAAATACCTTGACGAGTTTCAGATGTTACAATAGCTGCAGTATCATCCAGCATCTGATTGTCAGAACACTGAGGTTTGACCTATGAAAAAAATCAATATTTTAGTCAAGGTTCAAAATTACTCCAACACTTAATGTCTCCTAGTTTTTATACTAATAATTATTATTATTAATGTAATATACTGAATAAGGTAGGTTACGTCCACTAATCTAATCTGGCTGCAGGCCCAAACCTAGTTGCACAATTTTTCTTCAAATTGGCTTACGTCTCACCTTTCATCATCCTCTTTCTTACCCTCCCCCACCATTCCAACTACCTTCCCTCTACCATCCCCTTCAGCATCTTTTTGCTCCTCATTACCTGTCCCAATCACCTGCTCTGTCTCCTTCTAATCTCCCCCAAGAAACCTCCTCTCCTCACCCATCATACAAAGCACTTCCTTGTTTGTCTTCCTCTCTGACCATTACAACTTCTATGTCCTCCTCAAAATCCAGATTTCAAATGCCTCCAGGCAACTCCCATCCTCTCTCCTCAGTATCCACTTCTCTGCAATTTACAATGCTACACTCTGAATAAGACTAGTATTTTCTTTGCATCCTTCTGTGAAGTCCTTTTCATCAGTTCTCTCATCTTACAATTAGTAAAAGCCTCTTTTGCTAGCACTAATCTCCTCCTAATATCCTTAATACAATGCTCATTTTCCTCCTACTTACTACCCAGGCAATCTAATTGTTCCATTATGAAAATTAAGAAAGTTCAAATTCCCTAGTAGCCACCAAAATTTAACCCCACTATTTTGATTCAGAATAACTCATCTTCTTTTCTCTTCTGTAATCTTTAAATTGTCTATGTACCCATCTGAAATATAGTGCACATCATGTAACCAGAACCACAGTAAATTGAGGAAAATGAGGGTCCATAGTAATTGGATAAAATTCCATAATTTAAAAATGATTTCACTTTGTAATATTCCACAAGAAGTTTTACTTTCTTCCGACTCAGGGTTTTGACTGTTACACAGTCATTATCAAGGTAGGAACCTAGTAACTGAAGACCGTCTTCAGGATATTTTTGCTCATCAATTATAGAAAGTTTCAACACATGTGCATCCTTTTTAAGGTATGTAAGTGTTAATCAATGCATAAAGTGTCAACTCGCTTAGTATGTACATTCATCACTTAGTTGATGTTACTATTATCAGAGTTTTCAACTCTCATTAGGTCTCCCTTAGAGCAGTGCACATGCACATCTTTACCAAAAAGGGGGTTCAAAAATTCAATCCCAGAGTTCCATGAGCAACTATAGGTAGTAAAACATGTTGTAAGTGACCACCAACAGTTCCACTGCAAAATGGCCCTTTTAGAAGGGTGATCATTGAGCATATCAGGAGACATGACCCTGAATAAGTGTTTTCTATAAATATAATAATAGGATGTTTTTGGAGAGTTGGTCTTCAATAAATTAGATTACATGAGTACTCTTGCCAGGGTTTGGAAAATGTATCTTTTCATCATCACTAGGGCTTGAGGTCGAAAAATTAGATTTTAATTTTTCCACCTCAAGTCCTGATGATGAAGAGATCAATTTTCCAAACCCTGGCAAGAGTACTCATGTAACCTAATTTATTGAAGACCAACTCCCCAAAAAACATCCTTTTTTAATTAAGTAGTCAATAACTAACTCTCACATAAATATAATGCAACTGTTCTGCCACATGCAAGGTTGTCACACATTCTGAAAAAATGGGTCACCCTGAATTTTGGCTCATAAAAAAGTTTGTACAAGTAAATAATGAATATTTCTCAGGATGTAATTTTGCTCAAAATATTTTATTATGTAGAATAAAAAGTGTGCAAAGTCTTCACCCTAGCAACATATATTTTTCAACTATCTATTATCCCTCTATTCTTTCAACTATTCTACTATCCCTTCAAATAATGTATTATCCTAACTTTAAAACCCTGTTCACATACCTAGATCTGGCTGTATTTGAACAATTCCACTAGCGTTTGTGTAACACACCTTTGTCTGGTTCTTCAATCACTCAAAACTCTTCCCTTCGAACTCAAGCAGTTCCCTTTACCCCTATTTTTAACTCTTGGATCATTCTTCTACTGAGTCAAAAATTAGAATTCCACAAGTAAGGATAAGAAGCATTCTTGGTTCACAGTTCACAAGAGGACTTACTCATTCACTTACAGATATTTTCGTGAACATCAGATGACACAAAACAAGGGAAAGGATTGGTTGTTTGACTGTAAGGGTGAGGTGTGTGACTGCTGAGGTCATTTTTGCCATTTAAGAAAGGTGGGTAAGTAGGTGAGGGTTTGATTTTGTGGGGGGATTGGAGGAAGGGTAGAGAGAAACCTAGGATCCGAATTAGCCTGCTCTTAACAAGATGTGCTAAGGAGACCACAGTATAACTGTCTAATCTGACAGACTGAGGGATTCAACTGAAAAACAATCTCCACCACCACTGGGATAAGAACCAGGGCCCTCGGGATCAGTAACCACCACACTCTAGCCACCACACCAACCAGATGCCCCTGAAGAGAGGATTAACACTCTCACTGCTGAGCCTTCCCTGTTCACCAATAGCGACATGATAGCGTATGCATGTACTGTAGTTTTCTCAATAGATAGCTATAACAACAAAATAAACCCAGTATACCCCAGTCCCCCAAATGAATTATAATCGTAAAGACTTAAATATATAGTCCACTCAGGGTCATGCCAAGGGATTGAGGGGCCCTGTGCAAACGAAAGTCGGGGCCCCCCTAACTTTGAATTCCCTTTTGGATATTGTGGCATCTTGTAAGCATATTTAATGGCAAGAAGTAAATTAACCAACAAAATGGCTAATGATTTCAAGAAATGTACCATGGGGGAAAAAAGTTTCCCAACAAACGGAGCGTCGCCACTATCGCTCTGGAGAAAAATCGGCCTTCTCTCCTATGGCATACTATTCCAAAGCAACAATGAGGAAAATTCGAACACAGAAAGGTGATGGACTCATCGTCGAAGCCAGTGACGGATTACTGGCTGCTTGCCTTCCCCAAGTGTTATTCGCGCTGGCTTCCAAATTGAGGCGCATTAGACAGCCATGTATGCATTTCAAACGTATCACTGAACACTCTCGTTATTGCCGTAGCTTCCTCCGCATTCTTTCTCTTTCCTCTCCTTTTCTTCTTGGCTTCGCTCCAATTCTTGCACTATATCAAGGTCCTGGGATTCACCCGCTGTCTACTATCCTTATAACCTGCGATATTTAAAGAACACCACAGTGAATAAGAGTTTCCTCTTTTAATCGTGAATACAAACGTATGCTCAATGCACATTTCAAGCATGGTGGTAGGTTTTCAATGAATAGTCAAAGAAATAAGCATTTTATGCGCAAATATGTACTAATGAATTGATAAATACGCAAATAAAAAAGACGAAAAACAGTAAGTAAGATAGTTATTACATTTTCCTTATGATTGACTGCCTTTTTGAAATTTTGAACTATTTAAGCTTCTAGGAGGAGTACGAAACCACTTTCAATTATGTAACTGGAGTTATCATATTATATTCCAGCATATTAAAAAAAATATTGAGGGCATTTATTCAAGATGTAAGTTACTCTTTTTAGTGCCGTAGTATTCGTAAATTAATATTTTTCCAGTATTTTAAAGTAACTCATTTTAAATAAAAGCAAAGAGAATAAATAAATTCTTGGTAGATGCACTGTTGGTCAAATTATCTGTCAACTTCATAAAGAAATGCAAAGGAAACAAATTTTCCAGCCACTCCAAATGGAGATACATAGCAGACCTGACGAACGGTTTAACTCATACTTTACTATTAAAAGTATTTTATTTCACCCCCATCACAATCAATGACTCCTTGAAGTCTTTGACTCATTGACCCTATTTAATATTGAAATAATGTAGGACGCCAACCCAAAGATGCCCATACCTCCCAGACGTGACCTTTCAGTGTCTCTTGGTTCTTTCCTTTGGCATTCTGCCATTCCTTGACCATTAAGCCGCAAATATTTTGTATTGGATTCAGGTACTGTGAGTTTGGAGAGAAGGGTTAGGTTGAACTGTGCAAATGCTCCTCGAAAAATCTCTTGAGTTTCGTGCACTGTGGATGGGACAGGTGTCCTGAACATATATTATTTCTTCGCATTATGGCACTATGTCGTTTATGAATGGAAGTGATGAAAATACGAAAGATTCGGGCATAGGTAATCCTTAGACGTCACTCAAGGTGGTGTTCTCAACAGCAGTCCCGGCCCGACTGCAGAAATAGCTCTCCAAAAACGCAGACATTTATGCCCAGATCTATTTTTCCTAGTTGTTTTCAGGGTGATATGTGACAAACAGGAGGAATATAACTTTTTTCAAAATAGGGAAATGTTCTAAAAAGTACTATCAATTAATAAAGTTATATTTACCAACAATTGCATGTTCTCAATTGCTAAATATGTCCATAATTAACACTTCTATTGTTTAATCATTGATGAAAGTTACGATATTCAAATATGATCCTGTTACAAATGACCAAATTCTATCAAATCATGATACAAATTCCCATGAAAATAAAATAAGTGCATGGTTTCATATTCGAAGAGGAATTTCATGAGAACTATACTTACTGATATTGTGTAATTTTGACTTGATTCCAAGCTCCATAATGTGCCACAGAAATAATCACCCTCTTCCTCTGGACACATAGTTTGGGGTCCTATTTCCAAAGTCTGCTCCCATTTTTCTTCTTCTGTTATTTCACTCATTTTATCTAATTTTGTCTTCCACCAGCTAATATGAAAAGCTGAGCAATTTTTCAATTTTTGAATCTCAGGTCCTAGCCATCTTATTTTAAGCCAGGAATAACTCCGTGATGTTACATTTAAATCCTTTATGGCCTTTGGCCTCACAGATTCCTCCCTCTCACTTTGCAATGTTGTAACTTCAGGTTCCGTACTTGTTGTCCAAATTGATGTTGTTTCAGTAGAGCTCCAGGTGGAATTATCTTCAGTATCCGGCCAGTCCTGAGCACTGGTGGTAGTTTCTGCTGCAAATTATCATCAGATGTAAGCTTAGAGTAATGCATGAATAAATAACACATACTTACATACTTGTTTTAAAGAACATGTTCATAAAATCTCCTGCATACTGATATATTTCAGTGAATGAGAAAGACTTCTCACAAAAAATATGAATTTTTCAGACAAACTGGTCAAATATAAGTGGTTGTTTATAATCCCATTTAAATGTTTTAAAATTACATTTCACACCTTGAGAAGTAAATTCCTCAATGTTTTTGGCACGAAATTTTATCCCTCACATTACTGAATCACTTACATGATAATAGTCGAATATTTTTACTTATATCATTCTGTAAGACTGAGCAGTATCTCTCATAAGGAAAAACTGATTACCTACCTCCATCTTTTTGGTGGTCAGCGGTTTTATTAGGAGAAAAGCTACATGTCTCTGGGTCAGGCTGACATGAATGCTGAGATAAATTATACCCGTTGCTTGCATTGCATGGAGGAGAACAAAAATCAGCATAAGATTTGCAATGGCAAGATGAGTCAGATTCCTTTGCCGCAGAGACACAAACTCCATCAATTCCTGAAAATGTTCAAGCATTTTATCAGGTTTTCTCAACATTTTAATTTGTTTTAGTTTCAAAGCTTAAATACATATACATAGATGATTTAATGCTTGAAGTTTTTATTAGATACCTTGAATATCGCACCATAAGTCATTGCATTACACCCATACATTATACATACAGCACTATGTTCGACATGTTGACCAATTAAAACAATTGCTCAGTGAGGACACTCCATTTGACAGATGAATAACTACTTGTTTTTTAGTTTAGTTTTGATTTCGTTCATTAATGAATAATTTCTTGCTCAATTCTATGGTACTACTACATATTACCATAGAAGCTTATCACTGACTGACTTATCACAATCTTTGAATTGAGAATAGCAGTATTGCTAAAAAAGACTGAATAAATAAATATATATATATATATATATATATATACAATATGCCAAGAGGTTGGCCGATAAAAATACAGAAACAAGCGAAAGACACAAATTAAAACTTCCGATATTTCGGTGGCGTGGGAAGTATCCACCTTTCTCGAGGTAAAGAGTAGGAATGGAGTATTATTATTAATGGAGTATTATAGAATTATATGTTATATATATATAATAAAACTTACAGGAGGTAGGAGAAAGAGAAAAAGATAAAGAACTTGTTCTAACCTGTAACCCATAAGAACAAGTTCTTTATCTTTTTCTCTTTCTCCTACCTCCTGTAAGTTTTATTATATATTTGTGGCCAATTGGCAAAAATTTCAAAAGAATATACATATTGTATATCTCACCAGAAAGTTATAAAGCAGGATATATGAAGCTAGTGGCGAATCTTGACTGACTCAGCTGAACGTCTGAGTGTCTTGTCTCTCGGTAAGCATAGAAGCCAGACGATTTCTGATTTTATGACGAGAAGTCGACACGTTTTCGTTTCATCTCATCATTAAGTACAATATTTAGAATATTTAATGCCATTCTTCTCAAAGTTATTTTCACCGATGGCATGTAAAAAAATTCACAACATATCAATCAGTAGGTATATATTTACGAAGATATACGGCCCCAACGTCACCCACAGTTAATCCAGAAATCCCAGTGTTTCGGGTTGGTTACGCGATATTTGTACAATACAATTGCCCACATGGATTGCATTATTAGCCCAAAGTGGGAGAACCAAGTGTATTTGTCAGTGGGAGGCCCTAATACAAAGCTTATAAACAAAAATATATCTATAGAACATAAATGCAATGCATTTCTCAGCAAATATTCTCAGTGACTTTTAAGTTATAGAGATACATACGATTTTATGCACCCAATACCTAGAAATATTGACCTTGAAAAATTCACCTTTTATTGTGACTCGCGTGCATGTCAAAGGTGGTAGGCTTTCATTATTTTCTCCTGTGGTATATGCAACCACGCTCCACACAAATTCAAATGCCAAACTTTGGAATCTGATTTACACCGGAAGGAGGCGCGAGCGGCCTGCTGACCGTTTCGCTGCGACGCGTCGCGACGCTACGTGGGCGTTGCATAATTACACGTGGCCGCGCACTCAAAATATACATTTTGTGGCTTAGCGGCTGCAGATACGTCCAAATGGATGAAATGTTTGCCCTTAAGGGCCGCAACTCGGCAAAAACCATATAGAATCGCTATAAAAATGTGACTTTTTCCATTTTCAGCCACCCTCCCCATAAATGGCCACGGCGCGAGGGTCTAGGGTTGACCTAGAGGTCCCAAATTTTTCTGGCCTTATTTTGAGTCACTTTGACAACTTTTTCCAGAAGGCCAAGTTTCTCCGCAAAAAATCGATTTTTCCTATCCGCCCTAATATGTAGCCCTACACCTAGCATCTGCCAAGCCAAAAAGAAGATCTCTGATGAAGAAATGGAGGGAAACATCAATTAGAGAAATGAAAAGATTCATCTCAATTCTCATGGCAATGGGAATAAACCATTTGCCAAAAATGTGACTATATTGGTCTGAGTTCTCCACTGTATCACAATGACAATGCAACTCAACTGCTTGGAAATGATTCTAAACAATTACATTTTTGCATCACAGTTTCTATACCAAAAATAGGTTGGCTAAGATAAAATCATAGCCTGATGTTACATGCAGGTGTTTTCAATCAACTCTCAATCCTGGGGAAGCAATTGTAATAAATAAGTCCATGGTACCTTGGCGGGGCAGGTTTCAATGTTAAATTTTTCGAAATACAAAAAAGACAGAATTTCTTTGTGAAACTTTCAATTTTTAGATTTGTGGGCACAAGAAACACGATGGAAGAACTTTTGAGTTCGAAATTATAACCATGACCCCTTAAAGGGCACAGTCAAGGTCATAGGGGTGACGAAAAGCGAATTGCCACTACAAACCTGTCGAATCATTGGTTTAAAAATATGCCAAGATCGATAGTAAGGTCTTCAGATCCCTCTTGTCATCCCTTGACCTCCAAGGGTCACTCAGAGGTCAGAGGGGTGACAAAAAGTGACTCGGGGCTACAAACGTATTGAATCATAGGATTAAAAACGGTTCCAAGGTCGATGGTCAGGTCTTCAGATCTATCTGAAGCATACACTTGAAGTGAACGTGTTAATTTATGTATCAAGGGACTAAAGAATGCTTGAGATTTCTCTAGGGATTACCCCTATATATCAGAATCATAAGCCCTGGTATACCTTTTCATACCATCTACAGCATGTCCCTTAAATGAATCAGGCCCTAACATTGAAGGCATTTAGTAATTTAAATAGATTAATGCTGAACATACAAAATTGTTTTAATTTAATAGAAAAAGATTTGTTTGATTTGAAAATTTCTATTCACTAATTTCTATTCTATTTCTATCACAAAATTTCCATTTTATTAATCTGTTATAAATTACAAATAAAGTTGGTCGTCTTTTTTCAATATACACTAAGAACTAATGCACGGAAAAATAGTCACAAATCAATGGCATGCGGGTCTTTTCCATGCCATTATTGAGCTATAGCAACTTCCTCATGAAATTAATTTGATGAAAGAAATAGTATTAAAATTCTTGGAACTGGGTATTGTTAAATGTATGAGCAAAGCTGTCTTTTTTTGACAGTTACCTCTTTCGTTTTCATGAGAGGGAAATTATCTGTGACGCAGTTGCATTGTGTGTTGCATAAGGTCTTTACCAATGTGCATTACCACTATGCTAATAAACACCGCACAATTATAAGATGACTTGCGGTTTTTCAGTAAAAAGAGAAACAAAAACTGGTATTTTATTCTGATGTACATTAGTTATTTCTCTTAGCACCCTGTATAATGTGAAAACCTTAATAGAACTCATTCTTCTCACGTACACAATGAGACCATAATAAAAACTGATATCCACTGAAAAAACTGCCAAAATACACTTCACCTATTCATCCACCTATAACGTTCTCCTTTACACCTTTATGTGGCTGGTGTCCTAACACACACCCATGTGATGGCTGGCAGGGTAGTATGTAGATGTATTGTCAATGTTATGCTATAATTGTAGTGAGGTGAAGGTACTCACTATCCATTTCCACTGGTGGGCACTGTAAAAACATCCTCTTGGGATTTGGAAGGGGTAAACACACAAAGCTCTCATTTGGTCTCATCTCACTCCTCTGTATTCTCAATTGAGCAATTCTACGAAGACCTATGCTTAAAAAAAAACAATTTTTAATTGAGATCTTTGGTTATAATTTCATTTTTTAACTGTATGCTAAAAAATTATGTTTTCAATACTTACCTATTTTTGGACAGGGTCTAAAATCTTGAATGGCTATTGAAGAAATTAGATTTATGTTCACAGAAATGACAATATTTGCATTTTTTCCAAAATGTTTTTTCGGCACTTTCCCCATGTATTTAATTAGAGTCCATCCTTTTTCCTGGTTTTGGTGAGAATCATAAATGTACAACTTTAGAATATAAGTAAAAGATCTGATGCTTTCCTGGCATAGTAGTTGTATGGAATCTATTTGGGCTCTTGCATGGGTCGGGAACTCTGTTGTTGCTGATGTTTCAATGAGCAGGTCATTCATTGTAAACTGGAGTTCCTGACCCAAGCAAGAGCCTGAGAAGAGTTCAAACAAATATAATACATGTGTACACACTCTCAAAATGAGATAACTTGGCATGATACCTCTATATTAACATTAACTCTCCCATTTTTGTGGACTAAAAAGGAAATAGGTTTTTTTCTCCATCTTTGAAGAGCCATCCTCTAACAGTAATTTCTTTGGTACTTTAGAAATATTCCCACATAGGTTATACTCCTCGCATACACATACAGTATTATTCTTTATATTCCCCATGAAATGAATATCCTAAATCTCTCTTTCCGAAGGGTTTCTCTTTTTGCAAATGGTAACTAATACTTACATAATTGCTTTCCACGTTTTGTCATCTATTCTTCTTTGTATACATCCTAAGTTCTGTGAACTATATAATTCATCCCGAAAGCAACTGAAGATATGGAAAAATTTTCTCCTCCTATTCACTACTAAGCTATATCATGACATCCCTTTACCATTCTAAATATGTACCCATTTTTAAAGATATTGCTCCAGTATTTGAGAGAAATGTCTTGAAAAATAACTGTACATTTTCACACTGAATGTCGGCTATAGCCGATGAGAATTTCTCTATGCAAAAGAACAAATGCCTGCTATAGCCCATGTGGGATGAAGAGAAATGATTGCTACCAAAGCAATATTCCCAGATATGCCTTTACTCCTTGAGACCCAATCTCAGCACCCTTTCTTTGGCACTTGGGTTCAACCCTTCGACCCATTAGCATCCCCTCCAGTAGCAAAAATCGGCAGTCAACTAATTGTATTTTCGTTGGTTTTTTTAACAAAAATTTGTTGCATGCACCTAAAAATTAAACTTAGAAATGTTTTTTCTTGTGCTTTGCTGAAAGTTTGCAATTTTTATACGAAATTAACACTAACAGAGTTCTCATACAGAACTATCACACTATATCAATGGCCAAAAATGCGTACTACCAGTTAACACTTTCAACGCGGCAAAGCGAGCTTAGACGACAATTTTCGTCCGCAGTCACCGGATTGCACCCGGCGGACGACAATTGTCGTCAGTCAGCGTTCAACGTGTTTATATTAATTCTAGAATTCTGTATAAAATTTACAAAGGCTCAGCAAAAGACAAGAAATTCATTTCAGAGTTTAAAGTTTTGGCGTAGGCAACGAATGAATGTTAAAAATAATTTAAAAAATAAAAAATACTTTTTAAAAAAACACACTCATATTCAAGTGCAATAAAAGTAAAAACACCTTTTTTTGGCCTTTATCTTATTTGTGCAATGGTCCTTTGACATTAAAATTATTATTATTTCTTCTCACTAAAAATGCTTAAATGATGGTCAGCGCTGCCTGTGATTAGGTAATGCAATGCCGGTTGCGTCATGGTAGGATAAATAAATATAAAATGTAAACCATTTAATTTTAATAGATAAACTTAGTAATTATTAAATTTAATGACTGATTCATGTATTGTCATTGAGATTAAGTAATTGTGCCAAATTTCAGCTTGATTGAACATTGGAAAGTGGGTTAGATTTCGATTACAAGATTCCATCCAGAAAAAACAACAAACAAACAGGGCAAGTTAAAATAAGCGTGGTAAAAACCACTGCTAATGCAATCAGTAGGCCGCAGACTCATACTGCGAGAGATACAGCTAATGGATTGGAGGGTCGAGACCAGCCGCCAAGCAAAGGACCCCACATCCCGCTGACTTGGATCCCATGAAAGAGGAATTGAATACCCATGATTTGCTGTTGATGGACTCATAACATTGGAAGCATTTCCTTTCACGAGGCTCTGGTGCAAAAGGGTAGGCGGATAGGAAAAAAGAGCCATCACTATGATTAAAACTTCATTGTCTATACTCTATGAAGCTTTTCAATCCAATTATATTACATATATTCAAAACAAATAATATTAATTCATTCATTCAAAACTTGTATTTCTTTGATCCTGGAAACATTTTTCTAATGACTGTGCTTCTGTGTTCTGACTAGGGGTGTGCGGGTAGCACTTTTTCATTTCGGATCGGGTTCGGATTTGGGTAGTGAAATATCTGCGGTCATCGGGTAATTTTCGGGTTCGGGTAGTAGAGGTATTCACATTCGTGAGTGCTGGATTATTAAGGAAAATGGATGTTTCGATGGCAAGACAAAAATTACTGTAAATGTTTGCCTAGTAAAGACCTGAGAGTGGGAACATCATTGTTTTAGCACAAAGTAGTGCAACCCAAAAAGTTCCAAAGCAAAATTACACCCAGTAGCTCGTGCTTTTTCACTATAAAATATAACTTGGATCGGCAGGTTAGCTGGGACACACCTGTGAACAAGATAATGTGATCTTTTGCTCTTGTGGAATTATAAAGCAAATCCTTACTTAAATATTTTTTTTTCATCACTCTAGATCAGTAAGTTAGTCAAATGTTTTATTTTAAGCTTGCCATTGAAATAAATGATCATTTGGAATTTAATATTGTCAATTTTCATGAATGAAGAAGTAACATATTTATAACAAATATTCATAGGCTATAGCAATTATGAACATAATTTCAAATCAGACATGAAAGCCATATTGAAAGCAATATTATAGGATTTTTAGTACTGTATGGAAGTAATTGCTCGTTGTGTGTGAAGTCGGCAATTGCACAAAGTGCAGCCAGATAGCTGCCTTACTATTCCACGATGGCGGATTTCTGCGTGACCGCGATTCGTCATTGCCGTCTGTCAAATCACCATCAACATCGCTATCCCCACTTCCTACACCTAGGCCAGCTTGTATCATTCTCACACGTCACAAAAATAGAGATGAAATTGTCAAAAAATAAAATCGGCAAATATCACTTAAAGAGAGCAAGTGGATTCACGGAGTAGGCCTACCGGAAGATCGACAGTCGATAATCTATTATTTCTAATCGATAAATCGATCGATTTTTCACTCTGGGTGCTTTCGAGTTGTAGCGATAGACGGCGATCGCCACGCCATGGTGCTTTCGATTTAGCTGAATCGCCGGCTGTTGGTGGCTCTCTGTTCCGAGGTGAGCCAGCGATCGACGGGACCTGCGTCCGATAATCGGCTATCGCTGTACTCAACTGAAAAGCACTGATATTGTTTTCATTGCTTAGGAACTTTGGCTTCATTGCAAGTGCCGTGATCTAGTAGTGCCCCCTTCACTCAACAAACCAACTGACATAACAACCTTCGTCCTTACCGTTGTAGGCGCTAAAAACCGTGTGAATGTGCGTTGGTTAACAATGGACAAGTAGTTTCTCACGCTACCACTAAACAGTTGTCAGCGCTCGTGTAGATGGTGTAATTCGGAATACATGAAGTGCGTTACTCAAATAAGGCAATCACAATGGAGAAAGGTGAAGTATTATTTTCGTAAATAAGCAAAAATGAGTGTAATATGATTTTAAATTCCTATAAAATGTGTTAAAATGTCATATTCATCAGAGTAGCACCATATGCTTCACTATTTTGTTTGATTTTTTTGGTTATCATCCTTAATCATTTCCAGTTTCCGCTCGCGACACCAGCGCCTGACCACTGTTTATTAGCAACGTTAAGAACTACTACTCTATCAGTAACCAATGCGCGTTCACATAGTGGTTAGCGCCTACAACAGTACGAACCATGGTCGCTACGTTAGTAGTGTAAATGCGCGTAATGTTGTTACGTTGATACGTACATTAGTTGTCTGTACGGGTGCATAGCCAATTTCAAACCAGAAGTTCACGATGGATCAGTCGATTAAATTCAAATTCGAGCGCCAAATACCCAACCCGAAGTTTTCAGGAGACGATCGAGTGTTCCGGTCGGACACTAAACACCCGACCCGACCCGAAATTTCGGGTACCCGCACACCCATAGTTATGACTATTGCTATATGACTGGATTTGCTATGGTAATCATTGGCTAGTGATGTATGAGAGGTTTCCACCAAACTACATCTTTAAACAGCCACAATAATCAAATGGTAAGTTAATTAAACATGATAGGGTTAAACACTACTAAAAATTAAGATGGCAGGAATTGGGAATCATTTAAAAATTGAATATATAAAACCTTATAAAATGAGCACAAATTTTTCATTGTCATAAACCATTAGTGACATCAGCCAAAGGCAATGAGTGTAGGATAGGGACATGGAATATGAGATCCCTGGGTGTGTGGAAAATCAGAAAATGAAAATATGGAGATGGCTTTAGTTAGACATCCATGGAGAGAAGGAGATGTAATGGAATAGACTAAATGAATTCTGAATGAATGGATATAACAAACAAGAGAATATCATTATAAAGAATAAAACAGACTTCACATCATAATGAAGAATGAATGGGGAATATGAATGATGCCATATTGGCAAATTAATAAGAGAATCCTGATGGCGAAGATAGAAGGACACCTCATGGTCACAGTAATAGTTCAGATCTGCATTCTGACTTTAAACACTCAGATGAATAAATAGAAGTCTATTAACTGGAATAAATCCTGAGCATAGTGAAAGTAAAAGTAAATTTAATCAAGGGATCCCTTGATGATCCAATGCATTTCAGTCTCGAGACTGAAATGCAGTGGTGGTCCAGAGCATGAGGCATAAAATATGGTGAAGAAGGTAAATATGGAAGTTGCTAGGATGAACAGTAGGATTAACTATTGGCTAACTGAGATGGATGGATTATGGATAATGATAAAGATAAGAAATCTTATTGAAGAAAATACAGGAATTGAAGAAACAAAAATGAGGCATCCTGGTATGTGTAAGAAGCCCAGGAATGTAATAACATCAGAACCTTAGGAGGCCAAAGAAAGTTTTAAGAAGTAACAACCTCATGTGTCATAATAAACTTGTGGGTAGAGATGGGCCACTCTGAAAATTACCTCGGTAATTTTCTTAAATTACCATGGTATTTTTCGTAATTTACCACGCCCCTTGACAATTACTGTAATTTTCCAGATAATTCACCTATACATGAGACAATTTTTCATACAGATAAATGCCCAATAAGTTCTTTTAAGCCAAGTTCACATTTCCTACGTGTTTAATTATTAATTGAGGCATGTACAACTCATTTTTGGAATATTTTAACACGTTCAGGACCGAGGACGCACACGCTGCGTCCTGGTGTGCGCCCGCCAGGACCCGCGGACACAGCGTGTGCGTCCTGAAGTGTGTTAAAGAAGTGTGTTTAAATGCCGTATTAAATTTTTTCTTTTTTTGGCCCCTGGGGATAGGTATCCATATTCAGGGCGGTCCTGAAAGTGTTAATTAAATTATAACATTATAGAATAATGTATTAGAATATTATTCTTGAAAATTTCTCATACCTTGACAAAAGAAAGCCAGATTGCGTCTAGCTGCCGTACTTCTTTTTACAATTTTAAAAATTTCTAATAGATTAATGTTGTATTTGGTGTGGTTTAAACATCGTTATTCCCTTCCCATTGCTATTAGCTTTCTTATTTAATCATACATTTGCTGTAAAATGCTTAAAACTAAAAAATACTGGAATTTTACGGTAGTTTTGTAAAATTACTGTAATTTACCATGGTAATTTACCTCAGATGAAAATTACGATAATTTTCCCATCTGTACTTGTGGGTGAAGTGGTCACTTTAAATGGAAATAAAGTGCATAAGTTTACTTAAATATACTGACTTCACTGAAAACTTAATTCAGTTTAAAGTCATTGACCATTGAAATATTTTATTAGAACTCAAGTTACACAAAAAAGCACAATGATCATTCAAAAGTTCTAAGTGAGTTCCCATTTCTAATTGAGGGTATTATAAGGGGTAGATTAAGGTTGTTGTGTAGGGGGGGGGGTGGTTTTCAACTTTACAGGGGTCTGGGGGTATGGGATACCTAATGATTACCATTTTTTAATTTTACCAGGGATTATGGGGAAGGCAGCTGTTCCCTTGTAATCCCCTAGGTACCTATAATATATATGTATGCACTATGAGGGTCTATGACCAAATAAAAAGTCACACCTACACCCATATTAATTAGGAAAAATCTCTCAAGGCACCCAATCATTATGCTGAGATTAAAGAGAAGCATTTTCCATTACGTACATACATATTATGAATGGTAAAATGCTATTTTGAAAGTTTGTAGTTTTCTATCAATAGCGTCTGATGAAAGGCACTATCCTTCCTAGCTTGGTCATAGTGGCATGAGCCTGAGGCAAAATTTGTTGCAGAAAATGGTACATAATTCAAGAGGTATATTACCTACCTTACCTATTTGCTGATAAATCATATTCACATAGTCCTTTTTTTCAATAACTAGACCCATTGCTGGTGTATTCTTCCAGGTAGACAGGAAATGCAGCAGAGTGACACATAAGGTAGATTGATTTATTTTAAAATTTGAGCTGAACAGTCTTATAGGTTCTCGTTTTGAAGTGCTGGCTTTAATTAACATATGTGAGGCTGCAAAAAATAATGATTTCATCTCATTTTGTAATTCCACAGTAGCGGCAATTATTTAAATACAAGATAACCTCATGAAGAAGCTTTAACATACTGCTTAATGGTTGAATGCTTAATAGTACATATTAATGATTCAGAATTTTGTTATGCATAGTAACATGGTGACGGCTTTAGATACAGGGATATATATATATATAAATATATATATTTAGAGTGGACCTATTTATATATATATATATATATATATATATATATATATATATATATATACATATAAATATACAATATGCCAAGAGGGTGGCCGATAAAAATATAGAAACAAGAGAAAGACACAAAATAAAACTTCCAATATTTCGGTTGCGTGGGAAGTATCCACCTTGAAAAGAGTAAGAATGAGGAAATGGATAGAGATTGTGGTATGGGAGGGGAAAGAGGGGGAGACGAAGGTGTAAGAGGGGAAGGAGGGGAAAGAAGAAGAACGGGGAGAGGGCAAGCAGGGAGAGGGCGAGCGGAGGGGAGAGAGGAATAAAGGGGAGCAGAAGGAAGTGGAGAGTGGAGGAAGCAGGGAGAGAGGAGATGAAGGGGAGGGAGAAACTAGTGTGATTTATTGAGTCTAGGGGGCGAGAAAGCCTGGTGGATCAAAATACATGAAGATTCAAGATCTTTGAGCTGAAGGGGAGAGGAAGAAGGGGGAAGGGAAGCAAGTAGATCAACTTTAAAAGTGTTATTGAAAGTGGAGTTGTGGGAGGAGACATGAATGGCGACAGGGAGAGAAAAAGAGAGGGAAGGGGGATCGTTACAAGATGAGCGGTGCCCATTCATTTTAATGTTGAGAGAAGTGGTGGATAAGTCAATGTAAAAACAAGGGCAAAGACACTTATCATTTTCAAGAAAATGATGTGTCTTTGATATAGGAGGGCAGGGAGTGGACAATGGGTTGTAGGTAGTAGTCAACAAATGTGGACATGCGTTCGGTGGGTGAGTTATAAGAGGGGACAATGGGGTGGCCGGGGTTGTCAGGTTTGTGAATTTTGGGTAGAATATGGAAGTTTGGGGTGCGTGGGTGTGACGGAGAAACCAAACATTGTTTACATCCTCCTCTGTCAATACTGCCCTTCTTAGCCCTGCCTGTCAATACTGGGAAGCAAGTAGATCAACTTTAAAAGTGTTATTGAAAGTGGAGTTGTGGGAGGAGACGTGAATGGCGACAGGGAGAGAAACAGAGAGGGAAGGGGGATCGTTACAAGATGAGCGGTGCCCATTCATTCTTGTTGAGAGGAGTGGTTGATAAGCCAATGTAAAAAGAAGGGCAGTATTGACAGAGGAGGATGTAAACAATGTTTGGTTTCTCCGTCACACCCACGCACCCCAAACTTCCATATTCTACCCAAAATTCACAAACCTGACAACCCCGGCCACCCCATTGTCCCATCTTATAACTCACCCACCGAACGCATGTCCACATTTGTTGACTACTACCTACAACCCATTGTCCACTCCCTGCCCTCCTATATCAAAGACACATCATTTTCTTGAAAATGATAAGTGTCTTTGCCCTTGTTTTTACATTGACTTATCCACCACTTCTCTCAACATTAAAATGAATGGGCACCGCTCATCTTGTAACGATCCCCCTTCCCTCTCTTTTTCTCTCCCTGTCGCCATTCACGTCTCCTCCCACAACTCCACTTTCAATAACACTTTTAAAGTTGATCTACTTGCTTCCCTTCCCCCTTCTTCCTCTCCCCTTCAGCTCAAAGATCTTGAATCTTCATGTATTTTGATCCACCAGGCTTTCTCGCCCCCTAGACTCAATAAATCACACTAGTTTCTCCCTCCCCTTCATCTCCCCTCTCCCTGCTTCCTCCACTCTCCACTTCCTTCTGCTCCCCTTTATTCCTCTCTCCCCTCCGCTCGACCTCTCCCTGCTTGCCCTCTCCCCGCTCTTCCTCTTTCCCCTCCTTCCCCTCTTATACCTTCCTCTCCCCTCTTTCCCCTCCCATACCTCAATCTCTATCCCTTTCCTCATTCTTACTCTTTACCTTGAGAAAGGTGTATACTTCCCACGTCACCAAAATATCGGAATTTTTAATTTGTCTTTCGCTTGTTTCTATATTTTTATCCGCCACCCTCTTGGCATATTGTATATTTATCACCTGAGTGATTCTCCAAGAAGTTATATATATATCATAACAGAAATTATCTTAAGCCAAATGCTGCAAAGAATATTGCATGTACCCAGGTGAAAGTTGATGAGTCCATTTGTGTATGTTTTCCATGAAGAAATCATTTGACTCAACTAGGATTTGAACCCAGATCTACCAATTGTCAGTCTGGTTTGTGGTCACATCATTGAGCTATTTCAATTCATGGTATATTTCTGAGGCACCATTGGGCTATTCTCAGGTTTTGTGGCATTGTAATAATTATGATTTCATGATACAGAACTTGTAAAAAAAATATTCAGAATTATTATTTTGGTAAGTTCATGTATGTCATAAAATATACAGCAATCGAATTTATATCCTCATAATTATCATATCAAACTCCCTTCTATTTTTTTCTGTGTGTGTAATGGAAATATTTTTTATTTTACTTATACCAGGGGAATGATAATCATTTAACTATTGATAAATGAGAGAATACATGGAGAGCTAGATAAATATGCAAAAATAGAAGAGATAAGGGAGGCCTATTCAAAAGGTCAATTGGCCAAAGTGGATTAAAAAACTACAAGGCTAATATGCCATAAATGGAGTTATTGCATAGAAATGACGACATAAAAATTCTCTTAACTCTCCCTTTTCCTAGATAGATATTTTTCCACTCGTGAGAAAAAAATGAGGCACCTGTGGAAACAAGAGAAATAACTTTGCTCATGTGCTAAACAATAGTTCCAAGAATTTGCGAACTATTTTTACTATTTCATCAACTTTCCTTCTAGGTGATTTTGTTGTATACCTGACATGTTTCAGAAAAGGTCTTGTGCAACCCACGACACTATTGTTACACAAATATTTTTCTTAGAATTAGATCTAAAAAATACTAGAAAAAGGAATAATGCTTTTTTATATTTAACTCTTAAACGACGAGCAACGTAGTCACTACCTTGGGCACGAACTTCACATGTCATCGAGCAACATAGTGATTACATTGCGGCAATGCCATTTAAATCAGCGGAAAACCAGCAATTCCATTTAAATCTCCTTCGACCTACGAGATGGGATTCATTGAAATCTCCTCCGGGCTTGAAGGGCTAAAGCAGGCTAATACAATGGAAAATTGCGATCACATGATATGAGAGGAAATATGACTCTCTGATGACATTCAATCAATAAATTCTATCTCATTTATCAATAGTAAAATGATTATCATACCCCTGGAATAAGTAAAATAACTAATATTTCCATTACACACACGGAAAAAATAAAAATGTGGAATGTCGGTAAAGAGAAATCCATAATATAATTTAAAACTTAATGGATCTATGTCTCCCAGAAAAAAAACTCAATAATTTTAAGTTTAAGCTTAAAAAGTATAATGTATGAAACAAATCAATCTTTGTCTGTTAATATTCTTCAGCATTCATCAATTTTCATTAATAAATGCTGTCAATGTTAGAGCCAGATTCATTGAGATGGTGTGAAAAAGGATTCTAGGGCAAAGTATACTTGATAGTGGAATTCAATAGAATGAAATGGAAAACTTTTGGATCCCATAAATTGAGACTTTACTATGCATATTTCCTATCCATAAAATTTAAATGTATTTTTAGAAATTTGATTGATAAGTAGTTAAAATAGTTGAAATATAGCTGATGACGTGACATTTTGTTGGAAGATAATCAAAGTATAATATAATCAAAGATGTAAAGGGGAAGATATTTATTTATAGATCAATAAGAACTAGGAAACCAAGAAAGGAAAGTTTTATGATTTACATTTAGTGCTGTGCATTTTTGTGCATTCATAGCTGTATAAAGCATTTTAAACAGTATTCTTTGTGTACTTACCATCATGAACTTTCCAATGACCAACAACCCCATGGGTCCGAAAGTTTAAATAAAATGCTTTCTTCACTCCTTTTCTTTTGACAAAGGAATTTGGATCTTTCCACGCAAGTAATTGAGTTCCATCTGTTCGGTTGACTGAGACCTCACCATCAGAAGACAGGGACAAGATGAAGTGTTTCCATTGCCAAGGTGATAAAACATTTGCCTCCTACTAACAAATCAAATGTGCACTTCATTATCATTATTTCAATTAAAACTGTAATATAAATGGATCTGGTAACCTAGTCAACATATTTTAAATATTGCAGTGAGGTATCTATGGTCTCATTTTAACTTTGTGAAATTGTGAATGTTTCATACTTAAGAAAAAATTTACTTGGGCTTTTTATAAAGAAAACTAGGAAATTTCCTTTGTATACATGTATGGAAGTTTATGTCTTAAATTGAGTGACTGGGGCAATTTTATCCAATGAAGTAAGATCTGGTGCTTTCCCACCAAATGATGTGCAGGAACTTTATCCAGTGTTTTTAAGTTAAAGTTTGCTCCAACATTTGCTAATACATAGTACATGAATATCTTGACAGATTCTGCATTTGAAATCTTAAATCTCCTGCACATGCTCACATTTATGACTTGTATTATTTATGATATACATATATCTATGACTTTTATTAGCAATGAGTATGTTCATTTTTGTGCTGCGTTCTCTGTCTTTGTGGGATAAGAGAAATCTAACAGCAGTGCAATTGATGACAAAACAGATTTTGCAGTCTCCTCTGAAAATTTTAATTTCTAAGGAGTTCACTCATTACTTGAGAATCATGGAGAAAATAGAATGACCTTGGTCTCTTCTCTTCGATGAAAACACTGTTCAACAGGTGGCTCATCTTTCCCTGCTGGTATCCCACGGGGACATCTCCGAATCACAGAGAGAGTGTTCCACCATCCTCCCAGAATGACGTAATAAGTAGGTGAGGAGGTTGGGTCTTCCCCAAAAGACAATTTGATGTGCGCATCCCTTGGAGCTTTTACAGAAATGGCAACAATGCCAGCACCCACATATATAGGCTTCTGCAATTCATATGAGCCATCAGTCCGGATATCAGTGAAACCTGAGAAAATAATAGTTTTACAGAATATACTTGAACAGGAAAAAATACATGACACATAAGAACTCAAGAATTTGAATGACCAATAAGAACAATAGATTATATTGTAAGGGTTGGGGAGGGCCTTCTGGAGTCCTCCTGGCACTCAGATCTCTCTTGATCCATTGTTCCGTCCCATGTTTAACCTGCCGGCCACTTGCAGACAGGGGACAAGAGCACCATGGTAGAGGTATGAAGGAGGGGTCACCCCCAACCTTCCTAGTACAGGTATGGAGGGAGTCCTCCCTCCTACCTTCCCAGTCTGGGTCTACCCTCAAGCCTCCCAGTATAGGTCTGGAGGAGTGTCACTTCTCCATCCACCCCGGTAGAGGTATGGAGGAGGGCCACCCATCCAACCTCCATCCGGGCCCAACGTTGCTTTACTTAGGTGATCTGATGGGAACCAGTGTTTCAACGTTGCTAGGCCCTTGCCCTAATAAGAATGATAACTACTAATAGTATCAGTTTGCGATGGAACTCAATGTGAATTTGTCGTCGTGATTGAACTGACAGAGTCAGGAAGACAGAGTCAAATGCAATGAAATAACAACAGCCTTAAAATGGGATTGACTTCCAGTAGGAAAATTTATATTATAAAATATATTACAAATCAAACAAGTCCATCCGTGAAGTCTTGGTATAGTCAGCATGCCTTCAATAAGATCTCCCCAATGTGGTCTCACTGCGGAACGGAATGAAAAGAGAGTGCTTCACCCACGTTGGACCAAGTTTTTTGAGGGGAATGCCGCTGAGTGGAGGAGTGGGGGGAGTAGGGGAGGTGCTGGCGAGCTAAAGTAGGTGGAAATGCGGAGCGCTCACAGTTCAACTTCAAAAGTGTGTTAAAGGTGGCAGCACCTGGACAGATATGTATTATAGAAGTCGGATGGGTGGAATAGCTGAACAGAATGAGCATTTGTGCAGAAATGAGCCAGAACGCACAATTGTTTTGTCCTCTCCTCGGCACTTTGTTTGGCTATAACTCTTGAGTTTCCCTGGCTACGAGTCTGCCAGAGGTTGAGTATATGCCAAAATTAGCTCAAGATCAATGCTTAAATTTCAGGCACAATTTTACTTTCGTAGTGAACTTTGATTTTTTAATGTGATTTGTGATTTCTGTAGGTGTATGTATATAAATTAATTGATGCGGAAAAAAAACATTGGAGAAGAGAAAAAGCTAAGAGAACATGTCAGTCAGCCTTTCCTCGCAAGTAAAGAACCTGAGTAGAAGTAGTTGTGAAGAAGCAAGGACCACACACGTTCTCCACTACCCCCTATTTTTGGTCAAATATCGACTCTAAAAAGTGCAGGGAACTGCTTTCGAGCATAAAAGACAGAAAAATACCCATTAATTCCATGGGTAATGGCCCAATGCAGCTGATAAAATGGATGATTATGTGCTAAGATAACTCATATCAGCAAAAAAGGTGTCTTTGCTTACAAATTTTTTAATTGTTTTTTTATCATCTAATTTAAATTTCTCATCAAAGCCGAACCTAAATAGCCAACAAAATTAGTACAATTTTGGGCTCCTATATTTTTTTATTGTCTCATTAATTTCTCATCATGATGATGCAACTACAGCAACTCTGTAAGAGCATATGCAACCCGCAACTCCAACCGTGGTAGGTACATGCTGAGGAAAAAACGCAAGCAGCTTTGTTCATTCATTCAGGAAGATTTATACAAAATCATTTAAAAGTTTTGACCATCTCCGTTACAATCTCTCTCTTATTAGTGAAGATATTTATAATCTCACAATCTGATGCTGCCCTTTAGCATTGAGGTGTTATGCAATCGGCAGCACAAAAATATCCAAGATATGGCTCATTATTAAGGCAATAGGCTCCAGAACGCAACCCGATCGGCATCAGTCATTGAATGGCACGTGCTTAGAGATGGGCCACTCTGAAAATTACCTAGGTAATTTTCGTAAATTACCGCGTCCCTTGTTAATTACCGTAATTTTCTAGATAATTCACCTAATTTTGAGATAATTTTTCACACAGATAATTTCCCAACATGTTCTTTTAAGCCAAGTTCACATTTCCTACGTGTAAAATAATAAATTGAGGCATGTACAACTCATTTTTGGAATATTTTACTTAAATTATAACATTATAATATTAAAGCTTTAGAATATTCTTCTTGAAAATTTCTCATACTTTGACAAAAGAAAGCCAGATTGTGTGTCGCTGCCGTAGTTCTTTTTACAATTTAAAAATTTCTAATGCATAAATGTTGTATAAGGTATGGTTTAAACATGGCTATTCCCTTCCTATTGCTATTGGCTTTCTTATTTAACCATACATTTGCTGTTTAATACTTAAAACTAAAAAATACAGGAAATTTACGGTAATTTTCGAAAATTACCGTAATTTACCGTGGTAATTTACCTCAGATGAAAATTACGATAATTTTCCCATCTCTATACGAGCTGCAGGGTGCGTCTTATTTTTAAAACAAAAGATTCCTTTTGATGAGAAAACACAAATGTAAAATTCCGGTCTGTGAGCGATGTCATCAGCCCCTGCCGAATGGGGTCTGAATCACCTCACTCGGAAAATTGAGTTTTCGCGTCACTATTGGCGGCCGAAGCGAACGCGTTACGAGGCGCCTCTACTCCCCTCTCCACACCCTTAGTGCACGCCCCTAAGTGCACGACGACTTCGCAACTGATACCGACTGCTCTTGCGAACCTATTTGATCGCCTCCACTGGTTATGTTGAGGAACATCATAATCTAATTGTTTATTTAGTTTAGTATAACACGGTTGTTAAATTTGGCAAAATATGTATTATTACACAATGTCGTTTCAATCGAGAAACATAAATTACGAGCGAGAAAGAACATAAGATTACTATCTCAGTATATACACCTGCATGAAAGAGAAAAATACGCTCGAGTAGCTTCGGATGACAGTAATTCTGAATTCTTGGGTGTACTTTTCTATCTTCGATCGTTTATGTCTAGCAAAAATCTTGTATAACCTCTACTCCGCTATCAGCATGGTCAAATGACTACTTGCAATTCATTCACTACCTGTTGACCTTTGAAAAAGGCATTCCTCGCCCATCTCTTCACAGTAAGTCAAAACAATCGCAATGAAACCCCAGAATTTGAAAAAAGAATCTAGCAGAGTTCTTTTTCGATAGACTGGCGATACTAATTTGAATAACATCAACTATTTGATTGCTTATAATTTACCTCGTGAGACTTGATGCCCTCCATGAGTCCCTCTCTTTCTTCAGCGGGATCAAAGGCTGGAATCGAAGATAGACCCACCAACTCCTCACTTGGGTACCATAGGTGCCCGAGGAATTTTTTGGACAACTTTGGCGACGGTGGTTCTCCGTGGCGTATTTATTTATTTATTTATAATAACACCAAAACTAGCAACAACTAAAGGACAACTACATTGGTTGACATAATACATTAATAACAGAATAAAACAAATTATTATCAGACACAATGTCTAAGTTATAATAATGAATTTACATCACAAAGTTGAAGCAGGGAGCAGAGAAAAGGTCAGGAGAGGGATTTTTTGCTGCAAGGGAATGAAATGCGGAAGGGATTATGTAGAAGGGGAAACGTTGGGATATAGAGAGACGGAATTTCAGAACGTGTAAGGTCGTAATTTGGAGGGGCGGATCGCTACTTTCCAGGGTTCTGGGGGATATGGAATAAATACCTTCTGACCGTCATTTTTTCCTATGTTACAGGGTATTACTATATTACCCCCCCTTCCATCTGCTCCTGGTGGTACTCATTCTCTCGGTTCAAAAATTCAACTCTTTTCTAGGAGATTAGGTGGCCAACGGAACATAAAACCAGGCTTAGATAGAATTTTTTACTATAAATATACAAATATTCAAAAGGCCCTGGAGTATCAACGTGGGTAATCTGAGCTCAATCTCAATAAATGTATATTTTGACAGCATGAATAGTTTTGCACATCTACCTTGCACCATGCATTGACCATGGCTGCAAGAATTTAATGTCTTTGGCAGGTTTGCTTCCAACATACATGATTGAGAGCTCTGAAAGCTCCAAACAATCATCCCTCAGCAGACCAATCAGAAATAGGCAGACGTGATTATGATTTTTATTATACTCTATATGCTATATGAGTCTAAAACAAAAAAATGTTTTCAATTACATTAATTTTTTTTCGGAGCACAATTATTAACTGACATCCTTGTATCGGTGTCTAAGATTCCTCTTGTGTCAATGATCCCGTAATTACTCTTATCAATGGACGGCCAAAGACGCTGACATTTCTAGATTAGTACGATATATGGTGCACTGGACGTCTCATTCATGAGCGATACACTCATCAATCAAAATAATAGAAAATATTCCCCACAGAACTATCAACTTGGTGGTTTACTCTAATTTCAGCGTAAGCAGCGCGAAAATTCAATTTTTCGAGTGAGGTATTTCAGACCTCAATGCGGCCAAGGAGGTTAAAATGAAATGGAGGAGGCATGACCATGTGAACGCTCATGGGCGAAAGTGAAGCAAGAATAGGAGTGCTTGGGAAGGGTTTTGTGCCGAGTAGGTGTTGCCAAACTAGTCACAAAACTGGTCTGTGGTTTTTAACTTAGATTTGACGAAAATCAAAAGCGACCGCCGGGCACGTAAGCCAGAGGAAGTTCTAAACTGTGCCGACTGCAATGGCGGAATTGGCTTCAAGAATCAAGTGGTATGTCGCCTCCATTTCTTTTCTAACCTCCTTGAATGCGGCACGTGTTGATGACATCGCGCACCAACCGGAATTTCACATTTGTGTTTTCTCATCAGAAGGAATGTTTTGGCTGGTGGAACTTTTCACTTTTCAGATTTTCGAAAAATAAGACGCACCCTAACGCTCAGCCAAGCGCGTGCCAGTACCCCTTTGAAGTAGTCAAAATACGTATAAATTCTAGATATTTTCTAAGCCGAGGGATTCTAACATGACGTAATCATTTTAAGAACGGATATTTTATCCGGAAAAAATCGCATCATGAGCCAGCTGACCTTTGACTCCTCAGCGCGCGTCTATGGCAGGTCGCACAGCTACAAGACTGAAACAAGTCCATCGTTTTTAGCGCACAAATTCAAATTTAACTTGAATTCCGCAAAATAAATGCCGCCCTTATATTCACTCGTCTCTCTTTCCTCGGTGATACCATTCCAGATTTGCGAAATATATCGGCTGTACGGACGAGGTTGTACCCTGCCCCTACCTCCTTCACCGAGACGCATTCAAAACGCATTCCGTCCCCATCCTCCACTTGGCGTCCATGTGTTAAGTGAAGGCCCGGCAAGTCAAAGGTCCGTGGTTCGATTCCCCGTCCAGGCCGATTTTTTCTCGTGGCAATTTCTACGTATTTCATCTCCGTATTTGCGGTAGGAATGAATAAATTCTTACGTGGCCCAGCACGGCATAAGTGCTGGTATAAGATGCAACCGCATGGGTTGTGACTTCTTTGAAGTCCGTTCCTCCCTTGAGTTGCCATCTTTGATGAACCGCAACGGCTTAAAATCGAGTTCCCAAGCATCCTCCTAAATTTCCACAAGAATTAGAAAGCTTGGGTAGCGTAGTGGTCTGCAAATTGGCTCGGCAAGTTTCTCGAGGAAATTTATGCGTGTATCACCGCCATATTTGTGGCAGGAATGAATAAATTCACTTATGTGAATATTAAGTATATCTTTCTTGTATTTATTGCTATTGAAATTAATGCCAAGCGTTGAAACATGTCATTCTGTTAACGAAAACATGATGGATAATGCTTAGGAGAATCCTAAATCAAAAAACAACTGGAGTCATGAATTTGTTACATTTCTCGTCTTAAACCCTTAATCGTTACTAACTTTCTAGATGAATTAAACTTCACGAGCTGATTCGTCATCAAGTGAGTGCGAGGTTTGCGCCCGATGTTTGGAGACGGGCAAATCGCGAAACTGCAAATGTACGGTCATGTTCACAAAGTCTTTTATCAGTGTGTAGTCCACAATACCCTAATTGACAACGATTTAACAACGCTGCTTAACCACGTAATCTTCGGGAAGACCATTGAACAATCGGAACGGAGCAAGGTTCCTTTCTACCACAGTTATCAAGAGGGAAGACCCCTCAAAGAAATGTTTTGGCCTGTGAAGGGATTTCTAAGGAGCTCGGCTTTGAAAAATCTAAAGTAATTTTCTGTTTCCAACTAGGATTAAAATATATTTATGCCTTCTCGTTGGCGGTAAACCCTTCGTAATTCCTTTGAATCGCTCTACAAACCGCAAGTGTGGAGTGCTGAAGCTGCTAAGTAGAGTATCTGTATAGGTGTTATCATAACGACTCTCGTCTTCCTGATTTATGTTTGAATCATTCTGAACCCTTATTTGCCAGTGTGGGCGTGGAAAGAGACGGAATTGATCCAAATATGCGCACTTTCCGATGATTTCTCTACCTAATATTAACGCGGATTCTTTTCGCTGATGTTGTTCAGGACTGCCCACAAGATGCTATGCATCGACCCCCATCTATTAAAGAAGAGAGAGTATGGGGCGAGTTGACGCTTAAAAGTGACGTATTTATTTACTGCGAAATTATCCACCTCACATGGCCATCGCATGGAATTTGTCCATAAATTTTATTGTTGATGCATTGCTGTTTTGGAATTTATTTCCATGTTTTGGCCATGTTGAGAGAATTGATGACAGTCGAATAACGAAACGGATTTATGATAAAAGTGTGAATGGTGTGAGAGGAAGGGGTAATCCCAGAGTCGTTCGATTCCATATTATATATGTACAATTTGCTCTATTGATATTGAAGAGAAAGACGATCTAGATATCGAACGACCTTGGGGAAGACGGAGTTGACCAAGAAAGTCACGGGGGAATGTGCTGGAAGAGGGAGGAGCCATAAGAATGAGAGAACATGTATGAAGCAAAGAATGGATGCAATAGAATCAGTATGCAAGGGTAGGGCACTATGGAGGAAGTAATTAAAAGACAATCAGTTTCCTAAGTCTAACAGCAATAACAAAGCTCTTTGGCTTTGCCAACCCCGGAAGGAATGGTGTAATTGGTATGTTTGTCCGTATGTATTTTTCTGGATAAATTAATATGATACCGCGACAATTCGGCTATTTTTACTAATGCTTTCAGTTAATTTACTGAACAACTACTCCATTCCATAAGGCGGATTACGCATTCAAATTCAAATGTCTTCAATATTCCCTTGTGCAATCTTTCCGTAGGGTTTCACCTATTCACTTTTTTAATCTATGATCGACCAAAAATCTCTCCCACCCTTATCCCTACCAGGCAGCTAGGAGGAATGCCAGTGCTCTTCGACCAATAGATGTGTGCCAGGAGTTATCAAAGAAGCCGTTTCTGTAGCCGGTTTCAATATTCGAGACGACCATATTTAATCTAAAATTAGAATGAAGTCATCGTATCATAATCTTAGGATGGTTCGATGGTAGAAAGTGAACCACACTCCACTCCTAGTCTCACCTGGCCTTGTACATATATACTAGTGCACATCTTGTCTGTATCAGGGGCGGCTCCAGATCAGAGGTTCGGGGGGGGGGGGGCACCAGCGGCTCTTGGGGTATAGAATACCCCCCAAGAAAAGGGGGGGCTCGTGGATCTCGTCCCGGAAATTCGTAACAAACTATGTGCAAAATGGCGCGATATAAGTGGTTTAGAAGCACAAGTTAGCCTTTTAAGAAGAGCAAGTGTTTACTAAATGCATATTTCCCTTTTAGATTACCACCAAGTTTCGAAAAATTCCAAAACTACTCTGATTTACATTCGCATTTAGCTTGTGGTTTTTAAAACCATTTTATTTTAAATATATTTTAACTGGATTTTCAAGTAAAATAACCAAAACCTCAAACATAAAAAGCAACAAAATAATTTAGGATTTTAATTTAAGGTCTATGACAAAGAAATACGCCGGGTTTTTGGGGGGGGGCAATTGCCCCCCCCCCCCCCTCCCTTTGGGCCACCAACGGTCTGTATTCATCGTGCATAAATATGAGCGTTGTATGCGCTAAAACATGCCCGTCAAGAATCAAAGACATGCCCTGTAGCGCTAGCATTTTAAGGATCGCTGCAAGGCACATTTGGCGGTGGGCAGCAAGAAGTTATGACCGCTAGGGGCTTAAAGGTCAATTAGAAAAATTTTTTAATCGGCTGTAAGTTTAATGGGTTTTCTAGTCACGATTCAGGATTTAGAGGTCGAATGCAGAGGGCAGTCGCAAATAAATCAAGGCTAGCTGCCCCATCTTACGACGCAATGCATAAAGTAGGGCCCGGGACACAGTGGCAGATACAGAAAAAACTCAAGGGGGAGGGCGCAAGTTATCGCGACGATTGTAGCTTTCAAACTGACTGCCTGGCAGCGACTGTAGCTCGGTTGTTTCGAGAACATTCGGTGCCAGAATGTTCGCTTCCAGTTTTTAAGGAGTGTGAACAAATACAAACAGTAGAATATTCGCGACTTATCTCGAACAAATGCCAGACAGAATAACGTATCGAGATCACTAGAATGACTTTTCTCGTAGGTTAGCTATCTATGTGCCAGACAGAAACGTATAAAATACGATGACGCGGACGCGCGCGCGTGCTACATAAGAAAGTACAACTACTCGATAGCTCGACTCAGAGTCGACTGACGAAAGACACGAACGAATAGCGTGCGGGCTGACTGGCGGGGGCGGCGCGGGCGGCAACGCGGGCGGCCCCGCAAGGGGGGGCGCGCGCCCCCCGCGTCCCCCATATGTATCCGCCACTGCCGGGACATCACCAGTCAGAACGAAACTGATGGTCCGTCGCCGAATCCTTGAACCGATTGCCAGTTAGTTCCAAGGTCCGGTGGTACCAACTCGACCCGTGTCATCCAATTTTGAAGGCCAGGTGAAATGATTCTGGGCAGGGTATTAGAAGTCACGATCGGTGGGAACAGTAAATGGGGTGACCGCAAGTTATTGCCTTCGGTTTGATCGTCTCCGTTCTTGTTTGTTATTATTAAATAATTTCCTTGGAGAGTACCTAAAATAATTATCTTACTCTGCATGAATGAAACCGAATTTTTGCGGAACACTTTTGAGGTCGTTTTCGCGACTTTTCTGGAAGTGAGACAGACCGGACGGGTTATGCCGGTGAAACTGGTTTTCCCTTTTTTGCACCTCTATCTTTGAGAATGGATGACCTATCATTCAAGTTGGCTGGAGTGGTAATCATGGGTCACTGAATGCACATAATAATAATATTTGTTTTAAGTCCAAAACATTTCTTGGAACACATTTCATTTAAATGCTACTATTTATACTTTGGAACTCACCATACTGGAAGTAATGGAAATGATACAAGAATTACATATTACATTTTTTTTCCTTAATTGAAACATGTTACGACGAAGGTTTTTTGCCGCGAAATTCGTAATTTAGATGAAATTATATTGAAATATGTTGTTTTCGCATATTAGACTCGGCGTGACACCATGATACTTGTTAAAAACAATTCTAGCAATAAAAAATGTATTAGCTCGTGTTTATAAAAAAATATATACATATATGTAATCAAATAATTAGGAAATACATGCATGGGCGTTGCCAGGATTTATGTTAGGACATCCACCTGTAATAACCCTGTCTGTCAAGCAGAATCAGAGAGAAATGTATCAGCAAAAGTTTTTAAAAATTACTTTCTCCTGATCCCAAGTGCAAAGAAAAATCTTTCAAAATCCTCTATAATTTGCAAAATCGGAAGTTGAATACAAAATTTATCATCATGGAGTACCTTTCATGCAGTTGCGAGTATTATTTGATTTAGGAGGGCAGCTGCCCCCCTAAATCCTCCTCCCCTGTACCCCCATGGCTACGCCGATGAATACATGTCATTTGCAATTAGGCTACGAGTTAAAATGTCACTGAATTGCCAAAAAACCAAATCGCTTAATTTTTCACTCTTAACCTTCTATATCACTAATGAGAACACGTATGCAAAGTTCCACGCAAATCTGTGCATGAACAAAAATCGCTCCAATCTACTTAAGGTGGTTCCACCGTAAAATGACTTTTATGTAATTTTATTCATATTCTGTCTATTTGTAAAAATCCTTCTCCTCTATCTGATATGAACAACAAAATAATACCTTTCCACGCTATTTTATTCTATAATTGAACTTGAAGTTACATTGTGTTCAATGGGGGAGTGAGAGAAACACGGGGAAAAATAGTATTTTTCCACAAAATATAAATGCCATTTACGCGGAAAACTATTTATATGAAGGAAATAATCCAAATAAATTGAATAAAAATAAAATATAGACATCTTACCAACTTATTATTCTAATTATTTGGGAATTAATGCCGTAATTGAAGTCAAAATGCGGTAATCCGTAGGAAATGGCGCTGCATTCAGCGCCATAGGCTGGAAAAAGTGATAATTTAAAATAGATTCGTGGAATAATCTGCATTTTTTTTTACATTTCTTTTGGTTTCTGTAGGTAACGCATTTCATCAGCGAAAGCAGGATTTTTTTGGACAAAATATCAAAAAAGTGGAATTTAGTATTTGTTTTGACTCACACAGTCGCGGCGGAACTTACTTAAAAGTGCGAGTAATTTTGTGCGACTCCGCTGATATTACGAGTAGGTGGCTTGAATCCCACATGCTCATTGCCCGTACGATGGTTGAGCGCCAAACTATCCATCCGTAAAAAAGGAAAATTTAAAACCGTTCAGGGTTAAGAACTAGTTTTTTACTACTAGCTATGTTGAGTCGTATTTGTAATTCACAATATATTTAAAATAACAGGTGAAGAGTTAAATTTCAAACCAGGATTTTTACAATCTTTACGATGGCACAAATGATGTGGTACGCAGTCACGCGCACGGATGCGAAGATACCTATAACAACGAAGAAGGTGAAATTCGCCATGAGAAAATCATTTTACTTTAATTTTCAAAAATCATTTATTCTCTGCGGCATATCATGCACGATAACTTCTCCTGTACTCTACAATGTAGACTGGGGACGATAGCAACTTTTTCGCAAGAAACCTCCCCTGAAATTCGCCTTGAATTAAGATGGCTTAGTGGTGTAACTCCTGACCCGCAATCGGGGGATCGGGGTTCGAATCCCGGTCAGTTAAATGATTTTTTAAGGCGAATTTCACCGTCTTTGGTGTATATTTTCAAACCAGGAGTATCTAATTATACATTTAAGAGGCTCAATTGGTAATTCCAACGATAGTTTATCTCGTAAAACGTCGACTCATGGCAGGGGAAATTGTTCGCTCGACAGTCTATTTGTGTGCGTGGATGAAGGTCAATGACACGGGGCGTAATCATCTGTGCGGAAGAGAAGCATTTATTTTTTTTTAGGCGCTGGCACGAGACTGCTAGATTGGGACAAGGGTGAGGACTGAAGGCGACTTATTCCAACTATAAAATAACTAGGTTGGATTGTTTAATTAATTCATCGAGATCACAAATCTTATGAACCACGGCTGCTCAACATGAAATATTTTGTTCCACGAAAATATTTTGTTACTTTTAAGTTTATTATCACACTTATTTTTTGTTTTATGGAAGTAGATAAGTCACTAGTACTTAAATAAAACTACAGTAATTGTACTTTCCACTTAAATTTTAATGTAAATATTACACTACACGTATTTCGACGTTTCTTAGGGCGTCATCATCAGGTCTACACCTGTGCAGACCTGATGATGACGCTCTAAGAAACGTCGAAACACGTGCAGTGCAATATTTACATTAAAATTTAAGTGGACAGTACAATTACTGCAGTTTTATTTAAGTGCTAAAAGATGCTGTTCCACCATATAACGCCAGAGACTGTCGAATTTAGATAAGTCACGTCTTTCATTGAGTAAGTTATTCTTTATACTAAACTGTTTTACTTCTTTCGTAATGTGAATGTGTTAATGCCACTTCGATTATCTTTTCTCTATACGTAGAAGTTAATGCCGCTCGACTCCTATGCACTCGGCGGCTTTGACTGTACCTACCCTATTTTTCGCCAGTGAACCTCTTGGCTTCAGCGAGCAGGAATCAAATATTCATTCGTCCATCTCCACTTACCGGCGCTCTTAAGTGTCGTAACCACGGTCATCGAAGATCCAGAGCAAATAATGAAATTGGGCAGTCCGTTGTTTCAGGCGTGACTTCGTGGAATTTGCTTAAAATTGTAAATTAAAAGTATAACTTAGTTTTTCCACATAGATTTTTTAAAACAAGACGATCTAGGTTTCGACGAAGCTCGTCTTCATCAGCTAAGAGACTAAGTTATACTTTTCATTTACAAAGAAATTGGACAGTATAAAAAACGAAATGATTAATTGAAACTTAGTGTTTTTCCACTATTATTATGCAGAAATATTTTTCGTGAGAAGGAAAATTGCATTCATAATAATCTATAATATTCTTTAATCTATGGCCACCTTATTACTTTCATTATATTTTTTAATTGCGGAAACTCCTGAGTTAAAATATTTGACTCAAATAATTACTGATCACGAAATTTCATGTGAATGAAATGTTCTCGTAATTTCATGAAAGTCAACTCGCTTTGGATACCCTACTCTTATTTTCAGAGGATAGTGTTCAATTTTGGTCACCATGGCAATGGAATCAATAAATGCCACAGTCGATGTGGTCATTGAATACATTTGCTGCAATTAGAGGTTAAACCTTTCGTAATTAAAATGTGAGACGTTAAGAAATTACCTCACTGATAGTTGGATACAACTGTTTTTTTTATTGTTTGGTGCTCAGCAGGGGTGGCGTAGGGGCCGGGTGAGATACCGGGGTGCCGTCTCAGGGGGGGGGGGGGGAGAGAGAGGAGGGGGGATTGGGAGGGGTGACGAATTCAGGTCCAATCGCAAAAAGATTATTTTAAATATATTTATGGTAAAATTGTCCAATTTATCAGGGATTATTACTTTAATTTTATCGCCAAATTTGATGATAAGAAAGTCAATAATTTCGGCTGGGAAGGCTAAGGGAGAGTTCATTAGCAATGCAGAGGTGAATCCTTTGGCAGACATTGTAAAATTCCCCTTTTCGCTCTTACATGTCGGTTCAATTGCTAGCCGTCATGTTCGTTTAAAAACCGTCGTAATTTTTCTAAAAATTCCTTTCGAGTCTCGTATAAGCTAAGGCATTCACGGGGGTGGTAATCGTGTACCCTCCCAGAAACAAGAGCAACACTGCCATGGATAACACTGCATTGAAATGTAACACATGAGAATCACGGGGCGACTCTGTATTGCCTCGTGCCTTAGCAATGCTGCTGAATTCAAAGCCACACTTCACAGAGTTCAGACAGCGATCTTTGCTGACGGAAAGCCGCTTTAATTCCACCGAATCACGCTCGTAACGAGTGTAATCAGCTTATCATCAGATACCCTGGGTGCATTTTGCTTTGCACTGCTGGAATAGTGATTTGTGGTGTCTCACAACCTTTTTTTGGAAAATAATGCACGATTATATCAGTCGAAGCAGAAAGACCGATGAGGAATATTACAATTTAGAACACTTAAGAAAATTAGGGTTTTTCCTAATGTGAGATCCGTATCACACTGGGAGTGACGATCACTATATCATCAATGAAGACGGAGAAATAAGACATTGTCTAACTTTGATGCATGAGGGTTGATATAAGAACTTAAGCTTCCTCCTTGTAAACGTAAAGGGTCATCAATCAGTCCTACTCCCATCAAAGGAAGTTTCTCTATTCCTTGCAAGGCTCGAACATTCATCCCTTTCCAATTTTGCCAACCTCGACTGCCCAAAAGTTATTTTTTGCCTAGGAAAATACCCCTTTGGAATGGAATGTACATGGTGAGTGTAAATCAGAGCGAAATGATTTCCCTGTCGCGAGTAGCACAATGAGAGTAATTAGATAAGGATGTCAGTAATAACCTCCGCCCGGTTCCAGAAACGAGCTTGAAGTGTATCTTACCATGCAGCACTTCCTGCCTTGGCAGCTGTAATCAAGGCAACGTTTGTTAACTTTATTTTTCATGACTGTACGCTACATCACGCTTATCTCGGCTTTTTGCTGGCAGGAAGAAAAATCTTTGATTATGAAGAAACGTGTTGATTAACTCTGCCGTCACTTACTTCAACGAAACGGACAAAATTAGAAATACGCTTTCGTTCATTCTTTTCCGTTGGTTTAGCGATAAGCTTCATTGCTAACTCACTGGGAACCATACCAATTCAGTTTTTCCACGCAATCGTTCAGTCGACGGCCAGTAATGTTATTACGGCTTGGAACACACTCGACGGCTGCCTAGTCTGCTGGAATGGCAAAAAAATGAACAGGTCTAAGATATCAAGAAAGTCAAATTTCACGAGTCACGTAGTGGTTACTTAGAGGGGTTCCCCCAAACTTCTCTCCTGTTTGCCTGAGATATTTAATGAGGAATCCATTTAATGAGTTAAACCAAAGTTATAAATTATAACATCGTCATGAGGTCAGTTATATCGATCTGTTTTGCAATGAATACGTAATTATATCAGCTGCCGTACGGCTGAAAACCCTCCAAAGAAGCAGGTTTATTTTTTGCAATTCTGTAAAACGTACTGCGGTGAGTAATGGATTAATTTTTATAAATAGTTGAGAAAACGTGCAATCTGCACACGGTTAGTTTTTTGACGAAATCTAGGTTCTAGAATTTCCTAATTTATTAAATATTCTCCCTCTGGAGCGCACAACCATAATCTATCCCATGTAAAGCAGCTTATATTTACAGGCAAATTGCTCGAAAAGTAGTTCGGCAAGGGGTGAATATTTTGATATCATTGAAAAGATGAGTTTTTTCTTTTATATGAAGCCAAATTCATCAAAATCTACGTGAAGTGATTTTTCGCTCAAACTACCTTGAAATCATGCCGTTGCTCATACAAAAGAAGAGCAATTAACGAGTGCCCCATTAAGAAAATTCCCAAATCCAAACAACTAAATTATTCAGTGCTGGTATTGCAGGCCAGGTGAATGAAGGCTTCACTATTCGACATGCCTTAAAAACATATTATTTTTCTATTCTGAAAGCAGTCCAGAATAGTAACTATTATGTACATTTTATTTAAATAAAGTTAGTCACGTAATCAATTAATTTTGGGAACGTAACTGAAAATCGGTGTGTGCAAATGACGAAAGCTGTTTATGCCAGCGATTAATAAATCAGCGTTCGCGAAATGAATGACTAAAGCCCGTTTCACACGACACTTGATCCAGCACAAGACCTAGTGTGCTAGCCGCTACTTGATATTGAGGACGGAATCTAGCATGCTTGGAACCCTACTAGGAGGTTTCACACGATCATCGACCTTGTGCTTGCTTTTAAGCAGTTATTCCATATGATTCCATACTAATTTAAAAAAGTGAAGATCGCACAGCGTCTGTTTCGTGAACGTGATTGGTAGATGGCCACTGGGTCCTACTGGGTCTAGTAGCAAACTAGTACCGCATCAAGTACGAAATCCAGTAGCTCAGCGAGTATATCTACTAGCTAGCAAGCTTGCTAGCCAGTATACTGGTTCTGTTCACACGATACTGGAAAGCTAGCATACTAGCGAGTATACTAGACCTTGTGCTGGATCAAGTGTCGTGTGAAATAATAACTATCTCTAATAGCAAGCACTAGTGTCGCTGAAGGCGTGCTTCCTTGTACAGTTAACCGTGTTAACAATCACATTTGCTTCCTCTTTTTATCCCGGAAGATATATTTCCAGTATCATTTGTCCGCGAACTAATGGGGAAAAACGCAATAAATTCATCATGCCGCTAACAAGGCTCTTAGCTACCGAATTTACTGGAACTAGAAATCATGCCGTTTGCTGCGGAAGGACGGCTGCTATGCTCGGGTTGAGTAAATTGGTTCCCGTATTTCAAATAGAAAATACGCAAGTGTTTCAACTTACCCCATGATCTTTATGTCTTTATTCTCGCAGGTAATCATTTTCGTATGTAAATCGGTATAATAATTTGCATTCATGGAGGCCATGAAAATATATTTTTTTTCATGAGTACTTCCTCGAAGAGAATGTTTTTTTTAAAGACTGTTACAGGAGAGTATTTGAAATACATATACCAATGTATTCGTACTATATTGAGATGTATTTTTCTCTGATAGAGCTTTGAATGTTTTTACTCAAGTGGACTGTCAAGACCACTTCAGGTTATAGGTGACCTATAAAATATCTTAGAAAAGAAGCTCATTGGAGCTCATGGACATCGATATCTTCATCACGATTCACTGCGTAGTAGTTAATGCAAGGAAATTAGACTTACCTTCCCACCTGTAGTCAAGAATAGGGCCGAGATAGTGATCAAGAGACGATGTCACCGTCCACTCGTCACTTGTTCCGTTCAACGCCCAACCGCACAAGTGAGGAGTGCTGAGAGAACAGTGCGGAATCCCACCATCCTCCTGGTCCACTCCAACGCCTTTCAAAAGTTAATTAAATCACCTTATTAAGTTATTGATGAGACATGGGTTCTATCCAAACATGATGAAGAAACATTAAGAAGATTTGAAAGGAAAATAATAAGGAGAATCTATGGCCCAGTAAAAGAAGGAGAAACGTGGAGAATAAGAATGAACTTTGAAATAAATGAAATATTGGAAGAGAAGGATATACTTAGTTAGTAGTAATAAACACTTGGTTGTTATTCCACACTTTATTGGAAACAAAACGACCCGGGTTTCAGCATATCATGCCATCATCAGGCATGGCATGACATGCTGAAACCCGGGTCGTTTTGTTTCCAATAAAGTGTGGAATAACAACCAAGTGTTTATTACTATTAAAAAAAAAAAATGAAGGAGTTCCACAAAGTAACGCCGGAGACAGTGTCTTATATTATACTTAGTTAGGTTCTCAAAGGCATTGCGACTGTCATGGTTGGGCCATGTTGAAAGGATGAAAGCGTATAGAATGCCCAAATTGTTAATAAATAGCAAGATGGAAGGGAGTAGGAGGAGAGGAAGACCACGCAAAAGATGGCTACAAAATGTTGAAGAGGACCTGAAGAAAATGGGATTGGAAGATGGAGAGAGAAAGTAAGGAGAGTCGAATGGTGGCATATAACTGAGGAAGCCAAGGCCCACACCGGGCTGTAGAGCTGAAGTTGAATGAATTAATTAAGTTATTCTGATTTCAATATTTCCGTGACGTAACATAACGTAAGGTTAGTTTTTTTCGATTATTTTTGGTAGTTCCTGGAACAGTGATAACCAATACGGTTGAAACTGATGAATGAATAAACTTGACAGTGGAAGTCTTCACTTCGTAGAAGTTTATTGTATTTATACTCATGATTATTGAAAATACTAAATACTTTTCTGCGAAATGTTTACTGTACGACGCGTTTCACCGATTTACGGCATCGTCAGGTACAGACAGTTAAATCGTCAGGTAAAGAAAGTGCATCGTAAATCGACGAAACGTGTCGTACAATAAAAACTTCGCAGAAAAGTACTACGTATTTTCAATAATCATGAGTACTGATGAATGAAACTAAATAAATTATTTTTGTTTTGAATGTATCGTTATTGGTAGAAAAATTAACAATAATTTGCAATACGCTGATTAGGGAAGCCTGGCAAGTTTCTTTGGTCAAATTTTGACTGTTGAAATATGAAAGAAGTTGAGGCTTCTAGAGTCGTAATAAGCGTAATCTTTTTGATGCAATGAAGTTAATTTATTCATTTATTGGCCTCAAGTAAATTCTGGGTGACTCTATTTGGAAGATTAGAACATTTTTCTCTAACAGAATGTATGGCCTGACCAAACATAGGTTGCCAATTGACTACCTATGCACGTTTAAAGAACCTGGACGATTATAAAAGAATTTCATTGATGTATCCATGATCCAAAAAATAATTTGAGCTGAATTCGTACCTGCATACTTCACGGTGGATCTCGGCGGCAAGTCGTCCAGGAGTGACAGCCAAGCCAGTCCGTAGCCAGCGGCAGATTGCCCTGCGTTGCAGTTTAACACCAGTTCCGCTCCCGAGGAATTGGTTCCTGCGACATGTGACTCATTTAGCGCATAAGTTTGGTCCAAAAAGCCTGAAAACAAGGAAATTAGAATTAAGAGCCATTTGATATCAACGTTTTTCGGGTTGCGTCCTCCGCGTAAGTTTTTTATGATCACAAGTTTCGCAAGCTATCCTTCATGTGTCCTCAGTCGGGAAGTACCTATTCTCCTTGGCTATTATTTTGGCTTCTTCGAATTTTATGGTTTGCCCCGGTTCACACCATGCGTGCTCTGAGATAGCTGGTGTTTTAAATTGCCTATTTATTTATTGCTTAATAGAGATGGAATACGTGTAAGATCACAGTTTATCAACTGGAGAGTTTCCTTCCGCTCTTACAAAAGCAGTTGTCATTCTTGTAAACAAGAAGGAATGTCCAAAAACTGGAAAATTATAGACCTATATCCCTCCTCAAAAAATACTCTAAAAAAGTTGAAAAGCTTGATAAAAAAAGATAAATAAAATGTGTTGAACGAATAGTTTTTTATCCAAAAATAATTCGGATTCAGAAGTGACAAAGGTACCGAAGGAGCAATAACGCATCACGTGCAAAGTTTTTACAATGCATTGAACGACAATAGACGCACAGCAACCCTGTTTATTGAAAATGAAAGAGCTTTTGATGCACTAGACCATGAGATCCTTCTAGAGAAAATTCATTGTGCCGGAGACAGGGGAGTTGTCCAACAGTGGTTCAGAAGTTACCTATAGTCTCGCTCCCAATGTGTTCGAGTCAATAGCTGTCGTGGTGAACATAAATAAATAAAAGCTGGTTTGTCACAAGGCTCGGTATTGGGACCCATTCTTTTCTTACTATGCATAAATTATCTCTACAACTATGGCATCCATGGGTGCGTGACAGCTTTTGCTGATGATGCAGTGTTAAATTATGGTTGTGCGTCATGGGAAGATGCAGAAAGAGAGATGAAAGATGATCTAAGAGTATTGAGGAAGTAGTTTGATTTTAATAAATTTTAGTATAGTATGAAAACTAAATATATGGTTTATCACTTATCCATGAATAGGTTTTGGTGAAACTAGGAAATTTTTTTATCGCTCTGGAGATTATTCCAAAGGAAACTGTGTTGATTGCATTCCAATGGGGAGCGTAACTGAGTAAAAATATTTGGGATTAACTCTAGATAATAAATTGAAATTGATTTATCATATAAGCAATGTGGTAGTGACGCAACGACTTTGGATCTCAAAATTATACTTTATCAGGAATAAGTGCCCTTTATCCTTTCGGAAATTAATATAATTTGCACTCATTCATTCGAAATAAAACTACGGTATTGATTGTTGGGGCGGCGCATATAAAAATAAAATGAACACATTGCTGTATATACAGAAGAGAATAGTCCAGACAATAAAGAATAAAAATCGATTCCTTCCATCTTGTCCTTGTTCATTAACCTAATTATATAACTACTTCGCTACACATACTAATACAAATTAAAAAAGAATTTTTACTTGAGAAGTATTAATGAAGTAAGTCATTTACCAAGGACTCATGAAATTAATATTCGTGGAAAAAATGCTTCAAGGCTCCTAATGCCAAATATAGCATTATTTTAAAGTAATTTTTCTACTTTCCTGAAAAATTTATTTTCTTAATTCTTTCACTTTCTTTATTTATTTAAAAATAAACCTTGGCAAATTCTAGAAAAAAATAAAACTATGGTTTTGTATTGAAAGGATTTAGAAGTATTTTTCTGCAATATTCATGAAATAAAAATTATGTTTGACTTGAATACAAAATTTAGATGCCCTGTTTAAATTTTTAAAGCCGAAGGGGTTCTCACAATTAATTTATTTATGTTTATTTATTGTTACATTGAAAATTAATCATGATGGAATTCTCTGCCATCCTGTGTAAATTCATACAATTTATTTTGTCTTTGAAACATTTCTTTCATATTTAAATGGATGTACAGGGGTTGAAAAGCCGTTTTAAATGTTTATCGGATGAGGAGTATCTCATAGATGTATTTACACCGATCTGAGGACTTTAAAGACCATGAATATTTTGTTTTACTCAGGAAACTATATAACATACTTTCATCTCTTTTGCCTTTTGGCCTATGGCCTCTAAGGCCTTTTGCTTCCCACTCTCCGCAGACAGATCTCGAACTTGAATTTCCTTCACCGAATCTTAAATGGTTCCTTCCGATCTCCTGAACTCCTTACATCCTTCTCACTAGGTGTCCCATCTCGTTTCACTCGAAGCACGAGGCTTCTTCACACACCCCAGTTTCGCCTATCCGTTTCCAAAAGATCCCTCTTCCTCTCTAGTTCCATCCCTTTTTAACTCCCTATCCAGCAAATATCCTTCTCTTGACCTCTTCTCTGCTTAACAGCATCTTTACCTCCTCACTAAAACTCTACCACTTACAACGTTAGATTCATCTCATGCATAGCCATATGAATGTTATTTACTCTAGTTGCTTTAGCTGCCTCCATTTTTTTTGTTATGCATAATTTACTTGCATTAATTTATTTATTTTAATATGCCCAATGTAAAAGGCCTAGTGGCTGTCTTTGTGGGGAGCTTAAAATGAATGAAGAAACATGAGATCCTCCAATCCTATTTCAGTTTGAGCTTCGGCTATTTATGCAGCAAAACTTTTTCCTGCCGTTTCTTAATTTAATCTACTTATAAAGTAAAACTTTGGGAGCTTGCATCACCCGCAGGATACCTGGATTGTAAGATCCACCAGCACTCAAAACACTTATCTCAGTTCGTAGGATGTACGAGTTATGAAGCTGGTGAGTGTGCGAATAAGGCACTATAGACTTCATTGCATGAAATAAAAGAGACATTGCCGTGGAAGTTTTTGGTGCGAAATCTCTCACACACTGTGCATGAAAAACGATTCATTTATAACATTTTGTTTAGGTTTTGGGGGTAAAGAACACAAGTTATAAGGGAAATAAGAATGATGAATTTAAAGAAGAGGGCTCAGTCTATGTAAATAAATATTTATTTGCTGTGTTAAAACGGAGAAATAAGTTGACTGGTGAGTATTAAGGCATCTACTAGAACAGATTGAGACCCTCACCTTTTCAGCCGTATTTTATACCCAAAATGACTACAACACACGAAGAATATTTTAAGGAGAGCTGCCTTGGTGAAAGAGGCATTTAGGGAAAAAGAGAAAGCGAACGCCGAAGACTCTTTTAAGTAAACACGTAGGGAAGAGGTTTGATGGGAGTGGGATGGTGTGGAGCGCTGCCCTCCAGGGTGGCAGAAAGTGGAGGAAGAATGATAGGAATAGATCTGGGGCCCTTTGAGTGCAAGGTTTTAGAAGTTCTTAGAAGTTTAGTTGGACCAAAATAAAGACGAAGAAGAGCAATAATTGTTGTTTTCAGGAGGTTGTTACGTTGTTATACCTCAGAATATGTCGAATGAGTTTATTTCCTCTACTTCGCAGAGTTTTCAAGGAGGATCTTTTCCCCCAATCAGGACTACCTCACGAGTCCTGCTTTTCTACGCCCGTTCGATATTCATAAATGACCTTCTATGTCACCGCATTTCCAATGTTTCCCAAATTTTCTACTCTGCTTCTTCCATCGCACAAGTTTCACTGCGATTCTCCGTACGCACATTTGTAATGAAGTGCTTCCTTACTCCCTAGCTTGTGTTGATGGCTCTCGCAATCAGTAGATTCTTCTTCGAAAAGAACTCCTTTTCTTTTCTTTAGTTTCTTTTCTCATTATTTCTCTCGAGCTTCTTCCGTCAGTGGTGATCCTACTTCCTTGCAAAATCGCAAAATTATTTCACTCGCTCCAATCTTATCCGTCCAAATCTCACTGTGTGTTTGTCTTTTTTATTTATCCGCATACTATTCTTCAGGTTTATTTATTATTACTCTTCGATCTATATTCCTCAATAGTTCTTTTTTTCAAGCAGTTTTGAATTTGTTTGCCAAATCCTCTTTCCGCTAAAATTGCTAAGTCACCATCGGAAGGAAGTTGTCGGAGGGAGTTCGGAGACACGAAAGACCAGGTGAATGACGGATGTAATAAGTGGGAACTAGTCGTGAATGAGAGGATAATGCCAGGGGAGCGGGATAAGGTGGGAAGGTAACTATGGGAACTACGCTGAGAATAAGAGCGTCAAATTGCAAGGTATTGCGTGACTGTTGTGAAAACCCGTCGTTGGTTAAAAAAAAGAACTTTCAGAGGTCCATCTTCACCTTTCTCCTCTGGAAAAAAATTCCTTGATGCCTAAGTAGAGTTATAATACTCTCATTTTATCGGCATATGGCTAAGGGTCCACCAAAAAAAACCTCTTTCAAAGTAGTTTTCAAGCCAGTGCATTAGAATAGTATGTAATTTAACTAATATTTAACTAATATTTAACTATAAAATACCGGATATTTATTAGTTCTATAAATTTCCATTTCCCTGAAAACAGCCGATAAGGGCTTTTGCATGTGACGACGGACGTACTCAAACCCCCATTCCCGGAGTGGTGAAAAATCCACCCCGACGGAAATCGAACCCGTGACACCGGGGTAGTAGGCGTAGGCTTTACTCCACCGCCACCGGGCCCAATAAGGCTAAGAATAAAATTCTGCCATGAGAATCTTTAGTTTTTCGCGCTCACGTAACAAAATAAAAATGAGTAGATCAATGGTACATACATTGAAAATAAGTACCCACTCTAATCAATTTAATGCGTTGTTCTTAAGAACTGATGATGCATTACATTTTCAGTCACAACCTACAAAAATTGGACACAATCAATGTTGAAACACGTGATTATCCCATTTGGTTATGAGCTTCTCCTTAAAACAAAGCACGCGAGGATGACCCATTGAATTGAAAATTTCGCCATGAATTTCCTCAGTATATGGGAAGAATTCCAAGTGTCCTCTCTAGGCAATTTTCTTTCAATAGTGGAAGACAATAGGGTGCCCTAAGGAAATGTAATTGAGACCATTCCAGTGACTGCCGGAAATACACCCTTAATTTTCCATGAGAAATTTTTATTGACAACACAAACTTTCTAGTACATTTGGGAGTTGGCTGGGTGTGAATAGGATTTGCGGCACTCTTAGTCAACCTCCCTCTAAAATTAAGGCATTCTCAATGCAGTGCATCCCATCTTATATTCCTTAGAACTAGAGAAAGTAAAAATATTTTCCATTTGACTATGCGGTTGCAATTAACTATGTAAACATAACTTCAAAGACATGAACACTTTAAAATTTCATGAGTCCATTATTTATGGCCCACTTTTTTCGGACGTGCTAACGCTGGAAACTAGCGACATCTGCGACTAATAGAGATTGCGTGTAGTTCAGTGCCCCCAGAATCTTGCTTGAGTTTCATGGCCACTTTTAATGATGGAACTGGGGCTGTTTATTTGTAATAAACATGAATTATTCTACGATTTCAACTGATATGTTAGTCTCTTTAAGTTAAGAATTTTATTTGTTCAAAGAGAACTTTTGCAGTCAGAGATATAGACTTATTGGCGGAGTAAAATACTAGTTAGGAAGGAAGGATTCTGCGGGGTGGCGTGGAGGTTAATCTTCTAGGTTCACTTTCGCGTGGAATCGTCCCGGTGGACATGTTTCGCAGGCGTTCCGGTGTCCAGCTTCAGGTTTCCAAGCGATGGAGAGCGTGAAACCATCTCCACTGATGAAGTTATCCGTTTTCTTTTTATTTCAATTGCTTTCATTTCAGTTCTCAAGGCGGCACTAAAGGAAGAAAACTAGTGTCTGCATGGCCCTAAAAAGGAACTCCAGAATCTCAGCGGAGAATAAATGCCCACCCATTAGCCCACGCCACATTACCACAATTAGCAGGCACGGCGGACAAGACTGCAAGGGTACTCAAAAACATAGCGAGATGACATTAAGATACTCCTGCGTCACCCAGTCTGCCGATCTTCTCGGCATCGAGCAAAAGACAGAAAGCGTTCAAGAAGGCGTTTACGCGATAAGTGAATGTTGTAATGCATACATTGGACAAACATCCAGTGCTCTCAAATGCCACTTTCAGGAGCACAGAAGATAAGTCAACAACATGTATATATACCCGTGTTTTGGCGATCGCAGAGCATACCTCGAGTGGACCGAATTATAACATCAACACGGAAGATGCCAAATTAACTGTAAAGGAAAAATACGTAACTTCCCGATAATCATTAGGGAAGCCATTGAAATAGAAAAGAAACCTGATTTATTCAATAGAGAAGATGGTTTGAGAGGTCTTTAGTGCTAGAAACGTATTTTGCAAGACTCCGAGCAGAGAACATGACACCAGAATTCGGCAACGGACTGAGTGAGGCAATGCAGCCAAAATGGCGTCGGATACATCAGAGCTGAAGTACATACCAGGCTGGAAAACCAGCGAAACATGTCATCAACCGGGATGATCCAACGTGGAAGAGATTCCGGACTACCTGTATCACAATGCTAGGTGGTGCGAAACGCGTTTTAGTGTTTTTTTTAGTGACATGGGTTGGCCTCTTGTCATATTTGCAATTTTATGGGAAACTAATTGGACTATTCCCCATGTGTTTTCCTCGTAGACATTAACTCACGTTTAAACAGAGAGGAGAAACCGACGCTGTAAAAAGTATGCACTCTCTAACAGTGGCGTAAGGACGGGGGGGGGGGATTTTAGGGTTTAAACCACCCCCCTCAAAAAACATGTTTAGCTGAATTCGTTTACGCCCGTTTACTTGAACTAGCGTTTAGAATTTTGCTTATTGGGCTGAAAAATAAAGTTGAATTGTCTTAATGAAAAGAGAATGTTAATTTAATTATTGTTTTATTCAATAATTATCTAAATATCATTTTATGATGATGCACATAAATATTAATGAACCCTCTCCCCCCCCCCCATCCCCCCCCCCTCCCCGGCAGAAGTGAAAACCCCCCAAAAGTCAATCCTGCGTACGCCACTGCTCTCTAGTCTTGGATCCACATTCGCTAGGAGGAAGCGGAGAATTGGAGCAAATGACGCTGCCATCGTGTGAATTATGAATCCGCATGAATAAAGGCACATCGTCACATATGGTTAAGTATTACCAAAATAAAATTTCCGTAAGGGTGATAAGGTTCCGTAAGGTTTCCGTAAGGGGTGACTTAGGGACACTTTTTTGATTTTTTTTTCATGTAAACCAGATAAAAATGATTCAATCTCAGATGTATTTACTACCATGTGTGACTAAACTCTTTGGTTATATAACAAAATACAAGCACAAACTAAATACTAAAGTATGACCTAATTACAGTTAAAAATAACTGCCGCAATGTCACCCCACAATGTGGGGTGACTGGGGGTGGGGTTATCGAAGTAAGTAATCCATGTAAAAATATAAATGAATGCATAATATTGGCCCAGTATCTTCTAAAACTGGAAACTAAGGTCTTGTACATTTATCTGGAAACCAAGGTATTGTTGTCTTCCGTTCGGATTTTCACATGCTTTCTCCAACAGCGTCAAATCATATTCCTCGCATTCATTATCAATATTAACCAAACACACACTCACCCATTTTATGAAGCCAAATTAATTGTTTGGCCCTCTACCATTCGAAATCAACACCGTTGGGTGTGTTTTCACATCCTCCTATCCCCAAAAAAAATACAAAATAGCTATCTCCTATTTCTTTCAGCCCCGGACCATGTTGTTTAAATGGAGAGATTTCTGGCTTAACTTCGGGAAATTGATATATCTCACTCAAGTTTCCCGTTGTTTAATCACGCATGCGTAGTCTTTGGAGGGTCAGGGAAGGAAAGAGCTCTTCAGTTCATTTTTGGCGTCAAATAGAAAAAAGATTGAACAACTTAAGAGTATAAGTAAACTTAGCCTTTGGCCAAAAAATAATAAACGATACCATTGCTTCCGTTTATAATGTTGTGTTTATTCTACTTCAGGAGATACATACCTTCCTCTAGACACACAATCACTTCATTATTTCAATAAGGCCTCAATTCGACTCTCTCAAAGATCCCGTTGTCCCGAAAAGCGATCGGAACAATTACCTCCGTCACCCTCTCCTACCGCCTTATAAAATGTTTAAGTAGACAATGGGCCAATTAAGCCACAGCGAGTTAGGTGAATTCAGAGAGCCCTGCTTGTCCCATTACAGCTTCAAGGCTTACATAAAATAAGATTTTGGCTATTCTAAAAAAAATGAACGATAATTTTTATTTTCGCGTAAAAAACTGTTTGAACTCCACTGTAGGAGATATTTATATTTTTTCCTGGTGTCATTGTCCTTCTAGGTCTCATTGTTCGCGCATACCATCTTCAATCATGCTTACTATTGATCTGAGAGATGCTCTATATCTTCGACAACGTTCTTCGGTGAATACTTTCACTGATACGTGTCAGAAAAAGTACGCAGCAAAACTTAGCTTTGTGCTTTCGAATGTGTTGAACTTTTAACTTCAACGGTCGTGGAAGTTAATTGAAATTAACATAGCTCATGGATTGCTTTGTGTCGTTGTTTCATCCAAAGGTTTCCTCTTTTCTTCAGTTTAACTTAATAGTTAAGATGTAGGTCGTATGTGCCTATTGGTCAGTAAGAAAATTTTCTCATACAAACAAAAAAGTATTTTGTTGTACATCCATCCTGCTTTACCCCGCTCCCTCAATTCTTTAGTATCTGCCATATTACGTAAACAAATAATTTTTCTCCGTTTCCTCATGGGCAACGAGAGAAAACCCTGTCGAGAATTAATCCCCTCAATGGTATTAAGTTATCGAAAGAATAAGATGAAGTGGCTTTTCTGAAGGTTAGCCTCCCTTACTTAATGACCAATTATCCTATTTAGATCAGTTAAAGAAATGCGCCCCGGTCTTTTGATCGTCTAAGTGGTTAGTGACATTTGTTATAGAGGGAATAATTCTGACAGTGCTGGGAAAATTTCTTTTCAAGTAGGGCATTAGATGGAGGGGCTCCCGAACAGACCTGTGGGTTGAGCTGGGTATACGGGATCGAATCCCCTTCACTATCACAGGTATAATTCTACACCGTGCTAACGGTGGTCTTAAATCTTTCCACTCGCATGTTGGGGTAGCCCGGACAATCATTCCGTGGTATTCTATGGTATTTGAAGTTTAATTCCGATCATTATGGGAAAAATGTGGTGAAGTATCACGAGGTAAAATGGTTAATGAATCCTTCTGTCTTGTTGTAAGTACCCATGGCCGCCGAAGAGCCTGAATTCCAATTACGTCGGTTGTTGTGAAATAGAGCGGCAAGTGCATATCGTCATTGGCTTGTTATTGAGCATTGTAATCCACTTATGTGATTTTTAAAATGAAGATATCGGTCCTTCAGTTTAAAATCGGATAAACAGACAAACTCTTTTAATTGCCTCGTAGAAATTCGTACACGGCTCAAACACTCCTGAAACCACCGCAGCTGTGCTTATAGGATAAATAAATTTAGCAGAACGGATATACATTACGCGAGACGTTTAAGAAAGTTGTCCTTCAATATAATGCTAACCATCTTAAATTTACTGAGTGAAGTGCATGACGTAAACAATACTGTTCGAAAACATTACGTTATATTAAATTTTTTAAGAGTAATTTAGACTTATATTTTTGTGATAATGCAATTCATAATTCTGAGTTTGCAAAGGAAGGTATATATGAAAGTGAAAAGGAATTGCAATCAAAGAACTTCAGTCACGGTGATGTAAAGAAAGGATTTACATTTGAAAGAGTTATAGCTTAATTCGACTCATTAATAACCTGAAATTTAAAATTGAATTCGGCCGGAAGATGTAGAAACCTCTTAACTGCCCCTTTTCTCCACTAAATCCCGGAATTGATTCCAGTATTTTCCCGATTGTGGTTTTGAATTACTGAAAATCCACAGATGTATTATTATGGTCTTGTTGTTTTTTTCTTGTTCAAGTAAAGTGCTGAATTTTCGATGGAGAAGGAGGAATGGAGTTTGTAGTTCTGCGAATATTGATCAATTTAATGAAGAACAAGTACGAAAGTCTCAGCGTGCATTCAGAAGTACTTCATCAACTAATTGATAAGATAATTGCGTGTAGCGTAACCATATGGTATGTGTGAAGAAGGTACATTATTTTTTCAAATACCTTTCAATAATTCCGAGTAATTTGTCTTGCCCATTCAGCCTTGATCTAAGGTAAAGTCTTATCGGGCAAAAATCAACAGGAGGTACATAGTAGATGCAAGAAAATATCTGCATTCCATGATATACACGGAGCTCACGGGACTAACTAAGAACATTTTTGCGGGTGCTGGTCCAAAGAGCCCAAGGCATTATGACGAATAATTCAATCAGTACAAGAGCTGGCTTGTGATAAGCATAGAGCTAATGTTAGTTCAGGGCGCCAAAATTGCGAAAAGAAGGAAAAAACAAATTTACTATTACTAAGTTAGAATCATGCAGATGATTTTTTCTAAACTGGGAGTAAATGGGATGATCTAAAGAAATCTTCATTCCAATATATCTCTGCTCGAAGGAACTTTAAATCCTTAAAATTGTCATCGGTAAATCCCTGTTAGGGTGGGTCAAAATTTCCAGGATTTCAGTTCTTTTCGAAATAAATACGTCTTGAAGCCTAATCTTTTTAAATTTTGATGCAAACGTAACGTACTATAATATAAACGTTGGAGTCAATCAATCCCCGGTAACGCGTGGAGACAAATTCGCAATTTTGGAGACTGAGAGAGGTTTCTTCTTTATACTCTGATACAAATAAAAACTTTCGATATATTTTCTCTGTGAAAGGTATTTTATAATTCTTTTTTGCATATTTTTAAGTATAAAACTTTAAACTTAAAAAATAAATTGCCTGTTATCATAAGCTATATAAAATATATTTTTTTAATTCATTGCCGTCCCCTGATGGCTATGCAACACGCACGTCACGTCTTCGTGTTCGTTTTTTTTTATTTTTAAATTTGAAAAAATAGTTTTAGATTTCTACTCAACGTGTAACCGTCTTCTCAGTTGACGTTCTCCGGTCTCTTCGCAATTTCTATGGCCTCCCTGATTAATCTTGGGTAATAGCGTACCTCCTTTGATATTAATTGAAATTAATTAATTAATCAATTTTTCTAATTTAAAAATTCCGGCAACAATGGGAGTCCTCACTGATATATATAAAGACGAGCGAGACTAAGGAATCAGTTCAGTTTACCTGATGAAGCTGGCAGGAGGTCCAGCGAAATATTGTTTTTTGCAATTTTAACATCGCGGAATGAATCCCGAAAAAGAAACAGTAAACAGTATAAAACAATTAAATTGAATAATTCATATTAACGAAGTGTCTTAAGTTAGGTATTAGTAGGCATTGGTAGGCGAAATACGAATGAAAATCTTCGTTGCTTTGGGATAAAGCATGGAAATAATTTGCTCTATCATACTTTTTTACTTCATTTTTTTATGAATGAGAACATAAACGATATTTACTTCTCACTATAGCACAATTTACAATTATCTTTTCTTTGAATGGTATTCTTCAAAACAATTATATGTGCATAGACCCACATCAGATAATATATACGTGTTGTCACAGTCCGAGTAAATTTCCCCTTCCCAGAGAAATCTTCGCTGATGGCCCTCGACTGGCCAGTGTTTATTATCTTTTGCCTCCAAGCGCCTCGCTTCGTCCCACTTGTACTGCTGGGCCGAGGGGTATGCAACTCTGAGAAATGGTGTACACTTGTTGAGAATTGGTGGAGAAATTGTTGCGGAATGGAAGAAATGCCAGGAAATATCCAGAAATGGTTAGAAATTGACGTAAATGGTTGAAATGGATAGAAATGGCCAGGAATGGAAGAAATGGTCAGGAATGGAAGAAATGGTCAGAAATGGCCAAAAATGGTCAGAAATGAACAGAAATACTCAGAAATGGACAGAAATGGTTAGAAATTGACGTAAATGGTTGAAATGGATAGAAATGGCCAGGAATGGAAGAAATGGTCAGAAATGGCCAAAAATGGTCAGAAATGAACAGAAATACTCAGAAATGGACAGAAATAAACAGAAATGGTCAGGAATGGGCTGGATAAATAGTTAAAATACCGCTAAACGGAAGAAATGGGTCGAAATGGGCGGAAAAATCTTAAGGCATTGGCAGAAATGGATGTAATGAATGAAAAATTCACAAAATAATGAAAATAACAAGAAAAAACCTAAAAAGTGAGGGATTGTCATGGGTTGATGGGAATGCTATCAAAATGGTGCGGATAGTGTTGGCATTGGCAAAAACATCCAAATATTGATAAGAAAATGGTTAAAATGGCAATCTTAGCGATGAATTGCAGGTGCATTAGAGAGTAGCTCGGCTATAATACCGCGAAAAAAGTGACGTGGCGTGGGCTGGGGAGTGGTCTCAAATCAATTAGTTTTTCGTCCCGAGCTGGAGTCAGGATTTTACTGCGTATAATAATAATAATAATAGTGATTGCTGGGTACATCCTGCTCAAGAAAGAGTTAAAGAAAATGATACGTGAAGGATTCGGTGTATGAAGACACTGAGTTCGTAAACTCAAAAGAAGGTCGTTTATTTTCCAGAGCTTCAAAGATAACTGGATATAAAAGTACAGGTACTCTTGAAAATATATTTAATACAATGTAATATGTAAACAAATTGAAATTTCTTTGACTGAGGAAGCGAGATAAAAAAGAAGAGAATTTTAATGGGGGAAATACCCATTGAAATGATCATTTTAAAAATATCTATAAACGTTGCCAAATTATACAATTTTGCACCTAATATATACTGTTGATGGTGTCGTCATCGTTAGGAATATTTGAATAAAATATACAAATCATCATAACATAAATATTCACTGGTAAAATAAAAGTTAGTTTGCCAAAGTAGAGTAAACCGTACAGTTATCGGCCACTTAAGGAAAATTTCGCGTTTGAAGTGCAATAATAAACAAAATTTTTAAAAAATTAAGTCACTCAACATACCTGAAAATCTCAGCTATCTTCTTTTTGATTACCACAATTCAAATGACAAAAAAACTTTGCATGAAAATAATTTAAAACAGAGTCAAACATTGCCTACTGCTACAGTTATTGGCCACCTTGCACAGTTATCGGCCATGTACGTTGGCTTTCTCTTAAGTACCCTATTATCATAGCTTTCATACATTATTGCAATTATAACAACTATGACTATGGACCTTATCCGGATGTAATAAGGCTCCTGCATGTAATTCCGAATGCATCATCTGCCTTCAATCCCAATGACATATTGGTGAATGGTTTAGCACCAAGAACTGCACCAAGAGCACCTCTACCACGCTGCTGAAGTTTCCTCCATTTCTGCAGCGATTTTTAGGCTTGTTGTGAATTATTCTCTTCTCCAGATGAATCTTCATCCTCAGACGAAGTCTCTGAATACAACGCTTCAGAATCGGAATCGCGGAAAACTTCCTCCTCAATTTCAACTTCCGCTTCCATTTAATAGCTATAAATAATGACGTTTCTTGACATTTTGAGAGATGAAATAGAGCAAAGATACAAATATCTCAAATGAATGAAATGAAATGGTTACCAAAGAAAAACGGAAAGTCTTCAATAACACTCGAGAAAAGGCAGCTCGATAACGAATGCACTCACCAAAGCGAAGAGAGAAAGAGTGATTGCTTAGTGTGAGGTTAGTAATCTTTAGTGTGAGCCTAGCTAATGGTATGCAAGAAGAAAACACCGAGACTTGTTCTTGACGTGGGTGGGGTGACAACCTATGTTGAGGAAGCTGAGTACGGCTTTTATTTTCCTTTTATTGCACCCGGGCACCGAGGGGCAGGCCCAGCAGAGGCCGAGGGACCGAGAAAGATGGTCGCAGTTTTCCCAGAACTTCACACCAAACCCTACGAGGGTTTTCCCCTTGAGGCCCAGGTAACCGATCTTTTTGCTGCATTGGTATTTGGAACCCTAGAGTATTTTTATTGAATACATAAGGAAGTGTCCGAGGGTAGAGAATAAGCTAGGGAGACTCGAAAATCCTGCTCTCCCAAATTGGATTTCAAAGGTGTACCAATGCAGAAACAGGCTGGATATGCTTGTGTGCGAAGACGAAACACCTAAGCAAAGACGAAGGAAGAAGTATGCCAAATTTCAAGCATAAGCAATAAAAATCACAGCAATATTACGTGTCCAAATCTGGCGTGCATATGAGATATGCATCCGCTCATCTCATTGTTTACAATAATTGAGAAACACTTGCGTCACCAAAACGCATATTCTTAGCACAAACCACTACATTGATCCATTGAGGAAGGTTCAAAAAATACCTGTGAAAATACTACCATTCTGTGATCAAAACTACGGAAGTTGTAGGTGCCCAAATTTAGCGTACCCGAACGGGTACGCTGGGAGTTAAAAGGTTAAAAACGTTCCGATTTTGTTCAGGTTTTAGTCTATTAAATACTATAAATGTACCGGTTTCAAGAAATCAGAATATGGTAACCCATGTACATAACAGTAACCTTCTTTAGGCGGTTGACTGGTATACATACAGTTCAAAGTGGTTTTATCAGTCTCCTTCGTAATTACCCGATTGTACCCATAAGCTGACGCAGCACCAACGATGACGGCTTGACCGTCAAAATGTTCGAGTTTATTTGTAAGTGTCCTTTTTACGTGTTTATCAAGTGTATCAGTATGTTGTCTATGCATGTGCATCGTCGCTGAGAGCGTTTTCTTTCAAGAGACCGACAAGTTGTTAACCGTAGTTAACTTTTCGTGTGCTTAATATAAAATTTGAGTTATATTAAATAAGGTTAGAGCAAATTATAACTCTTAAAAATCATTTTAAGCGTGAGGAAGAATGGGTTTAGTATCCTATGATATCTGAAATATTTAACATTACATTCAAATTGAAATTTTCCGGGGTATTTCCCTAATAATTATCCATGTACTTCAAAGTTTGAAAAATTGGTCAAATGCAGAGACCCTAGGCTGACGGATTGTTTTTTTCTTAAGTCTGAGGAACAGGTTTTTTTATCTCCACGTTATCAGCTTCCACGTTTTGGCAGTTATAGCGGGATTTTCCTGGTAACGCCTTACCAGGGAAACAAGATAACTTCTTCAAAAATAGCCCCTCACTGAGGCTTTTAGTCTCTTGTCGACTGGAGGACGTATGGATAACATTTGACTTTAAAACATACAATGTCACCCTCAGATAAGCGTTAGAAAGTTAACTAACCGTTAGAAATTGGAAACAACTTGGAAACCTGCATTTAAGGAGTACGCAAAAAAGAAGACTCGAAAATATAATCCGCAGAAAGTTGGTTCCTTCTAATGTAGGCCTCCATGTTCGGTGGTGCGTTAAAATATGTTTGATGTCGAAGCCCTTCTGATAATTATCAATTCACGAGCTGTTAGCCAACCTTCGGGACCGAGTACGCTTATAAATTCGTACTTTCACATATAGCTCTACTTTTCATTCTTGACGATAGGCTTCCAATTTCACTTTTACGGAATTTGGTCACGTGTGAGTAACAACGCATACAGTAGAATGGGGACCCATTTCTGAGAGGATAAAGGTTGAGTATCTACTTATATTTTCTTGTTTAAATTACCCGTAATAGAGTTCAATGAACTCCTGGCAGTGTGACCTGTCAAAAAAGGTTATTCATTTATATTCTGACATGTTTGATCCTTTTGAACATTGAAACCACCTATTAAAAATAACTAAGTTGTTATTTTATATTACGCAACGTAAAAATAAACTATTTTCCCTAGTTTATTATCAGACGGCATTGACACAAGAGAAAGATGTGGAAAGTAAGCACTTTGCAAATTTTACGTGATAGTATAAATCTTACTATCAAATTTATTTCTTTCACTAGGCGCCTAGCTTTTTAGTTTCATTTAAGCGTCATGCTTTTTAGTTCAGCTTCGCTAAAAATTATCTCAACAATGTTACTTATATTTTCTCAATACTTTTGATCGTACTCAATACTTTTTCAACTTTATTGTAAATGCATGTACATCTAAATTACCATTCTCGCTCATCTACGATTTGTTCTCTTAAGATCGGAATCCGAATGAAAGAATACCTACCTAGAAAATTTTCGAAAAATAATTGGGTTATGTATTTATTTTAATTTTATTTCACCAAGAAAAGAGGTTTAACCCTTTTTCCCAGTTAACGGACACCCTAGATCCGACTCTGCTCGTACTTATTTTCAACTTTTTCAACAAATACTTTACAATCATTTCTCAATACTTTTCTCAATGTTTTTGCCATAGGCAACATTTTCACGATATTTTCATTTAGAGTTTTCACGATGTTTTCATTAAGAGATGTAGATAGTCACTGGGTATCAAGTCTCTAAATCATTCATACAAACATATCATTGTCAAAAGAGCTTAGTTCTTGGCGTAATACCTAGAAAACTGGCTTCGATTTTTAATGATTTTCTACATACTGAAACTATCCTTGCAAACCTTCTCTGCTTCTGCACGTGCATACATTGCTTCGTGCTCTCGTGTTCTTAAGACTCCTAAAGCCCGTTTACACGGGGCACGTAATTGCACAATCTGATGTACGTACTTGTACTTGAAATTGCATCGCGTAAAGCCGTGAATCGCAAGAACGCATGCGCGAATGCACGAATGCGAGATGGCAAAATAGCCCCTGCTCAAATTAGAAAATGACTGCACGCCCGATTGAGAAAAACATGTAGTTTGAAGTGGTGCAATTTCGTTCCCCGTGTAAAACGGCATTAATAATACTCCTCTTTAAGATTCTTCACTCCCTCCAATCATTCGCTTCATCCAATCCAATCCACGTTCTTTCATCGCCAACTCATTCCCTTACCCCATCCCTCCTACTTCTGCCACAATCACTTCTCCGATAACGCACACCCACTGCATTTAGCTTGCACTTACGTTTACCCCGGTATACCATAAGTTTTACTGCCATACAGTTAAATGGGGAGGAGCACAGTTTTGTACACTGCCATTTTCACTTCCCTAGACAAACACTCATTCCTTCATGAGATGTTCCACATGCTAAGAACGCCTTTCCTTCGCACGCCCCTTTGTCTCCGCCTCATCTATCCTTCCATTTTTCGCATAGATATTGCATTGCCGACCTCGGTGGGGGCGTGGTAACGTCCTCGCCTGCCAACCCGAAGGTCGCGGGTTCTAGTCCCGCCTGGGTGGATTTTCACGTTTCAGCGCATGGGTGTAAAATGTGTTTTGAATAGACGAGTTAATTTTTAAGAAAGGACTATGTAGACCTGAACTTCGCTCGCAATAAAGAATCCATTATTATTATTATTACGCATACAAAATCATCCACTTGCTCAATTACTTCACCATTCACCCTTTTTATACAATTATTCTGCCCATTCTCCTGATCTAAAACGGCTACTAAAACAGTCTTTGACGCATTAACCCTAAATTCCACACTATGTTAAAAGTTATCTAGGAGCTTTGGTTATCCCTGTGGGCTCTATGAGAGCAATACAGCATCACAGCATACGTAAGAACACGCGCGTATGTAAGAACTCGTAAATGTACATCTCCAACCGTTGAACTGATATTATCACTACATCCATCTCTCACACATTTATCCATAAAAAATAGAACAGCCATGGTGACATTACACATCCGTTTTATTTAAAACCTATCATTAAAGGCCCCATTCACTCTCACATTCACCGCCTTCATTACATTCAGTAACTGCTCATTCGCTCCATAGCCCTTCAAAACCATCCGCAACATGTTTCGTATTTACCCTGTAATATGACTTCTATAAATCCACAAATACATAATATACTTTCTTTCGGACATCCATACGTTTTTCTAGTACTTGCTGAATTGCAAATAGCTGATTCTATCATCCCATTCTAGGCATATAACTCACAATGCAAAACCTAGGTTCTGTCGACCGTTATTTTTCTCACCTTTTCGATCAAAATTTACCGAACACTTTCCCCAGTATGCTCAATAAACTTAATTTTTGCATTTCTTCTTTGTACAAAGAGACTCACAACTCTTCAGATACTTACCTCCATGCGAAACCAGAGCAGTTTGGGGGAAACTAGTCCGTATTTCCCAACCAGCATCTTAGCTTTCTCATTAAAGATTAAACCTACACGGTGATTGCCGAGTGCACTATCGCGAGTCCTGACCGCAATATAAATCCACCGTCATCAGCAGCAGTAAAAACATCCCACCCCTTGCGCTTAGTTTTACATACATAAGAAACATCCACCCGTCTCATTTTCATTTCATTCAACAACTGGTGCACTTTTCCATACACTTCTCCCACATTCAAATAATAACCGATGGTCCAGTAGAAATCGCCTGGTCCATCTCTTGATGGGCCGACCTTATACAGCTTACGCCATCCACCGTGGATTGGGCCGTCCGAGGCTACTTTTTGATATTTCGCAGAAAGTTAGAATAGATAATTCAAGCCTTTGCAGTTCCCGCGCCACGTGCAACACTCCCTACCATTCTCGCTCATCTACGATTTGTTCTCTTAAGATCGGAATCCGAATGAAAGAATACCTACCTAGAAAATTTTCGAAAAATAATTGGGTTATGTATTTATTTTAATTTTATTTCGCCAATAAAAGAGGTTTAACCCTTTCTCCCAGTAAACGGACACCCTAGATCCGACTCTGATCGTACTATTAATTTAGGATCAAACTGTTGGTTTACAAAGAATGATTTTTCCATCCCCTGCTTATATCAAAGCGGCTAAATACTTCATGGCAGTAATTTGTGCGAGTTCAATTGACGTTTGCACGACATAATTCTTATATGAAATTTAAACAATCAACCAGAAAAGCCGAGCCAAGCTTGAGATTGTTTACGAAAGCTTCAAAAATTGATGAATATCAAGATTATTCGTCCATCATGGTAAAATATTTACACTTGTAAAATTAAAAGACATTTCTGAACCAGAGGAATGAGTTTTTTTTTTTTAATTCTTTAGGAGCGCTAAACGATATTGGAAATCTCATCTGAGGCGGGAACTTTTAAAAAATATTATCAATATTGTATTATACTATTTTTTCGTACGCGCATTTGGTTTTTCTTCATGGTGGGAAACATCGATTCACCCTAATTTGAACCGTTGAGAGCAAAAATGGTGGAAGTCCAAATTCCCACTTTTGGAAACGGGTTTCGAATTGGAATAAATAAATAAACTAAAACTTTGTTGTGGAAAACACTGAGGGCTAACTAACACCACTCATTCACAAAACATAATACAGATATACTTCTGCGCTCCCAACTGAAACGTGGCCAAAAAACTGACATATACCTACCGCTTTTCTCCCAACGGCTCTTATCTACCAGCCTACTCTTACTGTATTACGAGCTATTTAATTAACTATTGTAGTTAGCATCCCTAAATCCGATTTTTGCAAAGTTAAGAGGTAGGTATTAAATTCAAAACGCTCTCTTCAAGATTATTAGTTACAATTATTATCATATAGTATTAGTTATTTGACTTACTATGGCTATGAAAACTTAATTTGGAAGAGCAGCAACTGTTCTCGCGTAGTATTTTTTGTTGAAAACGAGCTCAGCTGACTTCGCGTGATGAAAATAGGGGTGGGTTAGTCACAGAGCAAAGCATGAAGATTTGGTTTGGCGATTGATCGGGAAGGGAAGAAAATATGCGAAAAAGACATTGGCCGAGGTGATTTAGTGTGACGGAGATAAGTGTTACTTGGAGGTCGGTAAGATTCGAGGGATAGAGGAAATGCACGGACAAATCTTGTCGGTCAGCTTTAGCCTAATGGGCATTCGACTATCCTCAACACGCCAAGGGATTTATGATTGAAGATATATCAGGGACTGAACAAAAAATTGAAGTAAAATATTGGACAGTTGGAGAAGCTTCAAAAATATAATTATTAAAATGTAACTTGTAACTGTCGACGAGAAACGCAGTGTGTGTGTTGATAAGCGGCCATTGCAGAGACACAGCAATTGATGGCAGAAGTACATAATAGACTACTGATAGAATTACGGAATAAGACGTGCATCAGGCAAATGGAAAACAATGTGCGATGAATTGGATTGAGAAAAATCGGTTCGGGCACTGCATAAAAAATAACTATGCTGGGAACATGCGATCGATAGTTGAATGTAAAGAAAGACGGTATTTTAGTTATATGTCTCCTATTATTTGGCCTATTTTCAATTAGAATTTAATCATGTTAGATGAGGTGACTGATTTGCGGCAGGTCATTCCACAATAAGGAATGAAATGGGTAAATATGGGATAGATTATGAGTGCAAGAGGAAGCCAAGTTTAGATGCTATACTGATTAGGATGAAATATCACCTCCTTAAACTCCCCATTCGACAGAAATGAACACTTTAAAAGAATTTAGGATGGCATGAGGATTCAAAGTAATGATCGTAATCCTACTATTTGATTCACCGATTTTGGCTTGTCTCTGCTAAGAAAGCCTGTGCCTTCATTAATCACAGCGCCAATTCCTATCCGATACATAATCTCCACGTTTAACTACTAGTGTAAAAAATAAAGAGGCCCACGTAAACCGTCACCTAAGAAGAAAAAACAAGATACAATCCACGTCCTACTTTTAATCGTAAAGTTCTTCGTTTTATTCGACCGAACAACTCCCGACATCAGGCACCGCATTGACGACGCTGCATTTTCTCTACTCTCAAGGGCCTGGTGCCGATTTTCCGGAGAAGTAGTGCACAATATGAAGTAAACAAATTCTTTTTTTTTTCGGAAGCAGAAGTAATATTCTGCCGTAGACACACTCACCCACATGTATCCAGGCGAAGTGGACGCAGAGGGCCGCGAAGAGGGACGACCTCTGGCGATGTCGATTCATGCCGATCACGTCGCGTTCAATTTGTGAAACAAAAGGAAGGAAGAGGACTTGTTCTTCTCTCGGGTCTCCTCCCCTGCTGGCGCCGAGAGAGTGTGTGTGGGAACCGTCCTCCTCCTCGCAAGACTGACACCGCTCGGGGTCATGTGCGGGAGATTTGTAAGGGGGGGCTTCGACGAGGGGCAGGAACACGGCGGCCAGAGTGGTCCAGCGGATCGCGGGGTGAGCGCGCGGATGCGATTGGAGGAAGCCGAAGGGAGAGAGATTATTCACGACGAGGGAAGGGCATGCAGAGAGAGAGGGGGCGGGGCTGATGTAACCCTCCCTCACCACCGCATCCTTCACTCGGCCGCCTTCCAACATGGGGAGTAAGCAAAGATTGGGAGTAGTCTCCTTCGTCACCCCTCTTCCAACAACCCCCCCATCCCCCTCCCCACCCAACCCTACCAATAAAAACAATGGGCCTCGAAGGGAGAGAAGCGGGACGTCCTTGACTGTGTTTTAAACGGTGGGTGGGGGATAATTTGGGGGTGAAACCCCTCTTCCAATGAGAACTCGAGAGAGGCCGGCGCAGGACATGCGAAGGCCTCGGACTCCGCTTTGAAGCACGTCCGAACGAGGGCTGACTGCAACTGAGTTGGGTAGACTTAGGCGCGTGCACATTTACATGGAGATATGGGAGACTGAGCTCGCCCGTGTAGGTAATGCACGAGGGCATCGACGCCCGGATTTCGACCAGAGTGTCAGAATTTGGAAGCACGTAACCTCCGCTCGGCACCAGCCAATTCCTCATCCTTCGGCGAATGCAAAATTACATCTACAGCTTTCAGAGCAGATCTGAGGCATATTCTGAATGCAAGGGCGTAACCGGGGGGGTGGGGGGGGGCGGATCCCCCCCCTCTAACAATGGAGAAAAAGCTCAATTTTAATATATCCTACATTCAAATTTTGATAAATGAAAATCAAGCACGTGCAATCGCTTTTGACGTGTTGTAGTTGAGTTTCTTATTAAAAGTACGTTTTCCAAGGAACATCTGTGGCGATCATCACGGGTAAGAGTCGCCGAGGGCAGGGGAGAGGCACAAATACTAACCCCCCCCCAAGAGCTTTCCCTGGTTACGCCCTTGTGAATGGGCAGAAAAATTCTGAAAATACATTTTAAATATGTAATGGATACACTTCGATTGGATTCCCCATGAACGTTTCATTTTGGTTGTGGTGCTACACTTCTTCGAATGTAAGGGATGCCTATTTTCTGATGGAAATAAAGTTTTTGGAATTGAAAGAGAATTGGATTGTTTTTGCTGTGTGAATCAGTGGTGCACATCCCCGGCTCATAACCCCCCCCCCCTTATCCCGCCCCAATTTCCGAAAATCAGCCCCCCCCCCCCCTCATTATGTTTTACGCACTTTGCACCATGACCCCTTTTATGGGAAACAATGGAGTGGATAGAGTTCAGATGCAGGGTTACAAGTACAAATACAGGCAAAGTGTCTTTGTGAATCGTCACTTGACGAAGTAGTAGGAATTTCTGAGCACCAGAACTTCATAGAAAACTGAATGGTGGCCCAGGGTAAGGAACAGTCTCCTCTACTCCTGAGTGTTTGAATTCCACTTGGCCTTTTAAAATTTACTACAACACTGAAAACATCAATTGTTTATGGAGCACTAGCCCAGAACACAACTTCTGACAGGAATGATCAGAGATACAATCTTGTCCCTACATTGACACACCAGTGCCTGCATACAAACCAACAATTAATCATACAACCTTTAAACTGCCATCAGTTTAAGTAGTAATGGGAACTCAAATCTCTCCCAAACATTGTTTGTAAATAAAATTAAGTGGTTGAAGCATCTACTCTTCTATGAATGTTTTTAGCCTTTTCGGTTAATTCATTGTCAACAAAAAGATGTTTGATTCCTAGCCACAGAGTATTTCATCACTATCTCATTCCCTTTCCAGCAAATATGTGGTTTGACAGTAGGTATATTTGCACATTACCTCATCACGAATAAAAGCTCTACTGATCATCTTGAAATTTTGCACAATATAAGTGTAGGTCACATGCAAGGACATGTATGTATATGAAAAGGCCCATGGGGCCCTAAGTGGGCTTTTTTTTACTAAGGATTTAACCCTTAGGCTGCGGGAAACGTACATGTACGTGTGTACCGGGAACTGCGGCAAGAACGTTCTTGTACGTTTGGCCCTTTCTGCCTACCTGCTCCCTCAGCCCTTTCATATTTTTATGACCCGAACTCTTTCTTTCCAGCGGTGGACATCTGGGAATCCACCCTTTTCACCCAAACCACTCCCTTCCCACGCTCTTTAGGGATCGCATACCACCGAAACGAGGTATGACCCTTTCTTCCGATTGTTCGCTCAAGAGGCTACCGTTGTCTCAAAAGTAAGTTGTCTTATGCTTGCGCCCGGCTCAATTTTCAACGGTTTTTTTTGGTGTTTGGTATCAAAGTAAACAGAAAGTTGCTAGAAAAAATATTTTCATATTTATTTTCAACAATTACGCCTATAAACAAATTTTCAAAATTAGTTCCAAGTCCCACTAATCCCTCAAGTTCCGACGCCTACTCCCTGGGATCCCGAAAAAGGGTCGGGAGGGGTCATATAACTGCCTGGCCTCGGCCCGTGGGAAGGAGGGACAGATATTTGCCGCACAGGGTGGACAAAATGCGCTCTAGCTGCCGCAGCTTAAGGGTTAATGCAGCGTTCAAGATATTAGTGTGAAACTGTTGCATAGGAAGGATGATCCAAGCCTTCCAGTCTCAGACAGGCATCAAAATGTGAAATGGACCCTCTAGGACCCAGGATTGAGATGAAATATAGGCTGCTTTCAAATGTTGAATTTCATTGCAAGGATTGATAAGCTGAAATGAATCCTAACGCACCACTGAAATCTACCCATATTATGGTTGATGCCACTGTTAATAAAAAGAAAGTGATTCCTTACATTATTTTTAAGGGAGTGCAATAATTGAAAAAGTGAGACCAGACAATATATTGAAGCATGTTTTTGATGCAAAGGAGCAAACCAAATTTGGATGAAACACAACTTAGCTGAAAAATATGTGCCTACTTTTGTCAGTACATAGGGTAGTATTTCATTAGAAATTTGGCATTAAAAAAAAAACACTTTGGATGATTTCTGCATTAAGATCATCTGAAAAAACATTTAATGTTTTTAATGGATCCTTTATAATTATTATATTGCGTGGTCAACCAATTACTGTACGTACATTTGAACAGAGACATTACTACCTCCATCTACCGATAAAATAAAACAATGTAAAAAAAGCACATGCACTACCTCTTTAAAATAAGGCTGACGTCAATTTAAAAAAATTAAAATAAAAGATGCAATCAAAATTATTAACCATATTTTCAAATGATAAAGTTGATGCTGGTGTCTCCATGTTTTTCGGGCAAAGCTGCATCGGTGTATCTTTACGATGACGTTTCGTAGCCAATGCAGGCCACATCTTCAGATCAAGTCCGAATGCCAAACGGTGAAAGTTGGCCTGTATTTATACCGTCAAGGGGGCCTTCCATTAGCGCAAGTTGAAGTTGAAGAGTTAAAAGTAATTTTCCACAATTCAAAGTTTTTTAGAAAAGACTTTACTAAGACTTAGGTCTCGATGTTTTGCACATCATCTTCAGGTACGAAAGTGGCCTCAAGTGCGCACTTATATACAGACTTTTTCCAAGGAATTGGGGGAAGGGAGTAAGACGGTAAGAGGAGGGGGTAAGGGGGATTGTGGATCAAGGTGAGCGTCAGTGGACTTATGTGCCCGGGAGGTGGGGGGAGGAGAAATGAAGTTGATAGGAATAGGAGTTATTGCTTTTAACAGTTGCAACACAAATTACTTTGAACATTGAGTGTTGTAACAAATCGCTTTTAACTCTTCAAACTTATCACGTTGAAATTCCATGCCATATCGCCTGAATCTTCGGAATACATTTTCAAATGTTTAATGTCAAAAATGTCAATTATTAGGAGGGCAATGTGGGAAGACAAACCAGATTCATAAGCAATGAAATTCGTTTTAAGCAGAAGCTGAACCAAAATGGAAACCAGTCTCATAAAAATAAAACGTTTTGGCCCCAACAGGTAATAGGGTTTCTCTGCATAAACACACAAAATGCCAGAATATATGCAATATATTAATGAACAACTTAACACATGATAGGATACTGCTCTTTCATAATTTCTAATGAATTAATAGAATTTTATATCCGCATTTGGAATTTCTGTCCAGCAAACCATAGGCTAGCAATTTATTGACATGACAAAATAGGCTTCCAGCATATATATATATATATATATATTTTTTTTAATAATGTCCAGCCTCGACTTAAGCAGAAAACTACCTCATCAAAAGTGACGAAGCCAGGATTTTGGTTGGGGGCTTAATCTAAAGCCTGGGGGGTCCCCTCTTGGTACAACTTTATTTGTTATCAGAGTTTATTTATGGCTGACTTTTTTTATAGAAAAGTGCTTTATGTTTTCCCCCTCTTGAACCCTTGTAATTTTCAGCCAATATATTACATGGTAAAACTAAGCTAATGATATGATTTGAAATTTCGAGGGGGCTGAAGCCCCCCCATCCCCGTGCCTCCATCAGAATATATCATGTTCCCAAGTGATTAAGCTAAAGACAGATTTCACCATAATTAGTGAATGAATTAAGAGAAAATGATGAGAACAAGAGAAAGACAGAATGCTAAAGTGAACCATGTGAAGAGGTTACAAGGGCGCAACAAAGGGTAAGGACAAAAAGCTCTTGAGGGAAGCTATTAGTACATGGGCATGTAAAATAACAGAAAAATTGACTGAGTTTATAACCACTTTATTTTTATATTTATTTTCAAGAACCACCGAAAACAGCTCTTATTGGCCTTTACATCGGGGTATTAACAATTAACAATGGACGAGCACAAACAACCATGCCCTGGGAAGTGAAAAATCCTCCCCAGGCGGGATTCGAACCCGCGACCTTTGGGTTAGCAGGCGAGGACGTTACCGCGCTGCCACCGAGGCCGGCAAAAGGCAAAACAAGCCTTATAATTACAGCTATTACACTGAATTATAGTTAATACAATTAAAAATTGAAAACCTATAGTAATTACATTTGCAATTACTAAAATTTGAATGCAAGATATTAAAATTGAGCTTTTTCTCCATCGTTATGAGGGGAGGGGGGGTTAGGATATGCCCTTGGGTTAGAGCAGGGGTCAGCAAGCTTTTGGTAAAGACGAGCCTAAACTGTCCTTCAGAAAAACTTTAAAATAACTATGAAGCTTTGAAAATAGGATTAAAAAGGATCATTCAAAGTAAAATTAAATATATTAAGACATTGAATGAATTATATATTCATAAAATGAAAATAATAATACCACTTTGTGAATTAATTCCTTTGACATTATTGAAAATAAATTGTTTTTAATTTTATAATGGAGTATAATTTAGCTACCTAATCAATGAGCCACAGTGTGCCAACTCCTTAGGTTGGATAGGAAATTTTATAAGTCTATATACAGACAGAGAGAGAATATTTAGGAAAATACTAATAGGACATTGGTTGCAAAACAATTAAATCAGAGAAAAGAATGATCTTAAAAAACCACAGGTGACGTTCAAGAAGAGTGGATCTTGAAAGAGAAATCTCCTATAAGTGTTTTTAGCCTTTTCTGTTTCTTTTCAAGAAGTTAGCACGAACTTCAAAACTTCATATCTTGCAGCGCTTTCAGGAAGCTAGTGCTACAAGATATAAAGGTTAAAAATGACTCTTCTGGCATATCCTTTACATAAATAAGCATATAACTGCCAAATTCAAAGTTAATAACGGAGTCAATTAGCATGTGTTAGAGTGACACGAGAGAATGAAAATAAGAAATTTGGACTGCATGGGAAAAGGAAATGAAGGATAAGCAACTGCTTTACATAAAAAAGGAAACATTAATTCAAATATCATGGATTGCACTTTGGTAGATTTCCAAATCGTAATTCCAGTTAGATATATGCATTACAAGCTTCTGGAAATGGCCGGGATATAGTCTTTGGACAGTGGCACATCTAATAGTTGAATGAATTTAGTCAACATAGTTGACAAATTTCCCCGCCCTACAATTAAAAGTCAGGGATTACTCACACGCATAACACCAGAACATATGGACTGGACGTCCCTTTGTAGGTCACCCTTGCTAAATGACGCCTAATAGAATTCCAGCAATGAATGTAAAGAAATTAATAAGATGAAGATCCTGGATTAACTTATACTCAATTATACAAACAGGAATTAGCATATAATTTGCTTGAAAATCACGTACGTGAATGTACGGCAGGATGGTATTAGAATTGCCATTATTCACATCATTAATTGAAGATGAACTCATCAATCTTCGTACCGGACAAAAAATATTACTCAAATTATAAGAGAAAATAATAACCAAAACTTGCCTAACATGAAACAAATGCTTTCCGTGAAACCTTTCAAAGGACTGGCACCTTGTTGTATCATAAATTACCGGGACCTCATTATGGAGATGGGCTGCCGAAAAATTCATCCGCCTTGAGAATTTGCCATCGAATCAAGCTTGCCGGCTTACCCAGACAATACAAATGATCTGATTGGTGTTCACACTTCAACTTTAATTGTTAAATGTTTTGTCATGAGTCTCTAATGCACCGATCGATGCATCAAATAAATCAGAAACGTTTGGTAATTTTATTTCAAAGTGATTGATGCTTGAATGGCAAAATATTAAAATTTCAAATGCTTATTACCTGAATAAAATTTCATTGAATTCCTGAAATGTCAACCAATCAGCGCCGACTTTCAATTGTTACATACCGAGAGTTTCTCGTGTGGTAGGGGATTTCATGTGTACGTTCTAGAGTTGGCTGAGAATGTGAAGAAATGAATATAAGAACTCTTTTTGTTGTCACTCATGAAAAGTGGAAAAAAATAAACATTAGCGTCTCTGTATTCTAGTAGATTAATTTTTTTCGGTATGACATAGTCGTGTTTGTCTTAGGCATGGCTGGCACTAAATCATCTGCACATACTACTCATCTGAAGCCCGTCGAAGTCCCTAAGGCATTACAGGATGGAGAGAAATTCATCAAATGGGATGAAGTATGTCAAAATTTGGCGTTTGCATATATATGTTTGGAAATTTTCTCCTGTGTCCTGTTCAAAGTTCTGTATAATCAATTTTGTCCTTAGCTCTTAAAAACCACCTGCTTGCACATGTTAGATCGAAGTTGGGAATTCATGAAAATAATGCATTTTGAGCGGTATATGACGTACATTGTGATCGTTTTACCTTGTGCGCCAGAGTTAATGAGTAATTTTGCTTTTTTGCGTTGCCAGTTTTTAAGAAAGCTTCGTTTAAAGCTTGTGTGTAGACGTCAAATGTCAATGACGGGCTATAGTGCTACGAAATGATTTCATCAATTCACCTTCTTTGTCATTTATTGACGTCTTTTTGTTATTTTAATGTGCTAATACAAGCAATGAATATGCTTATTGTCATGTTTTATATTAAGTATTCCAAAGTAATTTACCGAAAGCAACTTGTTGCAGGATTCGGGTGTTGGAATACCAGTTACTCTTCGAGTGGACAAAAACGGATTCTTTTTATATTGGGTGGATCAAAACAAGGTAACTGTTATCTACTATTAATCTTAGCTTGTAGACTTTTTGGATTATAAATCTTCAGTTCCAGATCAAGGAAGTGGTTTAGCACTTTAATTATCGCCGTTGGCGAAAGTTAAATCTTGGCGGTTTTCGGAGAGGTTTGTTGAGTATTGTCATAAACCTTTATTCTCAATCTATCTCCGTGTGTCATCATTTGCATCATTCATCATATGGATATTTTATGTCAAAAATAGAGGGAGATACTAGAATGTATGACAGATGCTCACAGTTAACCGAAGACGCAACGTTTAGGTGACTAGTGACGGGATCTCTTTTCAGGATGTTCCACTAGTTTCATTTGTGTTGTGCTCAATTTTAACTATTAAATGCTGTATGATTTAACTGTTCAGTGTCCTGTGTCAACAATTTTACCCTGTGAGAAGAAAAGGTTGATTGGCATTATGCATTGTTATTTTGTGGCTTGTTTTGGCGAAGTTATGGTGAACTCACAAGGGGATCACCTAATACTTGTTTACCCATTTTAGTGGCTCTGTGTGTGTGTGGGGGTATTTCAGGGTTGATTTACTTAGGATTTTGTCATCTTCTGGGAAGGAGGTATTTCTGTTTTCATGATATAGTTACATATTTTGAATGAAAGGGTTCTCTCTGATGAAATGTCTTTAGGTAATGTGTGTACCTACATTGCTAATGTTACATATGGCTCCCTTCTGGGTTATATTTTGCTACATCTTCTGTTAGTCTTATTCAGGAGTCTTCTTTGCTATAACCTTTTTGTGATGCTGGGTTGTCTGTCATGGTTGGTAAAATTAGTCATGTATGTCAAATGCAATTGTTTCAATTTTCTCATGATTAATTTTATATTTTACTGATGGAATATCTGGCTTATCAGGTATCAGCCCTAGGTTTAGAATATAAAAATAGTAGTTCTCTCAATACAAGGCATTTGAATCCATAACAGTATTTCTATGAGAAAACAACATTTTAAGGATAATGGTTCTGTACACTGCTATTTCAGGAGATGGATTTGATTGACATAGCTACAATCCGGGACACTAGAACTGGGAAATATGCTAAAGTCCCTAAAGTGAGTTTTTCGATGCGAGTGATTGATTTGTGCCATGATCTGTTTCTGACTATTGTAAAGACTCGATCAACATGACGTTAATGTGATGTTTTTATTGACAGGACCCCAAGCTAAAGCAAATTGTTACCATGGGACATCAGGACACTTTGGAAGAGAAAACAGTTACTGTATGCTGTGGCTCAGATTTTGTAACCTTGTCATTTACTAATTTTTGTTGCACAAAAAAGGAAATAGCTAAGGTATTAATTTGTTTACTTTGCACGTAAAAGATAATTCATTGTGGAAAGAGTTTATGCATGAACGAGTGGCTTCAAAATAAGTTTCATGCAGTGCTTTCCCTGGTGAATATATACTGTGCAGGGAATGTTCGAGAACTTAGAAAGAGATTTGTTGCCCTTCTGAATTTGGCTTAGCAGTTATGCAGCAGTATGGAAAGTGTGGGAAATGTGCAGGAAGCATGGAATTGGACTATTAGCTGTGCAGAAAATATCTGAAAATCTGCAGCTAATGTGCATTACTAATGCTGTGTGCCCTGCTCATTTCCTTTAAGGTTTACAAATTTCTCTGCCAACTTAAAGTTCATAATTTGCTCATTTACTCAAATGTACGTATATGGTTGCCACATTACCTTCACACTTATTAACCTGTTTTGGCACCCTCCGTGCTCATTTCTGGACAGTTATGTATGCCAGTGTTTTGCCTCCATATCAGTAATTATTTTAAATATTATGTTATTTAATAATGAAATTATTCAGTAATATTTATTTCAGGCATTGTGGTATTCCAGTTGTGCCTTTTTCATCTATTTTGCTGCTCAATTGTGATATTATGGCTAATATATATTCTTCAATTTGTTTTTTTTTATAATCTGGCATTTGCCAGTGTAAGCTATTGTGCTGCTTGGAAGAATTTAGTTTTTTTAATGCTATTGTAGTTACTGCAATGATGAACATTGATAAATGTAAACATTTTTCTCTAGCTATGGACTGATGAGCTTTTGAAGCTGGCCTACAATATTTTGCAGTTAAACAGTTCTGCAATTAGATTCTTAGAAAAAGCTTATTCGAAATTGATTCTCTTGACCGATAAATCAGGAAAAGTACCTGTCAAAAAGTGAGTTATCTTCTTTTATTTGGTTTAACATACATGTGTGTCAATTTCTTCTGTTTTTTCTAAGTAGTTCTCTCTGTATTTCATCCCATATACATCCAGTTGGATAATGGAATGATATGTTTTTGATTTTTCAGCATTGTGAAATTATTTACCCAAAATAAGGATGATAGGAAACGTGTAGAGAAAGCTCTTGACTTATCTGGATTACCGAGTGACAAGGTAGGGAACATAACTGTGTAATTATTGGATGGTGTGCTATTGTTTCTGATTTCGGTAACCTTGCGATTATGTTTTTAGCTAATTCCTCTTTCACTGCAGCCTGGACAGGCTAGGTATATTTCATTGGTAGTACCCTAAGCTGTTAGCTGATATTTCATACTGAATGAGTTCTATGCCAGCATTAATCATTAACCAAATCAGTAATTCTTCATGGCAGTAAGTACTGTAATATATTAAATCCATTTTGTATCTTGGATTATATTGAAATAATAAATTCTTTTGGCTGTGCCCCAAAATGCCCTGCCCAATACCAACCAACCACAGCCCTCATAATAACTCACTTGACGATCAATGCTTTGGAGTTGTCTGTGTGTGTGATCTGCTTCCCGTACCTGGGCATTACGATGTATCGCTCCATTTGGGACACAGTCAAGTTTCTACGGTAATCATGTATTCTTATTAATCCTCAAGATTGTACTTGTCAGTAGTAATAGTATCAGCAAGGGAGCGACACTACAGGTACCTTCAGCCACATTTTTTCAATTGAGAAGTAGGAATTCATTTACAATTCTTGATTTTTTCACCTACTATAAAATTGTTCCTCTGTCTTGTTAATGATTCATTCTCCATGTAATTCTTAGTTTAGTGTTTTTCATGCATATTTTGTTAGTCAATTATAATAATAGTTTATTTGCCATTTTAGATCAGAAACAGTAAAAACTATCTATAACCGATGCATATATGGCACGTCAAAAAAAGATAAACAGCTAAATACTACATGGTTAAGAAAATTTACCTACAAAGTGGGAAAAGTCAATGCAGTAACAAACAGTATTATTTTCCATCAATTTTTACAATAATAAAGCATTAGCGTTAACAGTTTTAAAAAACAAATAATTTAATCCATACTGAATCACAGAAAAAATTCCATAAGTGAAATAAAAGATGCACAAAAATGAACTCTTTAAGATTCTGGAGAGTCATCTCTCATGAACTCAGTCATCGAGTAATACAGTACATGCTTCAGCAATGAGCATGTGTTTTATAAATTTGCAAACAGTGTAATGAACTAATAGTAAGTATCATTCAAATGTCTTCCAGCCATGTGCGTAGTGGTTCTGACTTTTTATAAAACAATCATTTTTTCCTGTTATTAATATTGCATTAGAGAAAAATTTACTTCACTCAATTTTCCCAACTGCTTATTTTTATATTTTTCTTAAAATCTGTTGTTGACCATGTTGAGACTCAAAAAAATAATTGCAAGTTTGAAATAAGTGATAAAATGCTTCTGGGCTCAATTTCTGCAATATATGTAATTTTTTTTATTTTTACCTAATCAAAATTAAAACTCAAACTCTTCAGTGCAAAAGAACATACCAAAAACTTCTGCTATTCACGGGTTAATATGTTGCTACCAGCGTCACTTTATAGTTTATTTTTTCAAGGTGTTGCAGGTACATGTTAATTATGACAGGTTGTTAACACACTACATATGGATGAAATTTGTGTATTTCTTATTCTTATATACAATTGGCCAATAAAGTCACAGTGGTGGGAGAGGAATAGGAATAGACAACACCGTTTACTATGTAGATATTTTTTTTGTTTTAAAAGTCTTGCTTTATGAATTTGTTTAATTATTTAATGTTCAGTTGTATAATTATATTTGAGTCTGCAAATTAAATCTGGCTGGGCTTGAACATTATCAGTTGCCTTTAGAATTAAAAGTTTGATTATACGTATTTCATAAATTTGACTTGCTGCCGTTGGTGTCTGTGGTAATGACAGCTGATGTAACTCAATATCTCACTTCATATTGATACTTACTTCATTTGTTGTTATTCTCAGAATGATGCTCTCAGCCTTCAGAAGTTCCAGTTTGAAGACTTCTTTAACTTCTACAAGCATCTTGCTCAGAGAAGTGAAGTGGAAAAGGTGTTTGATGAGCTGTAAGTGCATAGTTAATTAATAATTATGAGCTATGGGTAATGACCCTGAAAAGTGGTTAATAAGTTCAAGGGCTTGTGGGGAAGTGAACTTCAAGGAGAACGCAAAATATACATCAAATTCTGAGGCTTCACTTGGTGGAACCACATTGCGATGGTTTGTAAAGAAATTCACTTAGTAATGTTCCACAATAATCTTATATTATTCCGACCTAGGTTTCGATTCAAGTGAAGTCATTCTGAAGGTGACAATATTACACCACGAGCCCCTTATATGCATTGTCAGGGTTAGAGATGGGAAAATTGCCGTAGTTTTCATCTGAGGTAAATTACCACGGTAAATCACGATAATTTTTGAAAATTAATGAATTTTCCAGTATTTTTAAGTTTTAAGCATTTGATAGCAAACGTATGGTTAAATAAGAAAGCCAATAGCAATAGGAAGGGAATATCGATGTTTAAACCACACCTAATACAACATAAATCTATTTGAAATTTTTAAAATTGTAAAAAGAACTATGGCAGCAATACGCAATCTGGCTTTCTCTTGTCAAAGTATGAGAAATTTTCAAGAAGAATATTCTAATACGATATTCTATAATGTTATAATTTAAGGAAAGTATTCTAAAAATGAGAATAAATTCTTCACGGGATTCCCACCAGGGGGGTTATTTTGTAATCTCACTTTAGTGAGAATACAGTAGAACCTCACTTATGAAACTTTCAGCGGACCAGCAAAAAAAGTTTCATAAGTGAGGAAGTTTCATAGTAATGGAACAAGAAACCCTTTTCAACTGTCTAATTTGGTCTGCTTTGTTTCATGGTTGCATATACATGTTTGGATACAGGCAAATGAAACCTAATAATTTATTGTACTTACAAATAACTCTACAAATGTAAGCATGTTCATGTTACCAAAAAAGAAACAATGTGCATTTGCATTCCTGAAATTTGGTAAGATCTATTCTTAAAGTCGAATTTCATGGTCTAATAGTTAGCATTCTTGGCACTTGACCAGCAGGGCTTACAATTAGTTTCAATTAATGCTTGGCACATTTTGTATTGATGTTTATTGCCAGTTCATGTTCTACAAACAAGCACCTACTAATGCATGAGTATTGCTTACTAAAACATCTGGTGTAATTAATAGGTAATTTTTTCCTTTACTAACCAGTTTTCTTATAAAATAAAATATCACTAGACATGAACAGAAATCTAACTGAAAATAGTTTTGAGATTCTATTTAATATCAGAAAGCAATTTGTATTAGAAGTTGTATACATATTGTATTCATTCAGCTATTTTGAAATTATAAATAATAAATTTTCCCTGATTTTTTGTCATCTAAAAGAGAAACCCCCAAAAAATGATTTTAATTTGTGGATTTTTGACTTTTCAAAAAAATGACCTCCGGTTCCCGTGCCGTAATTTTTTAACGGTGCGTCGATCTGGATGCGTCGTATAAATGAAAAGTTTCATAAGGGAGGTTGGAAATACATGGGGTCTTATGGGGTTATTTACCGGACCAAAAAAAAAACTGTGTATAAATGAGGTCGTCGTATATCCGAGGTTCTACTGTACGTCATAAAATCTCACTTTCGCGTAGTTCAACTCCCTCACCCAGGCGGCGTGACCATCTTTGGATCTCAATCGGTGAACTGCCGGTCATGTACTGGTCTTTTAGACGATTCATCCGCTCTGATCCGTATCTTTCAACTCTTGGTCCGTTTCGTTATCTCTGCCTGCCATTAGTTCCATCTCACCTGTCATAAAGAACGTGACATGGAGCCACCATCGTTTCCACTCGAAGCTTGAGTTGGAAAATAAACAAGGTCGCGAAAGATACAAACAATTTTAAATCGTATTGTTGTAATTTGCTAAACGTGAAGAACTTCAGCATTTTCAACTCCAATATATTGGGCACTTGAAGGTATGCTTTGTTTGAAATGCTTACGTTATTATTTGCTTGAATTATCTGTGTATATATTTCGTATCAATATTTCCCAAACAATGTTGCTGATACCTTTGTTTTCGTGTGCCTATACGCCAGTGTATAGAGAATGGAATTAAGTTATTTATACCATTATTTTAACAAATATTGCCTTAAAATCTACGTTCTTGGTAGATATTTCCCGTGCTTGTGAATCGAACACTAATTAGATACACTTAATTTTTTTTAAATATTGAGTGATCGCTTACATGTCGCTTGCAGTTTTGACTGTATTTAGATTTTCGTGGTATGTACAGTGTAAGATATCTTCCGTAAGATGTTGAGAAATCTGGGTATTTGCTAGTCTCGGCATCTTTTATTTGATATAAGGTAATTGAAGCTTCGACAATTCACGAACCGTTCGTGAGCCGATCATTAAGAGAGGGAAACGGATCTCCCGCCTTTCCACTAAGAGTCACTAAAAAGGTGAGATTACAAAATAACCCCTCTGGTTAGATGTTCAGCCAGAGCCGGCGTTTCAATGGCTAACTCTGCCATCGTCCTCAGGGCGTTGAGTGCTGGGTCAAAATTTGTCCGGGTTTATATATCTTCCGGCCGTGTGTCAGGTCGTTTCTGATTGGCCGTTGTCGTTCCTGTGGATGTTGTTTTTTCGAGCCGTCTTAATTATCTTTAAAACTGGTTTCCATGCATGGCTGATCGCGTATCCCATATCGCGGTGGAAGTTCTTATCCGCCAACCTTATCTCAATAGCCTCCTTTGTCAACCGGTCCCAGCATCCGTTTCATCTGCAAAGAAGTTTTGCGTCGTCGAATACGATTCGATGGTCCCGGTTGAGACTATGTTCCGCGACGGCTGACTTCTGGGGGTGGGCCAGTCTGATGCAAGTCTTATGTTCCTTAATCCGGGTCTCGATAGTCCGACCAGTCTCTCCAATGTAGACCTCCACATTCGCAGGGGATTTGGTATACTCCAGGCGTCTTCAGTCCAAGATTGTCCTGAACATCTAACCTGGTGGGAATCCCGTGAAGAATTTATTCACATAGTGCGCCAGGAAAGCACCAAGTCTTACATATTCTAAAAATGAGTCTGACATGCCTCAATTTATTATTAAACACGTAGGAAATGTGAACTTGGCTTAAAAAAACATGTTGAGAATTTATCTGTATGAAAAATTATCTCAAACATAGGTGAGTAATCTGAAAAATTATGGTAATTTTCAAAGGGTGCAGTAAATTACGAAAAATACCGTGGTAATTTGAGAAAAAAACCAAGGTAATTTTCAAAGTGGCCCATCTCTAGTCAGGGTTTAGGGGAGTGGAAGTAGAGAGTGGGGAAGCAGCCAATGGGCAGAGAGTGATTCAAGCAAAGGGAGGGGGGGGGAAGGCTTGAGTATGGAGAGGTAAAGTGTGACGTCACCTCCCTCGGTTGCCATGGTGATCGCCATATTTCTTTCCAAACATCTGAGTTCCAGCAGTTTCTCCCGTAAGGAATGAATGAATGGATTATTTCTGTTTACTATGATTGTGTTAAGCACTCTTTTGACTGTAGGTAGTTGCTTTGAGGTGTCAACTACTCTCCTAATTTTTTTAAATTTACCTTGTGACCAATGTTGATTCATAAAACGCATTCATATTACCGTAGCAGACGACATCGTCTGCAGTGGTCCTGCCGGTCGTACAAATTACGATAGTTTCAGAAGTGGGCATGCAAATACAAAATGCAGATTTAATTTATATTTGTAATGACTTAAAGAAAAATCTGCCAAACCTAATACTTCCTCTAAATAAATGCTGTTTACTTACATATGGTCCCGAATGGTATTTTCTATCTTTTGTTCTGTATAATGGCAAAATGTACCGACCTACCGTTATTCCTATAGTTAACGTAAATTCTGAATGAGAAAAGTAGTTTTTACGTATGGAACTTGGAGAATTCATTGAATTTTTCCATCGATAAACTCGACTTGACTGCGTATTTTCACCTAAACTATATACTTGAGGTGGGTCGAATCCACAATTTTCTCGAATCCAAATCCAAAATCGAATCTTACAAGGATTTGAATCGAATCTCGAATCCATCTGCAAAAGATTCTAGTAAAATATGCACTAACCTACCTTCATTGTTGTTGATCAATCCATCACAAAACCACCAGGCAAACACCAGCTAAAAACACTGAAAATTTACTCACAGCATGCATATGTCAGAAAGAAATATGTCATGAGCTATTGAAGTAGTAAGATATTTACTTGAAAAATAGGAAAAAGCTAGCACTGATAATCAACCATTTTATTTAGACATAATTGGCAAGACAAATTTTAAAAAAATGTATGATCTTGAAATGAAAAAAAAGAAATACATTGACTCAATACACATTCAAACATTACTTTACAACATCATGAATCTGTTGCATCCAAATTCTTAGTTAAAATAGCAACATTCTGACTCGTTTTTTAGACATAATTGGCAAAGAAAAATTAAAAAAATATATATATGATCTTGATATGAAAAAAAAAGAAATACATTGACTCAATGCACATTCAAACATTTCTTTACAACATCATTCATCTGTTGCTTCTTAGAGTACTTCCAAATTCTTATTTAAAAATATCAACATTCTGACTCGTTCTGGGTCCAACCTGCTACGTTTTTGATCACACACTAAACCTAAAACACTAAACAGTCTCTCCGACGAAACCGTAGCAGCAGGGATGCATAGAAATTCACGACTGATGGTCTTTAATGTAGGGTACAAGGTGTTGCCTTTCCAGTACTCCAGGGGCTCTGTTTCAGGAGGAAGGAGTTCCTCCATCAAGTATGAATTTAACTCCTACACCTCATCCCTACACTTCATCACGTACATCAGGTACAAAGAATCACACAGAGTTGGCTCGTCTTGAATTAGTTTGTGCGATGGGATTCCAAGTTGATTTTGGCATCTTTTAAGCACACTCGTTGCTTGGCACGAATGCTTAAAATGCCCCACAATACGCCTTGCTAGGCATGACAAACTCTGAACTGCCTTTTGGTTCAATAATCCATCTTTCACAATCAGCTGAAAGGTGTGAGCCAAACACTGTATTCCATGATATGGCGATGATCTTATGACAGACACAATGCTTCTCCTGGTGTCATGCACAACATATGAGACCTTGCCTGCAATACCCCACTCTTCCAGGCACTGGATCAAGAACTTCTTTATCTGTTCTCCACTAAAACACACCTCTGGGAATGGAACAACATCAGGGCAAAGAGGCTCATGTAACTGTCGTTTGCAGTTGACCTTATATCGGTAGTGATTGGCATGTGGTTGATTGGTTGCAGGAAGCTCTTTACATCACTTCTAACCTTCTCGTAAAAGGTTGGAATCACCACGGAAGACAATTGTTTTCTCGTAGGAATGGTATAATGGGGCTCCAAATAGGAAATGAGAGCACGAAAACCTCTATCCTCGACAACACTGAACAGCTGATTGTCAACACATATTATTTGCTCCACTAATTTTATGTGCTCCACTCTCGGATTCCCAGGTTTAAACTTATGGGAGCGATAGAAAGCTTCCTTCAAGGTCTGCTGCTTTGTATCAGTCCTGAATTTTTTGGGTTGCTTGAAAAAACAATTTTCACCAGTCGGGGAACATGAAGTGGATGCACTCGGTAGATGAAAAGGCACCTTCACCATCCTCACTTTCAAATTCGTCCATTAATGCGGGATGAATATTTCCCCTCGTTTGCTGCACAGAAATTAAAGCAGAATGCAGTTTTAAATGCTTCATCACCGACGTGGTCATGCTTTTCCCGCCTCTTGAAATCTGTGCACCACAATAACTACATCTGGCGAATTTACTGTTTTTTTCACAGATAGTGAAATGCTACCAAACCTCCGACATGTTAATAAATTCGACAGTGTCGGGCGATATTTGGTGGAACAGCATTTTAGTACTTAAATAAAACTGCAGTAGTTGTACTGTCCACTTAAATTTTAATGTAAATATTACACAACACGTGTTTCGATGTTCCTTATGGCGTCATCATCAGGTCTGCACACGTTATGCCTCCAATGGGAATATTTATCCAAAGGAAAGAGGGGGGTGGATTCTTGACAAAACAAGGAGGTAGTCATAAGGAAAGGGGGTGGAACGGTTGAAGGTGAATAACAGGGGAGGGGGTGTTGTCACATGACATGTGACGTTCACGAGGATTCGGGAGTGTGGCCTTTGGGGGGAGGAGGGGAGGTTCTTGTGGAGATAAGCAGAGGAAAGAGGAGGAGGGAGGGGGGAAAGGAAGAACAGGCTTGGGTTGTCAGGTGGACAAGGATAGAATGGGGGAGTGAACATCAAATTCTACATAATTAAGAAGTTTGATTTTCTTCTTTCTCTTGATGATCTCCCACTGCTCCAAGGTAGGCTAGGTTACCGTATCTTGGCCAGGGGTCTTACAAAGCAGCTCGAAACTTTCCCAGGGACAAATATAAAGTCACTTTTTACGCTCCACTCACACTGAGGGACATATTTAATAATTCCAAAGACCCATACAATCCCATGAAGAAATCCGGGGTATATGAAGTGACTTGCAACACGTGTGAGGGTGTGTATATAGGTCAAACGGGGCGAAACTTTGAAATCCGTATCAATGAACATAAGAAGTGCTTTTCATACAGTGATCCCAAATCCCACCTTGCCAAACATTTGATAGAGGAGTCCTACAGTACAAGCTTTGACTTGAAGATCCTCCATTATGAGAAAAAGGGACGACGCCTGGACACCTTGGAGCAGTGGGCGATCATCTAGAGAAAGAAGAAGAAAATCAAACTTCTCAGTGTAGAATATGATGTTCACTCCCCCATTCTATCCTTGTCCACCTGGCAACCCAAGCCTGTTCTTCCTTTCCCCCCCCCCCCTCCTCCTCTTTCCTCTGCTTATCTCCACAAGAACCTCTCCTTTCCCCCCCCCCCCCCATAGGCCACACTCTCGAATCCTCGTGAAGGTCACATGTCATGTGACAACACTATATCCTATCTACGGGTGGTAAAGAGTGTATAGATGTTGGAATTGGAGGTTGGAGATACTGTTGGTGAGCCTTAGGTTAGAAGTGACAAGCGTCAACTAGTTATGGTTTCATGATATGAGGATTGGGGGAGGATGCATAGAATGGAACCAGGACTTACATTGTTAAACATTCTGAGGCTGAGGTGATTTTTGGAGCTGTTTTTCATTACCTGACTCAACCACCCTGATTTCACCATGACCCAAATTGCTTGACACTTGCCAGGCATTTCTATTTGAACACCTCTTCCCTTGTAATTTTTTACTTTATCAGTGCTGTTTAAAACTTGTATCATGTTGTATTTTAAGTGCATAGAAGCATTTTGCTGTGTTTTAGAAGGAACATTGTGTGTGTGATATGTAATAGCACAGTGCCTGCTGCTTGATGTTTTTCCATTTGTTGGTAATTTTTTTCTTTAATTGCAGGTGTGAGTCATCAAAGAGGAAGTTGATGTCTGCTGCCCAGTTTGTGGAGTTCTTAAATAAGACACAGCGAGATCCTAGACTAAATGAAATTTTATATCCTTATGCTAACACAGCGAGAGCAAAAGATCTCATTACGCAGTATGAGCCAAACAAATATAATGCACAAAAAGGTAATTCTTTTCTGATTTTATTTATATTTCTGCTTTCATGTACTGCTTTGCCGCCCTTAAATTAGTTTTGTTCATATTTTTTTATTTCATTTTTTAACAGGTCAGTTTAGTTTTGATGGATTTCTCAGGTACCTTATGAGTGAAGACAATCCAATTGTATCTCTGTCAAAATTAGATTTGAATCAAGATATGGATGAACCCTTGTCACAGTATTTCATCAATTCATCTCACAACACTTACCTCACAGGTAAGGCTGAAGTCTTTTGTGTTTATTGACTTTGTTGCTACATTAGGTGTTTTCTGTGTTCCTTTTGGTATAGATAATGTCTTGTTCTTTGTCCATTTGTGTGATGGAGTACTAGCCTAATGAACTACATGTATTGTGCACTTGCCAGCAATCTACTTATGTTTTCAGTGATGATGTTTTGAAATGGTCTAGCCTATTTATGAAGCCACATGCAGTTTTTTTCTTACTCTGTAGTTACAGTTGTTATGGGCTCAATTTCATTAATAAGTTGAAAGTTGATAACTTGACATTTAAATGTTGGAGGATGAGAGAATGCAAGAATAAACATAGGAATGTGGGTGTAGTTAATCTCATTACATTACAGTGAATCCTGTTGCATTTCTCTCTCTAGAAGAAAATAGTGTAATGGAAGGTTATGACAATATACCAGTGGTGCAAAAATTTATTTTAAATATAAGGTATTGCAATTTTAATTTTTGTGCTTGGTGATATGGCTGATTGAACTGTGATTTGAAATTTCTGTTGAGGAGCAAAAAACATCCAGGGGGTATCTATGATAGTCATGAACTCAATTATTTAATAATGCAACCACTGCTCTTGTCAAGGTAAAACCAGGGTGTCCAGCGACCTGGAAAACTCAAGGAAATATTTTGTCCTGGAAAACTCAGGGAATTTTTTATTTTTCCGAAAAACCCTGGAAAACACATGGCAGCCAATTTCCATTGAGGTGGAGAGAGAGAGTGGAAAAAAGAACAAACTTTGCAATTTTCACTTTTTAGTTTTTTTATTCACAACCCGGGTTTCGATAGTCTATGTCATCTTTAGGAACCACCTGAAGATGGCATCAACTGTTGAAACCCAGGTCATGAACAAAAAACAAAATAGTGAAATTTTCAAAGTTTGTTCTTTTTTCTACTATGGAAAAATTTCACACAGTTACCCCTGACATCTTTCGTTTTGTTAGCAGAGAGAGGTTAAACCTGCGCCTTTGCTTCCATTATGCTCTCGGCTCAGCGTAGCCTTGCACTCCCTATTCATTTCATACTCTTTTCAAAGCTGTGCGCCCGCTCACTCCACCTTCGTGTAGTCCATGGGGCTGATTATATAACAAGGCAAATTCCACACGGAATAATTCCCATGCAAAATGGCAACTACGAATGGAATCAAATGCCCATGCCCATGCAATGTACAGTGAAGCCTTAGTGAAGAAGAGGAAAGGTACTGAGGCCTAAAGGGAAAATGAATTAGAAAAAGGTACTGCAAAAATTTCATGAGGGGCGAACCAGGAACTGTAATTTCATGAAAAGCCGAGAAATTTGTTGCTGAAGTTGAATCGGAAATACCCTCATTGAAAAAAATCACACCAGTTTCTTTTATTTTCAAATTTCTTTATCAAACTATCCTGAATCTAGTTTATTGTGTACAAATTGCACCCGACTTAAATTTTGTTGTCAGTTAACGGTTTCTGTTTATTTGTTGGTTAAAATAAAATCAGTAATACTCAACATTCCTTATATACTCTATGACCTAACTCAAAGTAGGTGCCGGCATTTATCATACTGGCAAAATATGCTGATTTTATTAGAAATTAATTAAAAATATGTAAGAAATGAAGTGTAACAAGACCCTGGAAAATGCAAAAATTTGCCTGGAAAACCTGGAAAACTCGAGGAAAAAAAGAAATTGAGATTCACCGGATTCCCTGTCTATAGAACTAGAACATTGTGGAAAAGTCCATCTATGCAACACACAATACAATTGCATCTTGAATTTTTTTCCTTCCATTAGATATTCGGATGCAGAATAAAAATTACCAACGTTATTTTTATTGAAAGAAGATTAATTTGAAGGAAATTCATGGTATGTGAGTAAATATGGGTAGAAATTAGGTAATCATTTCCAAAAATAGAGATGAAAAGGTAGAGAGGCTTATATTCAGACAAATATGGTATGTACATATATATCGACCCTAGTAATGTTCGTAACAATACCTGTACTGAATATGACACTTTGGGAAGAGCTGGGTTGTACAGACCATCTGGGGAAAAATTTTCTCTCTGCAGAGAGTGTCAGGGATGTATTTAGCCTGTGTGTGGAGTTGCCATAGCATATAAGCTGCAGGACTATTATTTTGGGGAAAAAGGTGTCTCTCTTATGTGCCATCAAATACGGTAGTTCAAAAGAAATTCACTCATCAAAACAAATTCACATGCCTCGTGGCTTGATTTTATATGCATTGGAGAGAACTGAAAAATGGTATTATGCCATTCAAATAAACCTTGGATTTTACACTACCTCTTTTTTGGTCATTCCGACTGCGTAAAATCAAGGTTTTACTTTAAATCTTTTTTCTCCTGAAGAAGCTATGAATCTCAGTAATATGTGTTTTTCAGGTTACCATTAATGCATATGATAGATAATCTAAGGAGACAGGTATGTCAAATATGCCTCTTCAAATAATGTATAGTTGGAATGCAATGTTACTTTTTGAAAATAAAATTCCAAGGCTGTGCAAAAAAACTGAATTGAGGCTATGATTTACTTATAAAGCTAATAAATGAAAAATAAATGTTTGACGCCTTAGGCATACGCAATTTCCATGAGTTTCATCACATTTACATACAATGTAGAGCTTGTATTCAAAGGCTACTCTAGCAATAAATAGTCTTTTATGTTGCATTAGCTTTTGTTAATGAGAGACCCTTTTGAGATGTTTTAATTTCGAGGGTGGCAGGCATTTGATATTTGCAGGAAGTTCATTGAAGAACTTTGAAGTGAAGTATACAGGCCCTTGTTGGCATAATGTGCTATGAGAGTCTATAAGGTTGATAGCGCTTCATTGATAAGCATGTACTAAGCTATTTTTGGGGAAATATTGGGTTTATTTTAAATGAAAATTAAGCAGTCGAGTGCATAGTGTGGGGAAGGTCAGGATTTTTACTTCCTGACTCAGCCTGGTAATCTTATGAATACCATAGCAATAGCTTTAAGAGCTCTTTTCTTATAAGAGAAAACTCCAGAGTAGCAAAAAGCATTGCCTCATAAGATAGCGAGAAAAGAATTGATTTGAACATAGTGGATCATCTAGTGTGTGTACAAACCAAGAATTTTATACTATTCTCATGCTAATCTCTTCCTAATGTTTCCACCCCTGAGGCCCTCAGCATTACTTAAATAATTTTCCATAGTTAAACTCGGTCTTATAGTGATTAGTGACACGGCTAAAATTAATTTTTCCTCATGTTTAATTTTTAAATAAATTTGAGCCTTTGAGGAGTTATAAACTTTTTCTATGTAAGTTCCAGGTTCGTCAAAACAATGCCATCAAATATTAATTTAATTTTTGTCATTCTTACATACTTTTATCTTGCAACTGCTGATTCATGTTATATTTTTTAGTGAAATGCATCCATCATTGTATCAATTCTATCACATTCTTAGGCCACCAGTTAACTGGGAAATCCTCGGTGGAAATCTATCGTCAGTGCCTTCTTGCTGGGTGCCGTTGTGTTGAGTTAGATTTTTGGAATGGCCGGACTGATGAGCCTGTTATAGTTCATGGCTATACTTTTGTACCTGAAATCTCTGCTAAGGTAAGATTGCAAATAGTACCTCAATTATAATCTCATAGAGCATGTGTGACTTTGTGAGTGACAAACCTGTCTTGCCCACTTCAGGAGGTAATTGAAGCTATAGCGGAGTCAGCATTCAAAACATCGGACTTTCCTGTGGTCCTTTCTTTTGAAAACCATTGTAACCCCAGACAGCAGGCAAAGATTGCCCAGTATTGTCGGGAAATATTTGGCGAAAATCTCCTGGAAGCTCCACTGGAGTCGCATAAAGTGAGTAAAACATAAGCTTTACGTAAACATTTTACTGAATTCATGCACTAATTACATTGATCCTTATAGGTGTTTCTGTTACTATTTTCTGTGTATAAGGCTTAATAGAATAGTGAAACACAGAATAGTGAAACAGAATAACTTAGAACTTAAGGTAACAGAATAGTGAAACAGTTTTGCCATTTTATGGCAAAACTGTGTTTCACTATTCTGACTGATGGCCTAATGTTTTCAAGTTGTATAAAGCAGGGTTAGCCAGCATAGAATGTTATGCCTAGATAATAATAATAATGGTTTTTATTTGCCCAAAGACCAAGGTACATTTGTCCAATGATATATGGCATGTCATTCATAAACAGAAGTTATGTTAACAATACATACAGTAAAACCTCTACTAAACCTCAACTAGAATGTGTGTCGGTAACCATTGGTCGCCTTCATTCATCTTTGCTTGGATGCAGATGTTTACATGCAGCAGATCGCCAACATGTGTTGATTTGTTTACTATCTACAAAAGAGTGAGAACATGGACGAGTACGAGTATTATCAACTCGTAATTGCTGTGATAATTGTAGTAGTGGGTTGGAACTCGTGTATTCAGCTCGAGGGTGAAGTACGCGTTGACGCCAATTGTAAACTGGCCTTATCTTCCCGACCAATGCATCACAAATACGCTAGAATTAATGATAGTAGTTTCTTATTCCGCCACTTTCAAGAACTCTAACTTAACACTGTCACATCCGCGGTGCATTCAAGGTTTTTGAGAACTGCTCCGTAAATACAGCACGATATATTTTGGTTTTCATTCCGCCAGCTACTTTTTTTTCGAGAATTATTTTCAAGATGGCGGCGAGCGAAAAAAAACAATTATCACATTTGAAACGTTCGAATTCAAAAAAATAATGTTATTGCAGCAATAAAAATATTTAGGAACGCGCACAACGTAAATGATCACTGAACGGGATTTCATTGCATTAGATGTGTTTCAAGTATGCTAAAGAAATTTTCGAGCCCGCGATATGAAGGTCAACATTTGACATTTTATAAATCAAGCATGGATAACAATTTTTGCAAAAGCGCGGAGAATAAATTACGAACTTACCTTGCAAATAAGTAGATAAATTACCAGACGTAATAATTGCCACTTAAGGCAAAACCAGGCTTCACTTGCAAAGATTGTAATTATTCATTTAAGTATTCTACCAGCTGATTGGTATGTTCTTGGTGTTGAGGTCCGTAGTTTTAGCGAAAGAAAAGGAACGTCCGGTTAACTTTAATGAGGTTTTATTCACGTGACCAGGTCATTTTGGTACAACACTTCTGTCACAAATTCAAACTACAATCCAGTTCACAAAAAAAAACAAATGAAAATCACTTCGCGTGACTTGCGATGCCAACCTATAAATTCCATTCTTTTCATTACCAACCAAAAATATTTTTAGCACTTGGATAGTCCCAATTCTGCATCCCAATCTCACGAAATTGAACTGCAGTAACACTCGAGAGCAACCAGTTTTCACTCGAAAAGATTGAAATTATAAACTCACGATGTTGAACCGCAGTAAAACTCAAGAACACCGACCAAATCACTAACCACGCCACTAACACTGACGCAAAATACCGGAAATGCAATTAACTGGATAAACAACAAGGGCCTTTCTGATTGGCTTGTTTGTACGGAGTCTCTGATTGGTCCTAGTCACTTTCAAATCAGCAAAAACGGCAAAAACCTCGCAAAATATTCAAAATTAGCCTTTTTTTTTTTTGAAAATACGTTAAGAAGAGGTAAATATTATAATACAGGGCTAATCTTTCATTTCGTTTATCGGGAGTTTTCGTAGAGCAGGAGTTCGTTCATTAGAGGTATTTACCAATGCATTTAAATAGGAATTTGGCGGGGCCAATAGCATTTTTTCGTTCATCGGAGTTCTTCGTTTATCGGGAGTTCGTTAGGTAGAGGTTTCACTGTATTAAATCAGTGAAATTCAGTCAAAACATATATCACTTATAGTTTACATTCAATACACAAAAAATTCACAGAAAACACATTGAAAATACTTCAAGTCCTTCCTTAACGCACATAAGGATTCCTCCACAAAGAATAATATGACTCTTGTAGAAGGACCCTTTTTAATTGTAGTTTAAAAGTATCATAATTTGAATATTTTTTATTTTAGCAGGAAGTTTATTTTACAGTCGCACCCCTATTTCCCTAGGGCCAAATTTGTTGAGGTTTGTTCTTATATTTGTGTATTATATATCGTGTTTGCATCTTGTGTGATGGGAGTGATGGTCACTATTAAGGAGGAAGCTGCCAATATTCTATTTGATGTTCAACACTGCAATCATTATGTAAATGCAAGGAAGTGGTAGAAGGCTCAGCTCCTTGAATAAGGGCCGGCATGAATGTCTGTAGGGTTTTTGGGCTATGATTCTGACAGCCTTTTTTTGAACAGGGTGCCTGCAAACAGGGAAAACAAGGAAAACAGGGAAAAGACAGGGAAATGAAATGCTACGGAATTGGACAGGGAAAAGACAGGGAAACGTCTGGGATCTCGAAATATTTTTCGAAATGTGGGAATTAATAATTAGTTAGCACCATGTAATGTGCAGCACAGTGCGTCCTTGGTCTATGCACTCGCTCCATTCGGCTGGTGTGCTCACTCGTGCATGGACTTGCATCGGACCGGCTCGGCTGCCGAAGTAGCCCCCTCCCTTTCCTCTCACTTCGCCCTCTCCGCTCGGCTAGCGTCTGCTTGGCTGGACTTGGGCTTGTGTTGTGAGACGGACAACAACACAACAGGGAATATCATACTGTAGGAGTAAACCTTTTCAAAATAATAATGACTTCCAAATTCAACCCTGCATGGCTTGATGCTATCCTTCACCCTGAGTGGCAAAGCTAGTTGCGGGCAGACGAACAGGATGTGAACTCTGCTAAGTGCATCGTGTGTATGAAAACTTTTTTGTTGAGATCAATGGGCAAGTGGGCTGTGACAAGCCATGCTGCAGGGAAGTGGCATCTCAATGCTATCCAGGGTCGTCAACATCAGGACAACTTGACTAATTTCGTCGTCTTACAGCAGGTATGCAGAATTACTACCCAGACTTTGTGTATGATGAACAGTACCGGTATGATTTTCGTTATTCGATGAGATAGTTTTTTGCCGTTCTTAGCATTTAAAACTTAAGCTTTTATTATGTATGCTGTATGTTTAGGTAGATAAGTTTTTTAGTTGGTCACGGCGTACATACGTAGCCACGTATGTATGTAGCACCAGCACTCCCTTCACACACCCCTTGACCATGCAGGTAACATTCTAGCAGTTTGGTAAGGGGCGGACCAAGGGGCCTATTCTATAACTCGAAGCTACGGAGCTTTCCGGTGAAAAGATGCTTCAATAAGCTACCTGCTCCCATCAGTATTCTCTATTATGGAAGCTACCGGAGAAAGAGCTAGCAGAAGCTACCGGTAGCATATTAGGCTCCTACCCATATTCTGTAAATGTCACAAAGCTACTTCTGTAGCCCCAGTAAGCTCCCACGGTAGCCTGTGGGGTCCTGTGGTCTCCATGTCGTTCATGGTGCCTTTCAGTACAGTTTCGTTAAGTATGGTTGGCAGATTGCGATATTTTTTAAGTTAATCCATAATGTTTTCAAGGGTTCTCCCGCGTGCCGTGCAGGCTTGACACGTTTTACTAAAAGTGATGAATTTACTCTCAAATTTTGCAATTGCCGATGGCTTGAGAATGGTCCCGTGTGTGCAAGAGTCATTACAATACTCAAGAATTTGAAGACCTACTTTCCCACTATGAAGGATTTGCCTGACACATGGTCGATTAGGAAGGTGAAAGAGTGCTTTGCTGACCCTCTTCTGCTGGCAAAACTTCTTTGCGACAATAGCATCATCTTTTGAGCCATTTCTCAAAGCGTATCAGATGCTGAAACCAGTCAACCCATTTCTTCATGGTGACATTGAGGATCTTCTCCGAGAGGTGTACGGGCGGTTTGTGAAGTCAGATGTCCTAAACAAAGCAAAGACAGTCTACAAGCTGATCAATATTAATGTAGATGATGTTGTGAATGGTTTGAAACTGTCCCAGATCAATATTGGTGTGGGGGCAACCCTTGCTCTCCGTGATGCAAGAGTGAAGGACATCAAAGAGGACATATTGAGGTTGGAATCTAAGAAGTGTTTGGTCTCCATTGAGAAGAAAATAGTTGAGAGAAGCCCAATAAAGTATAAATTTACCAAAGCAGCATCATGTCTGGATCATAACAAATTTCTTAAAAAATCTGAGTAGTGTAAAACAGACATGGATTCTTGTCTTAGGGTTCTCGTGTCCGCAAACCACTCTGCAGGCAGACCGCGCTGGTATCCAGTTCAAAAGGTTTATATCCCAGGTGGATAAAGTACAGCTCACGGGCTTTAATGGAGATATGGATAGACTGGACTCATTCTATGCAACCCAACTTAACAAACGAGAGGACTTAAAGGATTGTTGGGCTGCTGTTTAAATTATCCTGCTGTTCTCTCACGGTAACGCCTTTGTTGAGAGTGGGTTCTCTGTGAACAAAGACATGATAGTTGAGAACCTACATGAAGACTCTCTCATTGCTCTGTGAAGAGTTTGGGATGGGATTTTTCATGCGGGAGGCGAGGCGTCAGTGGAAGTTGATCAGGAGTTGATCAGATATGCACGTGGAGCAAGCACCAAGTACAGAGATGCACTTCAGAAGAGGCGAGAAACTGAAAATGAAATGGCGAAGAAGAGTAGATTACAGAGAGAAGAAGAGAAAAGGAAGAAAAATGAGCTTGATAAGTTAAAAGCAGAGAATCAAGCCCTGAAAGAAAAACAGGAAGAAGTAGAGAAAAAAATGAAGAAGATGAAGAAATGAAAATCTTCGTTTTTTTAGTATAATTGTTGGGTGTTACCTGAATAATTAATTTCTGGTCATTTAATGTAAGACAGCAATATTTTCACAGAAAGTTGCTGATTATTTAATTAGTTTTGTTTGATCATTCACGTTAGAGGATCGATTGACATGTTTATTTTTTTGCTGCCTGTACAGTCTCATTTTTTATTTATTTATTTAAAAAGTCCCCAAAAATGGCACAAAGGCTTATTACATTGGTCGACAAGCAAACAAATAAATAGAAATTTTAACAAAATATACCCTTAAAATTTAAAAGATAACAGAGAAATGCATTGGAAAGAAAGATTGGTATTAGGATTTATGGACAAGGAGATGGGATAGAAGGAGTCAACTCGGCAATATGTTTTCTGAGTACTGATTTGAAAACGGAGGGTGTGGAGAAGAGGTCAAGGGAGGGTAACTGCGAGGCTAGGGAGTTGAAAGTTTTTGGGATACGGTAGAATAGGGAGCGTTGGGATATTGAGAGTCTGAATTTTGGAATGTGAAGAAGGGAGTTATTGCGTAGGGAACGAGGAGGAACATGAAGAGGAAAGAGAGGAAGAAGGCAGTTGGTGCGGAGAGAGCCACTCCAAATGCTATGGAGGAACTTCATGTCACATAGTACATGACGGAGAGAGAGGTTTGGGATTGAAAGGGAAGAAAGAATGTATTCTTTTGATAAGTTTCTGAGGGAAGGGATTCTATGGCGGGTAATGGCGAGAAAGAAGTTAACAGGGCGATTGAGCATTTTCAAGGCTGTGGGGCAAGCGGTCGACCAAATTGGAGCACAGTATTCTAATATAGGAAGGGCACAACCCAAAAATACTGTCCGGAGAGCAAAAGGATCCTGAATGTCCGTGTGGCGGTACAAAAGGCCGACAATTGACATCGCCTTCCTGGTAGTCTTAATTATGTGATTGTGAAAGGTAAGTTGAGAGTCGGACTACCCCTAAGTCACAGTAGGAATTGACACATGGGATAGGATTTTGTGAGAGGGTATAGGAATAATTAAGAGGTTTGTGAAAAGGTCTGTAAAGCTGACTTCGAGGCGTTAATATGAAGCTGCCAGATGGAGCACCAGGCGTGGACGGAGGAGAGGGCGGATTGTAGGGAACTGGAATCGGAGGGGCCATCAATCTTCCTGAATATCTTGCAATTATCTGCATGCAGTAAAATGTTACATCCCAATGGAAGAACGCAGTCCACGACATCATCAACAAAAAGGGAGAACAGAAGGGGACCCAGGACGCTACCTTGAGGAACCCCTGACGCGACCGGCGAGTGGGTGGACGACACTCCATCAATTAAGACGTGCTGATAACGCGAGTTAAGGAAACTGCGGAGCAAGGATAAAAGAGAACCATGGATATTGTACCTGAGCTTAAGTTTGTGAATGAGTAGGGTGTGGTTAACGGAGTCGAAGGCTTTAGAGAAGTCTAAGTAGCAAACATCCAGTTGCGAGTTAGATTCGAAGGCAAGTGTGATATGGTGATGTAAAACGGCGAGGTTGGTGAGACAAGATCCACCTGGGAGGAAGCCATGCTGACTGGGGGAGATGTAGGGGAGAGTAAAGTGAAGAAGACGGTCATGGATGATGCGTTCAAAAATTATTGATAAAACGGGTAATATGGAAATAGGACGGTAGTTCTCTACAACCCCTTTAGCGCCAGATTTAAAAATTGGTGTGACTTTGTTTTATTGTTAATTCTTATCATAATATTTTTTCATAAAAATAAAAGTCTATTATGATGAGAAGTGTGTTGATCTCTGCTCCTATTTACACCAATTTATTTAGGTGCATTTTTGGGACGTATTGAAACCCTATAGTTAGCACATTTCTTAGGATATTATGGAGAAACCTGTTTGGGAAAATACAGGGAAAACACAGGGAAAATACAGGGAAATGATTCAGAAAAAGTTGTGGGCACCCTGTTGAAGTCTGAAAATGCGCAATGAGTTGTGAGGGGAACTCCAAAAAATGTTGCTGTTTAGGATATGGGATTAAAATTCCCCTTAGTACAGACTAAGGACTTTGTCCTTTCTTACTGTACCACTAAGTTGTCTCAGTAAGTAGTGTGTGGAACTTAGTTTATGACCTAGTATATCAGTATGTTGGGTCCAAGAAAAATTTGAACTCAAACATACGCCCAGAAACTGAATAGAAGACACTTCCTCAATTGATTTCTGATTGCTCTTAATAAGTAAGCTTGATGTGGGATTTTTGTGGTGGAGAAATGAATCAATTTGGTTTTTTCAGTGTTTACAATTAAATGGTTGTTATTGGCCCACTTACCAAGTATGTCTGTAACTTGCCTAGCTTTTTCAATTAGGCAGCTTCATGAAGTAGAGGAGATTATCACATTTGTATCATCTACATAGAGGATTGGTGTAATATTATTTGTATAAGATAAAGTTGTCGGTAAATCATTTATATATTTCAAGAATAGAAAAGGTCCAAGAATTGACCCCTGTGGGACACCCACTGAGGATAAACAAATGTTAGAGGCATGTTTAGTACCATCTATCAAAAGGTTTACTGTTTGAGATCGATTGTGAAGGTAAGATGCAATCCAGTTGAGAGGGGTGCCTCTGATGCCCATACTATCTAGCTTGAGCAAGAGAAGCTTATTATTGACCTGGTCAAATGCCTTGGAGAAGTCTAAAAATAACCCCAAGGTTTCATGTTTGTTATCCATGGAGAGTAATACATTGTCAATTACTTGATAAATAGCAGACGTGGTGGACTTCCCTTGAAAAAAAACCATACTGATCTGCACATGTGTTCTTCTGTTTTCATCATTAGTCATCCAATCCTAAGATTGGTTTCCTTCATTCCCTACCTTGTTCCCTGCTGACACTTTTCTGCCCTTGTAGCTCTTTGTTTTGTATCCTATTTAGCGGGTCTATTTATTTGTCTCTTGGTCTTCCACAAGGAGCTTCCCTTTCCAATCTTTTGACATATTCCTTTTAAAAATTTGTATTGGACTTAAAAGTAAAGAAAAAGATCTCTTCTTCTCAATGACAATAAAATATCAGCCACTTACCATTATACTTCTTGAGATATTTGCCAAAATATCTCCATATTATTAATATTTATAATTGACACCAGCCATTTTCCATGGGTATACATTCCAGATAGCCTTTATTTAAAAAGTGATGAATTTGTATCATATTACGGGAGGCTCTGCTCAATCAAACTTCTATTTCCAATGTTTGTTCCAAAGTGAGGAAGATTAAGAGCATTTCAGGCATTCCTTGAATGCAAACAAGTTGGGTATTGTATACCAACAAAACAATAATTTGCCAGCGCATAAACTGGTACAGGACCAAAACACAATGTGGGATAGTACCTTTCTGATGCTTGGAGGTCGTTGAACAGAAGAAAATGATCAATGGACTTGCCCCTACATTAAACATCAGTGATATACCATCAAGTCAAGATTGGCAACTCATAGTAAATTTTGTTCCTTGCTTGCAATTATTTAGATGTGTTACGCTTGAAATGAGTGAGGAAGGGCCTAGATCATCTATTGCCAATGTCATTCCGCTGATAGGAGGTCTGATTGCAAAATTAAATGCTATGTTTGACAAAGATACAAACCATTCCAAATCATTTGGTCAATCATCAATAGCAAACTTGAAAAAGAGATTCAAAAACATAGGGAATAGCCATTTTTATACATTTGGTACCCTGATGGACCCAAGGTTTAAAGGTTTTGTCTTTTCTTCCACAGAGTTACTCACAAAAGCTAAAAGAGACGTTATTAGTTTTATGAATGACTCATTAAAAAAAGATGCCAGTTTGGAAATTTCAAATACGAAAGAAAGTACAGTGGGTTGCCCTTCACAGAGTTTGTACAGTATGATTCTTCCTCAGACAAAAATATCCATAGGCAATCCAGAGGATGAATAAGAGGATTATCTGAAGGAATCCTTATTGCCCATTGACTGTGATCCTCTTCATTATTGGAAAAAATATGTGCATCTGTTAGAAGTAGCCAAAATATTTTTAGGTGCACCATCAGGATCTGTTGCATCTGAAAGGTTTTTCAGCTCAGCAAATTTCGTATTTTCTAAGACAAGGGAAGCATTGGACCCAAACATGGTTAAACAACTTGTTTTTTTGGCTAATAATATGTACTGGGATGTAGTAATTCTGAAGTCTTGTTAATGTTTATATTTTTTTGATTGATCTTTTAAATAAAAGTTTTAAACTTTAGCACCATTTTTATAGCCCTAAATAGCACTGTTTGCTACTGTATGAGGTATTCAATATATTTACAGGTATATAGGCTTAAAATATCGGTGCAAATCAGGTAATCGGGACAAAATATTGGGTATCGGTTATCGGAAAAAAAGGCTATCGGCTCACCCCTAATTTTAGAGTTTTTATATTGGTCTTTTAAATGCCTTTTGTTCTGTACTTTTATGTACTATTACATTTTGTACTTTCAACACTTATTTTAAAAATAATGACAATTTGTAGAATTGACTTGTGTTTTCTTTTAAAATGAACTAATAGCACCTGCATCTCAAATATAGCAATGCATTTTATTACATATCGTGCCATTATTTAAACAAAAATATTGTAAAAATTCGCTGTACACATTTATTTAGGGAGACATTTTGTCAGGGAATTTCGTGTAAATGTCAGGGAATGGTGAGGGGATTTCAAAATTAAAACTTTGTGACCAACCTGTGTCAGCTCACCCAAACAAAAGAAAATCGAAAACGCGCTTTTGAAGCTAAAATTTGAAACTACGTGCGAAGAAATGTTTTTCATGTGAAAAAAGGACATTTAGCAGTGCCTTTTATATTTTAAGATATTAATGATGATAAATTATTGTACAAACATGTACTTTTCAAGGCTCTTAACCCTTTTGCTACGAAGGATGTGATAGAACGGCGTACATTTTTCAACGCAAACGAACGAACAACGTGATAGAACAGCGTGCCGCTAAGCTAGCACTAAGCAAGCCTAAAAGGTGTGTGTTATAAAGGACTTCTTCTCAGGACGCCATAGGTACCCTTGGTCGGTTCGTGGGAGAGGATTACCTCGACCCTTCCTCGCAGTACGTGCCCCAATCACAGCAGGGGTCCGCGGTCAGTTGCTTTCTGGTGCAGTGGAATAACAAACTTAAAATATTTTGTGTAGTTAGCAAATTGAGCATTATGCATAAGTGCATTCCTTGTGTTTAGGTCTACAACTACAAATTTTAAACGGAGTTCTACTGTTAATTTTAACGTAGTTTGTGTGTAAAGGAATCTCAAAACTAATTTTTTGTTCGTTATTTAGTTGGTTTGGGAGTGATTTTTTTCTATAGTTTGTAGATAGTAAGGGAGTTATTATTATTTAGGTAAACAACTTAATGTTATTCTTTTATACGAGTTGACAACCATATTTTTAGTGAGTTCAAATGTTTATTTTTCCCTGTAATTACTCATGCTTATTTGATCATGACAGCTGTCTATTTCAGTTTGGTTTTCGTTGGTCAATGGTTTCCACCTAAAGATTACACTGATTCCTGGCAGTATTTTGAATCCCGAGGCACACGAATGTTGAAGTTATAACATTTGCTTTGGAGAATTTCATACTCCTCAAATCAGGTGATTTTTAGGAATAAGAAAAGTATGAATAATAATAATGAAAAAGAATGCTGGGAAATTTTTACATAATCAACATATTCGTACGTGATGAATGTAATCTGTGCATAAATTTCCAAAAACAAGAGTTCGGTAGAACATACATCTCATGAAATAACACGGTGAAAATTTCTAAGTATTGATTCTTTGATTCGTGCTCTGATGATGCCAATATCCTGAATAAGGACATTTTAAATTTATATTAATTTTTATCTTTGAATACTCATCAAAACTATTTCCAAGTCTGAAATACAATGACGAAATTATTTATTTTACCATTGTTACGATTTTTGTTGCTAGAGAGCTTAATATTAACGATAGAATTTCGTTTAAAAGCTGTAAAGTCATTGTAAAACAAGAATAATTCATTTCTGATTAAATAAATATTGAGGCTGTAGCAACAATGTTTTTAGCAAAACCATCGCATAAAAAATAGTTGACCACGACCGCATGCCGTAATGGGCACCCCAAGCGGAAAAGGGCGGAGATTATCTCAGCCTGGTGGCTGAAAAATAGGTTCAACACCCCTCTGGCCCCCGACCCAAGTTAGGGAAATAGGTACCTGTGAAGATCCTAGCATAGTGAAAGCTCCGTACTGGCAAAGCAAAGAAACTTTCCCTATCCCCGTCGCGAAAGGGTTTTTGAAATATGTATACGGTTTTTGTACTTTTCAAGGCTTTTAATTGAAATATGTACACAGTTTTCTGAGAATTTAGCCACCCAATTTCTTGTTCCTTTTCTCCTTGTTCTATTTCTAGTTCCTAATTTCTCAATTCCTGGAAATGCCATTCCTATCTTTCCATTGTTTGAATGGTCTCGTTTCACGCAAATTTGATTGGTGCAAAGACCCCTAGGCATGCATCCCTTACACTAAATGAGGCATACCTGTAGTCACTGCAGTAATCTTACAGAATCACAACAAAATCTTTGGTTGTAAAGGTGTTTTCAGCGTATGGCACTAGAAAAATGAGTCAAATTAAAACCTTGTATGTATATTTAGTTAATTACAAAGAATTAAGAGTTTAGACATTTATAATCATTACTGTTTTACAATGTATGCTCCTCTTACATTGTTTTTTTACTTTTGTCATGTCTGGGGGTGTAAAATGAAATGTCCGACACAAATACATGGCAATTTCAAGGGTCCCTTCTTTTCTCGTCCCTCACACTAAAGCTGGTGGTATGGTATGCCCAAAGTTAATATAAATAAAATCAATATTTTATAATGTAAATGTCAGGAGAGGTCAAATAAAAAAATGTAAAAATTCTGCCAACGTTTCAGATATATTTTTTATCCATCCTCAGGGCTTTAATGAAATGTTACATAGTCTGTTGTCTTAGGTGTGACTTGGTGGAATTTGCTTTAACATGAAAAACATCGTAACCATGCGAAATTTTCCGTTTGTTTGACAAGTGAACGGTACCACGCATTGTCATTCCCCACCAAAGCAACAACTAACCAAATAAACTCAATACTCACCCAACGAACAAGACTTCGTTGATAAACATTCATTTATGTATGAAGTGTTAAGATTTTGTCATGAACTTTGGTGTGCACCACGAAGATATTACTCTTCCCCTACGGTGAAAAAATGGAGATGATATCTGCACTACTTTAGTATTCATGAAGAACATTGTAAATGAATTGAATCATTTACAATGTTACATAATGAAAAATCTTTTGTCTACAATCTTTTTTTGAAAATGGTATGGTTTTAAAAATCTGTAATTAACAGTCGTTAAAAATAAAAATATATGGACAGAAAAATATGTACATAACATAGAACCCATTGTATAACATCGCTTTTATCACGCCGCAAAATTTTGATTTAACTATTTTTGTTACTCCATCATGCTGTGGTTTTGCGCAGCAAATGTAAGTTACTGTATTCTAAGGAGAGTCGTGCTCCATGAATGTCCAGCAAAGTTTAGCCTGGTACTTTTCTAAAGATTAATAAAGGAATTATTAGGTTCCTAACAGGGATTAAATAAATGGGTAGAATTAAAATACACAAAGATATGGGAATAGGTTTTTATGTGGCCAAAAGTTAAAAGAAAAGAGTGATACTTCTCTTATAATCACAAGAGGGTCATTGCATTTGAAATCCAAACAGTAGATCGATATTAACTTGAGTCACAGTCACCTTGTTGTGCCATTTTTTGCTAATTTCAGATATTGAAGTTGCATCTCTAAATGATGGCTATTGGCTTTTATATAAAAAACAACTTTCAATTTTAGCCTGAGAAGCAGCAAAAACCTGCAAATTAACTCAAAAATGTACATGCAATGGTTTTGAACTGCCTCCTTGGAAAATACCTAAGAATGTACCATTTCATTAGTTAAATTAATCAGTCCTTTATGTTCACTTATCTTTCTTTTGTATTTTTATTTTAAGATTTAATGAATTTCATTATGAAACAAAGTTCTTGAGTTATTTTTTTTTCAATGATAAATGATTAGATTTGAGTTTGAGCCTAAATCTATTCGAGATTCAATAAAAAAAGGAGATTCGACCTTTCACTCCTACCCTTCAGATGGCATCATGTTAACCTCCTACCCTTCAGGTGGCACTAAATTGTCATTGATTGACTGACAGCCTACTTCAGATTCTCTTCTTTAAATTTGTCACCTAATAGCAAAGGAGAGGGTCAGTGTGGAATTGTTGAAGTGTACATAAAAAATGGGAATGAGCAGGGAGGGATGAAGTATACAAAAGTGGTCTTATAGGTTAAAAGAACTGGAAAAATCAATTTTTTCTCTACGAGAGAAATTCACTGTTAGTTTTCAATGAGTACCTTTGTCAGTAAGATCAGACCTTACTGACTTTCTTCTAATAATTGACTGTATGTAAATTTTAAAGGTCTTATGTGTGGTGGAACCATTAGCCAAATTTCTCTTTTGTTTATGTCTTTCACATTATAATCCTCAATCCAGTGCGTAATATCAAGTGTAATTCTTGTGGTGTTTTTAAATTCATTTTTGAACTGATTTCTTTTATTGCAGCCAGGCTATGAAATATTTGTCACTTTTACACCCTGCTGAATTTTTGGGTCCGCACATTGTGTCTATTTTTAGCTTGAACCAGGTGTTCTCTTGCCCCCTCCGTCTGGTCTAAGGAGAAAGATTATAATAAAGAATAAAAAGAAACATCATCATAAGAAGAGTCATGCATCTGAGGCAAGTCTAGAAGCACTTCCAGAAATGCAAGGCAATGGAGATATTCCTCATCCACCATTGGAAAAAGAGGGTAGCAAGGAAAGTGCAGAGGATGAAGACATGAATGGTGAGTCTCTGATGGATCCTAATCCAATCTTTTGATCAGCTGTGTAAAACTTTGAATGCAGCTGTGATTTTGATCAACTTTGTTTGTTCATAGCGGTTTGTTAATGAAGTGGCTTTCCTTTGTATCTTATTTCCCTCGCAAGTTAAATCTTTCTGTCCAAGGTACCAAATGCTCGCGGTATATTTGAGATGTGGCCTAACCAGAGCAAAGTAGCATCTCTCTTTCCCTTTTTCATTGAAAAAATAGGTGTGCTTAAGGCCACACGGGAGAAGTGTAAACTTCTATGGCGATATTCTGATAAATATAATATATAAAATCTCTCTCTCTCTCTCTTTATATACAGCATCAGCACTGCATGCTCTTCCCCGCTCTGCTATAGCTAATACACATATTTACACAAAACCTACTATTACTATATATAGCCGAGTGTGACGTTCAGAAGCGTGATGCCCAGAATCAGATTTACCGCCTGCAGAATTTTCTGTGCGTGGTGCGCCTATAGAAGTTTACACTTCAAAACCTTCCTACAATTTGCTCAATAAATCCTGGAGTCTCTAAAGGTAGCCACACACGTGCAGGAAATCCTTCAAGGAAAAAACCTGAAGGATTTCCTTGAAGATTTCTTCAACTAAACCATCGCACACACATGGCGTAGAAAATCCTCAAGTTTTTAAATGTTCATTGATGGGAACTCACAAAACCTCAAGGCCGACAGAAGAAGAAATGATTTTTGATTGGGATTTCAGGGACTGTGCAGTTTGCCACCGGCCTCAAGGAGTTACCCACATACTACAGGGGAATCCTTGAGGTTTGGACTGCACAGTACAAACCTAAAGTATTTTCCATACGTGCATGGCTACCTTAATGCAGTGCCAGCAATGTGTCATGTTTTTTTTTTCATGTGGCAAAGGGTCCCTGAGTTTGAGACTTATTATACAGAAAATGCTAGGGCTGATTTTTATAATGCTGGGGTTCAAATTTAGTTTTTATTTCAGTCTGAAAATTATTACATCTAAATTTTTAAGTTATATTAAAAGTTTGCTTTCTGGCCAAAAAGGAAAAAGTCCATTCTTTGACCCCCAAAAGCAATATCCAACTTTTGTGAATTGCTACACAAATGCTGTGAGTTCGATCGCTGTTAGACTCAACTATAATGTTCCAACCTTAGTGTTTTGTTCAAATTGCTGAGTTCTGGCTTTATGTGTTTTAATTCTGTTTTTATTTTCATAGAACAACTTTCCATTTTCACTGCACGGAGAGAGAGAGAGAGAGAGAGAGCAGTGTAACACCATTAACAATAGTTCTAAGTTCAGGACTACAGTTCAAGTATTTTTAAATACATGGAAGTGAAGCATTATTTTATATCAATTGTTATTTATGTCATTGTTTAGTGAGTGTTCAGCCAGCATGGAGCTGGGGAATCAGGCCGTCAGAACTCACTTTCACTCATTTATTCATGTGGTGTTGGCCCTATTTTCCTTTTTGCCCACAAAACAAAATTGATGGGGATCAGGTTGGTGTTGTTGCTAGAGTGCTGGCTTACAGTGTCTAGGGCTCAGGTTAAAGTCTCAGCTGAGGTGGAGATTTTTCAGTAGAATCCCGATTCCTACTTAGCCATGTGACGTTAAACTGTAGTCTCCTTGGCACCTTCCATGAAGAGGAAGCTAATGCTGATGCCAGGTTTCTCTCCACCCTGCATCTATGGCCCTGATAATCCTTCCCTACAACCTATCCACTTATCCCCATTGGTGCAAATGACGTCAGTTGTTGGTTGCCTCCCCCAAATAAACAGCCAACGAAACAGACTTTTAATACCTTTGAAAATATTTTAGTGGTAAACATTTAACTTGGAATCAAACAAGCTGATCTCTATGTTGTTTCTTAAAAATAGGCCCTGGCATTCTCAAACCCCTGGCCCTGGCACTAATAAGTCTCAAACTCTGGGTCACATATTTTCTGCGCCAATAGTAAACAATTTTGATTAGTATGATTTTTTAAGTACATAAGTGAGACACATCTTCCCGTAGCCTATCATTGTTAATTTGGTGGTTATTATGCTTGGAAAAAGTGTCAAGATGTTTACGTTTTGTACTTTGGTGTCTCAGATGATGATGAAGACAGCAGTAGTGAGGAAGATGAAGAGGAGGAGTTTGAAGAGATCCCGGAAGGCCTAAAGCCCCCAGGCAAGCCCCTGCCAGACAAGGTTGCTGCAGCCAAGGAATCTGAAGCTGGGGCTGAAATATCTGCTTTGGTGAACTATGTGCAACCAGTTCATTTCAACTCCTTTGAGAGTGCGGAAAGTAAGTATGTATTTTCTTTGGATTTGTTCCCGTGACCGGCAACCATGGCATATGAAATTGTCCATTATCTTCTAGTAGTGCGAAATTTGACTATGACTACTGTTTTTTTCAACTTTTATACAAATATAGGCTCAGATCAATCTCACTACAAAATCATTGGATATTGAGAAGTCTTTTTAATTTAGACCTAATCCTGATGTTTCAAACTTATTTTAATACCGTATAAACGTGTGTAAGAGGCGCACCCGTGTAAGAGGCGCACCCCTCTTTTTATGCGTCGAAGTTGAAGAAAAAATGTTGAGTTTTTTTTTCTTCTATTGCGAGGTTTTGCGGGCCTAACTGCGAAATTTCGGCCATTTTCAAAGCCTTCCACTGGCGATATTCTCTTATAATTGTTATATTTTCTGTTTCTACCTGTTTATGTTGTTAATTTTGTTTTATGGTTTTCAATTATCCCTGTGGATGGCAATAAATTTGCCGAAACGTTGGCAGTGAAATAAAGAAATTTTAATTGACCAAAACTCGAAAAATTAAAAGAGAATAAATCTAAATATACCTACTTCTTTCCTCTTTCTACCTCATAAACGTTTTGTCTCTAAATTGTAAAATGATAGCTGAGGCTGGGAGGAACATCCCCTAAACAGAATGAACTAGAGCCCCTTTCGTCAATTTACTATTCCTTGAAAATCCCTTAAAACAAATATAAATTGAGGATTTATTTCTTTAATTCATATATGCTGTGATAAATAGATGTTGGAAACACTTATTGTCATTTGAGTCCAATGTATACAAACTGCATGCACTCAAAAGTAAAAAGATAACTTCAAGAAATGAGTGTTTGGTTGCATTTAATTTGTTCTCATAGTGTATAATGTATATACATATATTAATTTTGTAGCATGTCAGTCAGTCAGTCATTCTGTATCCATTTTGTTTATTTCTCTCTCAAGTTTTGAGCTAGAGAAATGAGGTTTGGTGCATTCAATGTGGATTCTCTGTCTGTATATGTAATTGGGTAGTAGTTTTGGATTTTTAGCAGTTAGTGGTTCAAAGAAAAATGCAAAAAACCTTCGTTTTTGAGAGTTTAAATTTAGTTAGATCTGGGGAATAAAGTTTTTTGGGACTCTGAGGTTCACTCAAATAGGTTAACATATGAAATGCTTGTATTATATGTAGAATTAAATGGTTAGCTATTAAGCTCATAATCCGTAAAAACTGATAACAACAATGAATTTATTTAGGTTAGCATCGGTGAAGTAAACAAAGAGTACTCATCAAATTAAAATCAGTTACAAACCGTATGTGCAGATAAATGTTGTTAATTTATCTTTTTTTGGGTAAATGTTGATTGCACTACGATATCTGTATTATTCATTATGAATATCAAGAATTTCCACCATATCCAGCCTGAAACAGTTATATTTATATCTGTATTACTTTATTTTCATTTCTTTTATTTCCCGTGATATATAGCTACTTTTACGCGAATAAAGGCGAAATTTGGCAATTAGTCGAGTTGCAAATGAAAGGTACAGTTAAGTGTGCAATCGAAGTTATTTAGTGAAGATATTTAGAAATTATCCGGGTGAATATTTAAATGTATGCCACTCCAAAACAATAAGGTTCATGTCAAATTTCTGTAAACTCAACGTTAATATCTATATACATTAATTTTGTAGCGTGTCAGTCAGTCATTCTGGATCCATTTTGTTTATTTCTCTCTCAAGTTTTGTGCTAGAGAAATGAGGTTTGGTGTATTAAATGTAGATTCCGGGACTCCCAGGTTCACTTTTTCAGAGCAAGTCTATCTTTTTAGTGACTCCTGGGTCCACTTTCAGTGCGTTAGGGCTGCCGGCTGGTTTTCCACGGAGTCTATCTTTCTCGGGACTCCCGGGTGTACTTAAATAGGTTACAATGCAATTGCTGTTTTGGGGAAGAAAAATTATTCTGAATGTTTTTTCATTTTTGGGAAACTCATTTAGCCACATTTCCCACTGCTTCCACTTGAGTAGTGCAAAAAAAAGGAAAAACACCAAGTTCACCTCAAGAGCACACCAGACAGAGACTGCCTGCAAAGCAGGCAGAAGGTGCTAGTCAATGTTATTGTTTCTTGAACTGTCCTGGTTATTCTCCTGTGAATTCTTCCTTTATTACAGAGAAGAATCGATTTTATGAGATGTCATCCTTTGATGAGAAGCAGGCTACCACTCTTTTGAAAGAGAGACCCATTGAATTTGTCAACTATAACAAGCATCAACTCAGCAGAGTGTATCCTGCTGGGACCAGATTTGATTCTTCCAATTTTATGCCCCAAGTCTTCTGGAATGCAGGATGTCAACTGGTGGCTCTTAATTATCAGACGTTAGGTAATGTGTATAATGTGTTATGTGTACATTGATTTGATTTTTTACTTCAATTCTTTCATTGAAAAGCCAGTTTAGAAACATTAGACATTTCCCCTTCGCACTATTTGGCTTTCATAATACCGAAATAACTTAGTGATTTCCTCTATATTATTCATCATAAAAATCACTTATTTAACTTTGTATTGATTAACCTTTGTTAAAATATTTGATCTCACCAAAAGCACACTTATTTGATAACTGCATTGCTAGAGTTCACCGTAATGTCTACCTTATGGCCAGTAATTTTGACACAATAATCTGTAGTTATTGGCCTAATTTCACTCTCTTGTGTAGCACTGAATCTGTTGAAAATTAGTCTGCATACAGTCTTACCCTCACTTATCGGTATTGCTACCACCCAAGAATATGGCATTGTCTCTCGTCTTTTAAGTAGTGGCATCCCTTTTTGACATGTAGAATTCACTATTTTTATTCTCCAGATTTGGCTATGCAGTTGAATTTAGGTATATTTGAGTACAACTACAGATGTGGGTACTTGTTGAAACCTGAGTTTATGAGGAGACGGGACAGAAGATTTGACCCATTTGCTGAGTCAACTGTAGATGGTATAATCGCCGGAACTGTCTCTGTGCAGGTGAATATTGAATTTGGCTCTGATGCGATGTATCTAGAGGGGTTTTATGTGCAAATGTTGCGTGAAATTGTAAAGACAAGGGATATTGGTCAGAATTTCCATCCAGAGGAGGTTTCTTCTTTGATGAAAGCACCTGTGGTATTTGAGTTTTATCATTCTTATCATTTTATTGATATGTTCTTATTTTGTATTGTATCTCTAGAAGTAGGCAATTGTTAAATATCTACTTAAGATTCCTTGAGCACTTACTTATGCATCATATGTATTGCATGTCTTTGTCACCACCTATTGATCATTCAGGTAGGATTCCTTTTATCTATGAACTTTTCTTTCTGTTATATCTCTACAAATCTGTGAAATTAAAAACAACATATTATAACCTATGAATTTTTTTATTTTCAGGTTATTTCTGCTCATTGCTTAACTGAAAAACGAGTTGGAACATATGTTGAGGTAGAAATGTATGGTCTACCTGCTGATACTGTGAGGAAAAAGTTCAAGACAAAAATAGTACCTAACAATGGTATAAATCCAGTGTATGATGAGGAGCCATTTGTTTTTAAGAAGGTGTGTATTTACAAATTTTCTTTATTAGAGTCCGATTGAAAGTTGGTGGCACCTAAATGCACGGAACAACAGCGAGTGGAGGGGAAGGTGCCTTTGGGGGCGGTAGTTAGTAGGGGAAGGCAAATATATATCCCTCCGCTCGGGAGCGTAGGGGAAGGCTGGGTCTCAGTGCAGCCAACACAAGAGAATTGTTGCCCAGTAGCAAGCGCGCTCTCAGCCTGCAATTTTTATATTCAAAGTAACATTTATTACAATGTCCCCGGCCCAAGCCGTGGGAAGCCAGTACACTAGTCACCCCACCAAACCGATCTCCTACAAGTTAATTCTAGTTCTCGCGAATGTCAAATTCAAATTTGGAGAAGTGCAGTGACTAAACCTTTGAAATAATTATAGTATGGTTAATAAATACACATTATATAAATAACAATTACATTTATTTTGTAAAAGAACGCAATGTAAGCATGTAAACGAGGGAAGAAACTATGAAGGGCATGGCTGGAATTTTCAATATCGGAACGGTCGCGCGTATGTCAGAAATACAAAGTTGACCTGAGGAAGAACAGTGACGACTCACTGGACGTCAGAATAGGACATAAGTAAAGCAATGGAATCTGGAATGAATAGAAAAGGAATGCACAGTGCAGTGCATACAATGTTATACAATTTTAGACCGAATTCACCACGTGTGTTTCTCCTACATACGCGCGACCTTCGGTGGGTTAATAATCACTTTCAGAATCGGAAAAACTCTCATCTTCAGTCTGGGACAAAGTAATTAAAAGTTCATTCTCGACTTCATCACGCACCATTTCATTGCTTATATAATTGTTTTCCACCTCTTTCACCTTTTCACACACCTTGCACCACTCGTCATTACCAATTGCAGCACTTTTTTCCTGAACCAGAACTTTCACATCGTCCAATTTGAAGGAAACGTTGTGCATTGCCACCCAATTTTTTAAAATTCCCCATATCTTTTCAATCGGGTTGAGCTCCGGATGGTAGGGAGGCAACCTAACTGTCGAATGTCCATATTCAGCCAGAATACTGTCCACCTGGTATATCACAGACCCCCTATTTCTTTTAATTTTTTCAAATAACTCAAATCTTTGTATCCTTCTCCGAGTATTCCACCCCTCTGGTGTCCAGCCACGCCTTCATGGCATCCTTCTTTGCACTCATGCTCGGACTGCGATGCTGTTGTATATTGTGATACGACACGTTGTCCAACACAAGCACAGAATTAGACGGCAGGTTTGGGATGAGATGATTTCTTAGCCACTTAAAATAATTTTCATGATTCATGTCACCGTGATAATCCCGTTTTCAGGCTTGATTTAAACATTAGTAGAGCTCCTGGAATGAATCCCATTTCTCCACCTGCAAAAATGATAGATTTTTGTAAACATAAACTCTAAGAAAAAATATTTCACGGTCAGCATTGAGTCATCTATGTCAGTTTAAAAATTACTTCCTGTACTAACCTGCATGAACGATAATTAATCTCTGTCCCTTAGATACAGGTGCTCTCAGCCCATGTGCATCTCCACTTGTCCACTGGAAGGGCGTGGTGTGGGATGAGTGGACATAAGTTTCATCTGTAAATACTATGGGTCGCCCTTCTTCTCTGAATTTCATGATTTTCCGCAGATATGCCATCCTCTTCAAGCGAATATCATACTTTTCACTTAAAATTGCCTTGTTATTAGATGTTTTTTTTCCATCTGTGGGGAAAACATGACTAATAAAAAGTTATGCCAAGTAAACATGCATTTGAAAAATCATTTCTGATAATTTTACTTCTTGAAGCCAATACTTTTCATGAGCACACAGAGGGAACTCAATTTTCCATTGAAACCGGTCTGTTATGTAATAACCGGTAACAAAGCATGGAGTGTGGGATGCCTTTTTTCCACAGTATGGAAATTATGCACCGTTCTTCTTATCACTTGAACATCAAAATCGTCCACAGTAGACTTAGGGCTCTTTTGAGGCTTCTTCTTTTTCGGAGAGGCAAACTCTGCCTTAGAACCACTGGCAATTGCTGCTCCCTCGTTAGCAATCCGTATCAAGCTGCGTTTAGAAACGCCGGTTGCGGCGGCCACACGTTCATAAATGCTTTTCAGTGGGATTTGCAACCCTTCTTCTGCTTTGCTCTTCATAAAATTCAGTACACTATGAATAATTTCTCGAGCCTGACTGTGGAGAATCTTCCCACCCCCTACTTTGGATTTTGCGTTTTCCATCACGAAAAATAAAATACGCTCGAAACAAAGCAACGATGACCTTACGATAAACGATGACCCTATGCTATAGCCTATAATTCTATCTAACTATCTATGCTATATCTGTTCTAACCTACTGTTAAATGTGGAATGATAAACTAATAAAATATATGACTAAAAGTAGAAAAATGCAAAGCTAATTTAAGTATTCAAAAAACGGTTAAAATTGAAAGAAACATAATTTATGCAACATTAAACTTGAAGTACGAATTACGGAAAGCAAAACAGCTAAGATAACTTACGAATCTACACCAAGAAATGATATTATAAATGAAAGATCGGACTAACAAACTAATGAACAAATTGAAATAAACACGTCTAAATTACAATAATCAATCCTATGCCTATACTAAGAATGACAAAATATAAAATAACTAACCTTACTATAACCTACCTAAGCTATCTACGACCTATTATAAATAAAATAACTAAATACTGAAGATGAAGCAAAAGCAGTTTGGTTGGCAGCGAACGCACTTGGTCTGAGACAAAGCCCGAGAGAGAATGACCACTTTCACCCGCACCCCCTCCGAGCTCGAGTCAGTCACAATGGACTCGCCCAGGTAGAATTTGAGCTTCTGCACAGGTGCCACCAACTTTCAATCAGACTCTACCTCCTAAGTTTGAGATATGAAATTGAAATTGATATTTTGGCATGCTTGTTTTGCTATCTGCCTACGTAATGTGTGTTAAGAGGAATAAATGTCTGAAAAATAAAGTAAAAATAAAAAAAGTTGCCGTGAGTAGGGATCGAACTCGGGACCTTCCCTTTTGCAGTTGGCCGCCTTATCCACTGTGCCATCGCCACCATAGTGGAAATGGCATTCTACAGAGCTTACGTACCGCGATATGCTTTTTTACGATTTTAAAATGCTTTTTTCTCACAAATTTACAGGAGGTGCATCGTCTCGCTTTAGCATATTGAATTAATAATCATTATCTACCGAATCAGAAAATTTGAGCTCGATTGGCCACCCAACGGTCGTGTATTCCCCTTGTTAGTTAAGAAAAGGAGCAATGGCAGCCTTGGACACTCCGTGTACCGAAAAACGACGCACACGGGACCGATATCTTGACAATACCTCGCACCGCCATCTGATACAAAAGGTGTCGTTAATGAAGACACTTTCACGAGGCCCACCACATTTCGGACATGGAGTCGCTGGCAGAGGAGAAAAGGCATCTTATGGCGGCACTGAGACAGAACGGTTACCAGGATTTGACTCTGAAAAGGGCCTCGAAGCTGAAAGAGCCGAAACCAAACACCAGTGAAAATGAAGACAAGAAAGTATGGGCTATCATCCGTCATCACATCACAAAAACCACAGAAAGAATTGCCAGAGCATTAAAGAAGCACGGCGTCACCACAAGGTTCAACTGTGCCACAAAAATCGGTGACATATTACCCTCAGCCATAGACAAAATCAACCATGACCTACACGAAGGAGTTTACAAGATGCCTTGTGGGAAAGCATACATCGGAGAGACTTGCCGTTCACTGAAGGTTCGGATGCAGGAGCACCAAAGAGCCACAAAAAACAGACAATTTCAGCTGTCTGCCATATCACAGCGCGCCTGAACCCCGGGACATGACGTAAAATTTGACGAAGCCAAGGTGATAGTGAGAGAGGGCAGATATTACCCTAGACTAATTTTTGAATTGATTGAGATAGCCCGGATGGACAATTTTAACCAAGATGAGGGATACCACCTGGACTACACTTGGAGGAGAATTCTGAAACGAGCCAATCGGAGGGCAGCAGCGAGAATTGGCGGGAAAGAAGCGGATATAATGAGGACCAAAATTGTGAACCGGCATCTTCGACCTGAAGACACTGGCAGTAGTGCTAGGGAAACTGTTGTCATCACCACAGCAACCAAAGTGGTAGAACCCGAAAAATGAAGAAGTTCATCGTAGACCACTGCAAAAATTTTCGTTCTTACATCAGTTGTGAATCTTATTAGTACATCTTAATTATTTAGTTGTAAATCAGATGTACAATGTATCCCTTTTGTATATCTGTATTTTGATATTTGCCTAATAGTTTTAAAATTCATGATCACAATGTATTATCATCACATGGAATTCGAGGCTATGTTGTTCGGAAAAGTTTACCACGTGTTTTTTTTAACCGCAACTGCATTGCATTCACAACTGCACATTTTCTGTGTTTTCGGGTATCCATATTTTTTGATGGTCAGTGCTTCATCATGCATTCATTATCATAGGTAATTGAGAGTTTACTGTGGTCTTGTTTTACTATTGAGAGTGTACAGTACATTAAGGTGTCCAGATTTATGATCTGCCAAATCTGGACAAACTTCCTTAATCTCCTGGAGTGGAGGCAATTTCTCAGACATGTTAATCTAATCAAGTTAAGCATTGGAAAACTTGACACTTATGTCCTATTCCACTTGCACTTTTTCTAAACCTTAATTGCTGCAACTTCCTTGAGAGTTTAGGTTATTATAACTATAGGAGATAATATAAATCAAGCATTTATGAACTCAATAGAAAAACAAAAGAAATAAAATGTAAAGGCTTTAGATTACTTCATTTTAATGTAAATTATAATTATTATTAGTTCCACTTTTGATGAAGATTTTTATTTGATAGAAATAGAAAATTTTAAGACCAGTATAAATTAGTACTTTCGTTTGGTTCACTGGGACAAATGCCTCAAATACCACCACTTTCCAGCTCGTATGATCACCTCACAAGTAGCATCATCATATTTTCTCTTTTACAGGTGGTGTTGCCAGAATTGGCTTGCATTCGAATTGCAGCTTATGAGGAATCAGGACGACCAATCGGGCATCGTGTATTACCTGTCGTTGGACTTTGCCCTGGGTATCGTCACGTGGGACTGCGGAATGAAGTGGGACAGCCCCATCTCATTGCTACTCTCTTTCTTTTAGTTCAAGTGAAAGATTATGTCCCCGATGGCTTATCTGATTTTGCTGAAGCTTTGGCTAACCCCATCAAATATCAATCAGAACTGGAGAAGAGGGCTCGCCAATTGAGTGTGCTCACTGATGACATCGTTGAAGAGGGGGTTCTCAGTGTGATAGGAGAGGAGACAATTGATGAGGTCAGTGCGTGTCATGGTAAAAATCATTCAAATGCCCTCATGTGCTGAATATGTTGTGGCCTTTGGGACACTAGCAATAAGTCTCTGTGTGTCTTCCATTCTTCTAAGATGAGAAAAATAACAGATTTTATGTAATTACCCTCTTCAGTGAACTTGCACTTCATGATGTCAATCCATTCAAAAGTACTATTCAGTTGTTGAATTAAATTGTAAAGTGAACCTATATTACCTGATGACCCAAGAGGCTTCTCTCCACTCCCCTCATCTGACCAATATCAACTGATAGTTTTTGTCAAACCATACCCCAGTGAGATGATCCTTTAAAATGGAGCTCTTAGTTAATGATATAAAAATAAATGTAATGAAAGTAATGGTTATTGATGGTGGCACCTCATCTTGCCATGTTTGTCAACACCAGATGGCAGAATTATAAAATGTCTTTAGATGCTATTATTGAGTTGTTCCTATACATATTTCAAAAGTAACTCTTAATGCTGGTCAGAATTTTTTATTTCATTTACTCATTAATGTTATGAATAATACAATTATTTTTCATATTATTAGTGCCAAATGGTAATTATAATTTTTTTCAGGAGGAGCCTGTGAAAACAAAACGTTTGCAGTCTATTTCATCTGTTGATCCAGCAATACCTCACCCAAGCCAGCCTGTCATCCCATCTGTTAGTACCCTCACTAAAGGAATATCATCAATTGCTGTAAAAAGTGCAGTAGCTGATGATGCTCTTGGGGCTGTAGCTGTATGTGATGAAGTTGAATCCTTCACTGATACCTCATGTGCAGTGGGTGTTTCCGATTCACAAATACCTAATTCAAAAACTCCACTTCTAACATCTCAAGGTAATCATTTTAGCATACTTATCATACAATCAGTTAAGCCATTAATTTTAAAGTGGTAATCATCTTAATGTACTGTAGAATATAAAAAAACACTGCCTGAAATAAGCAAACTTTTCATACAAAGCAGTAATCTTGATCCCAACCAAAAGGTTATCCCATATGCTTGTAGCAGTATGTGATATTACAAAATGGCTAAGTTCCAAAATCATTTATCCTAGTCGTAGTTCCCAAATGCCCTGGAAAATCATTTTTATGAATACAGTAGACCCCTGTGTTACGATGGTAATCCGTTCTTTAGGACCGTTTGTAACGTGAATTACATCGTAAAGTGAACCAGTATATTACCGGACAAGGGATCGGTTTAACTACTTCAATGCCAGTGCACTCAGTGGTGCATAATACTGTATAGGTATGGAATATGCTGGAGTCAAATGATTAAAAATGTTATTTAACTAATATTTAACACTAGAAGGACGGCAGGGGTCATTTGACCCATTTTCAGAATTCAAATTAATTTTTCTTTGCGTAAAATATTTTTTAATCTTTCAAAACTTTTCGACTTTCTTCATTTCTACCTGAAATTAGATAAATTGACTTAAATATGACTCTAATATTTTTTTATTAACTTTTACAAGAGGTTATACCTAGAAGGACGGCTCCGGGTCATTTGACCCAGAACTTGTTTTGGCGCTGTATCTTTATATTCCTCTTACCCTTAGGCTCGTAATTTTTTATGAAGCTCCTTTTACTTGGTGGCATGGTAGTCCAGTGGGTATAGTGCTTAGTTTTGAGCCAGAGGGTACCCGGTTCAATGCCGGGTGATGCCTCCGGACACCAATATCAAAACGTTAGCTAAGTGAAAATTTTTGTACCCGATCTTTCGGGAATCCACAAGCGGAAAAGGGAAAGCAAGTGGCACCCCTTATTACTTTATGTGAATTTCACATGCTAATGGTCTTTTTCTATTGGTATATTTCATATTTTGCAAATCTTGTTTTTTCATCCTCTTATCGAAAATCGCATGCACTCCCATTGATATGTGTATGGGTCATACAGCCATGGTTCAGAGGCCTTTGAGAACTGGTGCGAATTATTATTGTCCAACCACCCCAAATCCTCTTCTTCGAATAACTGTTTTTGTCTCTTTCCGGATTGCATTGTTACCTGACCTTGCTCTTTTGCCGGGTGTCTGGCCCCCCGCCGAGTGCCTGGGAAAAACCCTTGCCCCTTTTAGGGAGAGCAGAGGAATTGCCTTAGTTGTAATATTCTATTGCATTTCCTACCCATGGAATTCTTTCCTTGAACGGGGAAGAAGAAGCATTAGGGCAAGTTCTTGTAAGAGGAGGATCAACATATGGGTGGCAGTCGGGCGACCGCCTTTTGTACGGCAATTGGCACTTCGTAAATATTCGTCAAAACCCTTTTGCATGCATTCGGGATGCTCTCTGTCTCTCTATCTTCTGAATCATGATTGGTGCTTATCGAGGGAAGAGCTTCTAATATTTATCGCATTGATATATGCAAGAGGCATCTTGGGACAACAGGATATGTCTATAAAAAGCTGCTGGGATAAATTCTGGGGCTCAAAAATATTTTCTAGCGCAATGTCTATGGATCGATTCTTGAATATAATGAAACATTATGCTTCGATTCAAGGGCGAATCATAGTTAAGCACTAAGGGCAGATAAATTTCGTTTGGCTTCTGAACTTTGGAACAATTTTCTCACTAATTCCCGAGTCTGCTACAATCCAAGTGAAAGCGTAACGGCCGATGAACAGCTCTATGCATTGAAATGCAGGTATTCTTTCATACAGTATATGCCGAATAAACCGGAAAAATTCAGAATCAAGTACTGAGTTTTTGCTGACGTGAAATCTAAATATGTAATGTCAAAAACATTGCCGTATCATGGGGAAGATGAAGAGAGGCCATCAAATCAACCATTGGGTGAATATGTTGTAATGAGATTGACTGATCCGTACAAGAATTCACGCATAAACGTAACCTGCAATAATTATTTTTCATCGATTCACCTGGCTGAAAACTTGAAAAAAAAGTAAAATTTCTCTTCCCGGAGCTATAAAATAAACAGGCGAGACTTACCTCCTGTCCGCATGAATAATAAAATGCATTCAACTAGAGTATACAAAAACACCCAAGGCCATACTCTCACAAATTTGCAAGCAAAAAAGAATAAGAATGTTATCTTACTTAGTACCATGCACTCAGATGTCACGATTTCCGACACATAAAAGAAAGCCAGAAACCATCCTCTTTTACAACAAAAACAGATTGGGAGCAGATGTTATGGACAGCATGTGCCGGAAATATTCCACCCGATCAGCTACAAAGAGGTGGTCTGTTCATATGTGTTTCAATATATTGGACCTGGCCTCGATAAATAGCTGGGTGCTCTATAGGGAAACTACAAATTGTAAAATGAGTCGCATGAAATTGATCAAAAAATTTGTCGAATGAGAGTTGGTAATCTCATTTCCGACGGAAACCTTACTTTCATACTCAAATCAAACAAAAAAAACTTCCTCATATACCACATCCTTATTCCTAAGAGCACGGAATAGGAAAAGGGGCCAAATATATCCAAATCTTCAACAGAAATCATTCAATGTACGTTTTCAATGCAAAAAAATGTTTCGTGGAAAGTGCGCCGAAAAATAACCATGTGTCTGAAATGTACGACAAAGTATTTTTTAAATATTTTATTGCAATGTATGAAAAACCATTATGCTCATTTTAAAATTTTGAAGCACACCTTTGTATTAAGCAAAAATAATAATGCAATTTCGTGATTAGAGTGGCTATAAATTTTAAACTAATGGCCACAGAATATTATATACCTAATTCATGATTTTTAGAAACGATAATTATGTATTTTTTTAACTATCGGAATGCCGTAATAAATGCAATGATGTCTTTTTAAAGAATGAATATGAACATTTCTACAGTAAAACAGTCTATGGGAAGAAAAAATGGCTTTTAATTTGACAAAACGAATTTGGGGTCAAATGACCCCTAGCGGTCCTTCTAGGTAGAGCGAAACTCCCGTCCTCCTAGTGTTAAACTTAAATAAGGTGTTGTAAATTGTGAACACATGGAATTTCATTGCATGAATATGCAATAAGCATCTCGCCCCTGTATTTCCCGTCTAACTGTGAGTCAATCTCAGCATCTTAATATTTAACTCCATTTTCAAACAATGACAAGAGAATGTGGAATAGAAATTCAACTCTCATTATACCTCTGCTTACTGCTTGGCATCGGCAAGTAGGTCTTTTGGTCTCACGCCATCATGTCTACATCGCAGTTACTTCAACAATACCTGTAGAAATCCATACGTAGAAAGTTATGTTGCGAGAGTACTAAAATTATGCACACAAAATTAGGCATTGAGTTATGACATAAATAGGCCAAGTATGAGCGAGGAGTCACATATATGTAGTTATACATAGACGGCAGATGGATCAGTCGGATGGATGGACCAGGTATAATAAAGTGCACATCGCTGTCGTCGCTCACCTGTCTCCACTTCCAAAGATCTTCCTTCTTCTTGTCCCAAACCAGTAGCATTGATATTGTTCCCTCAGTCAAGGGCATCCCTTGGAGATTGAATAGCCGAATAACAAAAGAGGTAACAGTTGGTTCTTTACTTTCGGGGCCCACAACCTTCGTAGAGGCATCCATACATCGAGATAGAGAACTCAAAACACGCAAGAATAACACTGACATAAAGTGCAAACTCAAACATCGTGTTTCCTCACTTTGTATCTCCTGCTTGGTTTTATTTGTTATTTTCTGCTTGAGCTACACTCTCGGGGGCATGGTCACTACAGAAACTTCCCACAATAAACCACCTATTTCCGGCAAGTTTTGTTATCAAGTGGTTTATGCGGTTGGAAAAGAGATGGTTCACAGTGCAAACTATGCCCTTAGTCGACAATACCACTTTTCACAGAAGACACTCCCTTTACTACGCTTGTTAATTCATAGTCCTCAGTTAAACAGAACTTCTTCGAATGCAGCTTTCTGAATTTCAGATTAAGATTCACGCTACTTAATTATATGTATAATGATATTCACAGACAATTGGATATGATTCAATCGTACATGGTTTTACCTCTAAGGGCATTTTCCCCTTTTTTATGCAAATATTAAAGCCTTTTTATGAATAACTCACTATTCTATTTTTTTACTTCAACATGGAGTTTGATTCCTTTTTATTCAGTTTTTTTAATATCACGTGAGAATCAACCAATAACCTGTAAACTTAGTTTTTCTCAGTGCCCACCTCATAGGCATTATCATTTTTTTAAATTTTGTTCCATGTGCAAAACACCTTTAATAATACTTAGAATTTAGCTGAACAGCCAAAATGTAGGATTTTACATAGAATGCATTATATTTTATCTGTGGGGACAAACCATGGCACAATGGAGGAACAACATCAGAAAGGTGAAAATTTTGCAACATTTTCGACATGAAAAACACTGTGTTAGATAAGTTATTTTAGGTTTAGATGTATATTTTTCAGCATTTCAAAACTTCCTCTTTCAAAAACAAAAATAAAAATTGTGATTTTTTTGTCAAACATACAAAAAAAGGCAAACTTAATGCATAGGCTGTAATGCAAGTGCTGCTTTGATAATGTCGCGGAGGGAAGTTATGTGGGCGGTCTGCATATAGGCTACTTGCTGATTTATGCCCATCTAATCTCTGCTTTAACCAAAATGACTAACCCTGAATCATGAACAGGGGTAGGAAAAAAAGTATTTGTCCTGCAACATCATCTGCCATTATTAGCTTATTGTTGTGAAAAAATCTTTTTTTTCCCCGACAACAATATTATCTTTTCCCAAAAATAAGGACTTAAGTGGCATCTTATGCTGAAGTTTGTCAGCTGTAAAAAAAAGCTAAGGCTTCTGTCGGAAATTAAGAAATAAGTGTTGTATTTAGACTGTAGTTTCGTCTTTGAAGATTAATAATGGCAGGTGATTTAGGTACAAGCTCCTTAATCTAGCTACTACAGTTTCTGATGCCTTCTGTATTGGGTGCAGTGATCCCTGTGAATTTTAACCAAATTCCTAGAAAGTGTCAGCTAGTGATAATGTGGAGCGTTAAGGAGAACTAATTGTTATCAAATTTTTGGCAGCATTAATGCAGAACAGCGCTTATCGAGTCAGCTCAATTTGGGGAGTGTGTTTTGGCTCAGTTCTCCAACTTCCGACCCTAAGGGAGGATAGATAATGCCCATGGGAATCATTTGTCTCACCTGTGACTTGTACGATGTCATAAGCTGGCCCACTTTCTCTTAGGTGATGCTTTTTTATCAAAATGGGTCTAAATTTCCAAAAGTGGAACTACTACTGAAATAAAATGATTATTTTTTCTCTGGCAGAATTAGCTCAATGTATTGAATGAATGTATTGATGGAAGTTCAGCTTCCATCTTCTAGATGTGTCGTCGTCATGATGGTGCATTGTAAATCAGATGACGATTAAATAAAGCAAAGAAAAAAATAGTTCTGGTGTCATTGGATTTGTTGCCAATGGCAATCAACCCTTTTTTCAAGTAACTTTTTTTAAATGAAGATATTGAGTTTTTGCAACTCATGCATACTTGTACTGTTTCACCGTACTTCAGTTGATATAGGATCATTCCATGCCAATTCACCGAACACTTGTTGCATGTCAGCTTACTGACAACAGAACAATCATATAGAGCAAGTTCAGTGGCAAAACCAATGCAGGCTAAATAGTTAGCTAATATTCTGCTTACGAGACATTTTTATTCTTAGTGAACCATGAAATCTACAACTATGAACACATTAAATAGGGAACTGGTTTGCTAATTATCAATCAAAATAAGACTTATTTTAGGCTACATTTTATGATATGCACCTATCCGTACATTGGTTCTACCCAGTGGGTGAGAGTAAATATTTTTGCAAATTCAGTATGATGTAACTTCCAAACGAGTCAAAACACATAATCCAAATTTTTAGTGCATTCTTAATAGGATCATAGCTTATTATACTGAAAATTTCAAATTTTTAAAAACCCCCCCACCAGAGATACGGGGCCCAAAAATGGTAAATTTTCAATTTTTCTTATTTTTCGAAGTTTGTAACAGCTAGAGGATCAACAAACACACAAATTTTTCTTACACACACTTACTATGATGCCCAAATACACTATAACAAAAATATAGACCTTGTGATCACAACCCTTCTATAAGGAAAAAATAGCAAAAGTTATAAAAAACAGTGATTTGTATAAAAAGTTTGGACTAATTGTTCTCATATATTTTATACAGTGAAGTTATTGAAAACTATGTCAAATGAAAGCTCAAAGTGTGATGATTAATCTGGTATTTGAAACATTCTCCTACAACTTGTAGTTACCAAGTAACTCTAATTACCGATACTCGCTGAAAGTGTCATTTTTACAATGCCCTGCGACCTTCACAGGCCTGTAAGTCCTTGATGTCATGAGAAAAAAAATAAAAAATTGGTTTTGTGCCTTACAGACATGTAGTAGAAAGTGTGTAAAATTTGAATATTTTCTGAAATGGTGCTGCAACAACTTTTTTAAAAATCTGGTGAAATGGTACGGAATGACCCTATACATACCTCATATTCCCAGGGTGTGATCTGAAGCTGAAGCTAGTCTAATGTGCTAGTCTAGTTTAATGTGTTAGTCTTGTCCTTCAAATGAGTAAAATTATTTTATCAATGTAAAATGCTTTTTCTTCAGTGAGTCAAGACTTGGTGGCGGAACCTTTGGAAAAATTAATGGAAAACAAACTTGTCAAAGAAAAGAAAGCTGAGATGGAGAAAAAATTGGAGAGCTTGCGAAGGAAACATGAAAAGGTAAGCGACTTCTGCACGGTAAAATCTTGGGAGTATTGTAGATGTATGTTGACCCCAAGCATTTGAAATAAAATTTCATTTTGATTGCCTATTGATTGCTAGTAAAATGTCTATGAATTATCGTATTTACCCAATAAAAGCCTCCTTCGAATATATGCCCCCCTCCTCCCCCAACTTTACCTATACATTTTTGGAAAACCCTAATTTCATTCATGATCAATCCTTTTCATGCAAAGTACATTTTATGTGCATATAAATGCAGAAAACACTAATTCACTGCAATTTAAACTATATTTTAATGCATGAGCAAATGCATACATGTATTTGTGTACAATCCCACTCTTGGTTTTTAACCACTTCCCTGACGGATTTTTTTTACAAAACCGGTCAAAAAAAGTCATATTTTTTTATTTCAGATTCAGAAGCATTAAAGGGATGCAAATCTGAAAATGTTTTTCTTTATTTTTTATTCCAAATAACTAATGATTTATTCAATAATTTCTGAATGTTGCCCCTTAACTTAAGAGAATTAGGCAACCTGCATATCAGTATAACTTTCCTTCCCGGAAACCTTAGTTAGTCATCTAATGATGAATACATTTAGTTTATATTGCAAAAGCATATCTTTGCCGACAACTTTAATATTAACTATTAATTTTAGTCCATAGTACATCAAGAAACAACGCACAAACATTCATGGAAGTTAGGCAACCCGCATGACGACGACTTTCGCTCTGAAAATGTTATAACAGAATTCATTCTATGACAAAAACAAGAAAATTCATTTCTTTTATTTGATTATCTTTGAAGTGTGCTGGAATCCCTTTCCTCAGTGTTCCATACGAGTCAGTGGAGTGTGAAGTCGGCTAGATCTGGAGTATAAAAGTTATCCATCGTCAGGAAATATCATAGACCAAATAATGGCTTCATTAGAGTCATCATCACTTTTGAGGTCATGGATAAATGGGCAAAGTCTTTATCCAACACAGTCCCCTTTCCCGTGTAAATTGTCGTTGACCACACGTATCCAGTTCTCGATTCACAAAGAAAAAATACTTGCCAAATGAAGCTCTTTTCATAGGCATGAACTGCCGTAGGCTCTTTTCGATGGTAACATCCGTCTCTGGTGTATGGAGTGCCTTGAACTTTTCCTCCAGCCTCTGGCAAATCGGCCATATTTTATTTAGCTTGGCGTTGGGGTGTGTTTGGGGTTCAAAATCGTTATTATATGCAAAATGTAAATATTGCCTTATTTTTACGAATCATCAGTAAGACATTGTGTGTCCAAAAAAAAGAGAGGAGAGTATTGGTCTCGTTGACCAATAAAACTCAGTATCTGGCTACCGCACTCTGCTCTGTATCATTACAAGGGCAAAAAACACGAATTTCTGAGCTTGTCACAGCTCGCTTCCCAAGTTAGTTTCCCAAGTTATAAAGTCAACATTTTCATCGTTGAAAAAAGTTTTTTAGGGAAAATCATTCGGGAACCAGATTCATCAAAGAATTACCTTCAAAAAGAAACCTAGGTGGTGCCGGAGGAGGATTCGTTGTAAACATTTCCTCCCACTCCGCTTCCCACGAATGTTCCGCTGCGCCTTCTGATTCGGAGCTTGTTTCTCCGGAGAGAGTCGACTAGGAGCCAGTAACTTCAATGTCGATAACCTCCGAATCACTGCTGGTCAACACTGATTCCTCTCCGGAATCCATTTCTGATTACTAAATGTTACTGTGCGAAAACAAATAATTTTCCGTAGAGTTCACTCCTACTACACCGCTCGTATTAGAATGAAAATGTTATAACTAAAAATGGAAAGTTAGTATCGGTGGAATTTCAGCGAAAAAGTGCATGCGCTCTGAAAATCAAGGATGCATATTCTCTGAAACTCAACGAAAGACTGTCACTATCGTCCTTCCGACAAAGTACTCGTGGAAACAATCACAATATGCAAAGGATCTCGCCCCTAAGTGTGAAAAGCCCATCCCATGCTCATTATAAAATTTTTCTTTTCCGTTCCTACCATTTCCTGGAAAATAAACACACGTGTGCGTACCGCAACAGCATGAATTTTCCAACTAACGGTAAATTTATATCGAGAAAAGCCCATTAGTAAAGGGTTGGCTGGTGGGAAAGTAGCCCGGGGAGCAAAGGGTGACATATTAGCATGACATGATACCGAGCGCCAGGTTGCTTAGCGGGCCATCGTCTCTCGAGTGGGTGTTTTCTGACCTCAGGAAAGTGTCAAGCATGACAATAGAAGGCATTACACATGTTTGGGATTTATCTCTATCTTTCCTATTTTCTCGTACTCATGTGGGTTAGGGTAGCACATACACAGGGCACTTGTGTTGATTTCTATTGAGAATGTACGACCTTCAGACGTCTTCATCGTAAAGCTGTTTCCATAAATATGTTTCACCACTTCCGCCAGTATTCAAAGTAGAAAAATGAAAGGGGCTGATGAAATAACATTCGCAACATATCTAAACATTTACGCTCACGCCATTTTATCTAAAGAGAACAGTACAATAGACATTTCCTACATATATAAAAATTACCGGAAGAAAAATTTGCGGACGAATAATATAGAATTACATAATATATATAGTAACAAATATATATTGTAACAAATATATATTGTAACAAATATATATAGTAACAAACATATATGGTTACAAATAATTATCTATAGTAAAAAATAAGGCAAGGAAAGATTCATGTTCTGTTGCTAGAGAAATATTGTATTCCAATTACTGTGGAACTCATCGTAGCAGTGAAAATTAGCGCAAAATTGAAATTGCAATTTTTATAACGACCGCTAAAATGTTGAAGAAAAATGTAATTGAATGCTCATGAAGTAAATGACGAAATAAATGAAAATAACTAATTTAAAAATTATTTACTTATTTAGAAAGTTTTTTGTCATGTAAAACGGAAGTTTTACATAATAAATTTGCAATAATTATCTATAAATAACAAAAATTGAAGTTGTAAATTTCGTAATAAGTTCGCAAAAGAAACTCCATGCATGAAGTAAATAGACGGATAGTTACGAATGACAATGTAGGTGATTGAAATTTCGTATGGGGATAACTTGCGTAAAAAATTATAACCCTCGAATTGCTAGAAATATTACCAAAAATGACCATTGTTTTAACATTAGAAATCACTATTTGAAAAGAGCGCCGCTTGCCGCATCGGTGGCTCTGGACCTTCAACAGCATGGGAGGCGGCAGGAACGCAAACTACTAGCATCGGCCGACTATATGCGGGCGTAAAGAAAAATATACGGACATCGCGGACTTGCCCGAATATATGCGGGCTTGTCAGATTTTGCACAACCTCGGTGCCCGAATATATGCGGGCTTGTCAGGGAAGTGGTTAAGCCAAAAAAATTGTACTTCTTCCCATGACCCATGTATAGTCTGGCCATAGGATTTTTCATACTGGGGAACATGGAATGCTGCTGAGACCCTAGAAAAATAAGGATAGATCAGCATTCAGTCATGATTCCCAACTAGCGTAACAACTTTCCAACCAGCCCTCAACAAAAGGCCTCTGGTAGTTTACACTGAAATTCAGCATTTCTTATATTGATAAAATTGAGGGCCTGAGAGTCAAAGTAATACAAGTCACAAATATCGTCCAGTGTCACCTGTATTACTTTACTCCGGTAAGAAATGACAAAAGCAAAGTAGCTTAAGTGTTCGGTGACTATATTGCAGCACCATATATTCGATCACTTTTATTCCTCTTCATGTAGCCACCTGATGGTACCCGGCAGTACCAGCTTATAACACATGCACTTATATCATTTTTCGTGTTGATGTCACTTGTATTACTTTGACTCTCAGGCCCTAAATTATGAAAGACATTACATTATTGTGACTGGTTGAGCTAATTCACTACAAATTATATTCACTGCTGTCCGACTAGCAATCAACACAACAAAAACATGAAGAGGTAAGCCTGGTTAAGCCTACCAGGATATCCACTGCCCCTTTTGTTGTGAACCTCTGTTCTAAAGATCACCACTAGATGTCAGCCACTTTGATTCCTATCGTAAAATTAAAAAATACAGGCCCAGATTACTAATAAATCATCAAATAAAAGTTATGAACGTCAACTGAAGACGATGTAATAAACTCATTGTGCATTAGCTCATTGAGCAAAGGAAGAGCAAGCTGCCAAAAGTTTGACTCGAGTATGGTCTGACCCCCCCAAATTTCTATACCAAAAATTTGGTCTCAATAAGACTATACACAAGTAAATATAATATGTGTTAAAATTTAATTTTTCCTATAACAGTAAAATATTGTAGCAATAAAGGTAGTTTGAGCAAAAAATCACTTCAACTAGAATTTGATGAATTTGGCCTCATTTTAAAGAAAAAACTCATCTTTCCAATGAGATCAAAATATGAACCCCTTGCCAAACTACTTTTCGAACAATTTGCTTAAAAATATAAGCTGTTTACATGGGATAGATTATGGCTGTGCGCTCCAGAGGGAGAATATTAAACAAATTAGGAACTTCTAGCACCTAGATTTCATCAAAAAACTAACGGCGTGTAGATTGCACGTTTTCTCAACTATTTATAAAAAATAATCTATTACTCACCACAGTAATTTTTACAGAATCACAAAAAAACCTGCTGTTTTGAAGGGTTTTCAGCCATACGGCGGGAGAAAATGAGTCAAGTTAGAGACTTATGTAGCTTATATTTATTTAATTACTGAGAATTTTGGTCATATATAACTGGTATATCTTTGCGCCATTAATATTACAATATTTATTTTATACTTCTTACAGACCCTGAAATCAAAAAGTAAAATTAGAATATTGTCTCCATTATGACTAGGGAACTATCTCGCTCAAACCACCTTAAATGGAGTAAATAATTATCATGGACTTTAGATGACTGATTTGGACATCAATAACTAATGAGAGACTTATTTTCTTGCTGTGTCTTTTAAATAAATTTTTGCCACATTGAACATTTATTCACAGCTTCTGCTGCCTCTTCATACCTGGTTCTGGAGTTTTTCATTACATGTACCCTGCAATGCATCGTATAAGCACTGATTGTGGTTTCATTTATTTTTTACTTTTTCTATATTTCTGATATTTCCTCTGTCAACTTCAAATTAATTTGTGCGGACTGATGTTTTATTCTTTCATATGCTACCCATGCTTTTACTGCACGAAATCTAATTAATATATTTAAAAATACTAGCTCCAGCCACCTTCACTACCCAGCATGCCTTGCAAACTTCTCAATACGTTTTGAAATAATGGCACTAGCCACATTCAGTCCCCTGCATGCATTGCAGGATTTTCCCCATTTGGTTATGTATAGTATTTGTTCCATATTTTGTGGAGTTCAAGAAATCAAGCCTGAAACCATTTCCTCTGTTGAAGAAGGTGACTGACTCCGTTATTCTTTTTTCCATATTGCCTATTTCATTAAATCAGTTGCATACTATGTACTATGTAGCGATACATTGTTTTTTTCTACCATGATACACTTCACATTAAGGTTAGGTGGGCCTTGTGTTCTTCAATCCTAAAGGCTGTTTCTGTGCTTTTCATACACATAAGGATCCTTGGAAAAAATTTTCCTGGGATGGTTTTTCCTGACAATATCAGAATGTGAAAATTATCATTCCCTAAGGATACCATATACGTTACGATGAAATGTTTTGTGCCTGCAGGATTCTAGCTTCATGTAAAATCATGGCACTTAAATAATGAGTCTACTGCGCATATTGATTGCCTTCCTAAAACAATTTATATCTTGGCAACTCTTGAATCATCCTTGTTTTTATTTGTAATTAACTCATATTTACTTTTAGTATCAAATTAGCTCTCATTATTTCACTCTGATTTGTTTTTTATGTATCTTTAGGAGAAATTCAAACTACAAACTCAAAGGGCTTCTCAGGATAGTGAAAGAACTAAGCCAAAATTTTATATGAGTCACAAGCTAGTCAAGAGATTATCTAGTAAAAACATGTAAGTATTCCACTTTCTTTCTTTCTGATCATGTCAAAATTTGTGTCCATCTAATTTTATTTTTAACACATCAGAAATCAGTAAGGATATTGGTAAATCTCTGCATCTGGATTAAATGAATGGTTTGCCTTTTATTATTTCCTGGATCCATCACTGAGGATGGCCTGCTAAAAGATTTCCAGGATCACCTAGAATTCTGCCTGAAAATCTTGTACTTCCCTCTGGAACCAGAAATGTTACCAAGAAAATTAAGTTGTTGCCATGGGGTCGCCCCTCTCACCAGTAGTGGCAAATATTTTCATGGAGAATTTCAAGCAGAAGACATTATAATTTTACCTGAAGAAACCTTTGCTCTGGGTCCAATATGTGGGTGACATTTTCATCTGTCTCATGGAAAAAAAGAACTTAGTTTGTTCCTGAACTACACATTGATATGGGCAACATAAAGCAATCAAATTCATGATGGAGGTGGAAGAGAACGGGTCTCTAACCTTTCCTAGATATATTGGGCAGCAAAAAATCAGATGGAAGCCTCCGTCACACAGTTTACTCATACTGACAGGTATTTGGATGCATGATCGCACATCCATCCTACCCAAAATGGCTCAAGTGGAGCCCAAATCATTCCATTGTGCCTACAGCATTTCAGATGCCGAATCACTTACTTCACTTCGTCTCTACACTATATCATAATGGTCATCCTATAAAAATGATCCTTAAAAGGCCACAGATAAAGAAAATATGTATAGTGAAAAATAACCAAGACCTGCTCCAAAAAAGAACAGAGGAAAAGCCAGCTTCATATGCCACAATTCCAAACATTGCAGGAATGGCAGAAAAGATAGGTGTTACTTCTGAAACATAATGTGATAACCAGATTCTCTGCTTCTAGGAAAATAGGTGATGTCTTCCCTATACCTCATTCGACAGCAAGGACAGAATTCCTGATATCATGCACAAAGGAATATATAAAATTATGTACACATTTGGGTGGGCAATGTTACATGTGCCAAACAATAAATATTCTATTCAGACAGAAGGTAAAACAAACTGGACGAACACAATGGTGGTGTGGAGATGGTATGATAGCCAATTCCAAATGTAATAATAATAAATTATATGAATAAGAGAGGCAGAATGTTGTGAAAAAGTAACCACATGCAATGGATCCCAGGAAATAATAAGAGGCAAAAATTGGAGAAACCTGAAGAATAATTTTAAATATTCATCCATATCTTTTGTTGTGCATGCGTAAAATAATGAAACAGGAAAAAGTACCTTTTCATAAAATTTTCATATCAGGAAAATAGTATAGTAACCAAGAAACATCATATTTAATATGTTGCAATCATAAATATACATCTGGATCTAAATCTTCGGCACCACTGTATGGGTGGCAGTGTTGCCTAGCTTTCCTCAAAAGATAGGTTGCGCTGCAATCTGCATGGTACCGCTTCTGTGTGTCAAAAATGGCCAGTTTAATTGGGAGGCCAATTCCGGTACCTTTATTTCCAGTATCTCCATTTGAATCACGACCTTTCCTTATTAGAACCACCTTCTCTAGAGTGGCGGCGCTACAATCTGCTGGGTCCTGATTTTTTGGTGCATGTGGAATGTTTGGCAACACCTACTGGGGACAAGTTTAGGACCCATATGTATATTCATGGTAGCAATATTGTTGGAGAACAAGTGAGAATTATAAGCCATAACCACCAATAGATATTAACCAACGTGAACTCTAATCTCATTTTTCTACCTCTACATAAATGGAACCTTGATATATTTCTCAATGTATTAGTTGATTTTTCGATAAACCTGCTAGTAATGCTTCACTTGGTTCTCCTTGATACCATTCCTGGTATGCCCCTAGTAATGATCATGTACAGAGACACTATTTGACGTCTGTATTTCTGCTCTTTGTGACCACAGGGAAGTGGCTCCTGTTGTAATGGGTATAGCACCTGAAGCAACTTCAGAGTCTTCTGAATGTGAAGGTGATGGTATTGGAGGTCCTCGGTATCCTGGCCTCCCAAGGAGCCATTCAGAAAGGATTCTTGCTCTTTTTAAAGAACATGTTACTCAGGAAAGGGAGGTGAAAGAGAAATACCATGAGGCTGTAAGTAAAACATTTGTCTTTCATTTCGGTGCGTAAAGTTGGTTCCTTGTCGAAATCAATCTGTATCGTCAAATAATTAACCCCGGTATAACTATTTCTGACCAGGGGAATGTTTTTGTAGCAGGCATACAGAATCACCTTTGCTAATCCAGAGCTAAACTTCAGATTTACTTCAGATGGTGGACACGTGTCCGCGGAGAAAAGTTTGCCTCCATGCGCTGAGTGACCGCTGTTTTTGTACATAGGCACCTTTTTTGTGTCCGCTATTGCCTCATTTATGATCTCCTACCTTTTTTTTTTTTCATTTATTTATTTAACATTTTTTGGCTTTCATGAATATCACCCTTTTTCAATGTTTCTTTTTTCACCTACCGCCGCTTTGGACACTGGTAACACCCTAATAACAAGTCCAGTGAGCACTTTTATTCCATCTTACATATGTTTCTAGTTTAGTATGACCTCAGAGCAGGTAAGACTCAGTGTATACACTAATTTAGAACTTCTGTATTTTGTGCTGTATTGTGAAACAACAATTATCTTTAGAAGGTGAAGTATTGTTTTCTATTCAATTTTTCGTATCCTTAATATATTTTTAGCTGCAGAATACATCTCTAGAAAAAAATTGAAGTTCAATTAATAATAATTTGTAGGCAATGGAACATGAAGGAGGCGGTGTATAAAGTAATTAAAAGCTGAAAGTTTATGTGCTTAGCAATGCATCAAATCGGCTGGAATAACAGAATAACCAGTCCTCATAAAGTCTTGCCATAACCTAGCCTTCGCTGTTGCTCCTTCAGAATATAGGCAACAATGTCTTGGCGTTGCCCTTTGTCACGCTAGAATTTTCTGCTCTATACAGCAACTTTGGTTTACTTTGAAAGGTCTCCTGCTGCATTTGTGCAGCTCTGTTCTTAGCTGCATTAAAGCCCGTTACTGATCGCTCAGCTTTATCTTCTTCATCACTTCCATCATTTAAATATCGCGTGATATACTGTGTTCATTGCTCATAATACTTCATTCAGATATCCACGGGTGATCTTCATGGGAATTAATAAGTTTTCCATGTTACTTATATTCCCTGAGTCACAAGATGTGGGATACTCTGCTTGGAACAAATTGAAATACGTTCATCTGCTATGGCACTGCGTGTTGCCTAGTGGGATCTGCTTTCTTTTGTGCTCTCTGATGTAATAAATTTAGTTTCAGTGCTACAAATTACAGGAAAATAGGCTATATTACTTTATAACTACGAAAATATTACCATTTTTTGTTACAAGGCATTTGAAATTTCAATATTTGCTCAATATTCAACTCACCGGGAAAATGGCGGAGTTTATGTTATTTACCTATAACTGTTATATTTAAGCCACAATTTTTATTCAGGAGAGCCTCATACTTCATGGAAAGTGATCAAAACTGTTGGTGACAAAGGGTATCCAAAAAAAAGTGTTCCTTTTCAGAAACCCCTGAATAATCTGTACCACCCCCTGCCCTATTTAGTCTGGATTGTCTAAGGTCTTCTTTATTGAAGACCAAATTATAAATCATATCAGACTTTTTCATATGTGGCTTATGTCACAGAAGAACTGCAGAAAACTTCGTTATTATTTACTTAGTGGGAGTTAAATGGACTCTTGTGCATCAGGGAAAATATCTCTATGTTTATATGTTGATGTATTTTAAGACAATTTTTTTGTATTTTACTTAGAAGTGGATGGTGAATGTAATTAGAAAAATAAAGTTGCACCCAGTCCCTATCAAATGTGTTATGGGAAATGCATACCTTGTGGGAAATACATACCTTGTTGGAGCTAATTTTACTGAGCTTTTATTTAGTTGGCTTCTTGCTATGGTCACTGGAATAAAAGTCGGCGATTGCAAATACTGTAGCTCAGCAGTACAACATTGGTGTGAAAATATTTTAAAATCTATGGTAGTTCAATTTTTACTGAGGCAGAAATTTTTATCATGCTGAAAATATCATAGGTTATGCTTATAATTGTCTTTATTTTAGCCAGATCTGAAAAAATAATGGCAATATAATTTTCCGCAGGTCTTTTCAACTCTAGAGAAGGTAATGCGTGGTTCACAGGGCAATCAACTCAAAACACTGCATGTGTTGCTAGAAAGGGAGACAAGTGAAGTGATGAGGAAACTACAAAGCAGGCGCCGTGAGGAGGTGAAAGCTCTTTCTAAGATTCATAAGGACAAAGACGAAATGGTCAGGTGAGAGAACCGTATATCTAGGAATTGTTGTGGAGACTTACTGTATTATTAGTGCACTATATGTAATTGATTATACTGACTTAAATCCACAAACTTATAATTTTTGGTAAACTTATTTAGTCTTGAGTTTACTTATTACAGAATCTAAATAATTGGTTGTTCAAGCTGAAGATAGATTCATTGCAGCCCATCATTCCCTTTTCTTTGGCAATAGTTCTCGTACACCCTGATTATATTTCCTTCCTGCATCCCTCATTGATTTGATTCACGAATATGTCTTTTCTTCTTCCACAATGGGCTTTTCCTTCTATTTTCCCCTCTATTATATTTATTATGAATTTGCTGTAGCTTGGGGAGTGCCCTGTCTAATTGGTTCTTCTCTTCTGCATGCTATTCCATTTGGTCATCTCCTCTTCTTATCTTGTACAAATTATTCTCATCACACATTCCATGTGGTTAACATATTAGGCATATGAGCGGTACTACTCAAAAAAGTACCAGTATTTTTTTATGAGTATTAAAAAGCAATAATACTACTCGCTCAGTAGTACCGATGAAAAAATACAGGTATACCGGTATTTATGTGATTGATTAAATATTTTAATTAATTACAAATCAGCGTACGTTTCACCTTAATTTTCCGGTATTTCCACAAATTAGATTATCAGTCCTAAAAGATACACAAATTTCCATCCACCTGCATTTTTAATGAACATTCATGGTGAATATACATCGCGGCTATTCTGTAAATACATTTACTTTTACGCTGTATGTTTGAGCTCATCGCTTTTTGCTGGAATGATTTAAAATCACATGAAGAATGATGAGTATTGTTTTAATGTAATAATAATAATATTTAATAATATTTTTATTCGTCCAGAAGATCATATGTTACAGTGTGACACAAAAAAATAGATATAGGACACGTCATTGAAGTTAGACAAGCAAAATATATGATTCCAAACAATGTACATAACATAATGAAGAATGAACATAGCACCAAATAATAAACACAATAGCAGATAATGAATAAGTAACATTCACATATATTTATGCATAGTTAAGGATTGTTGTAGTACTCTTGTAGGCTGTAGAAACATTTTTCCACTAGATACGTTTGAAGGTCGGCTTTAAATTTTTTTACTGTGGTGATGCATCTTAGTTTGTAGGGGAGTAAGTTATATACTTTTGAGCTCATAGCTATGGGGCTTGTGGAGGACAGTTTTTGTTTGTGGAGGTTTATGTGCACGTATGAATGTGACCTAGTTAGGTGATCATGAATATCCTGATTTATCTTTAGTCTATGGAGATTGTGCTTAATTAATACACACAATTTAAATATGTAGAGGCATGGTACTGTTCAAAGGCCCAGTACTGTTGTAAGGCAAGGGCCCAGCCACATTGACATACTGGTTCCCATAGGATCACCGAAGTTAAGCAATGTTGGGCCCGGACAGGGTTTGGATGGGTGGCCATACATACCTTCACCGTGGCGCTCTTTTCCCCAGTTATAGCCTACACTTTTTTGAATCTATTGATACACAGTTTTATTTATTTTTGAGTGATGCTAATGCTGGGGAGGGGGAGAAAGCAAGAAGGCTCGGCTCTTTCCCGATTCCCATCCCTAAATCATCAAGAAAATGTTTTTCCCGTCCCAAAACCAGAAATGTCTTTCCCGCTCATCCCTAGTTTTCAGATATGAGATGTGGCAATAAGGGGCCTGTATTTAATGATAGTTATGAATTTAGGATGATGAATGTGCTTACTGAATATGATTAGAGGTAATTTTTGAGTTAGATTTATCATTCTCTTTCATTTTTCATTATTTACTGAGTTGTATATTTGGATTTTTCTGTAGGATCAAAAGAGAAGTTGCTAGCTCAATGGTGGAGAAGGGTGTTAATGAAAGAGTAAGGCTGACTCAGTTGTATGAGAAGAAAAAGGAAGAACTGGAGAGGCAGCACGAGGAGGTGAGGCTTAAATTCGAGGAGGAAAAAAATAAGGTATGTTGGATCATTTTTAATTATATTCTTCAATCGTATAATTAATCAATAATAATATTCTTTAAAGTGAAATGTTCGTCAACCCCTTGTACATATATAATTTAGTGGTTGGATGCACATACTATGGACTATGGGTCCATCCTGCTCAATTGAGATTCCAAATTCGCCCTTCAAGAAATTTAATATTTCACTACTACTACCGTATATCTCTGAATATAGACCCCCCCTTTTTGCTCAAAATCTTCATGGGAAAAGTAATGGGGAGGACTATGTTTGAGCTCAAGCGACTAAAGCATGATTCACACCATTATTTTTCAGGGATAGCGGCATTTATAGCTCAAGTAATGACTCTATGAAGGCATGACTTTCAGGGATAATGGCTATGATAGGGATTCCTATTTGTTTTTCCATCATTTGCGAATGTTCCATTTTCCTTCCGTGAACACGTACATGTTATCCAGCTACGACCAATCAGAGCGCACAGAAGCAAATATGAACCCCCAAGGTCCGTAGACAGGTCAAGAAACGCACTTTTCTAATTTAATCTACCCTCTTGAGAATCTTGAGCAAATCTTGAGTCTCCGTCGCAGTGGGAATTGAAATTTTGCATGCAAATTAACGGAGAGCATAGGTACAAAGAACCACGATTGACATTCTTATTTAGCGATGCACAGCTATGACATTTTACTCATTCATAGACAATACAATGGTGATTGATGACATGCTTGGATTTGAAGTCTACAGTCCTTGGTTTGACTCAGGAAAAACTGTCAATCCAGCTATGGCTCAAAACTTCGTAGTTGAGCGCATCGCGTGCATAGACGCAAAGAATCACTATTTACTTTCTTATTTAGCAATGTAGAGCTATGAAATTTTACACATTCATAGAAAATACAATGGTAAATGATGATATGGTTGGACTTTTAGTCTACGGTCCTCGGTTCGACTCAGGAAAAGCCTGTCAATACAGCTATGGCTCAAAACCTTGTATGTACCAGAGCACGCCGCATGCTTATGTTCAAAGAACCAGATTTTCTCTCTTATTTAGAAAGGAAGAGCAGTGAAAATTTAGTTATAGTTAAGCAATACAATAAAAAACAGTAGCATGGTTGGATTTTAAATCTACGGCTGTTTATTCGACTCCGAAAAAATTCCAATCCGGCTATGATTCAAACCATTGTACTTGATCATGCTGCATGCATAAGTAAAAAGAACCAACATTTTCACTCTTATTTAGCTTGGTAGAGCTATGAAATATTAGGAACTTGTACATAATAAAATAATACTTGGTAATATTGTTGGACTTTTAAGTTTACGGTCGGCAGTTCAACTCTGGAAAAAATTCCAATCCTACTCTAAATGCCTTTCAAAAGCACACTTCATGCATAGGTATGGAGAACACGATTTTTGCCTCCTCTGAAGAGGTACATACAATGAAATTTTCGGTATCTATTGGCAAACCTATAGGTACTTTAAAACTTGGACTTCAGCTCTATGGCTCCACTCCAGAAGGACATAAATGGAAACAAAAGTAGTTGACGTGGGAGAAGTACTGCAATTTTTATTACTCCTTTATGGAGAAAGGAATCATTTTAACTTTAAGTTTAGGATTGTTTTCATCTTTTACAAGGAAGGTCATGGGTTTCACTTCCAATGGCCCATGATTCTTTCCAAGAACACTGAATAGTGTTCTTGCATAACAGCATGGGGAGAATTTATGCTGCCGCATTCTCCACTGAAAAATTTGAACTGGAAAGAAAGTCAGTGCAACTTTGGTGAGACAAGCTACCGCACAAGTTGTTTACCTGAGAATAATATATGTGAGGCCTGCTTTGCTATTTGAAACTTTTTCCAAAACTGAACCTTGTAAAATGGGGGTGGAGGACTATATTCGGAGAAATACGGTAATTCATTCAATGAAAAGAAAATATCTACAGTAAAACCTTAATGTAACAAAGTTGTTGGGGCCAGAAAAATGATGAGTTCGTTGTACGTAGGTTCATAGTATGTAGGTTTTTTGCGCGTTGTAGTTGCCGGATAATGTCAAGGTTACGTCACGATCAGGGCTCTGCGGTGCAGGCCGAATAAATAATAGGCTTGCAAGTAATGCCAAGGAAATAATCAAATTATGATGACTTTGATTGCATCCATGAACAAAGCAGAGAAAATAAGTTGAAGTTATGTGTTGACCATTTGTGTCCAATTCATTAATAAGTGTAAATAGTGACCTAATATCAATCGCTTTGTTTATATGTTAACCCAAATGCAACAAAATTATATCTAAAGTGCTAGTATGCTTGCTACCTGCATTTTTGAAGTGTAAACTTCTATAGGCGCACCACGCACAGAAAATTTTGCAGGCGGCAAATCGGATTCTGGGCGTCACGCTCCTGAACGTCACGCTCTTTTTCTCACGTCACGCTCGGCTCTATATACAGTAAAACCCCTAAATTACACTTTTCCAGGGACCCTAGAAAAAAAGTGTAAATTGCGGGAAAAGTAGAATTTTCACGTATACATTCATGTTCTTTTACTGGAGTTAGGGTAAAAATAAGAAATACTGATAAACTGTAAAAGAGCAGTGTCATAATTTATTCCTTGAACAAGCACTTCTCATTTATTTATATTTGATGAAAAAAATACATTAAACATCTTAGACAAATTGAAAATTAAGAAAGGATGAATATGGCAGGGTGATTTACATTATATTTGTTATTAGCAGCCATTGAAACTATCTAATGAATAAGGCATGATTATTTTTAGAAATTTGATATTTTTAACTGCTTGGACTTCCTCTGCCTATTAATAATATTATGCACTTTATTTTCAATTTTCTGCAGTTCCTCAAGCATTTGCTCACAGCAGTCAATACCTACTAAGTAATTTCTTAGAGTTTGAACAGCACACACTGTGTCTTACCTATCATAGTTATAGCTCGGGAATCGAGGCAGTGCAAATGATCTCAGATGTCTACCACGAGTTCTTTCATTTTTTATGATATCTGGTTAAGAATCCATTGTTATTTTTCATAGTTTCTACTTAGGTAAAAAATTAATATTCCCCCGCAGGTTCAATTACAGTCGAGTACCCATTACCCGGAAATCCAGGAACACGCTATAGTCCGGCAGTGTCGCGAAAACAACCTCATACATATTCCGAGAAATCAGAAAATCAAAGCCATAAACGTTGTTTTAAGAGATTTCGACTCTGCTCTTGATAAAAATATTTCCTTTAATTGCTGGAATATAATGTAACTTGTAAGTATTTCGAGATAATTTCATTAAAAAATAATTGTACACGCAATCTAAACGAATTATAAGATTTGGTTACGCACATTGCAGTTTGAAATCCTCACTGTTGGCTGAGAAACCGCGAGAAAATGGATTAGTGACTTGGCGTGGCTACGCTACTTCATGGCGCGCACGTAAGCATGCCATGCTTAAATATAATGCTTTTTGCTTATTCTCTGGCTGTAAGGTGCAATCAACTTCATTAAAATTCTTTGCTATGTACGCACAGTTATTATGTCCAATCACAGACCTTGTCCGATCTAAGTGGGCGGAGCGATGCCAGTGACGTGAAGCGACGGCACAAAACTATCGGTTGCAGAAAAAGTTTATCCTCACCAGCCTCCTGAAACAGCAATGTGGATGAAGCAGACTAAACTGCTCCATTGAAATTAACCTTAAATTCTTTACTCACGTCACGACGATAGCATCAAAAACGATGAAACAACTGATCGTCAAACGCATTAATCAATCAGCCGCAGCAAGGAGTGTTGCGTCATGAAAATGTTTTGTAGTTTACATTTTTATTTTGGTATGCTCAAATTTTCCTCATTATATTAACAAATATATTTTTTATAAAAATGATTATTTGCGAATTAAAGCTTTTGGGATGTCCAAACGGGCGAAAGGTTCCATGTATTCTGGCGTTTCGATGTCGGACACGGCACTTGTCGTCAGGGGCGTCAATAGAATCGCCGGAAAAGTACTATCTTTCAGCGATTTATGAAGTTAAAACCAGATATTTATTATCATTTTTATGCATAGAAACAATAAAAGAACGATATTATAGAATTATCACTGACTGGAATGAAAATGTCTTACATAAAAAAGACTACGCTTCATTTCATAGCTTGAATCATGGCTTGAATCATATCTGGCAAATTACGAGTTGATGTAGTTCAAATTTCTGTTACTAGTGGCGCTGTATACTATTCCCGCCACATTCAAATTCTTCCTTAAAACAGATCCTATTGCTGCTCTCTTTCGTATTTTTTCCGCATATATGTACAAGACTTGCTAATCACTCACTTTCCCAAGTAGTTGACAAGCCTACGAGAGGAAATAAAATATTAGACCTTTTTGCAGTAAGCCATCCTAAGTTGATAAAACAGCTCGATATTATTGACGGCATAAGTGATCACAGAGTAATTTTTGCAACCTTAAAAATTGAAGTAGAGTCAGCTGTAAAACCGAAACGCAATATTTATTTATTTGATAAATGCAACTTCATCAAATTTGGCGAGATGCTTAATGATTCGTACACGGATTTCGTAGCTAAAACTGAGGATAAAAGCACTGATGAATCATGGAAATATTTCTTAAAAATTCTACAACGGGGAATCAACGAATATATTCCGCAAAAATTGAAATGCAACAGTAAAGAACCTCGCTGGTATAACAACGATGTTAGGAGGGACCTTAAGAGACAGAGAAAATTGTACAGCTTGGTTAAAAAGTTCACTACAGTAGGTGACAAATCGAAGGAACTTGAAGCAAAAGAAAGTTACGCTGCGCAACGCTCAAAAACTAAGAAATCAATGCGTTCTGCATTGCTAAATTTCAAGAAAAAAGTACTTGGTGAATTACTCGAAGAAAATTCGAAATCTTTTTGGTCATATGCGAGAGAGCTTCAGGGAAAATCTTCAACCGTAGATTCGTTATTTGATAATGATGGCAAACTTGTCACCGAAAATATTGACAAAGCTAACACGTTAAATTCCCACTTCAAGAGTGTATTCACCACAGACGATACTGCATGTAATTTTGAAATACAATTCACGGAGGAACCGATGAAAGAAATCACTATTCAACGTGATGGGATAACTAAACAGCTACAGTCAATAAAAAATAGTAAATCTCCGGGTCCGGAGGGAATACCCGCGCGTGTCCTCAAGGAGTTAGCGCCACAGATCGCACCGTTCTTAGACATAATATTCAAGAAGTCATTGTCTGAAGGAAAGATACCATTAGACTGGAAAATTGCAAACGTTACACCGATATTCAAAAAGGGAAACAGACACGACCCAGGGAACTATCGACCAATTTCATTAACGTCGATTATAGGCAAGATACTCGAACATATCGTCGTTAGCAATATCATGTCGTTCCTGGACAGTCGTAACGTCCTCCATGGCTGTCAGCACGGCTTCCGGAAAGGTAGATCATGTGAAACACAACTCGCGCTCTTTCTTCATGACGTTCTCAAATCTGGCGAATCGAAAAGACAAGTTGACGCATTATTTCTAGATTTTAAGAAAGCTTTCGACACGGTACCTCATAACAAACTTTTATACAAATTACAGTCAAGCGGCCTAAACGAAACAGTAGTAAACTGGATACGCGACTTTCTGAGTGATCGTAAGCAAAAGGTAGTTCTTGACGGAATTAGCTCTGATGTCGTTAAAGTGACATCAGGTGTCCCGCAAGGAAGCGTGATCGGACCCCTTTTGTTCATTATATACATAAATGATCTATGCTCTCGAATTAGCAGTAAAATATGTCTATTCGCCGACGACGCTGTCATCTATCGTGAAATTAGTGATCACTCTGACTTTGAAACTCTATCATCGGATTTAAACAACGTTCATGTGTGGAGCCAAGAGTGGGGACTCGAACTTAATCTGAGCAAATGCACGGCGGTACATTTCTTGCGGAAGTCGTCCAACTATTCCCATGTATATGCTGTGGATGGTGTTAACATAAAGGCGACAGATGAAGTGAAGTATCTAGGAGTTACGATAACTTTGGACCTATCGTGGGGAGCACATATAAGAAATATTTGTGGCAGAGCTCTGAAGAAGCTAGGTTTCGTCAAGCGTATTGTGGGAAGATTTTCGGATGAAAATGTAAAAGAGAGGTGCTATTTCGCACTCGTCCGGCCACACCTTGAATATGCAGCGAGCATATGGGATCCGGTGCAGAAAGACTTAGTCCGGGAACTTAATAAAATACAAAGGAAAGCTGCGCGATTCGTCAAAAACAGCTACGGGCGTACTGACAGCGTTACACAGATGTTAAACGAATTAGGCTGGGAACCGCTAGAGACTCGGAGGCTACGCGCTAGGCTTAGATTGCTTGAACAATTGAGAATAGATATCTTTCAGAGCGACACGGAGAACATCATATTAGAACCCCACTATATTTCCAGGTCCGATAGAAACGATAAATTAAGAGAGATATTTTGCCGAACGGATAGGTATGGGAATTCGTTTTTCCCCCGAACAATAAGGGACTTCAATAAATGCTAGGCGTAATTTCATTAGAGCGTTTCCTTTTTATCTTTAAGCGGCTGGTGTCCTAACACCCCCCGCCACACGCCTATTGAGGCGGCTTGCGGGGTAATATGTAGATGTAGATGAAGACAAAGTCAAAAAGTGTGTTACAAAGGATGATACACATGAGTAATGTACTTAAGAAGTGAATTCATTTTTTGAAAGGGCGCGTTGTGGTGCAAATTGCGGGAAAACTGAAAAATGCATAGTCTAAATTCGGGGTTCAGCATACGTTGGGAACATAGGAAATTGAATGGGACTTTGCAAAAGTGATGTAAATTGCGGGAAAACGTAATTTCCGATAACGCAAATACGGGGTTTCACTGTAGTAATATGTAGTAGGTACGCATATGTGTATTAGCTATAGCAGAGTGGAGAAGAGCGTGCAGTGCTGATTCTGTATGTATATCTTTAATACCCAAAAAACTTTCCATAATGTTTTTTATATATTATATTTATCAGAATATCGCCATAGAAGTTTACACTTCTCCCGTGTTTTCTTAAGCACACCAACTTATTTTTTGTCAAATTTAATCAGAGATTTTGTGTCATTGTCTCAATTGATATGGTATTCATCCTCACATTAACTAATACCGTAATTGTCCGAATATAAGCCCCCCTTTTTTGACAAAATATCGGCCAAAAAAAGTGAGGGGGGGGCTATTTTCGGGCACTATGAAGTTTCATTATGTATATGCATCCAAAAAATCATGAGGTTATTGGGAAATAGTACGTACAGTGAAACCACGCTTTTACGCTTCCGCAATTAACGTTTTCCCGCGATTTACAACATTTTCTTCCAGTCCCAAAAAAATTTTTATCCTTCCAATGTATTCCCTTCCCGGTATTTACACTTTCAAATCCCGCCATTTACGACATTTGAAGGCAAGAAACATGGCGGCTGGCGCACTTCAATTGGCGACCCTGCGAGCGTGATTAATGTTAAATACGGATAAAATACGTGCTTAAACATGATACATGAATGCTGATTTATATGGTTTTCTAAAAAAAATCATTCGTTTGATGGTAGCACATTACTTCGATAGCATTGCTGAAAAGTATTTATGCCGAATATTGTAATGCTTGCGATCGGAATTGTTATCGAATGGAACGCAGAATTGTACTAAGGAGCCGTACTAGCTTTTTAAACAGTACATGTAAAATGTAGTGGATGCCATAAATATATAAAAATTAGATGTTATTTGGCGAACTACCGCTGTCATTGTGGCGAAAAGGTTAAAATTTATGTTAACTCTTTTACTCATACTTCGCAGCGATCATTTTAATATTTCTCGGAAATCGCACACTAATGCCATTCATCTTGTGTTTTTAGTTGCTTTACCTTTTATTTTATTTAATGTGCATTTATTTACGGCAGTCGTGAGGAATCGTATTTTAAAATGGCAAACAAGCGTGCCAGATAATCGTTATCATTCGAAGAAAAAATCAACATTTTGCGAAGAGAGTGACTGTAATATGGGCACTCGCGTATCCCTGGCCGAAAAACTTGATATTCCAAGTTTAACGTGGAACACAATTGTAAAAATCTGTAAATGCATAGAGAATAGTGCGAAGGACTGCGGTCCTATTGGTAAAAGGCGTAAATACATTAAATACTCCAAGGATGAACTTGAAGAAATATTGAAGACATGGGTTCAGTCTTCCAGAGCAGCAGGTGGTCCCTCCCCCTCCCCCCCCCCCCCCCAGGCGATAAAGATGGTGGCTGACACACATAGCGCATATCAACTGGCGACCCAGTAAACGTGATTAATGTGGATAAAATACATAATGATGAACTTGAAGAAATAATGAGGACATTGCAGGTTATAACCACTGAACGAATAACATGGGTGCCAAGACTAGCGTGAGATGCATCATCATCGTCCCAATGAAAATATCACGGAAAATATAAAACATTTGTTGAATGCCCACATCATAGAAAACAATGGAAACCAGACTCTATGTGCAAACCAACAAAGAGAATTCTTTCACATTTTTGTTGTATGTTAACATGCTTGAGCAATGCCTCCTTTAAAGGAGGCAATGGCTTGAGGCAACAAAATTAGGATCGGGTACCGTTATGCTTCTGTTTCCGAGGCGTTTAACGTGTTTACTTCAAAATCGTTGTCTGCTCCATATAAGTAATAAATATGAATCCAGTAGAGAGAAGGGGATCTACGATACGGCAATTAAAGACCCACCAGCGTAGGAGCCACGATGCAAATTTTAAAATTGCTGTAGCAAAATATGCTGGAGACAATGGAAACCATTCAGCGGCTGAAAAATATGGTGTGGACAGAAAAAGTTCCAGACTTTGGCGAACACAGCTTCCTCTACTTCTCAAAACTTGTACATCTCGCTGTGCATTTCGTGGTCCAACTACCGGTAGACACACGGAATTGGAAGTGCGCGTTGTCAGATTTGTACATGAAAATAGAAGGAATGATTTCGCTGTGACACGCCATATGATCTGTACAGAAGCTAGAAAGATTGCGAGTGAAATGGCGATACCGAGGGCAGATTTCCAAGCGAGTTCTGGGTGGTTACGGAGAATAATGAAGAGGAATGGGTTTTCCTTGCCAAGACAAACAACAGCTGTCCAGCATCTACCACAATTCTATGAAGAGAAGATGCTATTAAGTTACCAGCGTTTCATCATTCACCTACGACAGAGGCAACGATACCTGTTGGGGGAAATGGGTAACGCTGACCAGACACCAATCTATTTTGACATGCCCAGTTCTACTACTGTGGAAGAGAGGGGTTCCAAATCAGTATCTATTAAAACAACGGGAAATGAAAAGGCAAGAATTACGTGCATGCAGGGCATCACAGCTGATGGAAGGAAGCTACCACCTAATGTGATATTTAAGAGAAAGACTCAGCCAAAAGATAAGTTTCCTCCTGTGATTCATGTACGAGTTCAAGAGAAAGGGTGGATGACCGAAGAGTTAGTGAGATACTGGGTGAAAGTGGTTTGGCAGGGAAGACCAGGAGCTCTCCTCAATATGCCATCTATGCTTGTGCTAGATTCCTTTAAGGGACATCTTACTGAGGATGTAAAAAAGGATATCAGGGCAGGAAATTCAGACATGGTTGTAATCCCTGGAGGAATGATAAGCCTGCTTCAGCCACTCAATGTGTCGATAAACAAACCCTTTAAGGACAGGTTGAAGGCAACTTATGCTGAGTGGATGCTGCAAGAGGAAAAGGAATATACTCCATCAGGAAAAATAAAGAAACCTTCTCCTGCCCTCATCACTCAATGGGTGCTAAACTGCTGGAATAGCATTCCTGAAAAAATTGTGATAAAGAGTTTTAAAAAATGTTGTATATCTAATGAACTTGATGGAACAGAGGATGATAATGTTTGGATGGACTCTGATGATGAGGATGATCAAGACTGGTCTCCTTGTGGTCAAGAAGAAAGTGATGAGTCAGATGATAGCGAATCAGAAGATGATGAATCAGAGACATAAAATAGAAGATAGAAAAATGTGCATTTTATTATATTTATTAGTCTGAAGTTGTACTTCGAAGGAAGATGCTAATGTGTTTCTCAGAAAAGAATAGACGCCAAAAGCATGTAATGAAGGTTCAGAATCATTAAAAGATTGTAAAAGTTTAAGTTGGTTAAGTATTTCATTCTCTTGCCTAGATATTTAAAAAATTCAAGTTAAACTACTACGTACCTAATTCAGGTAATTACTTATTCTATTTTTGACCTAAAAAGTGTATTTTACTTGCAAAGGAATATGTTAATAGTAGATGTTAATTTTTTCCAAAAGTGAGGCTTGAAAGTTAGGGGGGGCTTATATTCGCACGGGGGCTATATTCGGACAAATACGGTATGTTCTGATGTCTCAAGCCAGGCACCACTTCGTCCTTCAGGGCTAGCATACTCTTTCCAAGTTTAATATAATTTGTTTTCTTTTGCTATTCTGTGAAATTTCTTCCGTGAATACCAAAATGTAATTTTTTGTCATTGTTTCTTTTCAGGCTCGCGCTGCTCTTCAGAGAGAATATGAATGTAGATTCCCCAGGGTTGAAGAAGAATTAAATTATCAGGCAACACCAAGTACTGATGCCAGTATTTCTCAGTGACCTCAAAAGAAAAAATCTTTAATTGAAGCCAAAGGTAGGGTTTGCTTTCATAATTTTTGGTTCATCATGTGTAATCTAGATATGTAATGTTATATCTGCAAAATTTTTTGGTATCACATACTCCCACGAAACATTTAGGATACACTTTTGATTGGGGCTGACAACTTTTATTCATAAGGAGGAAATTTTGTAATTTTGTGTTTCCACTGTACCTTTTTTTCTGAACATTTCTTTACGATGAGTAAGGGTTACCTCTTACTGTTCCTGAAGATTCCGAGTAAGTCACTGACATAGCTAAGGTTATGAACGTCACTTTAACTGACTTATTCAACAGAGGACAAATACAAAGATGCTTTTTTGTCCACAAACATTGCTGGAATATAATAAGTAATAATAAGTTACATAACAATACTATCCTTCCATTGCACTTAAGAGATAGCTCAGTCTTTTCTTTAGTTTGTATTCATTAAATTCCAAATAGTGACTCCTCCCATCTCTAAAACATAAATCTATTTCTCTAATTAGTATTTCTTTCTTAGGTTATAATTATTGTATGTAGTAGGTATTAATTTTGTGTGTATAAAATTAATTTTCTTCAGCAATTTTCTACTGTCTGCTACCTCCCTTTCAGCCCCTTTCATTAACTTTCAATAGTAATGGATGGGTTTAAACCTTCCCAGAGGCAAGAATTTTGGCCTTGTGGGAAAAGTAGAATTTTCGATTCTACATCCATGTTATTTTACTGGAGTAAGGGAAAAGATAAGAAACACTCACTCACTCAGTGATTCAACCCGAAGGTTGGTTTGGATAGTTGAGGGTAGAGCTCACCCGGGACTAAGCCACAGGCATGTGAATTTCACACATTCAGGGTAGGGGGGCCAGTTCCTTTCCCTGGGCCGCCTCGGACTCCGAGGATTTCTTTTTGTTTGGGGACGTCCAAAGGCTTCACCCAGATTTGAACCCGGGACCCTTCGATCAGTAGCCAAGCACTCGACCCACTAGGCCACCACGCTCCCCTGATACACTGATGAACTGAAAAAGAGCAGTGTCATAATATATTCCTTGAACTAGCACTTCTCATTTATTTATATTTGATGAAAAAAATACAGTAAACATCTTAGACGGATTCAAAATTGAAAATTTACATTATATTTACGATTTACATTATATTTGTAATTAGCAATCATTGAAATATATATATTGAATATAGCATGATTATTTTAAAAAAATTGATATTTTCAATTTTCTGCAGTTCCTCAAGCATTTGCTCACAGCAATCACTACCTACTTAGTAATTTCTTAGAGTTTGAACAGCACACACTGTGTCTTACCTATCATAGTTATAACTCGGGAATCGAGGCAGTTCAAATGATCTCAGTTGTCCACCGCGAGTTCTTTCATTTTTCATCATATCTGGATAAGAATTCCATTTTCATTCTTTATAGTTTCTACTTAGGTAAAAAATTAATACTCCTCCGCAGATTTAATTACAGTCAAGCACCCATAATCTGGCAATCCAGGAGCACGCTATAGTCCGGCAATGTTGCGAAAACAACCTCATACATATTCTGAGAAAGCAAAAAACCTTCATCATAAACGTTGTTTTAAGAGATTTTGACCACTTTATTAAAATATTTCTTATAATTTCTGGAATATAATGTAACTTATAAGTATTTCGCAGTAATTTCATTAAAAAATAATTGTACATGCAATCTAAACAAATTATACGGTTAAGTTACGCACGTTGCAGTTTGAAGTCCTCACTGTTGGCAGAGAAACCGCTACTTAAGGTTTAGTGACTTGGCGTGGCTACGCTACTTCATGGCGTGCACATTTATTTAGCCATGCTTAAATATAATGCTTTATTGCTTATTCTCTGGCTGTAAGGTGCAAGGAACTTAATTAAAATTCTTTGCTACGTACGCGCAGATATTATGGCCATGCCCGATCTGAGCAGGCAGAGCGATGCCAGTGGCGTGAAGCGACGGCACTAAACTATCGGTTGCAGAAGAAGTAGAAGTTTATCCTCACCAGTCTTCTGAAACTGCAATGTGAATGAAGCAGACTGAACTGCTCCATTGAAATTAACCTCAATTTCTTTTCTCCTAAGATGACGATAGCATCAAAAATGATGACAAAACTGATCGTCAATCGGCTGCGGCAAGGAGTGTTGCGTCATGAAAATGTTTCATAGTTTTCATTTTTATTTCGGAATGCTCAAATTTTCCTGATTATATTACAAATATATTTTTTCTAAAAAAGATTATTTGCGAATTAAAGCTTTTGGGGTGTTCGGGTGAAAGGTTCCATGCTTTCTTGATGTGATCTGTCACTATTCGTATAAACAAGTAACTTTTTCACTTCGGGATCAAGACCCAAGGTTCGTAATTTCAAAACTTCGTTATTTCGTAATATCGCATGCTGTTACATATGCTCTGATACCCTTTTGGTCGGGACCGAAGATTTTGCTTCGTAAAATCAAAATTTCGTAATCTCAAGTTTTGCATTTCTGAGTTTCTACTGTATAACTATAACACTGCGCTGAATCCTCAAAAGTATTATTTGGCTGTAAAGTTATGTAGTTCACGTGAAATGGCATTTTGCTTCAGCTAGTTCTTATCTAATGCTTTATTTTTTGTCATTTCAGATGTTCAAGAGTCTCAAGAGTAGGTGGGAATCATTGCTGAGTTTCACTGCTAAGGAGGATCCATGCAGACGTGCTTAATAGGATATATATTGGTAAAAATGGGATACTGTTGTTTTGATCAGTATTATTTCCTGTGTGATAAATGCTTGGCATGGCAAATGCACAAAAATTCTTCAATGGTGCTTAAGGTATGATACTGAAGATAATGTTAATGAAGAGGTAAAAGACAGCTTTTCGTATTAAGCCATGTTACTTTTGTCGCAAAAAATTGGCATTAGTTGGATGGTCTTCCATTGGATAATTGTTGTTTAGTAGGGAGTGAAAATGAGCCTAATATGAGCTGCTGATTGCCAGCAGTTTCAGAACTTTAATTCTCAGGTCAAACACTGTCGGTGTTGGCCATGATGCATCAGAGAATGTTTCGTTTTCTGCTTAGGATTTGATCAGTCTAGCACTGTCTCAAACCCCAGTTGTTTTGAGCTGTGAATGATTGAACCTCCATAAGTGGTTATGTGATGGCATAATGAACAATATAACCAGATGCTATGTATTGATGACCAAAGAGCCATTTCAGATATAATGATGTGAATGGTTTCATTCATATCTTGACAGAAAGACAATCACATATAGGATCGTAGCAGGGTTTCAAATCAGGAACAAACCTTCTATAGGTCCCTACTGTGCTTAGATCCTTGTAGTTGGGAGAAACGTGGTAATCTCCCTTAAATGTGCACAAAACAATAACTGGTTTTTACCTGCGTCAGTTAATTAGTTATTTATTTCTGCAACCATAATATTAATCTGGCATAAAGACCTATTATTTATTTTTTTATGTGTTTTCCAAAATCTTAAATCATTGAATATAACATCCAGGTTTTTTATGTTTATTGAAAATTTAAAAAAAAATACTGCTTCGTTTTGATTTTTAAATATTGCTGCCATTTTTTTAAATTGACAATCTTTTGTAGAAGGTTTTGTCCTTTCTATTCAGCGCAATTTTAAACGTAAGCAGGCTATTTAAATGTTTTGTGTGTTTCAAATTTGTTATCTCATTGACATTCACAGCACAGGTTTACCCTCCTCTAAAAAGCAGTCGTTAATGCTTTTACTTTCATCCCACCTATTCACGTAAGCCAATTTTAAGTCAGAAGTTGTTGTTAAGATTCTAAAATGCCTTGTTGTGATTATAGTTGACCTAATTTGTTCAGGAATTTAGTAGTTAATATACCTCTAAGTGGCTGTAAATATATATTTTTTTTAGATTTTAGATCTTTATCTTTATATTTAGTGTGTAATGGGTGAATGTATTAAAATAATAGTAGATGAAACTATCTACGTGTAATCTATGCTCCGCATTTTTAGGAAACTCCTTATTGTGCATAATTGTAGCTATCGTTGAATTGTAATTTTTGCCTTCACTTCCACTTACTGCTCCATGTCTGAAATGCCATGCAAACCAAAAGTGGTAACCTGTTTATTTCTTGTCAAGAATGGCCTCTCCCGTAGAAGGTGTGATGCTTCTTGCCATGTGGGGAATGTATTGTGAATCGTAACATGAACTTCTTAACATTCTCTGGTGTTGTGACATGAGTTATCAAATTTATCAAGGTTTGCATTTGTGGCAAATGTTGCCATTCATCACTCCTTCATTTGTTGTTATTGTTGTTGTTACTGTTGTTGACTAGAGTAGGAAAATGTGCGGCTGCATTTTCAGCCAACGATGTTACTTTCAAAGTGGGGCAACTGCTCTATGTACGTGTCTTGAGTGAATCGGCCTATTTAAATTAATGTGTAGATCTTCTTGATATTAAGTAGTCTTTCAGACTGATGTGATGCTGCATGAATATAAATCTCAGTACTGTGACAAAAGAACACTACATTACGTATGGATAGTTTTAGTGTTGAAGGATGTGAAATTCTTCTTCGTAACAAATGAGGAGAAGGGGGCATTGTTACATGCCTTTGTTTGAGCCTAAATCATTGTCGAATTTGTCAAAGACATCCTTAAACCTACCTTTTTATGATCTATGTATATTTTCATCTTTGATTTTGAATCAAATTTTAACAATGTTTACGAGTATTGTTATTTTAAAAATGTTACATTTTCAACGTCACATGAAGAATTATACAACACAGGAAGTATAAAAAAATGTTTATCAGGGCATTTTTAGAATAGGATTTTAATGTTTTTGTTGTTGCTCAATATAAACTATCCATAATGATATTATTTATATGAAATTGTTATAATTAAATTGACTAATACCTTTTGGCTATAATTAAATGCAAAAAAAGAAATCTATGCCTTTCTCAGTAGTCTATGTCAAGCATTCCAACTAAAGAGTTGTATTCATTTGAATTAGCTTGTGTGCTGCTTGCCATAATTGTTTGTCAAAAGGCTTACTGGGTGAAATTGTACATAAAATTTGTCTGCATTTAATTATCTTTGGCCATCATAAATGAAATATGGAGAATGTGTGCCTTTCTCTTTTTTGTAAACCCCATTTGTTGAATTACCCCTGTTTATAATGTATAAAATACTAACTATACTAATGACATGACATTATTGTTCTCATTCCAATCGGGTATGATTTATATAAGTGCATGAATGACTGAAGGATTTTCCTCTTCATGGACGGATGAAGTTAATTTATGCAATTTTCTATTATACTATTCCATAATCTATGAATATTGACCTTTGATACATGATATTATCGCTGGTTCCAATATTGATTTTTGATTTATTGACTCAAAATGTTTTTGTCATATTAATGTATTATAATTTGTTGTATGACACTTTGGGTAAACATGATGAAATTTTTAATGTGATAAAAGTAACTGAATGACTATTGTGTATGAATGTTAATAATTTTTATATCACTGGCAGTCTATTGTTGTGCAGTGTTGTTCGTGAGTTCCTAGGTATCATTAGTAAATTACCATTTACATGTGGTTACATTGTAATTTTCATATGGCCAGATAACGGTAGAAAGACAGCTGTAATTATTATTCTCCTTTTATCGTACCACATTTTTAATATTTAACATGAACATTTACCACTATTATCATTTTCAATAAGGGAATCATCCTTTGAAACAGTTTATAATTTCAATAGCATGAACACCATTCAACAATCCTAAGTATTTTACACTCCAATAATTTACTGTACAACTTTAGAAGCAATAAATGCATTTATGTGATGGTGTGTGAAGTAATAGATTTGGAAATGGATATAGCATATATATATGTATATCAATAACGCATACAAAATATGTCATTACTAATCATTGACTTTAAATCATTTGGTACAAACACAATGTGTATATCACTGTAAGATAATATTTTTTCCAGACTATTTTTTCCTGTCCGTCATGCTAGCAAAATTCAGGTAAACTCAAATCAAGTGTTCTTGACAAATTCATAAGAACTTGTAGTTGGAGAGAATTGATGAGATAGGCAAATATAGTCCAAACTTTGTCATCAGTGGTGAATTTGACTTCATAGAAGTATCCCGAAGTTTAGCTTCATCAGTATTTTTCTTCTTGCAGATTTGTAATTCCGTTCATTTTACTGCATGAGGCGGTGTGTTTCTGCGCATAATTTCACAATTGAGTTTTTTTTTACCTTTTGATATTCTCTCTGTTCAGCACAGTAGTTGCATTTTTAGCTGGTGAATTAACCAGAAGCCTAATCTTCAGAATTGGTGTAGACTTGATGGGTGAAGATAAACAGTTATACAGTTGATCAGTGTGAATGCATTCATTTTTTATGCTTGTATGGGATCGGGGTGATATCTGGAGTAGCATAATGAAAGTAATTCAAGTTTAAGACATCCTCACAATTAATTCCTTGATGGCATATCATTTTATTCCCCAGTTGAATTCTTACTTAGTAGTTTTCTGGCTGTGATGGTTTTCAACATGTCTCGGTTAAGATGACCTGAATGAAAGTAAACCAGCTATTCTTTTACTAAGGGGCCATTCAAGTATCACGTGAAATGTTTTGAGGAGGGAGGAGGCTTGAGCTTTTCTTACTTTGTCTTACATAGTGGGGGAGGTGAGGGGGTCTGAGACAATCTTATAAAAGATTTAAGTTAATACAGAGATTGTATTTTTATCAACTTTTTAAATTATCATCAGAGGAAAAATCTTACTTCGTAAGATTACCACTGCAGTAGTACCTACGTCTGAATTTATGCTTAACTATAGAAAAAGGTTGTGATCAACTTCTTGAGTTCATTAGTTTGGCGACATTGAATATTTGTGAAGATCTAGTGTTTTGTGAGTTGCGCCATCTGTGAATCACGAAGTATCGAAAATCCTTATCAATATCTGACTAAAAATTCATATTTGTAAGTTTCTCAAAAGGGCCTATGATATTGTAAAAAACATTTTAAAACCTGAGAGGATGAGTTGAATTTTTGCACAAGGGCATGGAATCGCCTATGTGTTATTAACTGCATGAATGGTTCCAAAAATGTATGATTGGGAGGGGAGGGGTTCATGAAATCTTACGTTGTCTTACTTGGGGGTGGAGGGGGTTCAAAGAGTTGGTCAGTTCATCTTACGTAATACTTGAATGGCCCCTAAGAGGGTATAACTACATATTTGCTTATTGGTTTATGATGCAGCCGATTTGATTGCTAATTCGTCTAGTCATTCCCCAACTTAAATGGGTTGTTCTTGTCAATAAACCAGAATTTTTTCTCAAAAAAGTCGTTTGCCTCCAGTAAATCACCTTTGATATGAATATATGCGCATGTAATGTTCTCTTTTATACATGGATATACCTAAGTAAAACCATTTCGGACAGATTGAGGTGTCATATTCTTCTATCCAGTGGAAATCTAGTGTGTTTCCTGTTATCATGCACTGAATGTTTACTTACATTACAAAATGATACTTGTAGGTGAAGTAGGATTTAAAAAGTGGACTAAAATGCCTCTAAATAATGCCTTATGCTTACACAGAGGATCATTGCTGCTTAGTTCAATGTCAAAAGTTATAATTCAAACAGCCTTATGAAAAAAACATCAAAAGCATCAATGACTGTGACAACGGCCCCCTGCTCCATATCTCCGAAACCTCTCGGTCTACACTTTCAAGTGCTGAGTGGAATGAAATCAAATGCTCAAGGGGAGTTAGGGTGAAAATTTTTCACAGCAGAGATAGCAATATTTCCTTCATTTTTTGCATTTGCATCTGAGCTGCAAGCAAGTTACTGTTATGGGTAGTAGTTAAAAACAGCAATATAATGAACTCTTACGAGAGCGAACAAATGTTTTGTTATGATGATAGCAATACCTTTTAAGCTATTTGCATTCTTAATTAGGAGAAACTATAAATAGTTTATAGATGAGCTGTTAATAAAATTTAATGCTTGAGTATTTGGTGCCATCTACGTAAGATAAAAAAAATTATTTGAATTGGTGTTGAATTTTGACCTCATTAATTTCTTGTGTGACACCATCACCAATGCCATTGCACAGAAGATGGAGTAATTATGCATGTCATTTTTAAAATTGTTTTTTCTCCTCTCATGGGACAATTGATGGATTATCAAATGTGTAACTGTTTATCACAGTATAGGAAAAGGCAGTTTTCCTCGTCATGTAATCTGATATCTCCTATCTCTTCACCTGATAAAGTAATTTGTGAAATCTGATGGAATTTTACATGCTTTAATTATCTCATATTAATGTACTGACTAACTTATTGTTACGCCTTGTCTGTTAACCACTGTTCTCCTTGTCCCTTAATTTTTCAATATTTGTTTGACGTAATTTACTTGATTATGTCTTACGTGTGGAAAAAATTGGAAGAAATTTTATCATTGTGCATATAAGCTCTGGTGTGCTCTGTGGATTGTTAAATTGTTTTTGTTTAGCCTCGTGCAGTTTTTTGTTGCGTTAGTACCCTGCTTGATGGTTTTATCCTGACTTGTCTTCGCTAACATGTCTTAAGTTCTTGAGATGACATTTCTGGTTTACCAGTCTCAATTAGTGGAACATTATGTTAATGAATACAAATAGAAATGATTCAAGCGGAAAGCTTTTAGTCGGAAAAAGTCTACAAAAATATGTAACATAGTCAAACTGTGATACCCCAAAATTGTTACCTTGCCCTCAGATTTTCTTCAAGTGTCATTTCCCTGGGTACCAACATATACCTACAACACTGAACTTATACGCTTTGAGGTAATTTTTAAACATTGACATTCTAACAAATTTTGGGTTTTAGTAGGTTTTTCATCATTAGCAATAAGTGTTTTTAAAGTGAGTATGACTAACAACTGAATTTGCATCTGAATTCTATCATAACATTTTCATACTTCCAGTAAACATGGCAACATAATGGGCTATTAAAGCAGTTGTTCATGTCCAGAAATCTGTCCCCTTGACTTAAATGAAGTTGAGTTGAACGTTCATTATCGAGTGATTAGTGCCCTTCTAAAATAGTATTCCCTTTTACATTGATGTCATTTTTGCTATTCATAGTCAAGATAAAACTGAATGGTGAGAAATAGGGTGTAGTATTTTTTGACAAGTAGATCATTCCTGTTAGCATGAATAGGCTTTCTTTGTTGATAGAGAGCTTTTAATATGGATCCAAATTCTGTCACAAATGTTGCTAAATTGGTTTCCTAAAAAATTGATGTTAACTCCTTTAGCCCTTTATTATATATTGGCTTTATGCTTTACTTGTGGCCTGGTATTTTTGTCATTCGAATTAGTTATTGATCATTCAAATTGAGAGTAAGAATGGATGTTAACTTCTTGCTCAATTGTTTTCTCTTTACACTCCACTTAATTGAATGTGGCATTCATGAAGCAATATTTTATTTAATTTGCACCAGCAAAATATTTATATATTCGAAGGTAAATTGGGATGAGCTTAAGTTTTAAGTTAATTTTTAACAAGGTCATTGTTAACAATGATTGATACTCCTTTTTTTAAAAATGTACATTTAGTTGGATTAATGTTATGGCCATCATTATATGTTCCATTGGCATAAGTGAACTAGTCTGAAGTAATAAATGCATTTATTTGGACATTTGAATGTTTGCTATTTCAGTGAAGCAACTGCGGCTGCCTATCATTCATTAAAAGTGTACACATAATACATCAATTCGATTGCACCATAAGTGCTCGTGTATTTCAACGTTATGGAAGTATTTTTCCAAGAGCTTGTTTAATTAATCAACTGATATTTCATGCTGAAGGGGTGATATCTTAAGTGGCGTTTTACCATCACTTGTGTGAGGAAACTGTAAGTTGATACAACATTTTAAAGTTGCTGAAGAAATTTTAGACAACTACAGCTGGTTATTTTTTTATTTGTGACCAAGTTCATTTTCATGAAATGTAATGGATCTAAAATGGCATATACACCACTCTACCATTATAATTATGGATATAATTGGTCAAAAATAAGTTTTATGTATCAGAAAATGCTCAAGTAGAAAATGAGGAAGGAGTTTGTTAATTAAAAGTGTAAACATGGTGCTAACATTTTAATATTTCCAGTCTGGAGCAATCAGAAATGAATTAGTGAGCAACAAATATTTATTTTCTAAAATATCTTTCAAATGATTTTCCGGCTGTATCTAAGCAAGAAGTGAAGACTTATAAGCAAAGATACTTCATAAACTTTTGTAAGGATAATTGTTTGAGATACTTCTTGTATTCCGATTTGGTACCATATGTATTCATGTGAGTTGTTTAGCATCGGTTTGCTCAAAGGATTAGCAGCAAATGCATCCTATAGGAAATGAACGTTCTCTTGTGATGGCATTTTTTGTAAATAGCAGAATATGGGTGATCTTTCCATTTATTTTTTCAAATAGTATTAGAAGAAGATGAGATACTTCATTGATTCTTTTACATTTTGACTTTTCCTGTATGCTAACTCATGAATCGTATTTCTGCAGATGCAAGGAAAATTTTTGTTAGGCAATTAGGTTGGTAGTTGAAACTATATTGTCCCAAGTCAGTCACAGATGAACACTGAAGCCATTATCTCTATTTCATGCTTTGAATCTCCTGTGTATTTAAGATTCCAAAATTTCTTATTGTTGCCAAGCCTTGATATAAGAGCTCTATCTGATTTCATTTTTAGAAGTTTGAATGCATGTAGTATACAATTGTACACATGGTAATGCTGCAAGACTGCTATAGCGGAGGGAGAAATATCTCTGAAATAGTCGTCGATTGCTGTATTGTGTGTCGAGAGACGCCATAAGGTACATACACTTCTATATAAGCTGTTTTCAGAGAGCTTCACATGCAAAAATATGTTTTAGTTCTTCTTGTCTAGCTCGCATAAAACCTGGTGTGATCTTGGGCCTTCAACATCAATTTCCTCCAATATCTTGACCTTATCCTTCCCCTCATACATACTCTCACACTCATTCTTTTAAGGTCTTCCATCACATCATCCATCGATCTTCTAGGTCGTGCTCTCTCTGTTTTTGTATACCTGTGCCCTTAGGATTTTTTTGGCATTTGTCGTGAATTTATGAATCTTACGAAATCATAATGTTTTAAGATTTCATCTAGTTCCTGGTTACACCTTATTCTCCAGGCACTATTTCCCTTAAATGGGCCGTAGATATGTTTTATGACATCTTTTCAAATTTTCTAAGCCTCTTGCCCTTTTCTGTGATTAATGTCCATGTTTCACCTCCATAGGTGGTCTACTAAGGCTGGACTACTGGTCTAATAAGTTGTGTATTTTCATTTTTGTATTGCGGCGAACGACCTTGCTTCTGAGTAGGTTATTATTTGCATAGTATGCCATATTTCTGGCTTGTATTATTTCTAGGATTGCAATGTTCATCCATGATGCTACCTTGATACCTAAACTTCTTTACCGCTTCAAAGAATGAATCTCTTATGCACAAGGTATTGATATATAAGATAGTGGCAGTTAATCACATTCCATCTGATTTTTGACCATGTACTTAATAGACTTACCTGGCAATTTTTGTAATTGAATAACTATGCAAGAGTACTCGGGTTCTTTGTAATGGATTATTCTGGAAAGTTTTTAATTGCCATTGTATTGAAAGCATATTTATGTACAGTGAAAGAGATAAGAAATTATCACTTAGTAAAATAATCATGGGAAATTTACACAAGAGTTAATAAAGTCTGGATAATCAGTGCTCTGCAATAAATTTTGTCTGGGAGTTAGTGCAAGTACACTTGTGCAACGTTGTTCTTCCTCCGCAACATTACTAATAATCAACCTGTCAATGTTTCTCCAGGTAAAATTTTTCTTTTCTTGCTTTTGAAGATGGCAACTTTTTCATCAATGCATTATTAAAACGCATTAATGAAAGCTAAGTAAAATCAACTCTTTTAGATACAGAGGGCAAGCAACATGTCAGAAGCTAATATTACATATTGCGTAGTAGGTATGATTAGAGCGAAAGGGTGCCTGGAAGCTGATAGACGTTGAGGCTTAGGGTTTCGGAAAAGGACTCATTTCCAAGTGCCCTCAGAGAAGGAAAAAGATAATTATGAGTAGATGTTTCTCGATGATTGTTTTAGGAGAAAAAAACTGCGTCGTGCTTGCCGAATGTAGGGCTTGTTCGTGAAAGGATTACGAGAAGGCGTACTATTTCGCGGAGCAGTACTTAGCAAACATGTCGTCAAAGGGTGCAACAAATAAGTGGTCATGTGAGTATATTAGTGAATCTTAAAATCTATTTAAATCGACATGTAGATTTGTTCTTCAAGCTTTGTCAGTAAATATCATGCACTTATTAGTTACTAACGTCACATTGAAAACGTATTTGTGAGTCACGTGCTTTTGGGTTAGTGCGGAAAATGTACCTACCTCATGTTTGATTAGATGTGTATTTCTTTATTGTCTTTGCTTTGTACGAAGTATCATTGTAATGGCGATTCAGCCTTGCGTACGTTAATTTGATAGAACTTTTATTCATAAATATATATGGAAGGCGAGTAAAATGTTTAGATTGCGAACGTTATCCATTGAGAAGTCTCGCCGCAAGCAGATCTTCAACGCTATATATACGATTCTAACCGTTTTTTTTTTCAATTCGTCGGTTACCGCATCCATGTACGAGCGCTAACTCTCCGTTCCAATTCGCTAGTAAATTCCAAGCGTATATTAGCTGCTAAGGGCTATATTTATATTGGAACACTGATATTAAAGAAACTTATAATTCCCAAAATTTCGAAATATGTAAACTACGGTATTACTATAACTTCCAAAAAATGTAGACACCCACCATGCCCAATTTTACGGACATGATATTGAATATGGTTAGGGCTAGGTTGGAAAAAGTTTGGAGCGTTGGCACACAAGGCTGGCTGAGGGCTTAGTTAGAATATTTTACGTCGACGAAGAGGAATACGGAGCAACAGGGCTAGCAAAACTAGTAAAATAAAAGTTAAATAAAGGATAAACACACTAGAGGGAGGAATACATTGAACGTCCACGCACTAGTTGGGCCCATCGGAGTTCTTTCTTTCAGGCTCTACCTCGAGTTATTTGCTCTCTTTACATCCACATTTGGGCTCGCCGTTTAAACTTTACGTGTAAGTGACACAGTAACCGGCGGTTTAAAGACCAACCGTAGTGCGATTATGCAGGAGTTCAAATCCACAGTCAAGTTATTTTGTTTTACACCATGTAATTTCTTGTGAGAACACCACAGATGCATTCTTAATACAAACGCAATCTATACGGTTCTCATAAGATAAAACTAATGATGTAGATGAAGCCTGCTATTTACAGCATACCTAATTTAATAAATGACTAACTACGCTGCCATATTTATTTCTTAACTGACTTCATTAATTGAAAGATTCTTAGTGGCTGAGCAACTTTTTGGCCTTGTAGCAAACTAACCACAAATCTCTGTAGAATGAAATACATACCAAGAGTATTATTCCCTCCTAATAACCAAAAAGCCAGCTTCGCATTTCGTAGTTGTGATCTTTTTATTAAACAGAGAACACAAAAAAATGAATTTGGTGCAATTTGAAAGAATGAAAGTTATCAGTTATTCGTTAAGAATAAATTATATGATTTTTTAAAACTGAAAATCACGAGATTTTCGTCTTTCGCAATGCGTGAGATTTTCTTTAAGCTGCAATCTTTAGGCTCTAAAGTGCCATTCTTGATCATGTGTAAACTTCTTCAACCATTAAATCGTCACCATTTTCTTGTCACTCATGTTTTACCCTAGCCGATCCCGATAGCTCTACCATGACTGAACGTGCCACCCAACCCCACCCTCCTTCCTTAGTCCGGTCGCACTAGAGGCCCTATGTTAGGATAATGTAGGAAAGGATCCTAATATAGGGCCTCGGTTGCACTTGCATAAGTGTCGCTGAAGGGGATAGGATAGTCGTACTCTTAAGTTGACGAGTACAAGCGCAACCACTGTGTAGGCAGAGACTTAAAAGTCAACAGACAGCAGCACTGTCGCAGGCTTAGCAATCGGTTCGTAGTTGAGTTGAAGGGCTATTGTTAATGTGACAAATGCTGTATGGTTGTGTTTCGCATCGATTCGTGCACAAGTTGACATTGCTTTGGCTGTCAGTTGTCATCATTGCGTGTGTTAGCCTTTATTCTTTTTCTTAAATTGAATCTCAAATACAATGAGCGTTGTGAAGAAGTTAAGTGATGCACAAAATATAAAACGAACTATTGAACGAAAAAAGGAAGATGCTGTTCAAGTTAAAACATTTTGCTAATATTTTTCAAAGCGTGAAAATGATAATCTCAACCGCCCGATCGATAGTAGTGACATTAACAGTCAAGGTGAAATTTTAACAACATTTGGTGAAAAGGTTGATGGTGAAATGTGTGGCAACAGTGGCAGTTGGGGTTGGGAGTGGAATTGACGGTGTAGTTGGCGTTGATGCTGAGGAGGAATTAAAGACTTTTGGTGGTAGCATGGAGCTTCCAGTATTTGGAAATAACAGGAGGGCGGTGCCGGTGACAAAAAAGTCGTGAAGAGAGTGAGGAGGAAAAAGAACGAATGACGAATGTGGGTGCAGGTATGTATAAGTGTGGACGTTGATATGGAACTGTGTGTTAAAAATGTGAACAAAACATTCAATGACCCGCGGCGGATTGGGTTATTATTGATGCTACCAGAGGGTTTTTTTGCTGTTCACTGTGTTTGTTCTGCGAAACATCGATTGTGATTTTGCGACGTGAAAACGAGAATATTCAGGCCTACCCTATTCTACCGTAAACTATAGCAAATGGAGAAGTTATGTGCGTGAGGATGTACTTTTGAAAAACTAATTTAAATTAGCAGATTGAAGGCACGTAATTTTAATGCGCCGAATACTTGTTCGAATTTCCAAAAACCTCTGTTTCTCGTTCAAGGTATGGAAAAAGATCCAAACTGGTTGTGACATAATCAGGAAAAGAACTTGGGAGATTAATAATTACAACTGAGTTATCACCCAGTAAAATCGCCTTTTTATATAGAATTTTGCGTTTTCATTTTCTTAAATCTCCCATGGTACTGTTTGCTTTGGTTGAGTATCCTAAAATGCCTACTACACCCTTTATCTGCCTTGCACTACTGGTTGCATACTGCGACAGGAAAGGTCTGAATTAGTAAAGTTCTAAGTATCAGGCGACACAACTAGTGGAAATGATAGGTTGATAACATTATCACTAGGGATTGGAAAATCGATTTCGATTTTAATCGAAAATCGATTATCACACTCCGATTTTCCATTTAATCGAAGTCGACTTTTTGTATTGAATAATCGATCAAAATCGATTCTAGCCGATCGATTTTCGAGTTTTAGGTTGCTACAGCATTTTAATTTTGCCAATCGAGCTGCGCCAGTTCGTAAACCGCCCTCCAGTCGACCGCAAGTCCAACCCTAATCCACTACAAGCCTGGAAGAAGATTAAAGGAGAATATCCCCACGTATACAAACTAGCCAGTAGGATTTTATCTATAGTTGCCTCTACCGTTCCGTGTGAGAGACTATTTTCTCACGCCGGGTCAATTGCAACACAGGTGCGAAATCGATTATCTGGAAAACATAAATAAGTTAGTTTTTTTAAGGTTCACTGAGGAACACTGGTTCCACGGCTTTGCAAACAAGAAATAAATAAAATTCTGTTTTTCATTTTGTGGTAGGTATGCCCACTTTTCAATATAGGTACAATTCTTATTGCTACTAAACTATATGTAATTATCTGGTATGGATTATTACTTCCCTGCATACCTTATTAATATCTTTAAAATAATATATTGTATTAATAAATTTAACCGTATTCAGTTCTTATCCCTAGTGCGTCCACTAACCCATATTTTGCATTTTGTTAAGGCGGCTTTACACATGGAAGTTGACTTCTATGGAAGTAGCGAGTGCAGCGAAGTATCGATTTATATCGCTACTTGCATGACATAGCTCTGCTTACACATTACTTCCGGTTTACCCGCAAATAAATGAATAGTGGAACTAAGGAGGCGGGAGGAGGTAAATTCAAAACAACGAATATGGCGTACCAACTCCAAATGCAAAGAAGAAGACGAGCTATTTTAGCCGTAGCTCTTTTGGATACTACGAATATACTATATTATACTCAAAATATGCTCAGCTTATTTTTTCGAAATATATCCATCATACACTCAAAACATGCTTATCGAAAAATTGTGACCATTTACCCACCACATTAAATGTATTCCATTACAATGAATTTGCAATATAACTAATTATGATGTACAAATACTCTGATATTACACTTTATTGCCACGACATTGCAGTGAATGCATTCACTACAGACTTACTTGCTGCCTAATGAGTTAGCACTCCCTTCGTCCATCGATAGAAATTAACTTGCCATCTATGAAATATAACTCCCACAATATACATACAAGATTCGATGAACATTCTATGCCAGAAAAAAAGATTATCCATATAACGTCCCCGCTTTCATATTTGTAGAGCCAGCCAAACTTGGAGGGCAGGAAGCAAAGACAGGGTTAACCTATTTACATTCAATCACATGAAGAATGCCTTCCGTCATAATGAAAAAATTCAGGTTCATTGATACACTTTTAATAGATCAATTATTGTGTACAATGAAACATAGGTATGCACACACATTGGAAAACTACTAATAAAATCCACTGACAGGGGAATAGCTCTATACTTTCACAAAACACTATCACAGTCTTTTTATCACAGCCAAATTATGAATTCCATAAGAGTGATGACACACGTATCTCTCGGCGAAACCACTTAGTTGGTAATTAATCTGGCTATCTTAATTAGTGGAATACCTCCAAGAAAACTTTGCGTATGTTAAATGGACGACGAGATTATACACAAAGGATTGCGCATAAATTGCACATGGAAAATAACGACACTAGAGCAAAAACAAACCAATTTGTCACTCACATCACCCGCATTACTTAAAACAACTGTTTTAAATTGATATTTCAGTAAATACTTCTGGTTACTAACTTGATTTATCGGGAAACAAAGCCAAACAATTTTCACATCAGAAAGTAAACAACGGCGAATCACAAGTCTGTGGACGTTCAAAAGTGAGCCTACGGGCTTGCGAAATAGTTCCGTCGTATTGTGTAATGAATCCTGTTTCAAACTGAGTTAAGAAGAGTATCAAGCTAATTTTTAATTGAAACCAGTTGAAAGACATTTTTGGAAGGTAATATCAACACAGCTTTTAATAAATTACTAATTTAATATATTAACCAGGCAGAAAATTTCTCCGGAAGTTTTGCAATACTATCGCTGAATCGAAATGCTACTTGCAGGCAAAATAGAAGCCAGTCTATTTTCCTTGCAAGTGCTAACCGCGGTCGATTAGTTCCGCTATCGACCCCTACTGCCATGGAAGTACGTGCTTACACATCGAAGTACCACTTACAAGCGACTTGCAAGGCTACTGTCATGGAAGTAACTTCCATGTGTAAAGCCGCCTTTACAACAGCACATCCGTATTTCAGCAGTCAAATACTTTACTATTTTAAAATACCGATTTCGATTTTTCGATTATTTTGGACAAAAAATCGAATTTTTAGAAAATCGATTTTTTAAACCAAAATCGAAAGTCAATTAATCGAAAATCGATTCTGGATTGAAATTTTCAATCCCTAATTATCACTCTCGCGAGATAATACTTTTTAAAATGTGCTCGCCATGTTTATCAGACCTAGGTTTCGGCAAGTGTTGCCATTATCAAGGTAATAAAAGGTTCTGTTTTTGAGTTTCATATATGTTTGGGGCAGGAGAGGGGAGATGAAATGATGTAACGGGATTGAGAGAGGGGAGGTGGAGGCAGGGTTGTTTGAATGGAGGTTAACGGTGGTGATTAATGTGGTCGCGCGATGGCTCAAGATCAGGAGGTTATGACGAGTTAAAGCCAATGATGGTCAAGTAACATACAAAGTAATGGGGAGGAGTGGCAGGGGTACAAATTTACAGGGTGTGATCAAAATTAGTCGGACTGAATTAATTTAAAATTTTTCATTGAACTAATCGGTACAAATCTATAGTAGTCCTCGAAATAGCACCCTTGTGCTTCGACACAACGCGTATAACGCGATTCTCAGTGCGCGTACGCCTTCTGGAACTCGCTTTCCGGGATCCCCTTCAGAGGATCGGTTCCCAAGCAAGTTTCGTCGAAATCCTTTAAGTTGAGTGAAACCACCGAACCTCATTAATTCGCCACTAGCAACAAGGGACATACAAATGAGCCTCTCTGCCATAGCAGAGCACACATGGAGGGGTCCCACTCAAAATATTTGCTTTGAAGAGGCAAAGTTAACAGCAAAATAAAAACTTTACCTACTTCCCGTGAATTATACGGGAAGCAATTGAAATCAGTAAAACTCCCAACAACTTCAATAGAGAAGCTCGCTTTCCAATGTATTGAACGAGTATTGCGCAGGGAACCAAAAGTGACTTCAGCCAATCAGTAAGGACCTAACCCCAACGGTATGACGACAAAAGAACCTGCATCTTCAATGCATTTACCTGAAGAAGTCGACCTCAACGCCGGCGAAGCTGTTGTGCCTATATACCGGACCAACGTGGACCAAAATCCGGAAGACCTACAATTTCATCAAACATTCACACTGATTTAATATTTTTCTTACATTTTCAATATATGCTCGCAGTAGTGAGATCAGGATTTCACGGGATGGTATGCGATTTTATCGCAGAATCGAAATATTACTTGCAGGCAAATATAAGCCAGTGTATTTTTCGTGCCATGGTTGATAGTACACCGATTACTACAGCTAGCTACACTTACTGCCATAGAAGTCAGTGATTATACATCGAAGTACTACATGCAGGCGACTTATGAGGCTAAAGTTAAATACGTAACTTCCATCTACATCTACAAAATACTAGAGGCCTGCAAACGGGCTCGAAATCCGGGCGACCCTCGCCCGCCCGTGCCGGGCGCCCTCACCCGTGTTCGCCTCCGCCCGTGTGACGTAGACGCCCGACCGTGCCCGTTCGCCCCGGGTGCCCGTATCCTAGGCGGGTGCCCGGGTCGTTGGCGGGCACCCGGCTCCTTGAGAGGTCTCTCTTGTGCGCCCAAACTTAGGGAAGGGGAGGGGCGGTATATGACTGAGCGGGAAATTCGCCTCGTGCGAATTGCGGACAAGGCCCTCGAGCTAGAAGCCCTGTGGTGAGGATTAAGAGACGGGCGCCCGGCATAGAAGCGGTCGCCCGGCGTAGAGGCGGGCGCCCGGCCACCCACCGGGTGACCGCCCCTTGGGCGGCTAGTTCTCCGTCAAGCCTCATTCGTGAGACTTCGGAAAAGATCGTCGAATGACTTCGGGATATGCCTCTCTCTTTATCTCTCGCACACAGGCGGGCATGGGCCGCCCGTATTTTGCGACCGTATGCAGGCCTCTACAAAATACCCTGCAAGCCGCCCCAAGGGTGTGTGGTTGGGGGTGAGTAGTCACCAACATGCATTACACTATACCCTAAAGTTAGTATTACTACGACTATTGATGCATTAGTATAGATCGCTAATGCTTGCCACGAGGCGAAGCCTCACAAGCATGCACTACACCACCATTGTTAGAGGAACCGTTAATATTTATGTATATTGCAACTACATAAACGGAAATAGATTCAAGAGTTATGGCAAAAACATACACGGCGTGCTGTAAGTACTACTCAATGTGTAAAGCCGCCGGAGGGGATGGAGGAGTAGAGTATCAGAAGGGCAGTGAACGGTGCGGGCATAACCTCGGTGGTACTAAGTGGTGCTGGGTGGGGCCTTGAGGGTCGGCTCGAATTGCGCGGGACTATATCTCAGACACACAAGAAGATAAGTAGAAACCAACGAAATATTGGCCATGATGGGCTTTAACTATTGCCTTTTACAAAGGATGAGAGCTTTTTCCACCCTAAACCACGTATGTACGTTGCTACGTACATACGTAGGGCTCTTGTGACATATGTTCTCGATACTAAACAGTGACTGGAATTTAAAACGTGAATTCATATTCCACATCCATCTTTTTTAAGGGTGGAAAATATTACTTTTCTCAATTTTAAAATGAAGTTCCACCCTAATTGGACACACTATTATGTGCATCGAAGACTGTTTTTTAATTTTCAATAAAAACGAAGGTATATACTTAGCTTGCCGCTCGAATAATAATTAAATCCAGGAAAAAAGGAATAAATGCATATTAAATAAGAAAATTCAGGATTTCAAGAGTGAATTTTGAGAGCTCGTATTGCATGAATCTAATAGACTGGGATAAGAACACTATTACGGAGCTTCCGCTTACCTTGTGCTGGACTAAATTATATTCTACCAGCCTTGCCCTTCACCTAGCTTTCCAACCATCCTATCCTACCGGTCTTCGTAGTTACCCAATCTGTTGTATTTCCTTATTTACGCTTTTCTACCGTTTCTACGATTGCCGTTTTCAATGAATACCCTCGCAGTTTCTCCTCTGGGTTTCGAAGAATGAAGCTGCTCTGTATTTCCCTCGGTGACGGATTTCCCTCAGTGACGTTCTTATTTGTTGTTGTTTATGTAGCGTCGTCTTGCAAAACTGTTGTCAACTAAAGACGTCAGCAGACGGTAGTATCATTTACGTACCGTATACTGAGCTCTCGGAAAGTGCAGGATGTTATCAGGAAGGATTTACGTAAATATCACTCTAGTAACTAAAATATTTTGAATTCAAAGTCTGAAAGATGGACATTAAAATGAAGGGATTAGAAAAACATCGAGGAATTGGAACTAGTTGAAACTGTTAGCCGGCATTAGGCATGGACAATTGCCGAAAGAAAATTAACGAGATCGATGCCAGATGAATGAGATAATACAGGCAAAAACGGTCAATATTAGATTATTTTATTACTCCCAAAATTGTTTATTTTTAGTTTATTGTTGCATTTATTCAAGAAAAACAAATATTTAATCGTAGGACAAGGTTGAGTTTTGAGAAATTTGAGGTAATCGGGATTAAATTCTCAATGGAGCATTTGCTAACAAATGAAATATTTATGATCTTCCTCAGCTTGACATTTCTGGTAAGATTATTGTTATTATGAATACCTTAGTTTCTAAGGACAGATAGCTTACTGTAAAATTTAGATTTTCGCTATCCAGGAAGAGCAAATGAAAATATTTGGTAAACTTGATGGCATAACTAAGATGAAGGTACCTCCAAGTACGATTTCGTATATCAAAGGATTCAGTTCAGGTACTGAAAAAACTATTCTATTACCACTGAGTGAGTCTTTTCTTCATAAGTCGTCATTTAAATGCTTTTTGTTCCTTAGAGCTGCATGGCGTTGAAGCTGGGTGGTCAGCCGTAGTAGTGATTTATGCGGTCTTAAACGTCTTTCTTCTCGTGGCTCTCTTATCAGTGAGTAGTTTTTATTCTATAATTGTTATTTTACGGCAGAATATTTTGGGTTACTTCCGTGTTGACTCCCTAACTGCAAAATGGAATAAAACACAATTTAAACTCAACCCACATTAATTTGGTGGTAATACAATTCCACATCTGAATATCTTTTGCTCAGTGGTTATTTCACAGAAATCTAAATGATTTTTTAATGATTTCCCCATCTCCTTCGTCCCTACATGCATACGTTTTTTTTAGCTCTGCATTAGTCCAGGACTTCTGCCAAGGCTGCTAATTCGGCCGGCCATAAGTTTGCTCCCGCTTCTATTAGAAAATTTGCTGTCGGTGAAGGCTGCAGACGGAGCAAAAGACCGAATTGCAGAAATTATTGCCCAATTTTCACCGCTATAAATTTCGGGTTAACAAACGATACATTTATGACAAGTGTATTTTTACAACGGTCGCGGTTGCTCAGCGGATTATAGAGCTAAGGAACAAAAATTCTGATAATGTTCACAATATTTTTAGAGAGGCTGTTTGGAAAGAAGTTGTATGATATTATAAATGTACTATTTTTTCGTCCACGGCATAAGTGGTGGGGTAACGAGTGATGCAAGGGTAGTCAGGGGGTATATATAGTATAACTTTAGTCAAAAGGATATCGATCTCTACTTCCCACCAGCCACATCTTACCAAGAATCTCTTGTGATAGAAGCCTTTCCCTACCAATCAGAGGTTCTAGGGGGCTAATATCTGAGTAGCGCCGGATTTTCTGATATAATTGCAGGCGCTACGGGGAACGGCATGCCACGATAGAAACACCGCGGGGAGAAATCGAAAAAACATGGGCCAAAAATCAAAAGGTGCTTTTTTTCTATCCGGTACTTGACACTTCGCATGGCCATTTTTAAATAATTGTTGCATGAGGTGACGCATTTCATCTTAGAGGTTAAATAATACCTCCATTTAATACATTTTTTCAGTTTGAACACGTTGACGACATACTAGGCAAATGTGAGGGCTCAAAGTTAGACAAATTTGGCCAGCGTTCAATTTTCTCTGAAAATCACCTCAGTGAAGCCGACACAGAACCAATTGGTGTTAAGATGTGGAATAAAAAATAACACATGACAATGAAATATTTTTTGCTCATAAATAATCATAATTTTATGCTATTTTTTACTGCATTTTTACAATTGTGCTGAATTTGGCGGAAATTCTTCTGTCAATTTTTCGCAATGAAGCAGGGAACAAGTTAACTGGGACACCGATGAACATGGATATATTCTCACACAAGACTCTCCAAAGCCTCTTGAGAGTTGTTCCAAAAAGATTAGCTGCAGTCGTTTGCAATCCTGAAAAACATCCATGCGTCAAGCTTCATGATCCACTACAGGCAATATAAGTTGCAGTTATAAGCTAAAATTTGTTGGATTTGAATCTGTTGCAGTAGATAGAATTAGAATTTTGAAGTACCTACCTATCTTTCATGAACCCAAATGAAATCGTTACTTTATTTGAGTGAAAGATTTCTTATTACAAAGAATACAGAACAACCAGCAATGTTCTAACAGCGCCGATAGACCGTTCGTTGTTTTTTTGTGCCTCTAGCTTTTGTCCGCAACAGTATGTTTCGCGGAACTGTTTCGTTTTGAATCTGTGTAGGATGAAAAACAGTTGCGGTGAAACTGTTGTGTTCTTTTAGTGCCACCACTATCAGGTGGCATTTATACTTTTTCCTTGGGATTCGATGCCCCAAATGGTATGGCATGTGAACATTTTAGCTTTTGGGAGGATGTGTGTCACTGTCCTAGACATCGTGTGAAAACGGTAGCATTCTATTACGAAGGTTCCGTCTAGTGGTTGGCGTCGAACACCGTCCATCCTCCACCTACCCCAATGAAATATCGTGCCAATAAGGGTGTCGTACAGGTTAACCGATTGTGTGCTCTGTGAGCAGTGATGTACCCAAGATCTGAACTGAGGAGGGGTAGCTCATGTTAGATTGGGGATAGCTAGGTGTTACACGACGTGTACTTCTTACAAAATAAAACTGAAGGTTTTGGAAAAACTATTATTAGTCACTATAAACGCAAATGCTTCTTAACTATTTTCGTAAATTATTATTTTCTTATCCACAGAGCTTAGTTTGAGGTTTTATTTTTGAGCTTTCTAGCAGCTCTGAAAACCCTTGGCCCTTGCTATGTACGCACATGTCTGTGAGTGCAGTTTTCGGATAGATCTTTGCTTTTTTATTGAGCGATGCATTATGTATTTCAGTTCTATTTCGTCTGTGGAAAAGATCAGTTCCACTTTTAAAAATTATTTTTCAACTACCTGCTTCTGCTTTCGGGATTTTGCAGGTGAGACCTCTCGATCGCTGTGTATAATTCCCCGGACGCTTACGGATTGACTGGTAGAGGATTATCCTAGCAGATATAAATAAATCCTATTCCATTTTATTTAATGCGCAGCTCGTGAATCCCACCCCTCACATATTTTCACGAGTTTTATTTTTAGGATCTTTGCAAAGAAATTGAAGATCTTTTGAATCTGCTGTACTGACGTATTTTAAATTACTACTTTATAATTAATTTCTACAATTTAAAGTTGACGGATCAAGCTAAAATAGGTATGGTAGCTAATATTGTGAAACCGTTTCACTATGGAACTGGAATAATTATGAATAGGATTTCTCGATCTATTCGAGTAGAATACCCATTTTTGCTATGCATAATTTAGCACATTATCTGCGATTTTGAAAATATAATTTCTAGCGATTTAATATTTTTTTCGTCTACTTTCTCGTGCGCGTTATATCCTGAGGTCACTGCGAGAGTGAATGGAATTGTGTGTTTCGTAAATTGCCTTGAATTAGGTCGCGGGCTAAAGGCAAAAACAAAATTTGTGCGTTGAATTTGCACTTGTCAGAAAAAGTATATTTGTTTGAATTTTTAGCCGTGGATGATGATAAAATGTAATGAATGTGACTTAAAAGCGTCCATCGCATGGTTGATAGCTTTCTTAGCTGGTTGCGCAAATTTATACTTTAGCCGTGTCATACTTTCCTGCTGCCTGATAATGTAAAGGCAACATACATCTGTAATGTAACGTAACAGCCCCTAATTTTTTTTAAATATTAGAGTATCTAATATTTGACAACTATGGCCTACTTCAGAACGATGCAGAATGTATCGAATTTTTTCAGGAAAGTCGAAAATATTGGTGCATTTCTCTGGCGTTTGGAGGCGACATGCTCTTTAGTACACGTGCAGAGACGCGTGAAGTCAAATTACTGCACAGGTTTCAATTTTCAAATGATATTTCATCCAGGATTAAAGATTATATATCAACATTCTCGAAATTATTGGTTTATCTGGGTAACGGACCTCACCACCAATGAGTAAGGAGCGGCGTACTTCAGCCAGAACCATGGTAGTCTTTTAATAACCCGTTTAAAATTTACTTAGGGACATGGACCATTCCTCATCGTTCTTCGCCCATCCCTTGTCTACCCCGAGCTGATAACCAACGCCGCAATTCTGATCGGAAATCACCTCGCCTGCGGAGGTCTACCAAGACTCAATCCAAAACTGTTCGCATGTGCCCTATCATCTTCAGCCAAGATCATTGGAATTGGTGAGTGACCTTGACGGTAATAGTTTATTGCATTGCATATCATGAAGTCTTCTAATTAAAGGTGGCTGCCAACTTATGAAACATTTCGCCAAACTGATTTAAAATTTCGAAATTTGTCGACTGGAACTGTGCCATTTTTCCTGGTGCCGTGATTTTATTATTTGTTGGGATTGCTTCACCTAGAAACGGGATCTTGTTGAGGTGAGAAGTGTCTTGCATTGATAATTTTTTTCGTCGACTGATAAAAATTATTTTTCTGAAAACATAATGATGAAGATTATGAAGATGAAGAAGAGAATATGAACACATTTAGAACATAATTTTCAAGTTAAGGAGAAGAGATACATAGGATTATATTAACTGCAATTATAGATAGCATTTTCACCCTTTCTGAAATTACATGCTTTATCTTCACCTTCGTCTGCCATAATAGTCTGATTTCTCTTTGAAATATAGCAGTCGTCAAGGAGGTACGAGGTAGAATTAATAATTAATTAATTCTCTAACTAATGCAGATGTGGTAATGTAATTTCAAATATTTTTCTGAACAACAGAATGAGTGCCCTTCTGACAAATTTATATAATTAAAAAAATCTCAGCAATGACAAATAACGAATCACTACCAACAATTCAGGCTTTGAGAATAATTATAAAAAATATTCACATACCTTTGATCTTGAAACCATTTCTTGAGGTTCTGCCCCTTGTTCTTCTTCCGATTTATTGATAACTTCAGCCGACCTTTATTGTTTCCTCTGCTGTAACGATAATCATCGGACGACATCTCGAGCTGTACACTCAGCAGAGATAAATAGAAAAATATTCACTTGTGTTATCGATTGCTTGAAGAAAATTCAACGTTCGAATCGCAGGTAGCCTTGACAATGTTGCACCAATAACGTTGCAGCAATGTTGCACTGACAATATTGCAGCAACGTGGTTTTTCGGGACATTTGGATGTTGAGGCAACATGTATTCAGCGTTGTGACAACCGACATCAACGTTGTGTGCACTTGTATCTTTTCCCATTGTAATGTTGTCACAATGTTGTGACAACGTCCTCTGCTACTTGGGTATTATCTTGAAAATTTCAGATATTATCTCACGGTTACATTTTTGGTCTATTGTAGTAGTAGGCATAACTATGAAGCTATAATATTTAGTAACTATATGTAATATTAATTTCCTCATTATGGTTATCCTTTTCCAACTTCTGATTTGTTGGATATTTATGGATATGATGAATGAATACATGTGTTAAGGAACAATACATCGATAACCTTAACACCGTTCAATCTTAACTGAAATCGCATAGCACATATCCCTTACTGAAGAGCCCTTACTGAAGAGACCTTTCATTTTGTGGGTTGCCTGTGTTTTGCTTGAGTTGAAAGTCCCTAAGCTTCTTCCAACTGCCATGGTTCGTGCTAGGTGTAGTTATTTTTGCGCCAGTTTGTGCATATTGATATTTGCAGCATTAGAAATGAAAACCTTGAGAAGAATAGAAAATAAAATCGTAGGATACGAGAATTGTCGTGGAGTATCGTCGAGGTACCTTTCGTCAGAAAATTCTTGCTTTTATTGGTTGTACTAATTTATTCATTTGTGTCGTTTGTGGATTTGGACGAAACGCCATTCGTAAAAAATATTTGATCGCTAGCGGAGAAAAATGATTTGATTATGTTCAACTATATTCCCCATTCGGGAGACATATCACATTCCTCACACCAGTGGAATTACCATCGACCCTTGATCAAAAGCTCCATTGATCACCAAAGACGCTCGCCGTTCACTGTATACCTACTAGCTGTAGCAATTTACCGATATTATTGTTTGAAATAATGGCGTACCTAAAATATGAATGCGAACGAATTAGATGTTCCTAAAGGTGAATCACTGGAGCTAATTCTTTGAAAAATTGTGGAGTTTCACGCTATAAGCGGATTTAAATACAGCTTAAATCAAACGAGTTTTAAAACACCCGGGGTGCAGTTGCAAAGGTGTAGTAAGACTGTGAACTACTCAGCGGTGCCCACAAGGTGGGTCATGGCGCAAAGTACGCCGTCAAATGATTTTTGGGGGAAAACCCAGGATTTCAGGAAAACCTATACAACAAAATATTTCATCTTTTTGGGAAGGGAATGAGGGGATGTGCAATATTTAAATTACTTGTAAATAAAGATGTTTAAATTTAATGAGTCGTTTAATAATTTTCAATCCGTAAATGATGCATATGTAACAGCATTAAGCCAGTGAAATGAGATGCTAATGAGTTTTTGAGGAGATTTTCATGCTTTTACTGCTCTACGTCAAATAGCTTATCAATATGTAAATGAGAACGATCGAAAATTTCACGTGCATGTTTGGATAATCGTGGTGAGGGCTTGAAAAAATACGAGATTTTTCCATTTTAGATTTGAAATGAGGTAAATCCCTGGCTTAATATTTTCGTTATCAAATTATGTCGTGATCAAAGCTAACTGCTAGTCAAGGTGTAGAAAGACGGTTTTTAAAAAGTGGCTTTTGAGTACTACCTTCTTTTTCTGACCTCCTTAATTACTTCACAGAATATTGGGCTGACTCTCAAAATTCCTATTAATAATAGGATTTTATTACTTTTTAAATGTATTCGTCACAAGTAATTATTTCATTTCGGGGATCGAAATATAAAAATAACATTATAAAAAAGGAAGCACTAAAATGGAGGAAATATTGTTTTGTAAACAGCAACGGTACTACGAGCGATCACACTATGTATGTATATCAGTAAAAATAAAAGCGTGCTACAAATCTGCTCTTGTTTACGCTAAGAAGACATGATTCATTAGAAGTAAGAATGTTTATAAAACTCGGGGTTATAGCTACCATGCTAGCTCGATATTATTTAAATGCAATTGTTTATAGAGATGCAAAATAAACTGAATAATTTTTCGCTGTTTTATTGATATATGTTAGGATCATGAGATAATGATTTCCCTGATAAGGCATTAGCAATTGATGGTATGTAATCGAATAGAATTGTGATGAGAAAGTATTTCTTAGTTATGAGAACGTACAGGTTATTTAATGCATACAATCATTGGGTTTTGTGAAGAAAGCGCCCTACGCTCTCATTTTATTGACATACGTATGTACTGCGTTTGCTCGTAGTACTGTTGCTGTTTACAAAACTTATTTTCTCCTTTTTAGTGCATTCTTTAAAAAAGCGAATTTTATTTTTTTAAATATAATATAATTTCCTACTTATTAGTCTTCGTCACATTGAATTTTGTAGTCAATTCTATAACCTCACTTATGTGAAATTAATATAGGTAACTGAATTAAAAAACTTGTCATTTTCAATTTTAAAAAGTGCAATTACAATTTATTTTAAATATTAGATATAATAGGCTAGCGATGTCTTTGTTTTCTGATCGTTACACTATTTGTTAAGTTGCTATCGAAACATAGTGTCAACTATAAACCTATGCCATTTAAAGAAATTCATCGAAAGCATTACGTATCTAAATATGGTTTGCAACGATACTTTAATGGTTTAAATGATATTTTATAACATTGATATTATAAAACTTAAAACCTGTGTGTTAGACCATATTTTAAATTTTCATAACAGCAATACATATCTATATAAACTAATCTAAAATGGTTTTAATACCATTAAATTTGTTATTGGTATCTATAAAAAAATTAATTCTTCATTCATTCAAAGCACTCTATAGAAATTCATTAAAAACTTGTTGGAATTTATTTATTTATTGACAAATGCAACTTTATTTTTTAATATGACAATTATATTGTGATCCGAAATACATCTCTCTGCCAAATTGCAGAGCGCTTGCAGGTCAGGATGTGGGTCAAATTTTTATTTCAAGTTTGGTCCCTGACCCACAGACAGGCAATTGAAGTTAACTAAATGCATTTAATAAAAGGGAAATTTTTGTTTTATTCTAGGCTGACTCTCTACTACAACTTAACTATTTCCGGTCTTGGATACTATTTTCCTCCTCTGTCACACTCACAAGGAACACTCATTATACATGTGTCCCCCGCTTGTCAGACTTTTCTTCACAGCTGCTCTTTTCATTCTTCGCATTCATAGCTTTCCTCCCATTCAGAGTACCTTACACCGCATTCACCGGAAACTTTCTTGGACCAAATTATCATCTCTGCAACGCAAGCCACTGAAACTAGACGTCGCGAGCGAATTGACTGCGATTGGTGGGCGGAAACGAGAGAAAAATGACAAAAACCTTAGCCAGTTTGATTAACTTCAGGTAACAGCATTTATATAACCACAATTATTACAATAGAAAACAAGCCCATAGGCTAAATACCGTTAACTTGGTCCATACAAGACGAACACAAGTCACAACTGGAACCAAGCAGATACGTCCTTCTCCGGCCGCGGTCAGGTTCAAAGAGAGCTAGTCTGTTCACGGTACACTTTGTCAGCGCAGGAGGGGAATCAGCTGACCAGTTGAGGAGTGGGGAGAGTAGGGGAGGTGCTATCACACTTTGGATTGGTGGGAATGTTCACAGGTCGACTTGAAAGTGGAAAAAGATGTCGGCACCAGCGCGGAGCGAATAAAAGCAGGGTGCTTGCAGTAATCGCGGTGACCTGAGCGTTCGCGCTGACCGGAGCCAGGTCGCGGCACTTGTCTCATCGCTCTCTGGCACGCTTTCTGGAGTCTCCGAGGATTTTCGAGGAGGAAAAATTGGCACATCCACTGGGGGAAATTATTATTGGAAAAGGAAACTGGAGAAGGGGGGGAAGGAAACTTGCACAGCACTGACACAATCACAGAAAATTCCTGGCATGCTTCCCTCGATGAATGAGTAACTTTTTGGAGGTTTAAATAACCATACATAATAACAATATAAGCACTGACCCACAAATGAATACCAGTCTTTGATGCTTGTATCTCTGCCCAGAAAAAAATATTTGTGTGGTCACCAGGGATGACATGCCAAATCAAGCTAAGAAGTCAAGGTAGAATGACAACAAATTTACAAGCTATAATATTAAACTTAATGATTATGCCTATAAACACAATAGAAATAGGCGAGAGTGGGCTTTAGGTATTTTTTATCCAAATTTAATTTTGTTAATTTATTTTTTTTATTAGGCATTTTTTTATTAATTAGTAATATTTTTTATTTTTATTTATTTTATAAGTACATGTGCTTTTATTAATTTATTTATATTATTTTTATTTTTTTTATTTGTTACAGTTGTAACACTTCCCTCCGAGTCCCCGGCAAGTATCAGGTTTCATTGCCGTCATAATGGCCGGTGACTCGAGAGGGGTTGTGCATGTGCAGTAATCGTTGCCACGTCCGACGCCAATCGGATGAGTGGCTACGCTGCTGTCGGGTCATGCGTCCGCAGAAGACGGAGTGACCCCAGGATGACGGCCTTCTGCATGCGTGCAACTAGTGATTCCGCCTGTGCCACGCAGGACGGAATGCACTTGGTGTTATTAAGCAGCGAGCCCTTGACTCCACCGAGCACACCTACGATGAGGAGTGGGGAGAGTAGGGGAGGTGCTATGACACTTTGGATTGGTGGGAATGTGGAGGGACGAATTGGCGGGAACCGAGGATTTTCGAGTCTCGAGGTTTCGAGGAGGAAAAATTGGCACAGCTCTTCTCATATTTTTGCTTGTTTATTCCACTCCCATTTGTTCTCTGGTTATTACCAGACTAACGGATCATTTTTTTCATTAATGAATGTCACTGTAACATTCGATTATCATCATTCCATAACTCACTCATTCTTCATCTCATTCTTTCCCCAAAACGTTTCCCTTGGATGCCGACAAGATTTTACATAGTTATCAACTTGTGAAAGCAATTCAAAGTTAACGCTCATTTTGTGACAATTATTTCCCAATCCCGTCCTCGATAGCAACTATTTTTTTTTCTTTTTGGAACTTGATGTGAGTAGAGGTAGATTGATTAAGCATTGATATTCCATGCTGGTCTCAAGTTCATGATCATTGTGGGTACCTTATGGTAGAAATTTTGATCTAAATGAAGATGCGAATCTGTTCAGTCACCGTGGACAGTTTTATGCGAAAACCTTAAAAAATCGAAGGTTAATTCATTTATCACCCCGGAATTACCTGAAAATTTCCATTGGTTGGGCTGCCGTAAGACAACGTGGTAGCAAAATTAATAGAGCCCTAGTCTGCTATTGACTAGGTTCTCAGACTCGAGTGAGGTCGCTTTGAATGAGTTTCCGGCTAAACCTAGTCTACGCAAATTTATTGGTGCCTGCAGATTTTCCTGGGAAATGTTCAGGGTGGCGTGAGGAAGTCAGTGACTCCTTCCTGTGACAATGGTGTTTACTATCCACGCCGAGGGCCAGTGTAATCTTGGTGGCAAACGTCTTGAGTTCAAACGGGCCTTCGAGTTGAAAATTGTAGTTGGCTTGGGTTTACTTAGCTTAAAGTTCGAGGAATATACAACGCATACGTTACTCTACAATCCATAAGTCTTCATCATTTGTTAAAGGTGTCTGCGAGATGTGGTGGAAGAGAGGCAAATTTTGTTCGTTTTTTTCACCAAAAAATTAAAAACGCATCTAGCACCGTGTTTTGACACACCGAGCCATTTACGTGTCAACTAAATTTTATTGTTTCATGATGATGAATCTCAAAGTCTTAGTTACCCGATTGATGGCTCAGTGATTTAAAACGCGACGCGGAATAATTTTTTTTTGGATTGGAACAGTGCGATATTCTTTTTAACCATATATTAATTTTTTATCGTGAATATCTTCACGGGGACCGAGTCGAGTTGCACTTAAGGTAGTTTTAGCGATGTATGAATTCACCTGAAATTCGACGAATTTCACATCATTTTTAAGTAAAAACTCTCAACTTTCCAATTATACCAAGTTATCAACCCCTTGCCGAACTACTTTTCGAGAAATTTTCTTAAAAATATAAGCTGTTTTACATGGGACAGATTACTGCTGTGCGCTATAGAGGGAGAATATTGAAAAAAAATAGGAACTTCTAACTCATAGATTTCGTCAAAAACCTAACGGGGTGTAGTTTGTATGTTTTCTCAGCTATTTATAAAAATTAATCAATTACTCTCCACATTAGTTTTTACAGAATCGCAAAAAACTTATTGTGAAGGCGATTTCACAGTGAGGCATGAAAAAATGAGTCGCGTTAGAGACTTATGTTGATATATTTATTTAATTACTGAGAACTTTTGTACTATACTTTTGCACCAATTATATTACAATATTTACTTCATACGTCTTACGGACGCTGAAATAAAAAAATACAATTTAAATATGGTCTCCATTATGACTAGATAGATAGATAAACGTCTTTACTTTCTCGCTCTAACTACATTAAGTAAGATGTTAGCTTTTTCCCTTAGTTAGTATCTATTCGTTTTCATTCCCAGCGATGGGGATTTTCCGGTGGATCGCCACTTTCTGGATCTGGTGGGTTGCCCCGGCCGCCACAGACGCCGTGTGCCGAGTTTCCGGGTCCTCTTCCGCGGAGACAATTGCCCTGTGTCGCCAACCGCAGCAGAACGGGAGGAACAGTAGCGCCGCCGTCAGGACCGCGCTGCCCCTGAGGACCTCCGGCTCGGACGCGAACTTGAGGAAGGCCCTGCGTCGCCGTCTGACCAAGAGTATGGCGCCGGAGTCTCACATCATGTCTCAAATTTCACACGTGCCGGTGGACTCGACGAGCGGTGGTGCGTTATACGAACTGGAGTCGCCCTGGAGAACCTCCCGTTCCATGAACTCCATTCTGGAGTCCATAATCCTGGAAGACTGGGAGAACGAGGCCTGGGACCAACCTCCAGCGATTCGAGCGAAGCGCCGCCTGGCGTCCCATCCCGAAACTTCGACCTCCAAACCCTTGCATTTTGTTGGCCACGTAGATAAAGGTACGCGAGAGCACTGCCGTCATTTTGTGATTAAATTTTCTAGAGGAAAAAACAATTCTATGAAATAGAATTCCTTTGATTTTTAGAAGTTTTATTACGGAACGATGGTCCTCCAATTCATCCGAGTACTGCTGCCCTGGTTCGTAAGTGACAGACGGTAATTTCGAAATGATCTTACCCGTTATAGCACGTCAAACCAGAGTAATACGACTACTATTACCTTTTCCGACTGATTTTTCTTTCGAAGAAGCCTAATTCGATCAATGACCGGAACTTACATTAGTGGAACCGCACAGCACGAATTGCTTATTTTGGCCGAAGTCAAGTTGTAACCTTATTTCCATTCGATTTCCTCAATTACAGTGAGTGCTACGGACTAACTGTTGCTAAAATGGTGGAATATGCGAGTGAAGGACTCAATATTTGAAAGACTGGTTGCTAGAACAGGAGGTAGTGTGAGCATGGGGTGGAATTCATAAATTCCGCCGAGGAGTCAGAACGGATGGCTCGTGGGATAGGTATTTGATCACTATATGTATTTTTTCTTTGGTTTTGAGAGCAGGTCAGCTAGAGGAGTAAACGCTCTTGAGCATACCTCCGATTGTAGCCTCCAATATCAGCATTTTAGTGTTAATCACCAAAATAAAGAAAACATTGGGGAAGCAGGAATTTCGAGGGTTTATTTTTGATTATGTTCCAAATTAGCAGGAATAAATTCAGAAAATGTAATCTGCAATAAATTCAAAATCTGTCAAAAGAATGAAAAAAAATCATGGAAAAGAAAACTAAAGTGCTTAGTTAGTATTAAAATACACGGAGAATAATGCGTATTGTTCGGAGAAACTTAAACAAAAAAATTCTAAGTAAATTACTGGATGAAAACCCTGAATCGTTCTAGTCGTACGAAAGGGAACTTCAGGGTAAATTTTCAATCTTGGAGACATTAACAAACAAATATGGCAAAGTAGTCACAGTTACAATTACAACCATGTTTGGTAAACGAAAAAACAGTGATTTATATACTTTATTACTAACCGACCACAAACAAAAAGTAATGATCGATATAATTAGTTCCAACATAGAGTGACATACGGCGTCCCGCAGGGAAGCGTGATTGCCCCCTTGTTATTTCTCATTTATATGAACGACATTAACTGTAAAGTAAAATACACAATTATATTGTTTGCAGACGATGCTGTCATCTACCATAAAGATGCCACAAATTCTGACTTAGATGTTCTCTCATCGGGACTCAACAACGATCGATCGGGCTCGAACTTAACTCTTACAATTAGTGAATTAACAGCAATACACTTCATACGATAGGAATCACACCAACGCCAAAGCTATTGAACCGATAGAGTGGGAGGGGTAAATATAAAGGAGTCAGATGAACTCAAATACTAGGGAAATTCTTTTGTTTTGCTTGTCAGAAAGAAAGTTGAAATGAAAGATAGAAAACTACGATAGCTACGCGCATATGCATAACACTAATTCATCGAAATCATTAGTATAAATGGCTAACCTATGAACAATTGGTCGATGGTAACTAATATTTACTGCTTTCCAATGTTAATTTTATATTTCTTGTGTTATTTACCTCTAACTCACGTTATCAGCTCTCCGTAGACCCCTCGATCACTAAAACCGACCTACTCGTTCCGGAGATACAGCTGAACTGAGCGCGCGCCGTGCCCACCCAAGACCAAATTTAGACCCCCCACGCGCAGCGCTGTGACGTCACATCGCAACCTTCCCTCCGCTCGCGACAAACCATTTCCGGTAGTCGACGAAACGGGCTATCCATTCATAGTTTTAGTTATTCTGTAATCCTTATAGTTTTTGCACACGAGACCCTCGAAAGTACACAAATATTGGTCGCGGCAAAACCATACATGATACCGAGAACGAACCGTTCATTCATATTCACATAAAAAAACAGCATGCCACAACTTTCTGGCTGCGTGAAACCGATGTGGTACTGACTCCTGATTTTGAGTTAAAAAAAGAATAGGTTCAATGTGCGGCGGCTCAATGGGTAGTATGTAGATGAATTGTACGAAAATTATTCCATCTATCACCGTTCCTGACATTCCTTTCCTCTCAAGACATCATCCCTGCCTCGTCCTCCGACCAAATTCCTCTCCACCGCCAAAATCCTTTCCTCCCCTACCTCCTTGTTTGTCTTCAACACTAACCTCCCCTTTTTTCTTGTCACTCGCATCCAAAAAACCTCCAGTGAATGCAAATCTTCTTTAGTTATGCTTCCGAACTATGCCATCTAACGCTCCAAAGATTTAACTAATAGGAAGGGCTCAGTCTCAGGTTACCGCGGTGATGCAGTGTTGTGGCAGGCATCTTCCAGGTTGCAGCCGCGTTCAAGTACGACAGTTTCGCCAGCTGTCGTTTTCAGGTGAAGGATGAAGACGCCAGCAGGACAGCTGGCGAAACTGTCGTACTTCAACATTTGAACGCGGCCGCAACCCGGAAGATGCATGCCACAATAGGAAGCGCTTTTTATTATATGAATACTCTGAGGGAGAACGGCGTGGATGAAGTGTCAAATCCCAGGAGGAAGTCACTTCTAATGTATTCTTGGCTTTTCGCATGTAATTAAACAGTCGAATAAATTTGGTGTCAGTGTTTTTTTTTACAATTTTTCAGTGACAGCCAATTATTCCGTTTCACCTGACCGTCTCGGTATTTTGTAGGCATACCACCGCTTCTAGTTGGTCAGCCGAGTCACTGGTTGTTTCATTTTCTCCCTCCAACGATTTAGGCGTCGGAGCCGGTGGAGGAACAAGTGAGGTCGAGGCTGCGAGGGAACGTGAGGACGTCCGCCGAGCGTGTCGCGTGATCAGCGTCGCCATGGCTCCGGAATCCGTGGTGATGGGCTGGCAGCAATGCGCGCCGATGAACGTCCGAATGAACGGCCCCGCCTTCTACGACGACTGGAGGTTTCTGCTGTGGGACGTGAGGGCTCTTTACGCACGTCGCGATGTCAACAGCGTCCTGGAGGAGTACGCGTTGCTGGAGAGGCTGTGCGACGAAGTGTTGGAGTCTAGGTGCGGTCCCAGGATCTCGCTGTCCACCGGATCCATGGAAGAGGATGATGACCGGTCGTTGGAGGCCGTCGAGGCGAGGGAATTGACGCCGGGAGAAAGGGCTGACCAAGTCCTGGGAATCCGCGACGCGCCGGACCGCAGTCGTCACCAACACAGGAGGAGTCTGATCTCTGTCGAGAGTTACTTGTTCGCCAGATTCGCGAACGTCCTTGGGGGTTGCTCTTTTACGGATACATCTCACGGTCCCGACGAAGAACTCCCCCCATTGCCAGTTGAAATATCTGAGAGCAAGGACAAGGGCGTCCAGGTGAACACACTTCCGGAGAGCGCTATTCGAAGGTTCTTCGACGGCGAGGGTGTTTTAGGACATAGGGGCAATGGGGTCCGAGAGGTCAGCTCTCGGGACGCCTTCGTGCAGGTCAGCACATTGCCACTGAAGTACTTGAAGCCAAAGTTTGTGTGAGATTTAGACCTGGAAATACATTTATCGAAATTATTTTATTTCTGGAAAAATCATTATTAATTAATCCCCTCTGGCTTGTCAGGCACAATTTTCTCCGGTTGAATTAAAACGATGATGCGACTCTAAAAATACGATAGCGTATAGAGATACATGATACATTCAATTGCTCGTACTAAATGGAGGTCAGGGTTCTAAATGGCTGTTTCATCGGACTTGGAATCGGATTGGGCTAGAACTTAATAGTTTTGAGCTGTATTATTCCGTATGTTTTTTGCCTGTGATATTTTTTACAGGAAACATTATTTTACAACTCCGAGAGATACCCTTTCGGGCGCACATTAAGATCGTAAGACTAAGGCAATGTATTTCGCCACAAAGGGGAGGGGTGTTTGAAATCATTTTCTCATGCGAGTACCAAGATAAAGGAAGGACCAAAACGGAGCGAAAGAAAGGAAAAGAAGTGAAATTGTGCGAAATTGCTGGAATACAATCGGCAAAGAGGCTTCATGGCAGTTGCATCAACGGTAACTCATGTGGCGCAATGGCGTATTCTTTCTTAAGTATTGCGACCATCGACCTGAGGTCGTATTTGGTATTAGGTACATTTTACAAGAAACTGTATATCTATTTTGTATTGAACTAATTTCAACCGTTACATTGCTGTAGATACAATATTTTAAAATGTCAATTATACCTTTTTAAAGCAATTTGTTTACTGCTTAAGTAGATTTTTTTTTACGCTTGTTCAAATATTTTCTGCCCTGCATATGGTGTAGAAATGACTTCTAGCGCTTCTATCAATAAGACGGTGCAAATAACCAATCTATAATACAAGAGTATATATTTTTATTATTTAAACGAGATATTTTCTTTTTAAATTGATGAGAGTTTCGCCTTTTGAGTGTGAGAATAATAAAATATACTCTCAGCAGTAAGGTAGGAATGAGGATCCAGGCGGCAGCCATATTGGATTTTGCGATTAATCGATCCACCATTTATTATAAACATATTAAGTGAGTGGTGGGGAAGTGCATTTAGACCAAGGAGGTTAGTTGATTTAGTCCTCGTGACTTTTTTTAGATGCTGCTGAACATTTATTTATTTCCAAAGTGTGTGAGAATTTGCAAGAAAATACCGCAGTAAAAATAAAAGTTTTAGTTAACGCAAAATATGTGAAGGGGGATGAAACGAGTGATCGATGATTCAAGACCAAAATTGAAAGGGTTTTCGGAACGTCTGATTTTTACTACTTAGTTAAAACTTTGTTTCGGAAAGCTGCTGAAAGCGCAATCGGAGAGTCAGGCAAAGGGTTCTGGGTGGTCGTAGGGCGAGGTCCTAGGTTTAGAGCTTAGGGTCAACCGTTACCAACCTTTAAATGATCAATCGTTTATTGAACTACCACACCAAAAATCAAACTGACTAAGGCCGTCATTAATGTGGGGAACGGAGACATCTATTGTTTTAAATAATCCATTTGGTCTAAAAATATTCCAAAAGACGCCCAATGCGTGAACAAGAATGACACGCCTGAATTTCGCCGCGGGTATGATTGGGATTGTGTTGAATACCCCGTGGAAATTTCCCAAATTTCAAAAATTGAAAGAAGAATAACATTTCTATCGACGTCTTTGGGCTTGATGAAAAAAATAATGTCTATTTCAGATCAAATTGTTTAGTGGACTGCTCACCAAGAACCTTGGTGAGTACGTAAGGGTGAACCTGGCCAAAATAATGACAAGCAGAGTAGCAGAGAAGTTGATCTGGTCTAGAAAAAAATAAGAAACCTTTAAAAGCCTAAAAAATTTACTCAGAATATTAACAGGTAGGTCATTATTGCGGAAGAGCTATTGTTATTAAGATTTTGAGATAGTAGGCAAAACTTATGGTTCCTTGGTGAAGTTGCTTTAAATAGCATTTAGTAATGGTGGAAACCCATCATAGTGATTAGCATTATGTATTCACTCTTTAAGATGCAGCATACCTTGTTCCAGGAAGATACGAAGACAAGTCCTTGAAAATTAAAGTATCAAATTGGCTCTGTCAAGTCAGCAGGAGGAAAAATAAATCATCTGCCTTGCATACCTGTTACCATAAATTCAATGGTTAAATTTCAATTTTAATCATTAAGATAATTCTTAAGATTTTAAATATAATTGTATTTTAGAAAATAATATCCACTATGGGTAAACATTTTCCTGATTTCTGTTAAAAAAAATCATATTACAGAATTTCCCTTCTAGAACATTTTCCTCGAAAATGCATTCTAAAATCAGTCTGTGTCATAAGGGCCAAGGGTAAAGCTAAATATTTTCATGCATCAGATTTTGTGTTGCTGCCAGACTAGGTGTCTATCTATCTACTTGCACTGCAGATTATGTTGTGGCAAAGCTGAAGTTCATTTGCTTCAGTCTCTTTCGGGAGCAGCTGCATGTGGTGAATTGTCAACCAAGCTTTTGCGGCCATTACAGTTTGCATCACCAGGATTATTTAGCCATAAACCAATAAAACACATAACCCTGATGATGCAACTCGTAATGGCCATGAAAGCTTGGCTGACTAGTTGCCACAAGCAGTTGCTTTGGAAATAGACTGAAGCAGATCATTCTCGTAGCAAAAATCTACCTACTGTCACTTAACCCTTTCGCTGCGGTCAACCTGCGTAGACCTCCCTGCCCCTGTGCGGCGAAAAAGTGTTCGGATGGTAGGAATCGCCTTGTTAACGGAACGTAGGAGCTACGTTCACAGCAGTCCACCGGGCGATTGTAGCTCCTACGTTTACATCAGCGAAAGGGTTAAGGTCATTCATTTCTTTCTCGGATTCTCTATCAATCTCTTGTGGCATTCTATTACAAACAACTTTAATACAATTGATATTTATGGAAGCTAATAATCCAACAAATTGTGAACATTAAAGGATGTAGATATTTTTTCTTCTAAAATTTAATTAAATTAATGGTAGGCAAGTTAACCTTGTCGATTTTGATACGATTCATGTTGATTAAAAACACAAAGTACTTTTCCAAACTTTTTAGTTAGTACACTACAACCGGTTTCGACAACTACATCATTTTCAAGTAGGTAGTGAAAAGTTCAAGTTTCTTTTGAACTTGTCACAACTTGAATATGGCGTAGATTTCAGTGACACTAAATAAAAATGGTGAAAAAGTACAAGTGTTTTTAATCAACATGAATTCTAAAATCTAACCTGAGAAAATCTAGAATTAATATTTTTTAATTCTGGAGGTTAGGTAAATAATAATCATATTGACCTACCTATCGTATACGCTTCCCACAAGCTGCCATTGTTTCTTCTCTTCCACTTATAGTTCACTGAAACATGGTGCAAAATTAATTTTTTTTGTTTTCCACTGTAACTTCTGAAGTAAAAGTGGTAGCTCAAATCTGTTTAAAGTTTCTTGTAGATTTTAGCGAATCCTAAAACTTTATATCCTTATTCTCTATCATTTATAGTGGTTTAGAAACATGGTGCCAAACTGAAATTTTGATAGCCCACAGACCACAGGGGGCGAAGCCCCCCCATTAAGGGGTTCTAGGGGGCGGAGCCCCCTAGAACCCCTTAATGTATTAATTCGTTATCGATTGCTTGAAGAAAATTCAACGTTCGAATCGCAGGTAGCCTTGACAATGTTGCACCAATAACGTAATTCGTTGTATTAATAATTTATATCAGCCTGTCTCCATGTATGTTTTGTTTATTTATATACAATAATAATAAAATGAAAAGAATATCTTATGTTATTTCTGATGCATTCCCTCGAATATTTTAATTTGATGTAATTTAATTATGTATAAGGCAAAAGGCCCCAGTGAGGCATAGAACACTGTAAATAGCATGAATTATACATAGTGTAATACAACTGCATTACACATAACATGCAGAGGTATGTGCTGGATACAGTGTGTATGACAGACTAAATGCAAGCTTATTACATTATGTATATATGAAACTCCCTATACATCTGAAATACTGATGTTATATGACTGAATTACATTTAAGATATGGCTGTTTTATATTGTGTATTATATACATTAAACGTACAGTTAGTTTACATCATGTATACAGCCTGTATAACAGCTGGATCATAGATGCAATACATTATGTAATACAGCTGTAATATGTATGCTCTAGAAGACTTTTGAAGCAAAAATACATTGATACATACATACACACAATAGTAATTATAGCTATATTACGGCCGTATTACATTCCCATACATAATGTATTATTGAGGTTATTCAGTTGTGTTCAATTTGTATTATATAGTGTGTGCTGTCTGTATTACTTATCATAGGAAGGCAATTTCGAGCTTTATTAAACCACTATGAGTCAGTTCCATCAATTATCTGATCCGATGAGAAATCTGCGGACGGAGAGAGACTACGATTTAACCCTTTCACGACGGGGACGGGGAAATGTTTTTTGCTTTGCCAGTACGGAGCTTTCACTACGCTAGGATCTTCACCGGTACCTATTTCCCTAACCTGAGTCGGGGGCCAGAGGGGTGATGAACATTTTACTCGGCCACCGGGCTGAGATAATCTCCGCTCTTTTCCGCTTGGGGTGCCCATTACGGCATGCGGTCGCGGTCAACTATTTTTTATGCTATGGTTTTGCTAAAAACATTGTTGCTACAGCCTCGATATTTATAAAATCGGAAATTAATTATTCTTCTTAAACAATGACTTTACAGCTTTTAAACGAAATTCTATCGTTAATATTAAGCTCTCTAGCAACAAAAATCGCATCAAAGGTAAAGATTCCTTTACACACAAACTACGTTAACAATAACAGTAGAACTCCGTTTTAAATTTGTTGTTGTATAGCTAAATATAAGCAATTTACTTATAATGCTCAATTTGCCAATAACACAAAAACCGTTAAGTTTGTTATTCCACTACACCAGCAAGCAACTGACCGCGGACCCCTGCTGTGAGTGGGGCGCGCACTGCGAGGAAGGGTCGAGGTAATCCCCTCCCACGAACCGAGAAAGGGTACCGACGGCGTCCCGAGAAGAAGTCCTTTAAAACTAAGCTGAGGACATTTAGGCACTAAAAATGAAGAAATAGGCACTAAAAATTTCAAAATAGGCACTTAAAATAGGCGCTTAAAATATTTTTTAATCGAAGATATGAAAACAAAAATTAAAGAAACCGATAAATCGACGAAAGTTCAATTATTAACTTTGGCCCCAAAGAGTTGGTCGATACCAGTAACAGCTGTCTCTATTCTAGAAGCACCTATAGTGGAATAACGGTTCATTAAGATAAAATTTGAAGGATCCAAGAAATGAATACATGGCATCACTCACAAGTTAAAAAACTCGAAGTCACTCAATACAGAACGGCCACGACTTAACCCAAGGTTTTAGCATAGTCTCCTTACCCAAGTCTAAAAAAAAACCATACAAGCTTCGGCTTGGAAACTTTAGGCTTGGGAACCTAGTATAAAAGAAAAACTTAAACTTTGTGGTTCCACGATGATAATTTTATTTGCAGGACCTGGGTTTCGACGTACTATAACGTCATCTTCAGGTGGCTTTACCTTTGGCTTTGGAACCAGGCAGATACCCACACAAGGATTTGGAACCTTGTCGAAGAAACCAAATTGCTGGCTTGGGATCCTCAACCAAGAAACCAACCCGTGGCTGGTATTGCACGGCAATTAGGCACAACCCCTACGGCGATGAGGTTACGGGTTCAATGCCTGAACTGGTAGTGACAATGTCACCATGGACCAATGCAATATACTAAAAATGTCTACATAAAACAAACAGGACGACAAACAACGGAATGCATTTGGCGCCACCAAAGCAACGTTCTCAACGTTGTTCATATTTCTAGGGCCGTATGTGCTCATGATGAAAAACCAAGTCTACTTTTATAAGAGGTTTGAAACATGCTCTTTCAAAAGAGTATCCAGAAGGTCTTTCTTTTGTAAGATCGGGCAGAAAATAACCTATTTTTGTCGTTTTTACAAATGTCATCCTCCACGTTGTCCCTATTTTTAGGGCCTTATATGCCCGCGATGAAAAACCAGATCTACTTTTTAGAGGGATGAAATCATTTTCTTTATAATGAAAATGACCCAAAAGGAATTCCAGAGGGTCTTTTCTTGTAAAAGCGGGGAGAAAATACCCTATTTGGCGTTTTTACAAAAAGTGTCACATTTTGACTCGATTTTTAAAATAATGGATATCACTAGGAAGATGAAATATTGCATTCATAAACCATGTATCATGCTCAAAGTTTCACGTTGATTATACCTTTACTTCCTGAAATATAAAAAGAAAAAATTTTAAGTTTTTTTTGATCCGCAATTTTTCGGGCCAGTTTCGCCCTGAATTTCCTAGGAGGAGGTCACTTTTACAGTTATTTTTATTATGTTGTTTAATAGAGCTCAAAACTTTGTACAAGATAGCCAATGTTTGTTTCTCTTATCAAAATATCTCCTGAGATACTCTGCCTCAAAGCTACCGAAATCTCATAATCATACTGAAGAAGGCTGCAGCACGGGGCCAAACAAATTACTATATATCAGCAAGTATACCATCGGCGAACGTAAAACTTTACAAATGTTTATAGGGGATATGAGTGAATGTCCATACTGAATTTCATTGAAATCAGTGATGGTCGAGCGGGGACCACCGGACCACTTGGCATGCATGGATGACCCAATAGTGTACCTTTAACAGGGTGAAAAAGGCGTTTGAATTGATGTATCAGAAGCGCACATTATTCCTGTCACATACCTCATGTATTTCAATAATTTTATCTGCAGAGTATAATGCAGTATTTAGCCATGTTCCCCATAATATCAATACTGGCTGTGAAGGCAAATCAACTTCAGGCATACGGCCTGAAGTTGATCTACCTTTACACTCAGCAATACTGAGTGGCACCTTCAAAAACATGTTTTTGGCAATTGAAACCATCGCATGTATGCATCACATAAAATTACCGTAGTTGTTTTTCTACTCTTTATATAATAATACTTTGGATGATTTTTCTTTATGCATGTTTAATGACATTATTTCAACCTTGATAGATTAAAAAAGGAACTGAAATAACAGACAAGCTCTGCACTAAAGAGAAGTTTGGTGACGTTGAAAAGAATATTACTTTTTTAGGCCCTTAAATAGGCGATACCAGCAGAAAAAGGCATAAACAGGTAAAATAGGCATTTTTAGGCAGTAACAAATCGCTTTAATTTCGCCACAAATGATCCTAAATTAACTTATATAACTTCATAAAATTGGTTTTCTGGGTAAAAGAAAAAATAGGCATTTTAGGCAATGTCCTCAGCTTATTTATAACACACACCTTTTAGGCTTGCTTAGGGCTAGCTTAGCGGCACGACGTTCTATCACGTCGTTCGTTCGTTTGCGTCGAAAAATTTACGCGGCTCTATCACGTCGTTCGTAGCGAAAGGGTTAAAAGTTCCACCGTAGTGCTCAGTCTTTTTTCCATTCAAGGGAGCTGAGCCAACACCACCTAATTGCCTGAATGTTCCCAGTAATTTGGGAGCGTATTGGGTGCATTTATAGGCAAAAGTATGCAATGGGGGCTCATCCAATGTTTTCGCATAGACTCCCGTTTCTGCTAGATGTTTTTAATTGGGGGACAGGAGACACTGACCGTTTGTGTACGATTTTTCATTTTAAATATGGGTTTAGGTTAGTGCTTTGGCTAAATATTGTTTCTTGGATCATCGTGTAAACCCTTCAATGTAAGGTGTGTCGAATGCGCAGTAGTATAGGTACACTTCTCATTAACCAATCAAGTTATTACAAAATTTAATTAGGTAATGCATTGGTAGGTATATTAGTGAAACGCATTGGAAGAGATAAATATACGTCCATTTTAAACAAAATAAATTAATAATAAATATATTACTAGCACTAATTTCTACATGCTTTTTGATTATGCTTTTGAATTTCCGCCATAATTTACTTGACGCTCTAAAAATGGCTGACTACCATCAGTATAATTTAGCCGAAAGCAGGTCCTTTAAAAAATTGTCATTTTTACTATGCTTGACCGAAACTGAACATCCTCAGCTGAATATTTTAAGTGATTTTAATTTCCCATTTGCCTTTACCGCCGCCGTTAACGCCGTCCCGACTCACAGCTTATACGACCGACTCTTTGAAAAGAGCCGGTAACAAATGAAGGCTATGCTGAATCGGTCATGACGGTCATGACTTAGAAAACGGGCTGGCGGGAACATACAGTGATGCAGCGAAATGCAGTGCATCGGGTATGGGTTGTTAGTTGTGGTTGATTGACAATGGAATACGAGTGATTTCTTCTTGTAATTCCTCATGTCCTTTTAAGTTATGATAGATATTTCGAAATGGATACAGCAGCACTGAAAATCTTCCAATCCTGGTATTCATCTATTAAATGTGGAGAAGTGACCGAGCTGCTTTGTGATGAATCGGTATGCTAGCATATTTCATTTGAGTTAAAAAGTAGTGCTTGATAAGAATTTTTGTTGTGTCACGGTGTGTTTCAGGTATTGATGATAATGTTGAAGTCAGCCAGCATTCTGGTTAATTTTGTGTAGATATTTCTCTTGTAGATGTTAATATTTTCATTTCTCTAACACTAGTTTAGCGCGTGCAAAGGGTTGTATTAGATGGCGCTATCTCTAATGAAATAAAAGTCACATCAGGTGTCTGTCGTGTCCTTTACTCTTTCAATGATAAGACTCCGCTCGGCAGGACACGTTTCTTACTGTCGACTGATCAACCTCGACTGCCTGCATCGCTCGAGTCATATGATGACTCGCGAACATGGAGTCACATTTTTACAGGATACTACATCACCTTCCTTTTTTACAGATAAAGACATACATTGATTTTACCAAGTCAATAATACAGTACATAAATCCAAATAAAATTTTTTTACAAAACAATTACTCACTCGGTGTTTGACGCAAATCCGTTACAAATAAAACAATAATTTACTTCATGATCATTACAAACAAAATATTCACTTCATATTTATTACAGATCATTTGCAAATAAAACAATAAATTCAAGTTACATAATCTTTTAACCACACTGGGGGATTTTTAATTCTTCTCGGTCTTTCCATCATATTTGTGCTAGGTGTAGGCAAAGTGTCTATTGTTTCATGTACACTTGTGGATGTATATGGTGTATCAGAAGTTGCCTTGTGAAATGGTTTAAACATTGAAATATTCCTTTCAATTAATTTACCATCACTTGTTTGCGCTTGAACAGCTGACTGGCGTCTATCAACAGCTTTTAAAGTTTGCTCATGAAATGTAGGTGACAATTTGTTTTCCTTTTTCTTTTGAAGCATTACTTCATCCCCAATCTGTATAGGGTTAGGAATAGCACGTAGTCGGCGTTTGGCCTTCATCCCTGTCATTCCACTGTACCCCTCATGTTCTAATTGTAATGCCCATTGATGTAGAGCCTGGGGCAATACAATTTTGGAGCCTCTTAATATGAGGTCGTCCACAATACAAAACTCTGTTGATATGAGCTTTTAAAACCTTATTTGTTTATCTCATTTGCCTGTTTGTAAACTTTTCATTAAGGAAATTATCAAAGGGTCTCTGAGTGTTGCCGCTTTTACCTCACTCATGGTCATAGCTAAAGGAACATCGTCAGCTACTAAGCGTCTAATGCCATATTCCCTGCAATCAAAATTATCATTGTCAGACATTTCTAGGTTTAATAGCTGCGACAGACAATCTGCTATGTTTGTTTTGCCTGGTTTGTACCTTATGTTGTAATCAAATGCTTGTAATCTTAAAATCCACCTTTTGAGTCTAAGGCTGAGCTTTGATCTTGGTCCAAATATAACTTCGAGTAGCTTATGGTCTGTTACTAGGGTAAATGATTTCCCATATAAGTAAAACAAAAACCTTTCACAACCCCAAACTATAGCCAAGGCCTCCTTTTCTGTTTGGCTATACCTTTTTTCAGTTTTGTTCAATTCTTTCGCAGCATACTGTATAACTCTGGGACCTTTGTCCTTAGCCATGTAATTTTTGTTTGGACACTGTACTAAAACCGCACCTAAGCCTACTGGAGAAGCATCTGTAATGAGCAAGGTTTCAGCATCTTTATCATAATACCCTAATACAGGGGCAGATGTAATCATGTTTTTTAGTTTGACAAACGCATCTTCTTGCTCTACTTTCCACTTAAATGGTACACCAAATTTGGTTAGTTTTCTGAGAGGTTCTGTTAAGGTAGCATAATTATTAATAAACCTAGTGGAAAAATTGCAGGTACCTAGAAAGCTCCTCACTTCATCTACATTTGTAGGAGTTCTAAAATGATGAACTACAGATTTATTATTTTCAGATGGTTGTATTCCTTCACTAGATAAATTAAAGCCAACTAAATCAATTCTGTTACCATTAAACACACACTTTTGTCTATTTAAAGTCAAATTTAAGTCTCTAATTCTTTGAAGTACTCTTTTTAATCGGTAATCATGTTCCTCTTGGCTTTGACCATGTATGATAAAGTCATCAAAAAAAATTACTGTTCCTTCACAATCACTAAAAAATTGCATCATTGTGACTTGGTATACTTCAGCAGCACAGCTGGCTCCAAATACCAATCGATTAAAGCGATAGTTACCAAAAGGAGTACTAAATGTTGTTATTACCTTGGAATCTTCAGAAAGTTCCGACATATGGTATGCATTTTTAAAATCAATTTTGCTAAATTTGGTACTACCTTCTAACTTACATAACATTTCTTCTATGGTGGGAATTGGACATCTGGTCCTTAAAATTGCTTTGTTAGCCTTTCTTAAATCAAGAACTAGTCTCCAAGTCCTATCCCTTTTTGGCACTAAATGAGCAGGATATAACCAAGGTGAATAACCCTTAACCTTTTCAATAATACCATGCATTTCCAACTGTGGAAGGATTTCAAACATATCTTGTCTTAAATTATAAGGAATTCTCCTTATTGCTTGAACAACAGGTTGTACCTTAATATCAATAGGGATTACAACTTTAAAATCCTTCAGTTTACCCATTCCTTCTGTGGCGGAGCTTCTAGTTCGAAGTTCCGCCACTCGAGAACGCCACCTGCCTGAGGCCACAGCCTGAGGGTCCCTGGCGCTCCCGCCAGGGTTCAGAAGGCCCCTGGAGAGGAGAAAGCGCCACCTACTCGGGAAGTTAAGGAAGAGAGTTACCGTTACGACCGCGACTGAGAGAGAGAGTCTGCAACGTACTTCCGCTGCCGCCGTACAAGAGACTTGCTAATTATATACGCCCTTGTACATCTGAGCATTAATAAACGTGGTCCGCTGTATTCGCTTATATTATTTGAAGAGTGGTTCAATATCACCCATTACCCCTTCACCTTCAAAAACATCATTATACTCAGAAATCAATACATGTTCATTAACACTAGCTGCGTTCACTTTTAACCCAATATGCAGTACTTTAGGCAGTATCTTTTCCCAAAATTGGCACTTCATCTCCTTCATAAACAAAAAATTTTATGTCTTTAGCAACACAATCAGTTGTAACAAACATACGAGCCGTAAACTGACCAATTAGGAGAAGAGGTTTTGCACCTCCTTGACCAAAAGGGCACAGCTTTTTTCAAGTTTATTGGTTACACATTTAACTTTCCTCTTCTTCATCTCCTCCCACACCGGTTTGGGTATGATATTGCAGTCACACCCGGAGTCAACCAACATTTTAACAGTAACACCACCAATATTAACGGGAAGCATGTCCTCATCCTTACACTTACTTTTAACTGCTTTTATGTGGAAGACGTATTCATTACCGTTACCCAGATGATCCTCTGTGAGGGAGTCTGCTCCCTCATCCATAGTAGTCAGTTGACAAGTCCTCGTCTTACCCTTGGGTCTGCGCCACGATAATGGTGAGCGATGTTTCACTGAGCCACTTAGTTGCTTTTGCAGTCTGCCTGTTTGAAATGTCTGGCAAACACTGGCAAAATTGTTCTTAAAACCACATTCGTTGAACGTAGCACCCCATGCAGAGCACTTAGCGTCGTTTTTGCCATGCCCAGTCTTCCACAGCGCCAGCAGTCTCTCGAAGAACACAGCTTTCTCCGGTAACCCTGTTGATTATCTTTAAAACTCAATTTATTTACAGATTCAGTTACGACATCAATACCTGTTTGCTGTAAAACTTTCTCATGAAGAAGTGCCATCTCCACAGTCCTTCTCAAGGATAATGGAGTGTTCAAAAGTAACGTCTCTTTATATATTTCTTTTTTGAGGTCGGGCCACTGACATACACTTATGAAATGATCACATATAGTTTCGTCTTTAACTGCACCAAAGTCACAGAGAGTTGCTTGTTCTCTTAAACGTAAAAGAAAGTCATCTACCGTCTCGCCACGAGAAGGACAAAGTTCTCTAAAACATTGCCGTTCATAGGTTACATTTTTTAGAGGTAGAAAGTGTTAATTCAAAATATTTATAGCATGTTGGTGCTCATCTGGTGCAGGATTGTCCACAGTTCCCGTCGGGAGGGGCATGTCTTCAATTAAATTGTCGTATAGGTCTTGAATCGCCGGCCCTCCTAGGTGCATCAGCGTTGCAAATTTTCTTTGTGCCGCCGTGACTTCACGAGATTGTAGATAATAGTCTAATGAGCGAGTCCACTTTGCCCATTTCATGCCCACTGAGTCCTGGTGGACATTAAAAGCGTCTATCTCACGACCGGATGGAGCCGCCATGTGATCTTCTTTGGTCCCTCGTGTCTGTCTTCCTGTTTGAATAAAATCACTTAAACTAATCAGTTTTGCTTTCTTCCGATTTCACTATTTGATCGTTCGAACTAATTGTGATGATCTCCGATTTAACTAGGTATCGTCTCTTATCTCTTTTATCCTCGTCGTCAATGTCGTGTCCTTTACTCTTTCAATGATAAGACTCCGCTCGTCAGGACACATTTATTACTGTCGACTGATCAACCGTGACTGCCTGCATCGCTCGAGTCACATGATGACTCGCGAATATCGACAGTCACATTTTTACAGGATACTACAGTGTCCCACAGGGAAGTGTCATGGGCCCACTTGACAGTAAGCTTAGTTAATTTGTAGACGCAGTGGTGTATAGAGAAATTCGTAGCCTTAATGATAAGGAAGCCCTATCTAAGGACCTCGAGGCAATACAGGAGTGGTGCGATGCATGGCAGCTAGAATTAAACCTGAAAAAATGCGTTGTTCTGAATTTTTGGAAACTGAAAAACGCTCCTTGTAACAGCTATTACATAAACAACAGCAAATTAGATACTGTAGAATCGGTTAAATACCTCGGAGTTAAACTGACTAATGATCTCTCATGGAGTTCACATATTAGAGAAATTACCGGTCAAGCTAATCATAAATTGGGATTTGTTGAAAGAGTACTTGGCAAGTGCGACGATAAAGTTAGGTAAATCAGCTACTTCTCCCTCATTAGACCCCACTTGGAATATGCTGCCAGTATTTGGGATCCTTATGAGACAGGCTTGGAAACAGTTAGAACGCGTGCAGCGAAGATCGGCAGGATTCGTTAAAGGCCGTTATGATAATCTCGTTAGTGTTACTGACCATTTGTAGCAACTGGGATGGGAAACTCTTTCAGACCGTCGATTAAAATTTAGACTCAATCTATTATGTAAGTTCCAAACCGGTATATTCTCTGACGATGTTGATAATATTTTACGAAATCCCACACAGGTACTACGGTAGATCAGATCATGATAATAAAATTAGGGAACTAGACTGCAGAACGGACAGATTTAAAATGTCATTTTTCCCACGAACGATAAGGGACCATAACAGCTGCCAATGAGACTTTTATCTAGGTTTGTCGTTAGGTAGTGTAGCTCTTAGTAGTAGTAGTAGTACTCCTAATACTTGAATCCTTATGTGTTACCTAGTACTAAGAGCATGCCGTGCATGTTTTCTACATAAGTCTTGAGTCTCTGTCCACTTGTGTAGTTGCAAAATACATATATATTAATGGCCCCTCTCCATTATGATAATACCTATCTTTAGTGTAGTAGTGCATGCTTGTGAGGCTTCGCCTCGTGCCAAGCATTAGTGATTTATGCTAATGCATAATTAGACGTAGTTACACTAACTTTAGGGTATAGTGTAATGCATGTTGGTGAATTCTCACCCCCTGCCACACACCCCAGAGATGGCTTGCAGGCTATTTTGTAGATGTAGTGGAACGTTGGCTATTATTTGCTGTGATGTCGCATAACATATAGTTGTTAGCAATTTTACAAATCTTCTGTAATATTAGCACTTGATTTTCGCTACTAGCTGTAGCTGTGCGTTATTCCTCCAATGTTGAGTAAACTATTTCATGTAAATATGTTCTAGGCTGTTCAAGAACTTGAACGTCAGTGTGATGCAAATAATGCATTGAAGATATTTTCCCGGTTGTCGTCAAAGATCTACGAATTGAAAACTAAGCCATTGGACGCAGTTTTTCCTAGAGCTTCACCTCTTCATTTGATAAATATCTCAAACTTATTTTCTTCTTTGTACGTTAAACGTTATACCTCGGGTGGCAACGATGAGAGTTTCTTAATATCACTCCTTCATGTAATAGAGTACTTCTTGAAAGAGGTAAGAATGTATTTAGTCTTCTATTCATTCACTACTTGATTTTTCTTGCTTTGTTTTGGCCAGAAATTATTCTCTACAGCAAATTCTCATCATTAACAAATAAGTGACTTAACTATGGTTGTTTGAATTATTTTCAGGGTTATTACGACTCCTCATTAAAATTTAAAAGAAGAATTGAAGAAGTTGGTTATGGCACTTCCATTAGAAATGAAAAACAGAGAACCCTTATATTCAATAACTTGTATTTAATTTTTTGGAATCATAGCATAAACCTTTTTAATAAAAGTGTTGATTTGGAGTTGGTCCTCAAGTTGCGTATAGCAGCAATTGATCTCCTTGCCCATTGTAACCCAAGTAAATTGCCTGCGGTGTCGGAACGGATTGTAGTGACATCTCGTCATTATGTGGCCACGAAGAAAGAAGTATCTTTTGATGCTCTCTCTAAAATGTGCAGTGATGTTCTTGAGATTGCAACACCAATGGTGCTCAGTTTTTTGAAGTCCAGTGGTGAAAGTGGATCGCAAGAGAATTCTGTTGAGTTCACGGACCGGTTATTTATTAGTGTGAAGTCATATAGTGAAATTGTTATTGAGATAATGCGAGTGCACAATATTTCTTCAAGAGGAAAGGAAGGACTTGAGTTATGTACCAAGTATTGTAAAATATGCCTTGGCAGTGAAAATTTGGAGAGAAGATTTTCTGGATTTTTGGACATATTATGTGATATATTTTCTCGAATGGCTTCAACACCAGCTGGACATTTAATTCAGAGGAAAGATTTTCATTCCATCTATCAGAAATTGTGTGAGATACAGAGTTTAAGTGATGGACCTGCTGAAGTGAATTCAGAGCATTGTGGGATTAAATTCAGATCTCTTTCATTTTTAAAAGCTTCAGAATGTGTGTGTCGTGCAATAGTTGACTTATGGGAGGTAAATGTAACAGATGACCTCTTATGTTTATGTGCAGGAGATGAAAATAGCATGCTTTTATTGTTGGAGTTAGGTGGCATGCTGAGTTTAGTATCAGATCCTTCTTATTCCTTAAAATTTATGGCATTTAGTTTAAAGGTTATTATTTATATGTTGGCTAATGCTTCAGCAGATTCTGGCCTTGGTGAATATGATCATAAAGTTATGAAAGCAAAAGTAATACTAAATTGTTTAGTAGGTGTTGAAGAAAAAGTTCAGTCCTACCAGCCAAGCCACATGAGGGCTGCTATTAATGTAATTAGTAAGTATTCTTTTGCATTTCCTTATGTATAAGTGTTAGGAAATTTGGATAATGTCCTCTTTTTTTACTTCTTGCAGTTAAGGTGTTTACTGCCGCCATTCAACTTTTCTTCAATAAGAAACTGCTGGTTATTTGTGAGGAGTTCCTGATAATACATCACAAACTCATTTCTAAATGGGTGCAGTTTAATGAATTTTCTGCTCTTAAGGTATGCTTTAAGTTAATTTTTTTAAGATGGTCATATTTTTTGTCTTAATGTCTTCTTGCATTTGAATTAGCTACCTTGAGTCAATACTATTATCATTATATTTTTTTAGGTACTCATAGTCTAGCCAATGAGGTAGGTTTTGTATAACTATAAGAAAACCTCTACCAATACTTTAAATAACTGCAGGAGTGTAGCATCGTATGCAATTTCCTTCTTCATATTTCCAAATGCCTCAACCTCTCTGTGTCCCATCCAAAAAGCTTATTATCTTTCCTACCCTTCCACACCTGCCGAACATACTCCCCTCTTTCACAACCTTCAGCATCCCCTCTCCCATAAGATGCTTCTGAGTATAATTGTCAACTCTACCTTTCCCTTATTTCTTCCTCCATATTCTCTTCCTCACCTCACCCAGCATCCCAAACATCTTGTTTTTATTCCTTTCCATCCATTACACCTTCTTCATTCTCTTCTATACCCACGTCTAGGGATGGGAAAATTACCGTAGTTTTTATCTGAGGTTACCACGGTAAATTATGGTTATTTTCGAAAATTACCATAATTTTCCAGTATTTTTTAGATTTAAGCATTTTACAGCAAATGCACAATTAAATAAGAAAGCTAATAGCAATAGGAAGGGAATTACAATGTTTAAACCATACTTAACGCAACATTAATCTATTAGAAATTTTTAAAATTGTAAAATTAAGGTAAATTTCAAGGGGCGTGGTAAATTACGAAAAATACCACGCTAATTTACTAAAATTACCGAGGTAATTTGCAGAGTGGCCCATCTCTACCCACATCTCATACTCGCCCAATGTACTCTCATCATCCTTCCTCTGAAAACTTTTTGCCGTATATTACTGTATACACTCCATTTTAACTCTTTACCAGTCTTTTCTTAGCATCCTTATTGCTTTATCCCTATCATCAGTTCGATTGGGTAGCCAGGGGGTGGGGGGGAGGGGAGAATCCCCCCCTCGCCCTGTGTTCTGGGGCCCCTAAGTCCGTGAATTTTTCCACTCTGAATTCTCAAAAATGTATAAAATTATCTGTATAATGCGTTGTCAATGGTCATATTTTGTAAAAACCCATCCACCAAAATCACCAAAATTTGTGAAGTTTAGTCAACTGGTTAATTTATGAGTCGGTGCCCCCTTCTTAGGTGTAGTTCTTCCTCGAGTTTAGGGATTAAGGAAGTGGTGGGTTATCAGCTGGTGGGGTGGGAGGGTCAGGGGTTTATTTTTCCGTGAGGGATAGCGAGACCTCTAGTAGGGGGGAATGTAATTTGAACCATGTACTGCTTCTCCTCGATCCCTTCATGTATCTTGTAACTCTCCCTTCTTAAGTTCAGTTTATCCCTTAATTATCTTTGCCATTTTATTTATTTATTTTTAATTTTATGGCCTTCATTGGACCACTTTAGTCATCTTCTGGATTTCTTTTGTTTTCAGTCAGCCCAGTATTTCTTCATTCGCTCAGATCGTAGCTTTCTTTCTTCATCTGAGATCACCCTTCCAATTCTCTGTTTGTTGATCTTGGTTTGTAGTCTGATGTTTGTCCTTGAGTTTCACGATAGCACCTGTCTTTTCTTTCAAATCTTATATTGTAATGTGTAATTCACTCATATCCTTAATTTCTGCTATCCATCTTGCACTGGTCTTACTGTTCCATAATTTTTCTATAATCTATTTGCTTATTCTGTTTTCTGGTGTTCTGATTAGGTGTCCAAAGAATGCGATTCGTTTCTTTCTCATTGTGCTCATTGCAGGTTCTATTTCTCTGTAGACTGCATTGGAAGCTAATGTCCAGTACCTGTTTTCTTGCTGCTTTATTAATCGTCCTTACAATTATTTTAGCTCAGGTTTCCTACGGTCTCAATACCCTTGAGTCGTCGAGCCCAACACGTTGTGGCACCAAATGTGTAACCCGATGCATTGGATTTTCCTTCTCCGGAACACCTTTTACTTTTTTTTCCCCTTCTACATCGTATTTTTCTTTTTATTTCGTTTTTTCATCCGTCTTTCCACACTTATAGCTTTCTTCTCTCACCTTCTAACTCTCTTTGTTACTTTTTTTATTTCTTTCTCTCATCTCCTAGTTTTTGCCATCTAAAACGTTATTTAGGTTATTAACTTTTGCATCCCCAATTTTACATTGCTACCCCTCGAAAACACTACTTCTATCACTATGTATTAGTTAATGGACGTTGGGTTACAATGCTATTCTAAACCGGTGTTTTGGGATGCGGTTGCCTATTTTTTCTGAAATCATCCTGTGATATGGTAATTTACACGACCGAATTTTTTCTCTCGCCTTTTTCCCTGGCGTAAAGAGTAGTTGCTGAGCCCTGATGGTGCATTTTTTAAGGAGTATTTCGTCAATAATGCTCTTGTTGTAACCATTTGAGATGGTTATTGATTTAAAAGTTTGTAATTCCTGGTTGAATGCTTTTTTAGAGAGGGGGATATCCATTAGTCTGTTTAAAAGGAAGTGAAAAAGGACAGCTTTTGCGATATGTGATGGAATAAGTCAGTGGGGATGATTTGGTGGTGGCTTTGTGGAAAATAGCAAAAGCAAATTTCTTATCCACTTTTGACACTGTCACATCCAGGAAATTCAGTTTACCCTCTTTTGCTTTCTCATAAATTAACTGTATGGTTTTGTGCTGGGTATTCAGAATTGTCATAAAATTGTCCAATTGTCTATTTGTGTCAGTCCATACTACAAACACATCATCAACGTAGCGCAACCAACAATAAATATTCTTGGTGCACACTGAGCTACAACTGAACAGTTTTTCCTCAAAGCTGTCCATAATCAGTTTGGCTAAGAGAGATGATAAAGGGGAACCCATTGCTAACCCTTCACTTTGTTTGTAATATGCACCATTGAATTTAAAATAATTCTGTTCCACACACACTTTCAATAAAGACACAAATCCCTGATTGTGGTTGCTTCTGTTCCCGCATTTTCCAAAACTTTTTCCGCTACATTCACTGCATCCAATGCTAGGATACTTGTAAACAGGTTCTCCACGTCGAGTGACACTAGTAGGTATTTGGAGGAGGATGGAGGAGTTTTCTTTGATAGTTGGTCACAGAAATCTTTTGTGTTCTTCACTTCAAATCTTGGCTGGAAAATTGTTAACTCTCTAAATTGAGAATTCAACAGGGCAGCTAGTTTTCTGGATGGGGCTGTTACACCAAAAACGACTAGGCAAACAGGAATGTTCTCTTTGTGGATTTTGGGAAGACCGAAGAAACTGGGTGCTCTTGGGTTCATGACTGTGACTTAATACATCTCGTTATATTTTAATATGTTAGGGGAGTTATTAAGGGGTTTCTTCACAATTTCTTGAAACTTTTTGGTGGGGTCTGTTGAAAGCTTAACTATTTGATTGTTTTTAATGAAGTCATAGCACTTATTCAAGTAGTCTTCCCTATTTATTACCATCACTGTGTTCCCTTTATCCACTGTGTTCCTTTTCAATGATTTAATTGTTGTCCCTCTGTCGTTTTCTCTTGGAGTTCATTGATTTGAGGTCTGAAGGATGGGTTATATGATGCTTTTCATCCCTATTAACTAAGCTTAGTATTTTCTGCAAGATTATTGTTTTCATACCAATGTCCTGTTTGTCTAGGGCCACTTCACAGTCAAAAATTAAATTATCTACTGAAACCATGGGACGTGAACAAGGCAATGCCTCGATTTCAAAATGTAACACGTTCCATGGTTTCAGGCTCAACAATGTGGAAGTTGAATTTCACAAATTAAAAAGTAACTTAGTTTTCTTCCACAGATTTATTTTCCTGGCACAACATGTTTCGACACAGCGGTGTTGAAACCCTTCGCTTCCTTAATCCGTAACCCTCGAGGAAGAACTACACCTAAGAAACCCCCCCGCCTCCCAACCCTCTTCCCCCCGCACCCCTCCCCCACACACGTGTCCTTCACAGGTTTTCTAGATTCCTACGCCACCCCTTACATCTCCCCCAGTATTTTTCCCCTCCTCAACAACCCCTTCCCCCCCTCCTACCTTCCACTAACAAAGAGACATCGCGTGAGTGATGTTAGGGACTGAAATGACGCAATTATTTTCTGAAACTAGAGAGAGAATGCGGGAAAAGTGTCACGGCTTTTTTCCATTTGGACCCGAGTTCGCAAGAAAAACTCAACTAAAGAATTTCCCTCCATATAAATCCTTTTAAATGCGAGTGCTAGTCAACAGAAGCCGTGGCTGAGCGGTTAGAAGCGATGGACCAACAATCCCCGGACTGTGGCGCGGGTTCGAATCCCAGTACGATCTACTTTTTTTTCTTTCGAATATTCTACGGAGTCACTGTACATTACCCATTTTCTGGATTTTCAATCAGCCCCCTTGAGAGACTTTCGGAGCTATTTTCGGGATTCTTGTTTGGCCGAAAAGAGTTTTCACACGCCGAGAGGCCTAAAATGTGTACATTTTGAAAATACAAGGATATTTCCGTGAATAGGATGGGCTTCGAATGGTCGTGGATCTTTCTCAAGGCGGTAATTAATGAACTGATTATTACTTTTTAATATACAGCAATGCATGCACTTCAAATTTCCCAGGAACTGCATTCGAATAATGACTTTTGTGACTCAATTTTTCGTTCAATAGTGAACATGATGTAGAAAAGAGATGGTAACTGTTTCCGAGGTTATGTAAAAAATATTTGCTATGACCTTTTTACGGAGCAACATATTGTATTGAAGGGAAGCCTGTATCGTGGGGTAGAGGAAGATAGAAGATTCCAGCTCAAAAAATATCACGTAATGATAACACTATTTCTTTTCCCACCTCATGTTTATTTCAATTGAGGGAATTTAACTTTTTATTCATGGTGTGGAATTGCTTACTTTCGGATGATATTCATCGTAAGAACATATGTATAAAGCAAAGAATATTTCTGCACCAACCCAAAGACCTCTTTTAAGTCATTGAAATCATATCTTATATTGATGCATGCATCTTCAATAAGGGATATAGCAGCATTTTGCAGATGATGAACCATTTAAATATACGAATTGGATTGCAAGCCCAAAATTTTGCAAATTCGTACGACGAGCAGCGATTAGCAAGACAGCATCGCTGCAGCTTAAGCAACACTAAAGAGGCTCGTAGGGCAGAACAAATTGCTCAAAATGAGTTTTTTGAGGAAGCTGAAGTTCTACTGTTTGGACTAGGGATCACAGATTAGCCTTTTATAGTGGTGTCATAAATTGCATTTGTTTTCTGCTCAAAACTTTAAATTCAATTTTGGGTCATTCCATGTCAGTTCACCCAGCCCATGTGACCCACCGACTCGGATTTTTATGAAATTTTTGTCACTAGCAGCTATCACCAATTTAATGAGCCATGCAAATTATTTCCTCTCTCAATCTCATAGTTTGTCAGATATGAGGGCTCAAAGTTTGGGAAATTAGCTAAGAAGTGCCGGTTGGGGGATTCGACTTTCAGAGTACAGGGCGCAAGGTAAAAATTCATTGCTCAGTAACCATTGAACATATCACTATGAAATTTTTACCTCTTGCATATCAAAGTACCTTAATTCCATAGAAATATTTTCTACCACCCTGGCATTTCTATGTTGGCCACCATAATGTCATTAGTCATTAGTTAAACAAGTTTTTGAACTCAAAAACATGACTTCATATTTTCACAATTATCACCCAAAGGCAGAGTAGTAAACTCATCCAATTTTTTTTTAATTGGACCTAAATATGTGCTCTAATAGACTGTGAAATAAAAATGGTGGTGTTTTGACTGCCACTGTGAGTATTTCAGGTTTCACTTTTTTTTCTATCTCGGAGAGAGGGATTTTGGACAAATACTGTACACTTACTAAGGATAACTGTAAGGAAATGCCTGTGATCATGTGGAAATATTTGAAATAATGATCAGTAAATGATAGGCCTAACATCTAATTTTATTGAATATGCCTCTTTTTCATGGAAATATTTAAAAAAATTATACTTGGCTTGTGGTAGCCGAGGGGAAAAATGTTTCAGCAACTGTGAAATGCTGCACTTTATCTAGCATTTTATATTTTTTACAAATGTTGATTGAAAAAGTTTTAGAACTAATAATTATTTCTCAAATTATGCAATAATTGATAATTTATTTAAATTATACACTTAAATTGTATAACCTACCTTTAAACTGCAGTGAAATGTGTCCGGCTGTACTGGCATTGCACCAAGTTTGCCTCATTTTCACTCAAGTAGTACATCCTTCCAGAAGCCGTGGCGATGGGAGGGTTGACAGAACAAATGACACTACTTACAGGTACATAACAGATGTCTTCTTTCTCCTGTGGAGGCCAGTGAAATGATCTTGCTGGGCCATAGGGGTGCATGAATTTGACTTTCACATCACCTTCCTCCTCATGCTTAGACATCACTAATCCAAAAAACCAATGATCATCATATGCACATGCAATGTACGAGTTAGTTAAGATTTGTGACAACATAACTGCAGTTGGTGGTTTGTCATTGGTGAAGTGGAATGTAATGCAGAAGTTTTCATCTGAGCTGACCCTCTTTGCTCCTAAAGAATTTTTAGACATAGGGGTGAAATGGTGAAAGCCATGTGTGCCAGGTATAGTTTTTGCCTTGAGGAATCTGTGTTGTAGCTGTTAACGAGTTTCTGAAATAGCTTCCTTCTTTAAAAGCCAGAATTTAATGTTTTCAATTCTAGACATGCAGAACTCCATTATTTTCTCTGCAGAGTTTAAGATGTCTCCTGAACATCTCTGGAGACTCTCTCGGGCCACCAAACGTTTAACTGTGCCACCAATGCCATCACATGGGGATTTTCCATGGCTTGTAGCAAAAAATGTCCATGAAGCCATTAAGGAGAAGTCCTGGTTGTGGTTACAAAGGTTGAGAAAATTTTTGCAGTTTTTATACTGTCCAGCACAGCCATCACTAAAATAGTTCACTTTTTTTACTGATGGAAATTTTTCTTTAATGAACTGAGATATTATCCTTTGGCATTTATATACAAAAGCTACATCATGCTCCAAATCATCTGACAATATGCATAAGCTTGAAACAATTTGCTGTTTCATTTGGTAGTCTTGAGTGTAAATTACAACAGGGTGCAGGGTACAACTATCGTTTGTCCAGTGATACCCTTGTGCCTCATTTTGGATAACATATGAGTAATTTTCACTGAAGTCAAGGAGAACAATTGCTTCATGAGGACCAAGATTTTCCTTCATTTGCTTCAGATAGTTTGCCTGTGCTTTTGCGATAAATGAATGGGGTGCCAGTTTTTCCAATCTTTCAATTAAAGTTGATATATACTCATCAAATGTTACAGTGAAGTTCACCAGTTGTGATCTGTCACAAGAAACCCACTGACTGTATGACACTTCCTCTCCAGGTTCACATTCATCAAACATTTTCAGCAGAAATCTTTTCAAATTTTCATGTGATGGACACTGAGAGCAGTGTCGCAGCATACAGTCTCTATTTTCAGTAGAACACACTAAGTAACTAACCAGGTTCTGGCACGATTCCTCTATATTAGAGGCATGAAGAAGTAGGTTGACATTTTCATGTATTGCGCAAACACACACAGAATGGGTTCCAGGAGATCCTGCTAGTACACACCACTTTGGACGCAGTGTGCAGAATTTTGAAAACCCAATTTTACTCCTGGGAAAGTCAAATTTAAAAGCTGAATACAGTTCTTTCAAGTTAGCTAGTAATAATCTCTTCTGAACGTGTACATTTTTAGAGACACTGATTGCATCTTTTTTTCCTGGCATAATTCTGGAGTATTCATCACTTTCATAGAAAGTCCTCACTAATTCTACTGTTTCATCAGTGATTGCCTTTCCTTTTCTCAATTCAGGTACAGCTAATATTCCTTTCTCTCTGAAAAGTTCTCTTGCCTGGCAGGCAGTGTATTCACTGACGTGGAACTCCTCCATTACTTTCTTCCTGCTCCATGATGTAGGCACCAATGTTCACAGTTGTACCTTTTCTCGGTGTGTGTTTGCAACAGTGATTTTTTCTTTCACTAAGTCTACAAACACATCCATATCATGGATTTTCTGCTGTAATTGGTCATTTTTCTCAGGAGATAACTCTTTATTAGGAACTCTATTAACCTTACTTTTCAAATTCGAGCAGGCTGACTCTACTTTTCTTTTGGCATAGGTTAATCTTCTAGTAGATGAAATACCATGGAATTTCAACGGTGACTCCCCCATCTCTTGTAGTGTCCTTTTAAGTTGCTTGGTTGTTTCTTCTTTGGATATTGCTGTTTCATAGCTTGAAACACTCCTATCACTGTCACTATCCACTGCTTCTACATCAGAAAGCTCATTTCCAAATTTGGGGTGGTTCTGAACTTTCTCTCTACATGGCTGGCAGATTTTCATTCCTGGAACTAATTTTGGAGTGCAGGGATTTTACAAGCCTTTTCTGCAAATTCAAGACTTACATTTCTCATTGATTTTTGTATTTTCTACTTGTGGTTCTTAAATGGATCAAGACAGTATATTTGATAAGTTTCTTACTTTTTCAGGTAGTAAATTTTGTGATGTTCGCAAACATTAAATATGACTTCACACCTTACCCCACTTCTGAGGGATAAAAGTTGTTTTTCAGGCATACTCACAGTCTCAATTTCGTTCAGTCTCACCACTGGTGTGTAGCTTTTTTTGTGGCAGTCAGATCCTGTTTCTTTTCCAATGCTGCACAATTCAACAATTTTCTCAGTTAGGAACATTCTGAAAACACTATTCTTTTTCCTTAATAGAAGTCCACAATGAGAAGTTTGGTCCAGCACTCAGCAAACGAATATTTTCTAATAAAATTCCACTATTCACACACATACAACACTAACTTGGATACACATGGAGCACACCTTCTCCCAAGAAGTGATGGCAGAAGACTAAAAGGCCTTCCCTAGAGCCTTTTGTGATTTATAATGTCCTCACAGTGATACAATTTAATTTTTTTTCAACATGGAAGTTGATAGGTACAATGTAGTAAGTTTTCTCTCTTTTTCTTATTACTTGGGGATGTAGTATAACACATATATGTGATGTGGAATGGGTGGGATTGTGTTACCTTCTCAAGTTTTCCATATGCTTAAATGTATGTAACATGTCCCAGGTAAGGGAAATTACATTGTAACCTATAAGTCACTACTAGGTACAATGGTGATAAGTACAATTTACTTGATATTCTTATTCATTGGGGAGCCAGTATAACCTTGACAGGTGAAGTAGAATGGGTGGGATTGTGTAACATTCTTTATTTTTTCATATGATTCAATGCATGTAACATATCCCAGGTAAGGGAAAATACAATGTAGCCTATAACGTCACCATTATCTCCCTCTCAGTGAAGGAGATATTTATACTCAGCTATCACTAAAGTATGGGGCTAATGGAGACATCTGCTACATAACTATACTTGCATAGTAACATTTACTCTGTCAGTCCTCCTATCTCCAAGGGTTCTGGAGGGATGTACTACTTGAGTGAAAATGAGGCTGACTTCGTGCAACGCCAGAAAAGTCAGACACATTTCACTGCAGTTTAAAGGTAGGTTATACTATTTATAAGTATCTTCAAGGTAATTTACCGGTTAAGGTAGGTTTACATGGAGCCTTTTGTTATGAACTTGGATTGTATCCCATTCTACATTTAATTTCCCTCTTCAATTCTACAAAAGGTCTACTATCCTTCATTATATCCATGAAAATAATTTAAGTATATAATTTAAATAAATTATCACATATTGCATAATGTGAGAAATAATTATCAGTTCTAAAACTTTTTCAATCAACATTTGTAAAAAATATAAAATGCTAGATAAAGTGCAGCATTTCACAGTTGCTGAAACATTTTTCCCCTCGGCTACCACAAGCCAAGTATAATTTTTTTAAATATTTCCATGAAAAAGAGGCATATTCAATAAAATTAGATGTTAGGCCTATCGTTTACTGATCATTATTTCAAATATTTCCACATGATCACAGGCATTTCCTTACAGTTATCCTTAGTAAGTGTACAGTATTTGTCCAAAATCCCTCTCTCCGAGATAGAAAAAAAAGTGAAACCTGAAATACTCACAGTGGCAGTCAAAACACCACCATTTTTATTTCACAGTCTATTAGAGCACATATTTAGGTCCAATTAAAAAAAAATTGGATGAGTTTACTACTCTGCCTTTGGGTGATAATTGTGAAAATATGAAGTCATGTTTTTGAGTTCAAAAACTTGTTTAACTAATGACTAATGACATTATGGTGGCCAACATAGAAATGCCAGGGTGGTAGAAAATATTTCTATGGAATTAAGGTACTTTGATATGCAAGAGGTAAAAATTTCATAGTGATATGTTCAATGGTTACTGAGCAATGAATTTTTACCTTGCGCCCTGTACTCTGAAAGTCGAATCCCCCAACCGGCACTTCTTAGCTAATTTCCCAAACTTTGAGCCCTCATATCTGACAAACTATGAGATTGAGAGAGGAAATAATTTGCATGGCTCGTTAAATTGGTGATAGCTGCTAGTGACAAAAATTTCATAAAAATCTGAGTCGGTGGGTTACATTTTCAAAAATTTCTGGGTGATTTGACATGGAATGACCCTTTTCTCAATATGGCATTTAACAAATTAGTGTACATGATAGGAAGAGATCTAATCAACCGATCGAGCTGATTCTTGATTTGTTTTGCAGAAAATCAGCACCTCTTCTGGGTGAACTAAAAAAATTGTGAAATAGTTACACAAAACAATTTTGTTAAGCCACAAAATGGCAAATATTTATTGTGAAAATATCAACCTTACTTTGCAAAGTCACATAAATTTACAATTTTTTGCTTTCTTGCAATTTTTTTAGTTCAACTAGGAGTTTATCACACTCACACCCACTATAACAAAATCGACAATATTGTGGAGGACAGTCACTTTCACACTTCTACCTGGAGGAGAAAATTATTGTGTGTGGTCAAAATGAATGGAATTAGTGCTCACTGAGAACAATGGGAGGGCTGCCATTAACCCTGGGCATCATAATAACAAGGAAGCAAACATAACTATGAAAAAATCATGCATCAAACTCAAGGCAAGGGCACACCGCTGTGTCGAAACATGTTGTACCAGGAAAATAAATCTGTGGAAGAAAACCAATTCACTTTTTCATTTGTACAAAATGTAACTTTATTGCATCAGAACTCCCATCATAAGACATACAAGACTTCTTTGACCAAATAAGATAACTTCTGCACTCAGCCTTTATTCATACTCATCATTGAAAAGAGGGAGATTCAAAAGATAGACTCTTCAGAAAGAAATTTGAAATAATTGAAACTCTTAATAGCATGGAATATGATTGAATGAGTACATACTATATATTCTAAACTTGCCATTCTATTTGGCATCCTGTCTATTCTCATATATCTTAATGTCACCCAAATTTCTCAAGTTCTAACTTTTTTTATTCTTAGGACAACAAGTGGTGGTCCATTAAACTTCTGTGCATATGTCGTCAAGAACAAAAGAAGTTCAGACCAGCCCTGGCTGCGTTGGCTTTGGCCGTGGAAAGCAGGATCACTGAAAAGTATTCCTCAGTTTTTAATGAGTGGGCCAAAGTGAAAATAAATGCACAACTCTCGGACAGGACGGATGAACTGAAGGTTTGTTTGCTTATGCTTCTTAAATATGGAATACATGTTTACAAATGTAGGATTTGGTTTTTTCCCGGAATAAAATGTTGGTGCAGTCTTCTCAGGACTTCCTCCAGGTGAGATATTTGTTGGCTGATGCTTCGACAGCTGCCTCCGCCATCGTCTTCAGGGAAATGTCAGTTGAAATTTCTGCATCATTATATACTTATATGACTCGGGTCAGGTAACATCTTATTGGTGGTTGCCAATTTTTCCCCTTTCTGCTTTAATGTTGTGGAGCACAGGTTTCCACGCCTTGCTCAGGGCGTAGCCAGTGTCGAGGTTAAATTTTTTTTTAAGGCCTAGTTTCCATCCAGATCTCAATCGCCTCCTTTGTCAAGCAGTCCCAGTAGCCATGGGATAGGCTAAGAATTTTAGCATCGTCAAACGAAATACGATGGTCCCTGCCAAGGCTGTTCCGCTACCACTGATTATTCCAGATGGCCCAATCTGATACATTTCCTGTGTTCCTTAATCCAATTGTGCAGCCTGTCTCACCAATATACACATTCCCACACTGGTATGGGATCTGATACAAACCCAGAGTCTTTAGTCCAAGATTGTCTTTTACTCAAATGAGTTACCATTTTAGTTTCCTGGGTTGTTGCTTTTATTGATCCTGCTGATGTTGTGCTTGGCGAGTGTTCTTGCTAGTTTCCCGGAGATGGTAGAAATGTTTCTGAGGCAGGCGTTTCTGACTGGTTTCTCATTGTCCTTCGTCAGCTTTCTTCCCGTCGCTGAAAGTCCTTTAAAGGGCCACATTAATATCACTCTCGGCATAGGCAGTGTGTTAGAATTTCTTCCTTAGGTGTCCTAGTTCTGTGGGCAGGCTCTCTTGATCGGCAACGGACTGTGTTCAGTGAATCAGCGTGGAAAGTACAGCTCTTAATTTGTCTTATAACCTGCCAGGAGTAGAATGGGTTTCTGGGAGAGTGAACAAGAAACTGTGGCCCCCATGGTCCTGTTCTTGAACAGAAGTAGTTACCATCATCCTTCACAATGGAAGGCCATACTTTTTTGCTCGTACTTTTACCTGAAAGTATCCTCATGGAAGGCAGCAAGAAAAATCATATCGCCACTGTAAATACAGCTTCTCCTTAGGGCATAGAAAGGAGACAACTTATTTGTGTCCCAATTGTTAATGTTCTGCTGCACTTTTTGCAGAGTGCTTTGCACCTTACCATAAGAATATGTAAATATAATATTTATTATTTTTTAAATATTATTTTGTGATGTTTCATCTGTGTAATGGTTTTGTAATTTTCATAGTTTCAACGCACAGTAGTTTCATGGCAATTATCACTGCTTTCTCTTCTACTGTATGGTATGAAAAGGTTCAACTTTTATTGATAACAGTTTTATTTGGGTTTTCCACTGAAACAGGAGTCAAATACATCCATCGTGTTGTAAGATTGTCTGTCAAATACTGTTTATTTTAGTAAGCGCGTACATTATTTGACCAATTGATGCTCTACAGCTATTCTGAGTTATATGGTGCGGAAAAATTTATGGAAAGCTTGTACTGTTCAGCAGGTGCCAAAATATGTACAAGGTATGTATTCTTACCACCAGTCAAAAAAAATCGTGAACATCTAGTTTGAAATTCTTCTTAAGATTTATTATCGTAGGCCTGTATAAAGAATTATTGCAACCTTTACTTCGATCAGTAGCCAAGCTCTCCACCCACTAGGCCACCATGTAAATCCTCAGAGTGCGAGGTGGCCCAGGGAAAGGAACTGGCCCCCCCTACCCTGAATGTGTGAAATTCACACGCCTGTGGCTTAGTCCAGGGTGAGCTCTACCCTCAACTATCCAAACCAACCTTCGGGTTGATTCACTGAGTGAGTGAGATATGGACATCGATAAATAAGAAAGTAAATCGTTAGAGCTATGAAATTTTAGGCATACGTAAACAATATAATGGTGATTGATGACATGGTTACGGACCTTGTCGCTGCCGTGCGCTCGGATTGGCGGCAGTTAAAATTCTTATACTGCTCAGGGACGGAAAAATGACGTGATAAAATAATGGGAAATAGGACAGGGATACCTATTGTAGCCATTTTCCCAAAACATTGTCGCCTCCCTACAAGCTTGGCACCAAGTGTTAGCTTTGCATCATCATTAATTTCCACGGAGTCACGCCTGAACTCACCGAGTTGGTTATATCCATATTGATATTATTTGCTACGAATCATGTTTTGTTGCTTTGCAACATCTTCAGGTGAAGTTTTGAGGCAACTTCAGTAAATTCCTCTAAGTTATGCCTCTAAACGTTTTTATTATTTTATTTTCGTGTTACATACTTCATTGTGTTGACAATTATACAAGACCACATCGATAGAGAGAGCGATTTTCATAGTTTTCCCACGAAGTCGTGCCATCATCGGAAAATTAGTTGCAAGTCGGAGCAGGGAAAGAAAATAACTAATTAAACTAACTAATAACTAATTAACTTTCACACTTCTTCCAGTAGATAAAAAGTTCCAGAAATCATAGAGTGATTCGATAATCACATTTCAACTATGTAGTCATAACATGAGATTCTATATGTTTTAGCAATGGAGTCTATATATGTAATTGACTCCATGGTTTAAATGTTTCGAAGTCTGTAAATAAGGATGTCATCAGAGGAAATGGTGTTCAACTTATCTCCCAACACCCACAAGGCAAAATGACAGCAAATAGATTACGTATAGAAAGATAAAAAATAATAATTTTATTTCGTACTAGAGTAATTTTTTGTGGAACAGAACTCTTAAGCACAAATCATCAAAGTGAAAAGAGACTTGGGATTGAGTTGGTGATTTGTTCACGTACTTCAATGAATGATGAATCATCGCTAAGAACTGGATAGGCGGATTGTTGTCGTTGAAAGCAAAGGCATTACCTGGGGGTGAGGTTAATCGTCGTCCTCATTAACTAATTGATTGATATAGATAACCGTTAACGGCAGTACTATTTTCTTTGGTATTATTCACCACCATCTCCACATTATTACTCCACCAGACAAAAAAAGAACTCTTAAGAACTGAAAGCTTAGTAAATCATGAACTGATGGCAATATGGAAAATATGCTGAATCACGGCCCATTTGTTGTCGATCAATTACCCTGAGCCCCCTGAGTCACTGCTCTGTGTTCGCGCGACTTGGGCTTCCGCTGGTATTTTATATTTGCTTAGTTTTCTTTAGTAATACAACTGGTTGAAAATGTCCAACTATTCAAAAAATAGAAACCGCGTCGTGTTAGACATTTTGTAGAAGCTGAAGATTATTGAAAGGGCATCCAAAAGAGACCCAGTGACTTATATAGCGGCGGGCTCTGGTGTTGGCATCTACACAGTGCACGATATAATGCAAAACCAAGCCAAGTTATTAGACTATGCTTCAAAATCTGAAGAATTCATCGGTAAGCACGCCACTGCAAGCATAGAGGAGGTAAGCATCATCTGTTCAGGCATTGGGGTGGTCGGTGACCTTGCTTCGTTTTCTTCAAGAGAGGGCTGAGTAAGCAGGGAGATAAGGGACTCGGTAACTCCCGGGGAACGGCCATAAATCGCTGCAGACCAGACAGGTGATGAGTTGGCTATAGCTTGGGGTGGAGGGATATCAGAGACACTCAGGCAGTCGGAAAACCCGGGCGACTCCAGCCAGTGTGTTTATTGCCCATGCCCGTGTTCGCGCCCGTCCTAGTGGTGTAGATGCCCGTGCGTGCCTGTTCGCGTGGTCACCCGTCCTCCAGCCGGGCACCCGCCTTGTGCGCTGAAGTTGCGAGAGAAGGGAAGGGGTATCCTTCAGAAAAAGGTCCGCGTAGTTGGCTTCAGGAAAACAGTGATTTCTGCAATTTGGAAGACTGTTGCTCCTCCACCCACTGAAGGATCGGCTCAAGAGCGGTGCGTGCCCCTTCCCCTTTTGCCCTTTCTACTGCTTGGAAGGGGGAGAGGGAACTTGCTATCTCTTGCACACAGCCAGGTGAGGATAGTTAGTGTTTGCCAACCGCCTGCAGGTCTCTACGGACTCCCAGGAGCATTCGTTGTACAAGTGCGCGTCAGCTACCTTGACATGAGTCTCTGAAGTTCAATTACGTGATTTGGCCGATCTCAGATCCTTCACAATGAGAGTAACGTGTTGCGATCATGAATTTAAATTCTTACTCACCGGCTTCAAATATTTGCATAGAGAAACTATGAGGTGATTGTAATTTTACCATCCTTCATAAGTTAAAGTTTATGACTTAATGGAATTGTTTTAAGAATGCTTTGACTATTAAGGGCCAAATATCGTTTCAAAAAGTTGCCAAAGACTACAAAAGTTAAGGAGGGGAAAATAACTATTTTTTCACGATTTCTTTAAAAGGTTCAATGTTACGGAACTTGATACAGGCAGTCCTAGACTTTCGTACACAATGCGTTCCTGAAGACGTGTACGAAAGTCGAATGTACACAATTCGAACCAAAGAGTCCGATACTAAATAGGGGTTACATTCCCAGAGAGTTAAATATACACACTAAAACCTCATCAATTGTAAGGAAATTTTATTTTTAATACAAAAGTTTAAAAATACATTAATTATATTTCTAACAATACGAAATTACTTTTAAAACTACGTAGTCTTGATAAACGGTTCTAAAAGAATACCGTTGTGTACTGTGTAACACCTAGACACAAGATATACATACGCATTTCTAATTTTTCCCTAGCAGAAATTAACATTTCATTGATAACGTCCACTATCACTATAAAGACACAAAACAAGAAGCATCATGACATTTAACTTTTGAAACCTTAAACTCGATGTCATTTAATTTGTTACAATTAAAGAAGCAACAAAATTTCTCATTCCTAAACTGGGCAAAAGACAAGCGAAAATAGAATGACATTTCCTAGGTACATGTCATACACAACTTCATGAATTTCGCATTGCACTTCCCAGCATTTCGTACATGGTCTATAATTTTATCTTTCCCCTTTACTATTGAACACGCAGTTGAACGGCTCAAGTTCATTGATCGTCCGATTGCAGCAAAAGATCCTCCCAGTTCAGCACGTCTAATAATTCCTAACTTATGCTCGACAGTATTAAGTTTATGCGACCTATGCGTATTTTCGTTGGTCTCAGTTACATCATATTTACGTTTTCCACTCATTCTTATCGTACGACATGAATTAAATTCAGTAAATAAACAAGTTATACCTTGTTCTAAGTTAACACTGCCCACAGTCGCGTATACTAGCGAGCAAGAACGCCAGATGAAACAGTTGAATGGTGGGATGCGCCATGCACCATTGCAGGAAATTCAAAAATATTGTTAGACAAATGTCCGAAAGTCAAGTAAAAGGTATCAATTTAGATCGTACGAAAGTGCGAATTGTACGAAAGTCGAGTGTACGAAAGTCGAGGACCGCCTGTAATGCGAAGTGCCGATTTTTTGGTCTCGCTGACTTCGTATTATCGAGTTTCTACTGTACATATTATGGTGGTAAATTATGGTATTTTTCAAAAATTACCATAATGATAATTTATAAATAATTTCACTTTGTAATATTCCACAATATCCTTTTTGTGGAATATTACAAAGTGAAAAAATTTTCTAAATTATTGCAATGTGGTTCCACCAAGTTAATCCTGAAAATCTGATATAATTGCCATAATTTTCCAGTTATCTAAAGTCTTAAGCATTTATCAGTTAATATTGGATTAAAAATAAGAAATTCAACAGCAAAAGGGACTAATGATGTTTTAAACAAACCTAATACAGCATAAATCAATTAGAATTTTAAAAATTGTAAAAAAATACGATAGCAGCACGCAATCTGAATTTCTTGTCAAAGTATGAGCAATTTCGAAGAAGAATATTCTATTACACTATTCTATAATGTTCAAATTTAAGTAAAGTATTCCAAAAATGAGTTGTACATGCCTCTATTTATTATTAAACACTTAAGAATGCGTATGGACTTGGCTTAAAAGAATATGTTTGGAATTCATTATTATGAAAAATTATGTGAAACTTAGGTGAACTTTTCTGAACATATCCGAAAATTATGGTAATTTTCAGGGGTCACAGTAAATTACGAAAAATATCATGGTAATTTATGAAAATTACCATGGGAATTTTCAAGAGTGGTCCTCCTCTACCCACGCCTATTCTGCCACTGTGTCGTCACTCCAATGTCCCATAAAGGGCACGTGTCGGCTCGTGGTATTGCCTTGACTCGTGTCTTGGCAGCACTTGCAATCAAGCCTTCAAAATTATACAGTAATAATAATAATAATTTTCTCTCCGGCTGTAGTTATTACGCCAAGTCAGCTTATTTAGCTCGGCACAATGCGGCCCTACGAGTGTTATACTTTCATCTTCGACACTATTATGGCATCGACGAAACACCTCTGCTGCCCTATGCCCCTGGAGATATTGAGTCCGTCGTGGAGAACGATAAATGCACAATCTGGTGGAATTACTCCTTTTCCACCACCAGGCAGTTGGAGGCGACCAAGCCTGATATCGTTCTCCTCGACCACCTCACACGCTCCATGTTCGTGATCGAGTTTTCGGCTCCGGTTGAAACTAACATGGATGCGAAAGAGGTGGAGAAACGGACGAAATATTAAGACCTGCTTTCCGAACTTCGGCAGATGTACCCCGGACACTCTGTGAAACTGGTGGTCCTCATCATAGGTGTGCTCGGTGGAGTTAAGGGCTCGCTGATAGATTATATCAAGTGCATTCCGTCCTGCATGGCACAGGCGGAATCACTAGTTGCTCGCATGCAGAAGGCCGTCATCCTGGGGTCACTCCGTCTACTGCGGACGCATGACCCGACCGCAGCGTAGCCACACATCCGATGGGCGTCGGACGTGGCTGCGATTACTGCAAAACCCCTCTCGAGTCACCGGCCATTATGACGGCAATGAAACCCGATGCTTGCCGGGGACTCGGAGGGTCATGTTACAACTGTAACGAAAAATAATAATATTTTATTTCACCGATTAGCAAGAGTACAACTGCATGGCTACGTCATAGATAAATAAACGATGTATATAAGAAAAAATACCATGATGAAGTGTCATCACAATTACATCGAAATTACATCAGCAGAGAAGCAGCTAATAACAACAATAATAATAAATACATAAAAGAATTAGATGGGAAAATACAATAGTATGGACAATGCTAAATTAGAAAATGACACAAGTAGCATCATGGACGTTATCAGATTTACAAAGTATCTTCCATATATTCAGCAATGCTGTAATAGCACTTTTTTGACAGAAGATGTTTCACCTTACTTTTAAATACATAAATTGAGGTGCTATATCTTATTTCTTTAGGTATTTTGTTGAATATCACCAAGGCAGAGTGTCTCGGACCCTTTAAACAGAGAGAGCTGGAGTATTGTTCGGAATGTATGTCGTTACTTGAACGGGTGTGGTGATGGTGGAAGGTGGCATTTGAAGGAAATTTGTCAAGGTTTGCTTTATAAAACCCCGCTAATCCGACACCAATGGGACCGAAAGCATGGTCAGAACTATAGATGGGAAAATTACCATAATTTTCATCTGAGGTAAATTACCACGGTAAATTACAATTATTTACAAAAATTACCATAATTTTCCAGTATTTTTTAGTTTGAAGCATGAAACATCAAATGTATGGTTAAATAAGAAAGCCAATAGCAAGAGGAAGGCAATAACGATGTTTAAACCATACCTAATGCAACATTAATCTATTAGAAATGTTTTAAATTCTAAAAAGAACTACTGCAGAGACACGCAATCTGGTTTTCTTTTGTCAAAGTATGAGAAATTTTCAAGAAGAATATTCTAATGCATTAATCTCATAATGTTATAATTTAAGTAAAATATTCCAAAAATGAGTTGTACATATGCCTCAATTTATCATTAAACACGTAGGAAATGTGAACTTAGCTTAAAAAAACATGTTGGGAATTTGTCTGTATGAATAATTATCTCAAACATAGGTGAATTATCTGGAAAATTATGGAAATTTTCAAGGGGCACAGTAAATTACGAAAATTACCGAGGTAATTTTCAGAGTGGCCCATCTCTTGTCAGAACACAAAAAAGGTCGGATTATCAGAGGAACGCATTTATTTACATAAAAACATGCAATGCAGCCAGCTTTCACTTGCTGTGAATTTTTCGTTGTCATTGTCTCCCCATAATTTATTGTACAAATTTAGTGCTTTCTCTTTAATGATTGGTTTTAATTAATGGCTGGATTTAATGGATTTAATTTTATTCTCTCCTGCTCAAACCATACCCACTAAACACTGTCAAGAATCTCACATTTTGGGTTCTTCAAAGTTTTTCGATTTTTCAGTACTTTCCCACTGTCAGTTGTCATTGAATGACTTTCAAGATGTTTCCTGTTCTATCGCCAGTCATTAATTGTTGTTACGCCTACCCCTAGTTCACTTTCAACTTTTTGTTCGGACTCAACTTTGTCTAACCTTTCAAGTACATTTAATTTCTCCGCAGAAGACAGCGTGACGTGTTTGGATTTTTTAGTTGACATAGTGCAACTGAACACACAATAATAAAATCACATACAGTACACAGCAACGCACGCAGGTCGAACTGTATTCAAACGAAAATCACGACCGCACTAACTGTATCAACTGTCACCGGTCTACTGATTCACAGTACACAACGACTGTTGAGATACTCTCCGGAGTGACTAAATGTATGCTTGTTTCTCAAACGTTGACGAGATATGTGTTGAAAATATGGAAATATGTGTTTCTGGTATACATATATACTAAAAGCGCTTACTTTGTTTTTACGTAATTAGTGTCTATCAAAATTTTTATTATCTTATAATTATGTGTATTTAATAAGATTAACGATGAAAATTGTGAATGCAGCGCCAGAATTGATAAAATTTGCTGAAGAAAAGCATTAAGAAAACAAATACAGCAGACGATTGTGATGTTGGGCATATGCAACCCGCAATGCATGATGGTCCCTGGTCATGGATGACATGATATCACGTCATAAATTAAAATTCATACGATAAAAAAATTAAAGATTTTATAATGCTTTAAATATTTTCCTAGCTTATTTGCAATCGTTACTTACATGCTGCATAAAAAAAGTTCCTGGAGTAAAATTTTGTAATTGTATGGGCAGCATTATAAGGGTTTATGATGAAAACTTTTTCTGCCATAGGTATTGATTCCTTCATAAATTTCCATTGCTTGTATATTTCTTAGTTTTTTGTCACTGCACGTAATGTGAACTAATCAATTTTTGTTTGAATTATTTATTATTATTAATTTTTATTTGCAGCTCTCCACTGTATACCACATCCTAAAAGAGAACATGAGAGATCAAAGTTGGCCATTCTCAAGTGAGGAAATAATTGAACTTTTGAAGTTTGAATTAAATGCTTATGCTTCCAGAGAGTGAGTATTACTTCCATTTGATTCAATTTATCAATCATTATGAATGATAATTTAGCTTGACTCTTCAGTTAACAGTCAAGATTTTTCTCCCATTCATATTTCACACAGCAAAAGTGTGCAATGTGGTACTCATTCAATGTGTTCAATTTTTGTTTTTTTGTCTCGCCTGTTGATTCCCAACTACTCGGAGATCCCTTTGCTTTCTCTCCCACATGTCCCCCAATGTTGTTATCTTTTCCTCGACAATTTTATTTGCAAATAATAATAATTTTTATTCACCTGTTAGATCATACATTAAGTAGGCTTAGGCTTTGTCAGGAGGAACTTGTTGCAGTACATTTTGACAAGTTCAAATAACACACACATAGGTTGTATAATATTATGTAGGCAAAATAAATTTTTTTGGAATACAACAACTATATAACTTCTTTGAATGGTTATTGATCACTTAAATAATACATTGGTTAATTTATGGAGGTTTGTTCATGAATATTTAAGCAAAATATTTCATAATTTGATCTCCTATAACTAAAGTTTTTTTCCTATGTATTACCGTATAAACTCGTGTAAGAGGTGCACCTTTTTTCCCAGAAATCGCAGCCGAAAATGAGGGTGCGCCTCTTACACGAATCTGTCCGTTGCAAAATTCCGTCACCCGAGTTTGAAGGCTAATATCTCAGAGATGGCTCAATCGATTTTAAAATGAAGTACATCAAATTAAAGCTTGTTTATTTCTGCGTTTATTGATGGTGTAAAAAACATTTTACCATTTACATCGATTTCAGTGTGTGCTTAAAAACAGAATTTTAGCGCATTTTCCCGGGTACCGGACGGATGCATCGCATTTACGGCTTCGTAATAACAACACGGATCAAGATATCAAAATTTCCTTTACAAATATTGTAGCAAAGATCTTTCCTAACAGCTATACGAAGTTTCATATTATTTAATGCATTAGTATTTTATTATAGATGCAAATGCACGGATCCGTTATTTTCCGTTCCGCGCATCCCTGAAAACCGCCGTTTAGACCTTCTTCAAGCTCTCGAGTTCATCATCATGAATCCACTTATAAAATCTTAAAGGAATTCTTTGGTTAATCAATATCGATTAACATTTATTTTGGAAAAAGGGCGCGTTCAACTGCCAGGAGCATGCACGGAAGAGAAAGGGAGAGGCGCGCGCTGTTGCCCAGTCAGAGGGCTATCCGTGGCGCGCGAGGGAGTCTACTACAAGCATTACCTGCGGGGGAAAACCAGTTGTCTTTTCTCTGTGCATGAGTCATTTGGACTCGGTAAATAGTGGCATAAAGGGTGACGCGGCCATGGGCACGCGGGCGTTCCTCCGCGTTGCCTTGTAGAGGAACGCCCGAAAGCCGTTACCAATATGGAGAAACGCCGTGGAAACCTCAGATCCAAGTGAATACTTACCTCCGGGGTCTATATATGCCTATGAAAAATGCCGCGTAAATTATAAGAGAATATCGCAAGCGGAAGGCTTTGAAAATGGCCGAAAGTTCGCAGTTAGGCCCGCAAAACCTCGCAATAGAAGAAAAAAAAACTCAAAATTTTTTCTTCAACTTTGACGCATAAAAAGAGGGGTGCGCCTCTTACACGGGTGCGCCTTTTACATGCGTTTATACGGTATGTAGTGTTCTCCAGAATTTCAATAAGAATATTTTTTTTATATTCGTAAAGTATGTAATATTCATTAGAAATTTGAGGTTACGATATATGTTTGTTAATTTCATGCTTTATACTATTCATTTTATACATTATAATTTTCACTTGATATATTTCGTAAACAAAATTTTAGCTTGATTTTCCATTTTGGTTTTATTTTTAATGTTGATTTTGTTACTAAGAGGAAGAGTTTGTTTTTGTGTTCCCATTGTCGCAGTAAGAAAGTTAATCCTTTCAGGTACTAAATTTATGATTGAAAACTTTTTTATCTTTGTAGTATTATAATTATTATTAACTGTATTCCTTGCATTGTACTGGAGCCCTGAAGAAGCCTCATTAATAAAAAGGCGAAACGTTGGCGGAAAAAGGAAGTTGAGTTTCTTACAAAAGACATGACCAAACCTCCATTAATTAACCAATGTACAATAATATGCATGAAAAGGTTTTTAATATCATAATAGGTTCAGATTTAAAGCTGAATAAGTACATTTCATTTTGATTTGGTCCGAAATAGAGCAAACTCGTGCACAATATAGAACTCGGTTGTCTCAGGCATAACTTGATGGAATTCGCAGATGTGAATGAGAAGCAGTAACTTTGTAATTCCACATGCATTTATTAGAAATAGAGATGGGCCACTCTGGAAATTACCTTGGTAATTTTCGAAAATTACAGTGGTATTTTTCATAATTTACCACGCCCCTTGAAAATTACCGTAATTTTCTAGAAAATTCACTATGTTTGAGATAATTTTTCATTCAGTTAAATTCCCAACATTATCTTTTAAGCCAAGTTCACATTTCCTACGTGTTAAATAATGAATTGAGGCATGTATAGGTCTCGCGAAACTTGACGGCATTTGCGCAGAAGACCATTGTCAGCGGACGAGTCTATTGTCCTCAAACTCGTTCTTCGAGGGGAAGTAAGGCAGTATCCGCGTGAGACCGCCAGGGTTCTCTCAGTCGCATTCCTTTCTTGCCAACATCAAAAAGCTCAAATAGTGATGCGCATCCGCGGAAGCGCCGCGAAATTTAACGTTGCTCAAAATGAATACGGGTATAACTTAACAAATTATAACAATGTTTCTTCACAGGTAAAATGTTAATATGAAATGATAAAGGAATAGAATACTATATAATATATTATGACACGAGTAATGACATCAGTACGGTCGTTTACAGTTAAGTTAGACTATTTGCCGACGACGCTGTTTTGTACGAGAGATTTTGAAGTGCTTTAGTGCGGAAGACTTATTAACAAAGGATTTTGTAGCTATCCTGGTACGAAAATGGCAGTTGGAGGTAAACCTAAATAAATGCGTTTCAGTACATTTTTGTAGATACGCCAGAACGATCTTACAAAATAAGCAAATCAGAAATAGTCAACGTAAATATTTAGGAGTCACAATTATTTAGGATCTATCTATCTAGGATTAAACATATTCGGGAAATATGCGATCAAGGTGACAGAGATCTAGGACCACACCTATAATAAGCTTCTTGTATTTGGGATCCTTATGAAGCAGGTGTGATTTCAGAATTGGATCGCGAGCAGAGACGACAGCTAGGTTTGTAGACTTTTTACGAAAAGTCTAGTAGTGTTTTTGTTGTAATCAAATGCTGTAAAACTTTCCTATGAAACGTTATATTTCCTATGAAATAAGATATTATCACTCTGCAATGCATTTATTGAACCTGAACGTAGGCACTTTAGCGGAATTGTACGAGAAGATTGAGTATTTGTTTTGTAACCTCGGATTACTTTTTATTAAATCTGCAATCTCCTTTGCAGCGATTTCTTTATAATGCAAAGCAACTTTCTGAACAGAAGTCCAAAGCACATCCCCACTCCTGCTCAGCAATCTCCCTCTTCTTTTCTATCAATAAACCCCTCGACACCAACCAGCCAAAATACATAGCAACAATCAACAAAACAATAACTCTTTCAAAGTAATGAAAATAATAAGAGTTCCTTTACTTTTAATTTCAACACCACTTCATTTACATTCGTCGCCTCGTTTCATTTTAAGAGTTCTTTTTGCATTCTATACTACTATGAATCAAACGCCATCTAAAGTGAGGATGTGAAGATTATAGTTGAGGAAAAGTTTAGAGCAATAGACAGAGAAGAGTGGAAAGCTGTGTGCTCAAAAGTGAAACATTCGGAGTAGAAATATATTGCATTATAAGTGTACATGGAAAATTTAGTAGAAATGGTTGAGATAAACTTGGAAAGTGATTCGGAAAATGAGGAGTGGGACAGTAATTGACGCTTGTAAGCTTGTGTTTGTAGATTCTTTGATTGGAATAAAAAGTTATTTTATTATCTTATCGCTATTGTCACCCCTGTACAGATTACCATTTCCAGCTACCAATGTCATAAGGGTCATTCAATGCCTTATAAGTATCTAGGTGTGTGCGTTCCTTTATGTGCTGTAAAAGTTGAGTTGAGGGATGAATTGTCCTGTCTGTTCCTTATAATCAGTGGCTGATTTCGTTTCGGGGGACGGAGGGGAATGGATTTGTAAATCAGTTGCAAAATTGTGTTTTTAGGCATTAAAGAGTGCAATTCCGGCTGAAGTGTAACAGCCGTTTTTAAAAGATTTTTGTGTGCTAATTTCTGAAAGAATACAATGCCCACGGTATTTTATATTTGAAAATTGGAAGCAAAATAATTTAAAATGTATTCAGAATAAGGAATAAATCAAATCAACATTCTTTGTTTTAATAAAGCAAATATAACTTTAACCTTTACAGCCCTTAATTTAAATAAATTCAAAATTTCTGGTCCATGGGGTCCAAACCTCATGGGCCCCTCCCCTGAATTTGCCATAGTTTTAATGCTTTCTTTCTTACTAATGAAGTTATTTCCGACTTTATTATATATCCAATTCTGAAAAAACCAGCCTTTCAATGTTATACGGACGCGTTGCGAAATCTATCAGCATATGTACTTTGCTGCGGCTTAGTTTGGATTGCAAATCATTGCCGTGTAACGTACCGCTAACAATTTCTCGCCCTCTAAAGTTAGTGCAGTCATGTTGGCAGCATTCCCCACCATGTGCTTTCCCCTCCCCTCCCCTCCTTTGTCGACCCCTTCCACGCGCGCCTTCCCCTCCCCGTCACCAAGGTTCGCGCATCTGACTGATGTCAAGTTTTGCTATACCTATACAACTCATTTTTTGGAATATTTTACTAAAATTATAACATTATAGTGTAATACATTAGAATATTCTTCTTGAAAATTTCTCACACTTTGACAAAAGAAAGCCAGATTGCTGCCGTAGTTCTTTTGACAATTTTTAAAATTTCTGATAGATTAATATTGTATTAGGTATGGTTTAATCATCGCTATTCCCTTCCTATTGCTATTGGCTTTCTTATTTAACCATATATTTGCTGTTAAATGCTTAAAACTGAAAAATGCTGGAAATATTATGGTAATTTTCAAAAATTACCGTAATTTACCTCAGATGAAAATTAATGTAATTTTCCCATCACTAATTAGAAACGACCTAGGTTTCGATGTTGCACGTCATTATCAGGTGCCAATAACACAGAACACTCAGAATATATAGTCACAAACATTAGGGCGAGAGGGAGGGTGACGTAGATTGGGGAGGATGAGTTGAGGAGTGTCAGGTGTGGGAGAGGTGTAATGTTCTTCCTGAGGAGATGGGGTTCGGGTGGGAATAGAATGTACGTCATCCTCCCTCTCGCCCTCCCCCCTAATGTTTGTTACTATAAATACATCAAGGACGAAAAAAACATCTGAATGTTTCTTTATGAAATAAAATCCTGGCTACTTCTTATAAAAAAATATAGAGGTCTTTTTCTGTAATATTCATGTAATAAATACGGAATTAATTGTAAAAAATGAAAGCTTTTGAAATGATTTTGTTATTGTTTTTGTTAATGCTCTACAACAGCTAATCATGTATGTATCTATCTAACTCATAACCACTATTATCGGTGTTTTATTGTTGTGTCAATTCCCCTATTATTGTCATAATTTTCACAGGATTCTATAAATATGTATTTGTTTGTGTACAATTCTACTTATGTATACATATTTTGTTAGCAGTTTTTCATGGATAACATGATATTAGCCCCAATACAGGTGTATTCCTTAGGGGTTACCCAATTACTGTTTTTGTAATATTAGATTGAAATAAAAATTCTATTCTATTCTATATATTCTGTGTGTTCTGTGCTATTGGTACCTGATAATGACGTGCAACATCGAAACTTAGATCGTTTCTAATAAATACATGTGGAATTACAAAGTTACTGCTTCTCATTCAGCACAGTATAGAACTCTTTGTTTGGAAGAAAATATTTTAGTTTGATTTTGAATTTACCCATCAAAGTAACATTTCTTATCCTTTCTGGAAGACGGTTATTAGGTAGTTTTATTTCTTTATGGAATGGACCATCATCACATAGTGTCATGTTCCTAGGTAGTGCAGTATAACTCCAATTATCCGGATCAAATGGGACCGGACCCCTTCCGGGTATTAAAATATCCGGATAAATGGATATCTCTCAAAAAAATGTCATTTTTATGGAAACTTCTCAACGTATTCACTTCAGATTTATCGAAGAACTTTAAAAAAAACGTATGTGATGTAACCAAGAACTGTCAAACAAAATCAACGGTATAAAAGATACAATAAGTGTTTCGGACAGCCTATTGCCATGACTGTGAAAAGCCAATTTTCGAGGATTTTTTCCCCTCAAAGCGATCCGGATAATTGGCGATCCGTATAGTTGGAGTTTGGATAATTGGAGCTCTACTGTACATGAAATTTATCTTTGGATCTGGTACCTTAAGTATGGAACTCCTTGTTTGTACCAAAAGAGTGTATATTTCTTTGAATAAAAACCAATAAATTAAATATTTATATATATATAGAGATGTTAACGTTAAAATTTCAAGTTTTTCAAAATGAATACTGTATGATTCTCTATATGGCAAATTTAACGTGATCCATATCACTTTCTTCGGGATCATAAAAATGTGTGTGCTATGGCTACTATCGCCCCAGAAAATAATGCCACATGACATGAGGGACTGAAAACTTGCAAAATACACACATTTTAGAATATTTTAGGGGGTATTGGCACTCAGATATCGAATTTGAAACATAACACGAGATAACTTCAATTTTAGTCCTTTAATATGAGCAATCCAATTCACGGTTACTGGGTAAAATGGATAAGTTAGGGTATTTTTTTAATCCACAATTTTTTTATTGAATCGCCTAGCTTCACAAAGTATTCACCATTTAATTGTTATTTATACTAATTATTGGTCTAACTTCCTGGCAAGAAAAAATAAATTGTTTTTTGCTAAATCGTAGTTACTAAGGATAGAAGAATTAGTGTGGAACCTTGCTTTATTAATCTATTATGTATACATTTTATAAAATCATTTTTTCAGAGCATGTCCGCCAAATGCAATTCAGGATGTATGCCAAACAATTTTGGAGCTAAGTGGTGATGCAATCTTGAAGGCCGAAGCGCAGCTTCACTTAATTGAACTGTCATGCACTAATGGATCATCTGATATAATATCTGGGGAGACAGTGGTGGAGTCTGGAGATGGATCAGTGAAGCCTTATGGTTTGAAGGACCCTCTGAAAGTTTCTCTGAACTCATGTCAAAAGCTTGCTGATGATTTCCAGAAAGAGATCAGAAATGCTTCTGTTGAAGATGATGTGCCAGCAATGCTCTCTGTCTTAGGGCAGGTGTATTATTGGATGTACCTATGCAAGTCTTGTTGCATTCGGAAAAAGGCAGGGGTATGTATTATGAGACTTCTTAGTTTTATGAAATATTTACTTGAATCCTCTAATGGAACTTTGCGTTTAGCTTTTAATTGTCCCCATTTTCCCATTCATGTCCTTATTTTTCACACTAAATTCTTGATTGTATGTTGGAGATAAGTACAGAATTTTGACTTGTCTAAAGAGCTTTATAAATAGATTAAGAGCTTTATCATTTGAAACTTCCCTAACATTATCAATGTTTAAATTAGTAGGCCATGGTCTTTGACCATGGCACCTGCGGTAGACAGATAGTTGGTAAAATGATAAGGCTATGTCCTAAGAACCCAAATGTTGCAGGTTCGAAACCCATTTCGGATGTGGATGTTCCTTTGTCTTAGAATAAATGGCTTAAGATATTCAGTGAGATATAACCACTGGAATTGGAGGTACTAGATGGTAGAAAATGTTATGCTTGGATTCCTCCTAGTTTACATTTGTTCAATTGGCAGCAAAGTTACATTTTGTCAGCCGTTTGTTTTGTTTTGCAAAGTAGGTGGCACCTTCGTATTTTTCCCTGTTATGTACTTCTGGTCTCATTATTAAACATGTGACGCTGCACTGCTTCATGTGTAAAGTACTTCCTTTACATCAACGTAATTTTCACAGGTTTTGGGCCCATGCAAGTAACAATTGTAAATATTGAAGACTGATATTAAGCTATTCTAAGTTCTATTGTACACAGAAGATGCCGTCTTGCTGTCTGAGAGGCCACACGTTATACAGGGGCTCCTGGATAACTTCTAGGGAGGAGCAAGGGGAATGGATTTGGGGATAAATGCATATAAGACGACATTAGTAGTTTTTGATAGGGAGAGAGATGTCTTGGCTGAATTTTTGCGAAAGATTGAAAGGACAGATGAAAAGGTTAAAATAATGAGGAGGCCACAGTGGAGTTGGGAGTGGCAACAATAATTATAAGGCACCTCAAGAGGGAGCACATATACAGTGGACAGAAGCCCTAAGGGGTGACTTTCTTGCATGCTATGCTGCCAGCAAGCCTGATCAGAGGGGGTATATGTAATGGATGCACTCTTTGTGGTGTGAGATGCAACCTGTGCACGACCAGCTGCCACAGAAGTACTTGCGCAAGTATGCCAACCACCTGAAAAAAAAGGTGACTCTCCACCAACCGCAAGTTCAGAGGAACACACCACCGGCCAGACCACCCTCCCCAACTCAGGCAGCCTCTGACCAGCTGACATGAGATCCGCTTTAATGTTGGTATCTCCACCTAATAGGGAGGGAGCTGGTCAGGCAGACTCTGAACTCAATTGTGGTTATTGAGCGCATTTAATTATGATGAAGGACAAACTAGGCATAGAGATTTCTCTGCATGGTGACCAGTAACCACCTGTCCCGGTTGAATGGTCTCATCATTGAAATCCTGACGGAGACGTCGGACCTCTGGAAGTCAATTGTGTGGCCTATGCTGCTGCCAAAATAATGGCTCACTCTCTAACGAACGCCTCTTGGAAGGACGAAGCATGAAAAAGGCTGGAGCAGCTAGTGGCCAAGATCACACTGGTGCTACGGAGGGTGTGGCTGTGAAGGTTTCAGTGTATGATGGAATACGTAATATTTGGGTGAACTTCTATACCAAAAGTTTGGTGCATAGCACACAGCCTCAGACACCACCATCATGCATTGATTAAAAACGTGCTGCTTACCACAAAGAAGCTTGCGGTCGATAGTGTATGGGTTCTCACCACGGCCGAGAAGAAACACGCCAAGAGGAGTAGGGCTGTGAGGGAGAACTAAACCTTTCTCCTACACCCATCCCATCTCTTTCGAACAACTCTGCTGGGAGTTGAATCTTCCCCGCCCATCCAATAGCTGGAGCGTTTCTGGAAGGATATCTTCAAAATGTTGAAGCCATTCCATGGAGACATTCCAGTCATAGTTCCATAAATATGTAGAAATTGCCACGAGAAAATATCGGCCAGGAATGGGAATCAAACCACAGACCTTTGGCCAATCCACAGACCAATATGCTCCCCAGGCTTCCTGATTCCCGTGGCACTCATACGTAGCTAAGGACCGGATATATGCTGGTATAGGATGCAACCGCATATGGGTTGTACCTAGCTTCTTTGAAGCCCTCTTCTCCCTTCCGTTGCCATCTTTGATAGAACACGAGGGCTTAACATCCAGTCCCCGTGTCTCATCCAAAATTGACACGGGAATTAGGAAGCCTGGGTAGCGTGGTGGTCTACTCATTGGCCCGGCAAGCCAAAGGTTCGTGGTTCAATTCCCGGTCCTTGCCAATTTTTTCTCTGAGCAATTTCTACATATCTCATCACCGCATAAAGAAATGGAAATTATGAAAAATGTAGTAATAGAAATGCAATTGTGTGTACAACGTGTGACAATTAAATAACCGGACAGGTGCTGCTACTGGCAAACAGTGAGCGTGCCGCGGCAAGTTTGAATGTGTCCGTGCCTGTTGATGTTTCCCCTACCCTGAGCTCGAATGGTACGGTTGTACTTCTATCAGTCTGGCTGTAGCAATCACCCGTTAAAGTCCTTGCGCCAGCGTCTCGTTGAGGAAAATGCTCAGATGGAGCAATGAGTTCACCTCAAGATCCTTGTGAAACTGGGGAAAACAGCTTAAGGAGCACAGGCCATGTTAACGGAAGTGTACAGAGGTGAATGTTTATCATGCACACAAGCTTTTGAGCGGTTTTTTAGGAGGGACGTGAAACAACCGAAGAGGATCCACACCTTGGATGACCCTCATCATGAAAAACGGACAACAACATTCAGAAAATTGGCATATTGATCAGCAAAAATAGTCATCTGAGTGTCCGAGCTCTTGCTGAAATCTTAGGAATTAACGAAGAAAGCATCCGTCAAATTTTGCAAGAATCATTTTACGTACACAAAATTTGCGCAAAAATGGTGCCAAAACTTATCACTCCAGAGCCAGCACCAGGAATACACCAGCCCATTCAGCCTTGTCTGTGAAGGAATTTACTGCAAAATATGGCATCACCGTGTTGGACCACCCACCGTACTTGCCTGACCTGCCCCCCCTGTGAATTTTTTTTATTTCCTAAGGTCGAATCGGAGCTTAAGGGGACAAGATTTGACTTGTGTGTAAGGGGTGAAAGCAAAAGCGACTGAGGTTCTCAACAAGCTGACAAGTGGACTTCCAGCACTTCTTTGAACAATGGAAAATTCATATGGAGCGTTGTAGGGATCCGCAAGGAGAGTACATTGAAGGTGATAAACTTTCTAATGTAATTGGTGATCAATGAAATGTTTTGTAGCACCAATCCGGTTATTTAATTGCCACATGTTGTAAAAGGCAGGTATGATGGGAGGTAACTCAAGCATCCCAAGGGGATCGATGTGGTGACATTTTTCAGTGGTGTCCCGATCCATACTTGAGTGCTGTGTGGAGAGTACCTTAAGTGCAGTACTCCATCCATCACGTGTACGTTAAGCTATGAGCTCCTTGGTGCCTTTTCTCGAGAGTAGGCTAATGCAAGGCCTCAATCCACTCACCCTGTATACTCCTTCCCACTTGTGCAAATCGGGAAAATTATCTCAGTTGTCAGTCACCTCCCCAAATAACCAGCCAACCAATCAATTATTCCAATGCATACGTTGATATTTAGACAGTTCATCAGCTTTCCTTTCTGCCAAAATTGCTGTTTCATATTTCGTTTCTGCGATTGTCACATGAAAATGCAGGTGCTGATTTTTTATCTGTGCTTGCATATATTTTGGGTTTTTAAATTTTTCATTAATTCATTTGCTCTATATTCTTAGTAGATACATATGTAATGGAATAGCTCATCCTTGCAGACCTTCTTCGCAACCCTGCATACCCAATCTATTTAAGCTCCAGCTATGCGAAATACTTTGGCAAAATCTTGTTTTTTGTCAAAAATTGCTAGTTGATGATTGTTTTTTCAGAAAGAAAGTGAAGCATGTTTTCAATTCTATCACATCATTTCATTCCAGAAGGAAATAAGTGGTGATGGTGGCATTCCCCTGAAAGTCCCCAGAAAAGTGGATGTGAATGGTGAGGAAGAACAACTGGATGATGATGCCTCCTCATGTGACATTCTGCCCCCTCAGCTGAGGTTGAAGTCAAGCAAACAGAAGCAGCTTTTGAATGCAACATTAAACATTGCATTGGCCATTTGGGAACTTGCTGACGAGAAGGTACATAAAGAAAAAAACAATCTACTGAAGTTTTTCCATTTTCTCTTGTCTTTTTTTTGATTGACTACAATGGATTCACATGTACAGTCATGCTACGATCAGTGCAAGTCATTTCGATATTGAAATTTTCACCAAACGAAAGCATTCTAACATGATGGAGATAGAGGTGACATACCATGCATCACAAAAGTGGAGTACTGAGTGTAATAAAAACTAATCATATTACGCTTGAAAGCCATTGAAATAATACATATTTAAGACATCCATTGTTGATATAAATTTCAAAAGCAGTGTGGATGGAGGTAACATCATTATAGATGGTAGCTTCCCATACCAAATTCTAAGGATGCTCTCTCAGAATTATCTTTTCTTTTGCCCTGACAGCAGTCACTTGCCAGAGACTGTACACTGGCTTGGAGTACACTCGTAAAAAGACAACTACTTGCTAATATTACTGATGCTATTAATTCATGAATACTACGATATACCACTTCATACAGAAAACAGAATAATGTCGGACATTTCAAGCGGGTGAAGTGTTAGTAATGCTTAAAAATGCTGTTAAACACAAGTGAAAGTCTACTCTACCTACTGAGGGTGGGGGTTTCGTATGATTGATCATCACAGCTATAATTATGATCCCTTATTGTACGTGGAAAAAATGGCATTTTAAATATGTCACTTCTGCAGTCAATTTCCTCTATCTTATTCCTGTGATCGTTTCTACCATAATACGTTGGCTCTAGCAAAATAAGTTGAAAAAACAGGCAAAATATAGTCTTTGTCTGTGCTCTTTATTCATGGTCTTTTAAATTATAATTTAATTTTTAAATGGATGTTTTATGATAGGGAAAATCCCAGAGTATTACATAGCTACAAAAATATGATTGCCAGAAAATAAGAAAAAGGTATAGTCCAATGAATAACAGCTTTCATTGATATTCCAAGTAAGCAAACTTAATTCGTTTCACCCAGGGTCTGAGGACATTCTGCCTAGCTTTACATGGGGTGACAATATGTAGAAGCTTATGCTACAGATAAAATGAAGATGCAAAATGTTAATGAAGGAAATGATAGCTAAATATGAGTCCATAATCCAGTTATATTTCTAAAACCTTAGATGCACCACAGTTATTTTGATTTCAGGGCAGGGTAGAGGCAATGTTCTGAGGTGGTGAGGGCAGCTTTTACTGGCAACACAACTGGCACAACAGTGAATTCTGCCATAAGAACATATGCTAAATGAAGCATGACTGTACATAGTTATACAGTCAAACCTCTTTAGAACGAACCTCTATAGAAGACAAGTTCTCTATACAATGAAAAAAGTTACAGTCCCGATTTTAAAATGGGTCATAACTTCTGTACAAGGGAAACCTCTGTATAACAAAAACCTCTATACAACAAACTTTTTTCTTGGTCCCTAGAATTTCGTTTTAAAGAGGTTTGACTGTATTAAGAAGTAAATTTATTCATTTCAGTTCAAAGTCGTAGCATGTCATTCCATGCACTATAGTATGGCATTCCAGTCTTCCATGGTTATCCAATTGCTCACACTGTTTGCAAGCCTCTTTCTTTCTCTTTCCCATTAGATCTAATTTACTATCTTCTATTCTTCCATTTGGACTACTCTCTGTTTGTGAGAGGGGCCATTCCTTCTTTTAAGTTTTAACCTCAACTTGTAATTAGGGCGATGAAGTATGCAGAACTAGCAATAAGAAAAAGGTGCATGAAGTGGTATTAGAACCACAAACCTGTGGTTCGTAGAGCCAGTGAGCATCCCACTACACTACCCAGGCTTCATAATTCTCGTAGCAATGTTAATGTTGCACATTTGTGCATTGGCCTGGAAATCAAAAGATCCATGGGACTTAGAGGTTTTCAGGCTTTCTTCGGTATTGATCCATTTTGGATGAACATGGAAGAAAACTCAAAATCCATTAGCTGCATGACTTATGCTGAAGCCTTCACTTCAACATAACTCTCAACTACAACATTTGTGATTAGATTCCCAATCCAGATGTATTTTTGTCTAATTTTTATTTCTATTCTCTCTTGAAACACATTCTTTTGTGATTTTCATTGGGTGCTTTAATTAGCCGATGTAGCAAAAGATGGAAAAGGGGGAATTTTGTTTAGATATCATTCTAGCTACTGACATGACAGTGAAATTCCTCCTTCCTCTTCTATTGACATAATTAGGTCAGCGATTAGACTTGGCTACCTTTCATACTCCCTTCCAAGCAACATTTACCACTTCTTCAAGCTAGACTTACCACTAGTAGCAAATCCACAGTGGTTTAGTTCCTGATTTTTTAAATATCAAACAGAGTGGGTGGAGTTAGGTTCTTATGTAATGCGTTACTTCTTGACCATTGTTATGGTCTATAGTTACTTCTATCATACTTGATATAGTGACCATTAAGGTCATTTTAAGAATTTGCTGCAGATCCCTCATATCTCATTAAAGCTCTCACAAGTTGCTGTGGAATCTGAGGTATTTTACTGTCTGCACCAAGGTAGGGTCTTGTTTTAAATTACAGTAAAAACTTGATTTAAATGAAATATACAGTTCAGCCTCCATACAACGAATTTGTTGGGACCGGAAAAATCATGACTTTGGTGTAGGGGGTTTCGATGTATGGAGGTGGTGTGCGGGTTGCGTCTTCACAGGGGCATCCAAGTGTTCAGTGTGCTTTACGATGCAAGTCGAGTAAATATCTCAATCTTGCTTTATTCACCATTAAAACCTTTCCTAGAGTGATGATAAACAATTTTTATTATTTATGGTCAAATACCGTGGCTATCACCGCGTGATTTTCAATCTGCATATTTCTAATGGAAATTATTGTTTTTCTCGTCAATTCTGCTCTATGCCTCATCGCTTACTTTAGTTACGGTCTGAAATTAAAGGAGCGCCAAAATTAATGCCTAAGGATTACGTATTTTAAAGTGCTCCATAATTTTTCTGAGTATCTAGAAGATATTATTCTTAAGAGTGCAATAATTTAAGTCGATATCAATTGGCACTTTTATGCAGCAATTTTGCTTGAAAGAGCACATATTGCCATTTAGATTTCCGAAATAAAATGCACTGTCGGAATCCCATTGAAATACCGGTAAATATCTATGTTCGTGACTGGAATATACTAGATATCGATAAAGGACGATGGAAGTTAGGTGGGGCGAGTTAGTTACCATGAGTAAAAACGTGGCAGTCGGCAATGCACTGAGGTCACAATGGCAGTCTCAGATGATGATGTATTGATGATGCCGTTAACGCGTGTAAGTGGCGCACCCGTGTAAGAGGCGCACCCCTCTTTTTATGCGTCGAAGTTGAAGAAAAAATATTGGGGCTTATTTTTCTCCTATTGCGAGGTGTTGCGGGCCTAACTTCGAATTTTTGGCCATTATCAAAGCCGCTTGCTATATTCTCTTATAATTTATGCGGCATTTTTCATAGGCATATATGGACCTCGGAGGCAAGTATTCACTTATAGCCTTAGCCCTACAATGCTTGTATTGTTTATTGTCCTTTGGAATGAGTGGAGTAATTGATGTTCATTAAAACAAAACAAATCCGACCACGCTACAATTCGTGTTTAGTTGGTAAGTGCGGACAGTCACACCAAGCTCTGATTTATAAATACGAATCCCCCTACCGTTTTCCTAATGCACAAGTCATAGTCGCTGTAAGTCGCCTTTTAAAACATGGTTAACTTTTCAAATTATATTTTGCTGTAAACGATGATGAGTGAGAATGCAAACATGTTAAATGCAAAATACCCAAGCGTCTGCCGCGTAAAAAATGAACGATAAGGCGTAGATACGACATCAAAACTTGAAAAAAATCATACTTTGAAAGAAATCATAACTGTCTATGGAATTTAAAGCATTTATTATTTCAATATGGTCCAACAAAAATCTTCATTGAATGACAAAATAAAATGATTTTAAAAAAATTCATGATTTACATAAAAACGGCTGACTTACTGGTGAGACGGGCGTCGCAGTAAGGCGGCACGCGTGCGCATGTCCTGTCACAGCTTGTAGATTTTCCCCGAAAAGACCTTCTGTCCCTATTGGTATGGAATAGTGCAACCTTATCCTTCCTCCATCTTCTAATGCACGATTCTGGCACATCATGCCTTAGTCCGGCAGTGCGGTTTCCTACTTCCTCAGTGTCTTTGATGACTTAAAGCACTTGAATTTTTTCAACTACCGTGAAAGACCACAACTTTTTGCCCTTGTTCATTTTGGAACAACACTGACCTATGTTGACGCATTCACAAATGTTAATATTCACAGAATTCTCTCAGTTGAGCTTAAGGCAGGTGCATACAGTTGAGTCACTCAAAGTTGTCCGGTGACAGAAAATGAGAAAGTTAGGGGGGTGGAAAATTCCGTTGCTTGCACTTGTCGCATGGCCAATCGCTGTCCCCCAATTGCACCCCACACCCTTCCCTTGTCATACAACAAGTTTTTAAAGTTATTAGGCAACTGCGTCCCCCGTAAACAAGCAAGCGAATGATACCCTCCCCTTGATGACTCACGCTAAGCACCAAGGTCACTCAGCTCTCCAGGGACTTGCCTCGGCCACGATACGAGCGGTGCGGCGGTAGGCGAGCAATAGAGTGGCAACGCTGAGTTTTATGTTCCTAATGTTTGACATGGAAAACACTCGAACCCAGCCATGATAGATGTGAGCGGCATAGGTGCCACTCAACTGCTGCTCGTCGCCGATCCCAGATATTAAATTTTTCTTGTGCCGCTCTGCCGTTCTACTCATTCTGTGGCAAAATGCCAGCCGAGAACGTTTTGTCTAATGACTGTATGTACTGCCATTTCTGATTCTGAACTTATCTTAGGTTGAATCACTGCTCGTTTCGTGGTCACTACTGCCCTGCCGCGATACTGCCCTGCCTCCTGCCGCTCATATCGTGACCAAGGCTCGAAGGCTGGTAGATAAAAAAATCGTGTTAGAGGCGCACCCTCATTTTCGGCTGCAATTTCTGGGAAAAAAAGTTTCCTCAAGCAATGGAGCAAATATTAGGGCGATCTCGAGTAAACGAACCACTTGCCGGTTAACAGACCACATCCATCAAGGATAAGACAGCAATAGCAATATTTGGATAGAGTAGAGAGGTTACTCCAGAAATTCCTTTGGGATGGGGATAGAGTAGATAAAAATTGGCGCTCATTGGTTGAACACCAACCAATGAAGTTTTGAATACTTCGCCCTCCTAATTCTTACAATAACCGTCCACCTGCCTCTCCCAAAATAAAATCCGATACCGAAAGGTAATTTGAAACTATTTTAGAGGAAAACATGGAGCTCCTTCCATTCACGGGGTCCTGGGAATGTAACGCAATACGTAAAAGTAATCTGATACCATTTTAAAAAGGGAAAATTGAGCTCCATCCTCACCACCTGCACCTTCGCAAATGAGGTGGGGTGGATGAGTAATGCACCAAGAGGGGAGGGGGGAATACCAGTCAGTGCCAGCCGGCCAGGCGTAACCCAGTACAGAAAGATACTCTGAAAAGATCAGATCAGGGGGGCTATTCTCTATCTCGAAGCTACCGATGCAGTAGATTCTAATAAGCTACCATAATTGGCTACCAACCGTATTCTCTAACTCACGGGAGCTTTCTCAAGAACATAATAGGAAGTGGAGAGAGGTTTGGGGAAAGGCAGGTATGAGAACATTTTTAAACCAAATCCGCGGAAACTTCATTTCTGGTGACGACATTCTTAGAACCAATGGGAAAGCTCGTCTCAATGTTTTTCCATGGATAAAACTGGAGCAACCTGAAAAGGCCATTTTAGACAGTGAAGATGTTCATGCATCGTGTTTAGCGAAAAATTCCATGCATTAAAAATCATGCGAGCTAAATTCTAAAATGTTTTATTTTTGCTCACATAATCTCGTGAATACGAACACACGACGTCCATCTTGGCTGTTTTGATCAAGTGAAATAAGATTGTTTGTAAATATATTTGGGAATTAGGGTTCATGTCGATGATATGATTCAATATTATTCGTGCTATTTGCTTTCGTCAATTATTAGTTGCTTCAAATCATTTAAATAATATACGAAGATGAAGCTTTCAAAAGAAATGCAAAGGTGATACACTCTACCACGGCCCAATAAGTATCCCATTATAGGCTGGAATTACTTTACTTACCGAAGGTAAATATGGCTTTCCGTCACTCCAGTTAATATCTTTTTTTGTGAAAAATCCCACAAATGGCGAAAATGACAAAGTAACCCAGTGAAAGTGAGAGGAATCCGCATTTAGTAGAGTAAGAAACATACCTGTGCGCTGGATAATTATAGATAGATAAGCGTTATAAAATTACCAATATTTAAGCAGGGTATTCGGAGGCAGCGCTTCATGAGGCTACCATGGGAGCTTATTGGGGCTACGGAAGTAGCTTCGTGACATTTGACGCTGATGTTAAAGAGGTCAGCAGAATTATCGAAGAAATGAAGCCTAAAAATTCAATGGGTTACGATAAAATTAGTGTCAATATTATTAAATCAGTACATGACCATATTGCACCGGTTTTTACACATATAGCAAATCTGAGTATGACAACAGGTGAATTTCCAAAGCAATTAAAAACAGCTGTAATAGTGCCAATTTTCAAAAAAGGTGACAAAACAAAGGTTAGCAATTATAGACCAATATCGCTCTTGCCTGTCTTCTCAAAAGTATTGGAAAAAGTTATTAAAATTCGTCTCTTAAATTTCCTGAACGCCAACAACTTCTTTAGCACTAGGCAATTTGGTTTCTTAAAAGGTAAAAGCACTGAAGATGCAATTTTACAGCTGTGTTCTGATATCTCTGACGGACTCAACAATAATAAGAGAGTTGCAGGCTTGTTTGTAGATATTACAAAAGCCTTCGATTGCGTAGACCACACATTATTACTGAAAAGACTAATGCAAGCTGGAATAAGAGGAGTTGCTAATGAATGGTTCAGAAGTTACCTAAGTGGGAGAATCCAGTACGTGAAAATACATGATTGTCATAGCCAAGAAACATCGCTTTCCTGTGGAGTCCCTCAGGGCTCGGTCCTTGGACCTATTTTGTTTCTAATATATGTGAACAACTTCAATAATGGATTGTTCAATGGTAAAGTAACTTCCTTTGCGGACGATACATCTTTGGTTTATACATCTGACAATATGAGCGATCTATATTCACAAATACAAATAGATCTTGATCGAATAAAATTCTGGTTTTGTTCAAATAAACTGGTATTAAGCGAAAAAACAAAATATGTTATATTTAATTTAAAAAGGAGATTATTCAAGAAACAGAGTGTTTATTATAGATGCCTTATGTGTGACAACAAAAAAACATGTTCTGCATGTTTTAAAATTGAACAAGTGAATTTTATTAAATATCTTGGAATAACTCTTGATGAAAACCTTACATGGAAACTACATGTTGACAAATTAAAATTGGAAATGTTATCGATTCTAAGAAATTTTTTTATTTTAAGATATCTATGTCCCATAACAGTAGTTCATTCTGTGTATTGTGCCATGGTTGAGTCTAGACTACAATATGGCATATCTTGCTGGGGAGGAGCCTACATGTCTAATATTAATCCTCTACAGATTGCCCAGAAAAAAATCATAAGGGTGATATTTAGGCAGTCGAGAACTGAGCACTCGTTGCCCCTATTCCAAAAACTAAATGTTCTACCACTAAGATATTTATTTGTATTTAAGGTGCTCAAGATATTTTACATTCGTGGGGGAAATAGAACAAAACCAATTGAATATTCTGGTAAACTAAGGGCGAAAAAAGACATGTATCGATTAGGTTTTGGAACTGTTGTACCTAAACCCAATAAAGAAGCCTTTAAACATACATATGCTTTCCTTGCCCCCAAATTGTTCTCTTCCCTCCCGGCTGAGTTACTGAACCAAATGTCCACGTCTTTGTTTCTGTCTAAATTAAAAAAATGGCTCCTCTGCCAAGAGAGTGAATACATCGAAAAACTGTTAAAAGTTGTTGTATAGACTTAGTGATTATTACTTTGTTATTTATACTGTATTGCCATTGTTCTTAATCATCTTTTATTTGTATTGTTGCAAGTGAAAATTCTTATGAATTATTTTACTCTGCTATAATTCCGCACACAATATGTATTATCTCTAATTGTTTTTCTGTTATCAGGTTAAAAAAAAAAAATGATTATCCATATGCACCAGCCGCTTCATGTTATTTCATGATGGTAACCCCAAAACAGGTTTACCTATGGGGTACCTAAATTCCACCTTATTGTTTTTTCAAATATTGTATATATATACTTTGTTTACTTCACAAGTGGAATAAATATTATTATTTTAATTGTTACAGTTGTAACATGACCCTCCGAGTCCCCGGCAAGCATCAGGTTTCATTGCCGTCATAATGGCCGAAGACTCGAGAGGGGTTGGGCAGTAATCGCAGCCACGTCCGACGCCCATCGGATGTGTGGCTACGCTGCGGTAGGGTCATGCGTCCGCAGTAAACGGAGTGACCCCAGGATGACGGCCTTCTGCATGCGTGCAACTAGTAATTCCGCCTGTGCCACGCAGGACGGAATACACTTGATGTTATTTAGCAGCGAGCCCTTAACTCCACCGAGCACACCTATGATGAGGACCACCAGTTTCACAGAGTGTCCGGGGTACATCTGTCGAAGTTCGAAAAGCAGGTCTTGATATTTCGTCCGTTTTTCCACCTCCTTCGCATCCATGTTAGTTTCAGCCGGAGCCGAAAACTCGATCACGAACATGGAGCGTGTGAGGTGGTCGAGGAGAACGATATCAGGCTTGGTCGCCTCCAAGTGCCTGGTGGTGGAAAAGGAGTAATTCCACCAGATCGTGCATTTATCGTTCTCCACGACGGACTCAATATCTCCAGGGGCATAGGGCAGCACAGGTGTTTCGTCGATGCCATAATGGTGTCGAAGATGAAAGTATAACACCCGTAGGGCCGCGTTGTGCCGAGCTAAATATGCTGACTTAGCGTAATAACTACAGCCGGAGAGAAGGTGACTCAAAGTCTCCGGCTGGGCTCGGCACGCCCTACATCTCGTGTCCGCAACCTCCGCTTTGAATATAATGCGGCGGTACACGAGTGTGTTTATGACACCATCCTGGCACGCGAGGACAAAACCCTCGGTCTCGGACTTCAGACCGGCGGAGCGTAGGAAGGCAAACGTTAGCTCCTTCGATAGCCCATGCTTTTCGATGTTTCGATAGAAACCTCCATGCATGGGCTTATCGGTATGCACCTTGAGCAAGGCCTTCTGCTCGGCTTTTTTTATTTCGAGCTTGAGGACGTCTGCCTTCAATGACAAGATGGTCGTGTCATTGTCGCTTCCGTCGGATGACGGGTCGAAGTCGAGACCGGTTTCGTCCGCTGCCCTCTTTGCCGCCTGGAAGAGAAACGCCCCTGCTCCCGCACTCTCGTGATCACTCACGAGATTGAGCAGGGGGTCCCTGCTTTTCAAAACTCGGCAAGCTGTACCCAGGACAACTCTGTTGTGGAGACATTCCAGACTCAATAGTCCTCTACCACCTACATTGCGAGGGAGATACAATCTGGCGACGGAAGATTTTGGATGAAGACTTCTATAGATGGTCATCATCTTCCTCGTTCCCCTATCGAGGTTCTGCAACTCGTTGACGTTCCACTTCATGCATCCGAAGGTATACAGCAGTGTAGGAACCGCGAACATGTTCGTGGCAAGAACCTTGTTCTTGCCTGACAGCTCAGAACTCCAGATGTTCCTGAGAGTCTGTCTGTATTTGGCGGTGAGCCTTTCCTTCACTGCTGTAACCTCCTGCATTCGGCGCTGGGGGACGCCGAGATATTCATAGCTGTCATCGTCCTCGAGGTGACGAATGACGCTCCCGTCAACAAGTTGCACGTCTTCCTTGATCTCCGAAAATCTTCCTCTCGCCAAGTGGATGGATGCACACTTGTCCAATCCGAACTCCATTCCTATAGCCTCACTGTATTCCAGTACGGTGTCCAGGGCAGTGCGAAGGTCTTTCGCATTAGAAGCATACAGCTTCAGGTCATCCATATAAAACAAATGGGTGACCTTATGCTTCCTGTCACCTGGAACACCACACATGTATCCTTTACCTCGTCGCAGCCTAAGGGACAGGGGTAGGAGGGAAATACAGAACAGTAGGGGGCTCAAGCTGTCGCCTTGAAAAACGCCACGGTGGTATGTTACCAACTCTGTGGAAACTGACCGCTTGCCTGAGGTCAGAACGAAGCGCGTTTTCCACAGTGGTAACAGGCGTTGGATGCAGGACACAACCTCAGGGTGGACTTTCATCAACTTCAGCATGGCGATCAATAGCTCATGCGAAGTGGTGTCAAAAGCCTTCTTGTAGTCCACCCAGGCCATTGATAGGTTTCGCTTATGCCGGATGGCATCCTGGCATATGCACCTATCAATGAGCAGGTTGTCCTTGCATCCCGTGATTCCCCGCTTTGAGCCCCTCTGCTCGTACACCTCCTCCCAAACCGGCTGGACTTGGTGTAGGATAAGGTCGCTCAAGATCGAGGTGAACGCCTTATATACAGTGTTGAGGCAGGTTATAGGGCTGTAGTTCTTTGGATTGGACAAGTCTCCCTTCTTAGGTATTAAAACCGTGCGTCCCTCAGTCAGCCAAGGTGGAATTGGTTTTCCACCATTTAGAAAGGACGTGAAGATTCTGGCGAGGTGTTGGTGGGTGGAAGTAAATTTCTTCCACCAGAAGTTATTCACGGCATCCATTCCTGGAGCCGAGAAATTCTTCTTGCCAGAGAAGGCCTTCTTCATGTCACTTTCGGTGACTGAAAGAGGTCCATCCACATCTTGTAGGTGGCGGTCACAAACCTCTTTAAAGAGGCCTATGGCCGGAGTGTCTCCGTTGAATGGCTTCGACGTTTTGTATATTTCCTTCCAGAAACGTTCAACCTCTTGGACGGGTGGCGGAGATTCAACAACAGGCGGAGGTGGTCGAAAGAGACGGGACGGCTGAAGGAGAAAGGTGGCATTTTCTCTCACGCCCCTACTCCTCTTCAGGAGTTTTTTCCGGGCCGTGGTGAGTGCCCGTACTCTATCGACCGCGTGCTGCTTAATGGTAAGCAGCACGCGGTGCCACAAATTTGTGCCACAGTGCTACAAGGACGTCCAAGCAGCCAGAAACATTTGTGGCCAGGAGAACATAAGCAGTTAGAATCTGCCCTTTTCTTGTGGTTTTGCCAGAAGAGAGCAGCCTGAATTCCGATAAATGGCCCATTGATTAAGGCAAACGCTGAGTATCTAAGTGAGAGGCTCGGTATTGACAAGTTTAAATGTTCCGATGTTGAATATGTAAATTGTAATGAATTCGGTTTCCCTATATTTTAAGTTGTCTACGTATTGTATTGCCTTTTGTAATTGTTTAAAAGATTATAAATATTGAAAACAGGTCTAGGATGATTTATTTCGATATGCAGGAAAGGTATGCACTATAAATGCTTCTATCTCGCAGCAGGGAGTGTAGTCAGTATTCATGGTAATTATTATCAACAAGTTCCCGCTAGATGTAAGTACGGCAGAAGATATTATGTGTATCATGATAGAATTAATTTTGGAACTTATAACCTTCAGAACTTTCTTCCTCGCGATCGAAACTCACATCAAATCACGCATATGTTCTATGGAATACCTAAAAAATAGTGAATCATAAAAATGTTGATGTGCCCTGCCACCTAGCGGCCGCAACGTGCACTATTGCTTGAAACATACGTCTTTCGCCGGAGCCGATACCGTATTCGTTAGTGGTAAAAAGTTTTACATCTTATCTATAAGCAGTCGATTCTTGAAAGTCAGCATTAGTGTTCCCACTCCATGCTTACAACTGTCATAAGTGGACTTGCTGGTAACAATTATGTTTCCATAAATTCAAGTGAGTATTCCACGCATAACTATTGTAATAATAACACAAACAACAGTATACTGTTTAGGGCTAATCGTAAATTGTGGTGATATTTGGCTCTATGATTCCGAAAAGCCGAAGTCTGCTGTTTTTAATTAAATAATATAATTAATAAAAACTTCTATTCAACTCAAAAGACAAAATTGAAAAGCTAAATAAAAGTGGAGTGTATAGAGTAAGTTGTAACTCATGCCCTAAAGTGTATATTGGTCAGACCGGACAAAGTTTTACTACACAGCTCTACTTCCAACCAAAAATACTGCATTTGGAATCTAAAGGAAACAAATTAAATATTTTTGAGCAGCTGGAAATAATTCAATACAGTCTTTTCCAAATTCCGCTTATGAACGAAAACTTATTTCAATCCCACTTCCCTTTACTCTCCCTTACATTCCCACATTAATAGCTTCAGCCTTCCCGTCAATACTTCCAACCTTCTTCTTTCACTCCCTCCCTAACAACCATCTTGAAATAGTAAATTGTATTTGTTTAGTGTCATAACATGCTTGATAATGATGTAATGCATTGAAACTAGTCGCACAAACCTTAATAAAATAAAAGTGGAAAACTGCAAAGAAATTTCATTACTATGAATGAGTTCCACCACATCTGCCCTGATACAACTTTATTTATTTGTTAGAGGTCATGTTTGGGTCCAGCTTAACGTCTATTGGATCCAAGAACCTTACAATGAGGACTGAAATCTTGGTGTACTTCCGATCGTCATTTGCTCAAATTACGGGTTGCCAGTTAATGCGCTGGTGTTGCGAGGGAGGCCTCGGTAAATGTGAGCTTTTGTCCCGCCAGCGTTTTCGCAAATTTCACCCACTTTTAACAGAGATATCGGAACCAAATTCACCTCACTTATTATGCAAACCTTGCGCATTTGTAAAATAATTTCAACACAACAATGCATCAACTACTCTAGGAATGGGAAACTTTCAAACCTGAGAAGTGCGATTTTTCCTCTCTGCCATCTTGTGAAAAAATGCCGTTTCCTCTTATCCACTGTACGTGGCACAGCGATTGAGCAGTTGGTTCTCTAGCATATACACACCTCTCCTACACAGTTTCTTCCCTCCTTCCACTCAAACTCGCCCCGCAACAGCCATTTACTACAATCATTATAAGACTTCATCCACTCCCAGAAATGCTTGGCCTTCCACGTGGTTGCAGCCCCTCTAGCGGCCGAAGTTGGAACTTGACTTCTTGCGCGGCCGTTGATAACACAATCGAAATAGGAGATTAACATCCTCTTATAAGGTTCTTGATTCGATCAATGCTGGTGGTTTTTCATTGGAGAGAAAATTAACAAGAGAAAAGCAGCGAGAGGGTTAAAGGTAAATAGAGGGAGGAAGTACAGTTACAAATGAATTTTTGGCTGATATCATCAGGGCCAGGTGAGCAGTAGAGGTATTCTTTATTAGCATTTGATGACCTCCTGGGAACTGGGTCTGTATTTCAGATAGGCAAAGGTTTGCTATGGGGGAGTGGTTGGGGGTAATGGAAATTTGGATACTGGAAGCAGGCAATCAGATAGGAATTTGAGAAAGAGGTTGGGCCTATGTGATGCCACTGCATTACTATTACAATATGAGACTATGTCTGGAATTTGGGAACAATTACAGTGTTGATTAAGGAAAGGCCAGATTTATTTTGGATTTGAGGAAATGGTTGATGAAATACCCAGCATATACTCCTTGTAATTGCATCAAATGAGAGAGAGTATCAGCATATCACAGCATAAGATCGCCTAGTGTTCTCATTTTGAAAGGCCTAGTTAATGGTCAAAGGGTATTTCTTATTGGCACAAATGTGAATTGTATCAGCCTTAAACCAGGAGGGGAATTTTTTCGTCTTAGATTTAACAAAAGAATGGTCTTTTGTGACACTCTCAATTTCATGACAGTGTACAAGAAATCCACTCCTGGAGACAATGAGACACCACATGGGATAAGTTCGATGCAATGGTTGACGTCCTCCCAGGGAACCCTGGACCAGGCAGGGAAGGGCTTAGGCAGTGTTTCCACTTGCCACGAAAGCATAAAATTTAATCAAGTGACTGGTGGTCGGAGTTGAAGGTATTTCACGCAGGGGTGTTCACCCAAGCTGGAGGTCAAGAGGAGAAAGTTTAGCGTTAGTCTATCTCGGGTGCCTTGGGGATTATGCTGAGACAGGTGAGGCATATTAATGACATGTTCGAAGAATTGTGATCATGTTCATTGAGCAGTCAGCTATTATTCATTGGGGAGTCCTAGCAGATGGATTCATTGAAGTCACCCTCTAGAATCACTAGTCCGAGATTCATATCCCTTAATGCAGAGTCAAGGCAGTTTTCCGGAACGGAAATATCACTGGCAAATGATGTTTGGTGACTGTAGAAACAGCCAACAATAATATAATATTTTTGAGTTTTTGCCGTGGAGTACCCATATATGGATGGAGAAAAGCACAAAAGTGAGTCAAATTAAAGTAAGAAGCACTAGTGCAAGTGAAACACGTATATCCACTGCCGACCAACATTTCATCTGGTGGATTGGATGAAAAACTCCATCTGATTAGCCACCAACTGTTAAAAGAGTAAGCTAATACTGACGATAGGTTTCTCTACACTTTGTAGTCATTCCTTAAGTGACCTTTCTTTTTGTATGTATTATGCATGCATTACTACTCTTGATGTATGTTTTTGTAATGTTGAAAAATAGATGACTTTGGTTGACACTCATTTTTGGTCTTATAGTGTTCATTTTTTTCTTCCCTAGGGCTTAAAAAATTCTCACCATGAAAAGTTCAATGTTTCAGTTACTCTGAAGTGCATTGAGACTTCCGCTCATATTTATGAACTATATGATGACTTATGGCATAGTATAAAGGCATGGTGCTTGTTGTGCAAGTATGCAGATATCTTTATGAAGGATGAAGCGTACCTACTTGGTAAGTTGAATATTGCAACTTTTTTTTTCTCTTTTAAAGTTAGTCTAGTGAGAGTAGTAATGTAATATTTTGTGGCTTTGGATTGGCAAGTGACTGCTCATCATTCAGTGCTACATATTTGTTTTATTACTCTTTTCCTGTCAATCAGAAAGGAGGGATTTGTTCATCATTACTTATTATTATTCTGTGTGTACTGCATTGTCCTGCTGTCTGCACGGAAATTACGCTACTTAATGTTTCGTCTTGCCGGAGGGTCCATTCAAGGGCATACTCTTTCTTTGCGACATAGCTTAATACGTACATGTTGGTACCATCACTTAGTCCATAGATTTTTATTTTTCCCATTTCGTGAAGATACGAGGGGTGTCCAGAAAGTAACAGACGTTTTGGCATGGCGCGGCAGTGGGCGGGACTAGCGCTGCCGTCTTGGCGTCAGAGTGTTCCTACAGTCAGTACGCTGCCAGCTGTGGTAGCTTGCGCATCGTGCCTATCGTACTTAGTATACAGTGGAGTGTTAAAATGAGGACTGCAATTGAAAATCCCGCTAGTTGTGAAGTGCGAGCTGTGATCTGGTTTTTCTTTGCGAAAAATCACAAACCAATTGAAATTTATCGCCAGATTTGTGATGTGTATGGCCAAGGAATAATGAGTGAAAGCCGAGTGAGGCAGTTAAAAAAAACCTAAAAAATAAAAAAAAAATAAATAAAAAAGCCTAAAAAATGGCCTGAGAGTTTTCCTTCAAAATGTATATAATAAAAATTGTTATTTTCACTTTGTTTATTTTTATTTCAAAACGTCTGTTACTTTCTGGACAGCCCTCGTATTTAACCTTCAGTGATTTGAAAGCACTTGATTTGCAGCATCTCAAGCTTCACGGTCATAATACATAATGTGGTAGATCCAGAGTTTGGCAGTCATGAACAAAATGTTGAAGGGATTTGGTATCACTGAAGTAGGAGAAGAAAACATTCTTGCTCCACCAGACAGTATCTGTAATCCGACCTTGCTGAGGAGAGTGTGAAAACTGAAAGGCCCCTGATTCTCTTGATAGGATACTGATAATTAATTAAGATTCCCAACTATATGTGAAAAGATGTAAATGTGGGTCAGCCATGTACTCTACACTATTGTTATAAAAAATTACCCCACGGTAAGATGTGGAGAAAATACATGTAGATACTGTTCAGCGCCACTGTTTGGTGCTAATAGAAGGAAATACCCAATTGGAGAATTGATGGAGAATCACTTCTTTTATGATTCTCTGATGGCTAATTGCTTTTCTTCTTTGTGACTTAACTGTAGAAATTCGTTTGCACCATTTATATTAACTCGAGGGCGTGCCAAATTCACTCCCACGAGTGGGCGTGCCGCAGCAATTTTACCGCAAAAATTAATTGCATTCCTATATTTAAGGGCTAGATAATTTACTATTAAAAAGGATGATTAAGCTGTTACAGAAACATCTTTTATTGTTTGACACTGAATGTACTTTGTTAATCATCTTAGTTCATATCTAGGTCCTGTTCATCTTCCCGTCTCATACATATTGTCTCTTGACGACAATGTCTCTTACATTCATTATTTTTACATCACTGGCACACAATTTTTGACCTGCAATTTTTATGCCACCTGCAAACATGGCATATTACTGGTTTAGGTGCTTCAGGAACCGGTTCCTTGTTCTTATATTTTCCTAAAATTTCTTTTATATCTTTAGTCAAACTCTTCGATGTCACACAGCTACTGAAGCGTCCAGTGGATAATTGATCCTGATATCGGAAATACTCCCTCCTATCATGAAAAATAAATACCTGGAGACATAGGCATTCAATACAAAAAGCTCAGAGACTTAAATATGCAGCAATTTGCTGTGGGTGCGCCCACCGGAGAGTTAATTGCCTTTCAGATGGTCATTTTGTTATTTGACAAATTGTTAACCCCTGCTGACAATTTTCCTGTGGCTAAAACTGTTTTATGTTGATTGAATGCAGTCTATCATTATTCATACTATTCAATTTTGAATTGTCTCCTTGGATACTATATACCTTCCACATTAGCTATTGGTAATTGTATAGTGTTGAGCTTATTGTGAGAAAACAGAGTTCCTGCTGATTGACGAAAACAACCCTAGGTTTTCGGAAGAAGAACCCAAAAGGCAGCCTGCTTGCCCCTGTTTTTCCACGCCAGGGTTTACAGCGGACAGAAGCTGAGGGTACAAATTTTATAAGGTACAATTTGCTGGATTTGGATAAGTTTGAAAGTCCAAATTTCTCTCAAATGCTGTAAATTGTCTTGGGCACCAAGTCAACAGTTGCAAGCACAAAAATAATATGCTTATATTAAAAATCTTTGAGAACTAGTCAATGCAATTTTGGACATTCTGCCTTGTAACGTTGCGTTTGTAGAATGTTAATTTTTTAGATCTGAAGTGCGTGTATGCTTATTAAGAACTTCTAAAGAACAATGGCATGCAAATTCTGTAGTAGTATTAACCACTAAACAGCATTTGTTGTAGGATCCATGAAAACAGTGGAGGCATCTTTCGAAAATATGGAAGCAATGGAGAATCTGACCAGGCAGAAAACCTGTGAGCTTTTCAACGAGAAAAGCTTGGCATCATAGAATTGTTGCTATATCTCTGTGTCAACATTACCTGCCTTAAATCGTGCCGTACAAAATAAATGATAAAAAAATCTTCCGTATACTCCTGAACCTCCAAAATTCCCATAAAAAATTGTCACCGAAGGACGTACTCCATTCCCATCACTTGCAAATGCTATTTGTAAAATTAGGAACATGATGAGATGTGGATGAAAATGAAATTTTATGTCCAAAATTTGAAGTGAAAAGAATCCTTGTAATAAAGTGTGGAATAGGTTGTTCACGTCAATATGGTGACTTCATCAATATGGTGACTTCTAAGTCACCATATTGATGTTCTAATGAAGAAAATAAAATCTTCATTTACGTCAAACTTCTTATTTTTCTATTACAATCTGTCAGAAAAATGTCAACTCTGAAACTTGAACTCTTGTCTCTTTCCTTGGATTTTTCTTGTTTCGTCTTATTCCCCTGAAGAGTATTCTGCCATATGAAGAATACGTAGGTCATTGGCATTGAAATTTGATTCAGCAGCAACTAAAATGACATGCAACTAAAATTTTCAAGGAAAGGGAATGGCAGACATTATACGTCGATTTTGTGCTGCACAAACATGTCGGGGTCATTATTTTGTTAATTTTGTTACTTATTTCAATTAACTATCAAGCTTAATTTGCATATGCATGTAAAAACATAAAAAATAGAAAAGGAATAATTTCAGATTCCTCTAGTGTTTTTAGTGTACACGTAAGCGTACGAAGAAAAATTGCATTTTAAGCATGTAAAGATGTATTTAAGGAGAACTCTTGGTTCATCTTACAATTTATTGCTACTACCTGCTTGTATTGCCCTGAATAAGAGTTCAATACCAACTTTATCTTATCCATTTAATGCATAGAATAGATAATGTACCTATGGAAAATGATTGTGAAATAATTGAAATAAAACTACATGTATAAATTTATCCAAATTCTTTCATAAGTCTACTTATATGCTTCTCCTGAGATCCATGGCTTCTTGATCCATTAATTATCTACTATTTCGATCTTTTTTCCTGCCTCTAGGCAGTTGAAATATTAATTTTTGCTCTCATGACATTTTGAGAGTGAGAATGAGAGAGAAAGGATTTTTAGCTTTCGGCTAATTATAAGTTTTATCATTGACTAATTTTAATATTTCTACTTATGAAGGTTTATATGAACTCCCCTTCTTTCGGTATATTTTCTACTTAACTAGTACATATTTCAATTACTCTGGAAAGATGTCTGCAGAAGAAGCAGAATAACTTCTTAGAATGAAGTGTATTAATTTCCTGTCAAAATTAAAAAAAAAATTACGTCACAATTATTTAGTGGTAGAATGGTTTTTGGGTGAATTTTCTCATGCAAATTTTTGCTTTTAGTTTGGTTAGTTGTATGCTCAAGCATCTCATTGGCAACAATCCTCATGCTCTACCATTTAGGGTTGGGCTAAAAAGAGGTAAAATTTTTCATTTGAAACTGGTGATCTCACCAAGGGGTTGAAATGACAATTTATTATTGCAAAGTCTATGCTTTTCTTCAGTGCTTGTACATTTTTTTTATCATTCCTTTTTTTGTCTTGTAATTCATAGGAATGTCCAATCTAATGCGAAAGGGTGCTGTTTTATTGAGCAATTCCTGCTTACTTCGAGTGGATAAAATTGCAGCTAAGCTCACTGATGAATCTCCACTCTTCCTTACCTATTCACTTGGGAAATGCTGGCAGTATTTCTATAAATGTGAGGTGAGTGTTTTGAGGGTGAACAGGCTTTGTTGAAATTGAGACGAATTCACTCTTTCATTGTTGCGACTGTTACAATGTTTGCATTATTAAGCTGAGTTTATATGTTGAGTTTCGCTTTTTCAGTTTTCTGTTGGTCTACCCATCTTGGGAAAAGTTTTAAAGAACTGCAGCCCAGCCATGGGCATATGGCATACAGTCCTCTCTGCACAAGCCAAATACCTTCTGGCCTTATATTGTGTGCATTCACCAGTGGATTTCACAACGTCTGAAATTTCAAAAGATCCAGTTTCAAAGGGCTGTACACGCTTTGATTTTGCAATATCAGCTTTGGGAACTTTGGTTAGATGTATTGGAGGTTGGAAGAACTCAGGTGTGTGGCTGTTCAATTGTCTTACTTTAATGAGTACCTAGTTAGTTGTATGTAATCCTTTGGGAAATAATCTAGGTTGAAGCTAAAATGTGCTTTTTGAGTTATGTGGGGTTCAATGGTGTGAACCCAATCTTAATATGTTAAGTTTTGAGACTTTTGAAGAATACTAATGAAATTCATCTATTTAAAAGTCTTTCCTTTCTTGATTCCAGGCTCTCTGTCTTTGTATACCTTTGCTCAAGCTTTGCTTCTCGACATAGCCCTTTGGATTGGGGAATCATACCTTGACTTATATATACCACGAGAAGCATATACGTATCTGAAACAGCAATTTTTGGTTTCGCAAAAGCTCTTGCTCCCGAACAGGTAATATATGGTTAACTGTGTAGACCCATCTACCCAGTTGCTTATTGTGTAACTTGATCTATTTCCTGATTCAAAATGTATGTGGAAAAAGCATGTGCTAATTTTCTTTAAACCGTTGGAGTAGGAAGAACAGTGATAATGCTGGCTATTTATTGCAGCATGAAGGGCTGAAACAGTGCCTTCATGCAAGGGCAGCTCTAAAGAAAAGATAAATGCAAATCTTTGATGAAACATACTTTTTATATGGTAGGAGAGCAAATTATCATGTATGCTTGAGTATAGTCTGAGACCAAACTTTTGGGCAAAAATTGGGCATCGGAATATACACAAGTAATAGTTTTGTCAGTTAGAATCTTAGCTTAAAAAAATATAGTAAATCTTTCTCGAGAGACACATAGGCCAGTCTGTGTAAAGAAAATTAATCGTTTTCATGAACTATTGTTGAACAGAAATTTATGTTTGCAAGTGGTAGGGGGGACTTAGTTGATAATAAATACATACCAGGGTTTGATGAGTTCAGTCCTATTTTTTTATAAACAATGGTCAAAGTCGAAAAAATTCAGTTTTCTGCTCACCTAATTTTCCAATTCTGTTTTGGAGAAAATCTGGTAGGTGGAAGCTGTAGGGATTAAAAAAAAGCTATTTTTTTTCTTTCAACTCAAAATTGATAAATAATTTAACGAAATACAGTCCAAAAACCCTCTTTTGCAGTGTGTTATAATTGTTAGTAACTTTTACAATAACGAGCTTATGTGTCTTATAATACCTTTAAATTGTAACCATTGTGGGTCTTTATAAGTGCGCTAAAGTTCAGCCAGATCGGTTTAATAGTTTTGGAATAATGTTAATTATTTATCCAGGAGGGCAAAATTTTAAACAATTCTACTTGCCCAGGTGATGTTGCTACTTAACAAAGTGAAATGGATTCTTGAAGGGTAGAACTATAAGGTAAGTATAAAAAAACATCCATTTATTCCTCAATTATTGCTAAAAATACAGTTTAAAGGAGAGGCGTTTTTTTTACTTATAAACAAATGGAATAACTTTTGTTGTTTTTTACATTACACCCTAGAAATTAGTTGCACTGGAAAGCTGGTAAAAAAACACGAATAAAAAAAAAAGAAACCTCAATGACTAATAGGAAGGGAGATAGCATTTTAAAAAAAAATGATAACTCCGTTGTTTATTAAAATTAAGAGCCAAATTTTTCACAGATTTCAAAACAAAACCTATATTTTCATATGCAAATGTTCAATATACAATTTGTATTATGAACGTAACCTAACCTTAATGTTGATACCTATGGACAATTGGCTTTATCGGACCGATATTCCCTCTCCTAGCCCATAGTCCTGAGCAATGAGTGTATCACTTCATGATCACTGGCAATTTCATAACAGACGACTCCAAAAATCATGTTAAAACGTAGCCAAAGAACATGGGGCAATGGGGGCGAATGTCCCCCCCCCCCCACCCCGTGTTCTGGCACCCCTAAGTCTGTGAATTTTCCCGCTCTTAATTGCCAAAAATTTATAAAGTAATGAGTCATTCAGCTGTCATATTTTGCGCAAACTCATCCGCCTATTACATCACCAGAATTTTTAAACTTTAGTCAACTGTTAGAGCGAAGGTTTCCGCGGTGATGGTTTGATCTCGGGAAAAATGCGGAGATTTAGTCGACTGGTTAATTTATGAGTCTGCGCCCCCTAAAAATTTTCTGCCCTCCCCCTAGACCCAAAACCTGGCTACGCCACTGCCCAATTTCATTAACGTCGATTATAGGCAAGATACTCGAACATATCGTCGTTAGCAAAATCATGACGTTCCTGGACAGTCGTAACGTCCTCCATGGCTGTCAGCACGGCTTCCGGAAAGGTAGATCATGTGAAACACAACTCGCGCTCTTTCTTCATGACGTTCTCAAATCTGGCGAATCGAAAAGACAAGTTGACGCATTATTTCTAGATTTTAAGAAAGCTTTCGACACGGTACCTCACAACAAACTTTTATACAAATTACAGTCATGCGGCCTAAACGAAACAGTAGTAAACTGGATACGCGACTTTCTGAGTGATCGTAAGCAAAAGGTAGTTCTTGACGGAATTAGCTCTGATGTCGTTAAAGTGACATCAGGTGTCCCGCAAGGAAGCGTGATCGGACCCCTTTTGTTCATTATATACATAAATGATCTATGCTCTCGAATTAGCAGTAAAATACGTCTATTCGCCGACGACGCTGTCATCTATCGTGAAATTAATGATCACTCTGACTTTGAAACTCTATCATCGGATTTAAACAACGTTCATGTGTGGAGCCAAGAGTGGGGACTCGAACTTAATCTGAGCAAATGCACGGCGGTACATTTCTTGCGGAAGTCGTCCAACTATTCCCATGTATATGCTGTGGATGGTGTTAACATAAAGGCGACAGATGAAGTGAAGTATCTAGGAGTTACGATAACTTCGGACCTATCGTGGGGAGCACATATAAGAAATATTTGTGGCAGAGCTCTGAAGAAGCTAGGATTCGTCAAGCGTATTGTGGGAAGATTTTCGGATGAAAAAGTAAAAGAGAGGTGCTATTTCGCACTCGTCCGGCCACACCTTGAATATGCAGCGAGCATATGGGATCCGGTGCAGAAAGACTTAGTCCGGGAACTTAATAAAATACAAAGGAAAGCTGCGCGATTCGTCAAAAACAGCTACGGGCGTACTGACAGCGTTACACAGATGTTAAACGAATTAGGCTGGGAGCCGCTAGAGACTCGGAGGCTGCGCGCTAGGCTTAGATTGCTTGAACAATTGAGAATAGATATCTTTCAGAGCGACACGGAGAACATCATATTAGAACCCCACTATATTTCCAGGTCCGATAGAAACGATAAATTAAGAGAGATATTTTGCCGAACGGATAGGTATGGGAATTCGTTTTTCCCCCGAACAATAAGGGACTTCAATAAATGCTAGGCGTAATTTCATTAGAGCGTTTCCTTTTTATCTTTAAGCGGCTGGTGTCCTAACACCCCCCGCCACACGCCTATTGAGGCGGCTTGCGGGGTAATATGTAGATGTAGATGTAGATGAATTCATCGATACATATTTATTTGAACATTAGGTCATATGACTTGTAGAAGTGTTGTCAATTGCAGTTGGTCATATCTCTCTACGTAGGAAACTTCACCCCATTTTCTCATGATATAGTCCTGTAGTGACTCTGAAATCACCAATTTAGTTTTGCAATGCATCTTAATTGAAGAGGAACCTCATAGCATGGATGCATGAAAAGTTTTTTCATCGGTATTTTCATTTTAATCTTATACTCTTTCCGCCGAAGAGTTTTTTTTTACAATTTAGACCTAACCCCACTTATATTTATCCATATCACATTTAGATCATTTGGGTCATTATTGTTTTAAATTCACATGAAGACTTTACTAAGGACTAATCATGTGCTATCTCATTCCAAGCCAACCCATTTTTTGGATGGTCAAAAAGGTAAAGGTGAATGAATGATGGTATTTTATCTAGTGTTGGTTCATTATGAGTTCCTCTAAATACAAATAAAAATAATCCATTTCAGAACGGTGCAATATCTGTCTGCGTTGGCGTTTGTGGACCTAATGTGCTGCAATGAAACTGACTGTGTGGTGAAACTTGTCGGGATGGAGAGCATAATGGATTTGGACATTGGGAAGCACAAGGATGAGAAAGTGGGAGATATTAAGAACTTAATTGAGTGGCTCATTCAAGGAGAGAGTGTGGCCAAGAAAAGAAATCCAGATAGTTTTAAGATCTTTATATTTCCTGAGGATGAGAATGAGGCAGCAGCGGGGGTGAGTGGGAAGAAGGAAGTGAGGCTCTATTCTCCGAAGAGGCCCGGCAGTAATTATAAGTTCATCCAATTGAAAAAGTGTGTTGATAAGTGTTTGTGTGAATGGTGCGTGGATTCTGGTTTCCAAAAGGCCTTCTCTGGATTAAGAGTGGTCAAGGTATGCATGGCAAACAAAGGTCAGGTGGAGGGTCTTTCTCCTGCCTCTGAAATCTTTGAAAACTCTAGCAGCATCCTCAGGGGTATCTGTAGACGTTTTAAGATGATGGTTACTAGGATGAGTACATTTTATTTGTCTCAAATTTTATGTACCTCAGAAGTGGATATGACAATTGATGAAGACTTTGTTGATAGTGATTTATTTGCCATTGAGAAAGGCAAGCTGCTTGCTTTCTATGTACGATGTGTATTGAACATTGCTGATTTTTACCTTACTGAGTGGGAGTGTAGTGATGGATCCACAAACGACTTAATCACTATGGTAGAAACCGTGAACAATGTTGCTGAAGAAGAAACAAAGGGCGTGACATGTTTATTTGGATTGCAATTCTTAACATACCGCAACAGAAAACTGAAAGTAATGTTGGAAATTGCTAGAACTGTGTCATGTGTAGGCAGTGGTGAGTCATGTGACAAGTGTGAGGAGGAATTAAGGTTGTGGGGCAAGGGGAAGGAACAGCTTGAGGTGTGCAAGACCCCCACCAAGGAAATCACGAGTCCTTCTCAGTCTGGGATAGTGGAGGCCTCAGATGGGGAGGATGACGTCTGTTATGATCCCATTCCATCTGTGCCAAAGAGGAAACTTTTTCGACGGAACCTGGAGCTCAATTTCAAGAAAGAGGAAGATCTGCTGCAAAAGAGTAGGGCCACAAAGACTGCTTCTGCTCCCAGTGTTAGCATTAAGAAAGTCTTCAAAGGTGATCGTGGGGTTGGTAAAGTGAGTAAGGACATTGCTAGTGGCAGTAAAGTGAATGAACTGGTCAAGATCAAGTCAGAGTTGGGTAAATTACATAAAGATGTTGCTACTGGTGTAGATAAAAAAGACTTGGGTAAATTGCAGAAAGACGTTGCTACTGGTGTAGTTAAAAAGAGTAAAGGGAAAAGTAGTAGTAATGAATCATCAGCCTCTGACATTTATACGAGAAGGAGAACTAACAAGAAATTGTAGGTCAGTTGTAGTTTATTTTCATTTGAGTTTCAGATAATTCCACATTAGATCTCTGTTAAATGCTTAAGAAACTTTAAGAGATTAGTCATGACTCAAGCTTTTCAGAAAGAAATACTTACGTTCATGAAAGACTTTCTCCTCACTGCTGGAGAATTTCAACTCCTATCCATGTGATCCTTCATGATTAATGACTTTACCTTATAAGTAAATAGATAAAAATGTTATGAACTTTATATATTGTTGAATTGAAATTGTTGATATTTAGTGCCATGCTTTTACATATGGATTATCTGTTCCTAGGGGCAGTATGTTAAATGGCTTGTCCAATTTGTCTTTGTTATTTATACATATCATTAGGTTTTGATAGAGGGTATCTCTTTTATGAGCTAAATGAGAAATTGTAGTACTAGAAAAATCTATATTTGATAGTATTCTACATTAGTATTTTTAATGTGAGTGCATGTAATGCACTGTAATGCATGTCACAGATTATCAATTTCAAATGTTAAAACTAGTACAAACTATATTTTCTGTAATGTCAAACTGAGCTATTTTGATGAAATTGTGATTCCTGGAATCAGCTACATCTTATGTAGTAAAACTATGCATATTTTTTTGTGTGGAATATAAGAAAGTTTATTTTTTAAACCATTATGCATATTTTTATTGAAAAACTCTTATCATTGACAAATCACTTGGCTTAAGGCCATATAATATTCCTCCTGAAGTGTATTTCTTTTCTCTTTTCTTTTTATTTTTTTTGCAATCTTATGGTCGATAAAGAAGCAGACAGAATTGATGAATGCAGGCAAAATGGTGAAATTGTGCCTCGATATCACTGTGGCATTCTTTAATAAATTATTATTATTCACGTTGCTTGATTTTTGTAAGGTACGTAGATACTTTCAATCAGATGTAAATGCTCTTCATTCCATGCAATTCAACAATGGATACCAGGCAGCCATGTTGGTAGTGTTGTCACTTCACCTCTTTGGATTCGTGCACCATAATTTCTTGAATGCGAAATTTCTGTATTTTCCCCGAGACAGTTTTTGGGAACTCATCTACTAATTTAATATGCTTTGGTATTTTGAAATGAGAAATCTGGAAAAGTGAAGGAGTACGTTGGCTTGAGTTCAAATTTCATTTTCTTTCATTTTCATGATTATTACCGAATTAAGTTTTAGATTTAACTTACCTTGCCTTTACAAAAAGACTTGATCTCATCAGCTGTCAATGACCTGCCTTCTTTACACCTTACCCAAGCACATACAACTTCCCCAAGTCTGGTGTCAGGTATCCCGAACACCTGGAAAATTTTAAAAAACTGTTATTGAACACCAGAGTTAGTGGTGATGATTTTTGTTGCACTCTTCTAAGGCAAAGTAGCTCCTAAATTTTGACTCCTATCTGTGGGTGGATTTAAAAAAATTGTTTCTAGGGAAGGTATATCATCGTGCCTATTTTGTTTTCTGCATTGACTTTTCTATAGTGCTATTCTGAATGAAAATAAGGCCAAGCTATTTGTCAGAATATAGGGAAAAGTTACTATTTTCACAATTCTGCTGACCCAGTGGCTATTCGGTATTCAGAATATTGAAATAGCCACCGGAAGTTGCTATTCCAATGGCTACTCAGTATTCTGAACTGCAGATAGCGTCAGTCAGGGTCAAAATATTATAGCCCGGCTGTTGATACCAGGCTATTCTCAGTAGTGACCTCCTTTCTCACTGATGGTGGAGAGGGAAAAACGTACTTCCCCAGCTTGACAAATTACTGTTTCAAGAGAAATGGGTTAATTCACAGAGTGAAAATTTTGTATAAATATGCATACATACTTAGCATGATAACTGACATGGATTTTACGGGAATACGTTAGTTTTAACTGGGTGAAAAAGATGTTTAGGCTGGTGCATGGGCATAATTTCAGCTTTTTAACTTGGGTGGCAAGGCCTACCCGGGGGTATGGAATACCCCCCAGGTGGAATGGGGGTACGGGGGTCCTCCTAAATTAGGCATGCAATAAATGAAGAATTAAGAAAGTTCAAGAAAGGGCCCTGCATGTAAAATTGTATTTTCCAATGTTTGTAAATTATTGAGATTTTTACTTCAAAATTCTGGGGTGGCAAAATACTGTTGGACAATTCTGGAGTGGCTAGTGTGATGAAAGCGGACATTAGGAAAGAATTATTTTAACTGTAATTATTTTGTTCCCGCATATTTTAATTTATACTTCGTAATTTTAAAAGTACATGTTGAAAATTTCCTTCAGTAATGAATTTCGAAATGGCTAGGATGCAAATTGGTTAATGTTAAATTATGTGCTAACATTCGTTATGTGATCATTGGTGCTATATTTAGAAAAGTTTTTAATCTTGATGGGTGCCACAATTAGTGGTACACACTATGATATTTAAAGTCATTGTGAATGATCATCATTCATTTGAAACATCATTGACTCTCTTGATCCTTCAATAGGTATCATGTTCATAGACTTTTTGTGGATTATTCTTCATAATATTTCAGAAATGTCTAATTATCAATTTACTTAGGTAAGATACAGAGTTCTTATGGAGCTTTTGCAGCATTGCTCTTTTGATGGTCAGAGGAAATGGGGTAAACTTGCTATGATGGGGATGTTCTCAGCACTTTCATGTGATTAATGCTGTGTTATCAGAAACATAAATAGAATTAAAAACACTTCACCCAATGGCTTGCAAACTGCTTGTTATTTGGACGAGAAGCACTCCTTAGAAAGAGACCTTATGAAACAGTTATACAACTGGAAATAACTTACGCTAGTGAAACCATCTTCAAAACAACTAACACAATCGCGATACATAAATTACTCAAGATAGAAAGGAGAATAGTCAGAACTTGCATAAATAAAAAATACCAAAAAAACGGGCACTGGAGATAAGCTTCCAATGAAACAGTCTACAGAGAAATAGAACCTGTAATGAGCACGGTGAGAAAGAAACGAATCTCATTCTTTGGACTACTAATGAGAACACCAGAAAACAGCATAAGCAAAAAGGTTATAGAAAAGTTATGGAACAGTAAGACCAGTGCAAGATGGATAACAGAAATTAAGGAAGATATGAGTAAATTACACATTACAATAGAAGATTTGAATGAAAATACGGGTGCTATCGTGAAACTCGGGGGCAAACAGATCAGACTACAAATGAAGATCAACAAACAGAGAATTGGAAGGGTTATCTCAGATGAAGAAAGAAAGCTACGATCTGAGTGAATGAAGAAATACTGGGCCGACAGAAAACAAAAGAAATCCAGAAGATGACTAAAGTGGTCCAATGAAGGCCATAAAATTAATAATAAATAAAGAGACCTTTGCTCAGAATATGCTTTTTGGTGGAAGGGTCCATTTTTTGCAAACTTGCTCCTTGTGTGGTTTGAGGTTCTCTCCCCATGTGACCAACAAATCACACTACCGTGTCTACTTTGAGAATATGTGTGTTTTGGCTTGGTCGCAACCCTCACCATGGTGCACAGTTTCACCTCAACTTTTTTCTTCAGTAATTACTTGTGCTATACTAATACTTACACAGGTTGGCAACTCATTTAGCATGCTCATGATTGATATTTGTAGGAAAGCCATGACAATTAATGGATAAATTATCTGGGGTGAAAAATTGGAAATAATTTCTTTTAAAAAAATTATTATGTATGTACGTATTACATTTATGAAAATGCCTTTCTCTCTGGAAGGTTGGGCAGCTAGTGCTTGAATATACATATGCATACAGTATTTTCACTGTGGTAAAGTTGTAATATTTTTCATAGACAATGATTAATTACATGATTGGATGCAATTTGGAAACACAATGAAGGATTTAATATTAATTTCTTAATAGTGGAAGTATGTACTAAGTGAAGAGCTCTGAAAATTTATTGTGTTGGGACAAAATAGGACTTTACCCTGACAAGCCAAATAAATCAACAAAAGAATATTATCAAAGACTATCATGACACTTCTCTGGTCAGCTTTTGTTTCTTATTTTTTATCCCTTTATATTCATAAGATATCATTCCTCTCAATTTGAAGTACATATCTATTCATGAAAATAGACTGGATTTCTTATATCATTGCTCAGAGAATACACACATGTATTATCTATGCTAATTTGATGAATAAAGTTGTGAATAACTTTAATTTCTCACCTGGGCTTCAGCTATACTGGGATGGCCTTGTAGAAATTCTTCAACTTCCTTTGGAAAAATATTTTCACCTCCACGTATGATCATATCCTTTAGGCGGCCAACAATTTTTCCGTAACCATTTTCCATGAGTATGAATTGGTCTCTGAAAGATAGTTAATGAGCAATATTGTGCTTCATTTTTGCATGCTTGTCTCAATGTTTTGTATTCTGTGGGCTTATATTTTGCATTTATTCTGTGAGTAAAGCTATGTGTGTTTTTTGACCTAAGTGAGAATGAATCATTTGATTCATTTCACTTTGATGTGAGCTGCAATCAAAGTGATTAATAGCCATGGTAAAACTTAAAGTGAACCTTGATTGATGTGATTATTTTCAGAGGAAAGTTAGTTTCAATGTAGCTCTTAATATTCACCGTCATAAATATTTACTTCAGGAGTTAACTATTTGTATTATGAAAGATTGACACCCAGACCAAATATAGGAGCTGGAATGGACTTGCCAGCGGAAGTTGGGGGTCATGGGATTTATTCCAACCTCAAGCATTAACCTTGGTTCATCACTTAGTACTTTCTTCTATGATTGGATGTGTTGATGTTTTTGGTCTTTGAAGCCCCAGTGAAAATACAAAAGTCTTGAGGGTAAGGCAAAAGTTGCGTTACTTGAAATGTAGCCTCTCAGAGACTGATCAGTCCAGCCATATAGGATTGTGTGTGCTTATAGAAATCCTATCAGAGCTGTCACCAGTAGGCAGTCGAAACCTCATAGAGTTACATTTTTAATAGTCATTAGCCACTTTTTTCCTCTCGATTAAGAGATACCCAAGCATACGGCATTGAGCCATTGTTGGATGAAAGCCATTTGGATTCATTGGCGTACTTTTCTGAGCTTTAGCCAACATTTTGCGAACATGAGCAAATGCTATGAATATCCTTTGCAATGGTTTAAAACTACATACACTGCCCAGACATTGGTGGAAATTATCTAGCCAACAATTTAACAAAATACATATTTCACTTTACTGGTAGAGTTTATTAACAAGTGCAAATATCGAATATGAATAGCTGATAACATAATGTGCAATGCTATTATAATTTTTAGCTATAAATAATTAGTGACAGAGGGGAGAGTGCATAATTATAGGTCCAAAATCCAAGTAATTTTGGTAGTCTCAGGCGAGATGTAGTTGGAGGCTTCCACATTATTAAAATGAAATGGCACTTCTCCAGGATGTTTTAAAGAATTGCATCAAATCGTGCTCCATGATGATACAAGGCTAGCTGTCCATTTCTTCATCATTCGAGTATTCTATCAGCTGATTGGTAAATTTTTTTGGACATTCCTTATTCTACATCCCAATTTCTGAAATATTGTCTCGTTTTTCCTCCTATAGATGTCCCACCATTAGATCCCTCAAAAATTCTTCATATCTTCTACCTTCTCTTATTTCCTCCAGGATAGCTATCCTCTTCCACACTTCCCCAGTATTCTCCCCTCTTTCACCCTCTTTAGTATGCCTCCTCTCAAACATCAACCATCTCTTCTGCTTTCTCCAAACCTCTGCCACCAGCTTCCTCTCCTCTCCAACCACATCCAATACCACCTCGTTCGTTTTCGTCGCCATCCAGCTCACCTTCTCCATCCTCCTCCAAACCCACATCTCAAACGCCTAAAGTCTACACACATCCTCCCTTTGCAATGACCAAGTTTCCGACCCGTACAGTGTCAAGCTCCATATTAGAGTTTTCACGAGTCTTTTCTTTATGTCTCTTCTCAGACCCCCCCGCATCAATTCCCTTCTCTTCGAGAATGCTTCTTTAGCTAGCGCAATTCTGCATCTGATGTCCCTACCACTAAATTCATTCTCCTCTTAAATACTACCCAGATAGGTACGCAAACTGCTCGACCTGCTCTATCTTGTGCTCTCCCACCCTTGTATTCAGCCCCGCCTTCTTACTCCTAGAAATTTGCACTGGAACTCGAACGCATTCACCATTGACTGTAACCACTTGGCAGACTGACAAACCAACGCTTGATCATCTAAAAATCTCACTGATTTTACCAGCTTCCCATCTACCTTTATTCCTACCTCCTTAACCTCCCATGCACCTCTTACTATTTCTTCTGGATACACGTTAAAATGAAACGGTGATGGTGGGCCCCCTGCTCCACTCCCCGTCCTATTATGGCCCATTCCGATACTCCATGGGCTACCCTAGCCTGTGCCATCTGGTTCTTATACTGATTCCAAATGATATCTATGTATATCCCACCAATCAACCCCAAATTTCTTCTACACTCCCATTAATTTCGTCCAGTTCACCCTATCAAACGCCTTCTCGAATTAATCTACGAAGCAAGCAAGATGGTTATACCATCAGTTCCTTTATTTTTCTATGTAATACATCTGTTCTTCCCTCTTTTTGGTATTTCTCTAACGAGTCGATCTGTTCTCTCCATCACGTCTCTCTTGCTTTCATTGTTTCTCTTCAAAGCCTGTTATTTCTAAATGTTCCATCGCTTTGGCCTCTTCTAGAGTCCCATTTTCAAACATCTCCATTCATCTTCAACTGATCTCACTCCATGATCCGCACCCATAATTTTATCAAACTGTTGTTCTTGATACTTCTTCTTAATTGCCCCAGTTAATACCTCCGCATTTCATACCCTCCTTCCCCTTCTTATCTTTTTGAGTTTTATGAAGCATTTTATGACTATTAAGTTGTGATTTGAGAATGATCCTGGATAGGTATGCGAGTTGTTAACACTATTTCTGTATATGTGACGAACTGTAATGTTATCTATCTGAAATCTGTCTCTCCCGGCTTCTTCCAAGTGTACCCACGTCGAGGATGATGTCTGAACCATGTATTTATAATCACTAGGTTATTTCTCTGGCTAAACTTTGCAGCTTTCTTGCCACGGTCATTTCCCCTTCGTAGACCATAATCACCCACCTCCTTCACAATTCCCCATTAATACCAAGTGATTAGTCCCAGGTATGCCACCAATTATTTCCTCTAGCTGATCGTGTACACCATCTGCATCCTCTCTATGATAAGAGGTAGGCATATAATCCTGGATTGTTACTAAATTAGTTGGATCTGCAATTAGCTCAAAGACTATTATCCTAACACTCACCTGTTCCGCATATGCTACTCTTCTACCAAGTTTCCTGTTCATTACGAATGCAACCCTGCGCTGGCTTTCATTACCTCCTGTCCTCGATCCAGTAGTTTCCGCTATCTTTCCATCTTACTTCGCCCAAACCGATTATGTCTACACCCACCCTATCCATTTCTTGCTTTATATTCTCTTACTTGCCCGTCCTTAGCATAGTCCTAACATTACACATGCCTATTCTGATTGTTGCGTTCCTCTTCTGTATCTTCTTTTCCTCTGCTGCTGCAATTGCCTCTACTTCCGAGCAAGGGTTTTTTGTGACGACTGCAGGGGTCTTGCTACCACCACTGTTGCGCACAACGCTCGACTCTCTGTGCCAAGTCCCTTAGTTTCCAGGATTAATTTTTATTTAAGAATGGCCATAATTTCAAGGTTTTTTAATTGAGATGGTATTCTGTGGCCTTCCTCAATAGTGTCTTTTATGTGAAACCATCACATGAGAGGTCGCCCCACTGAGGTCAGACGCCTTTTGCAACTACCCCACTGAGATACAGACGCTGCGCGGACTGCCATTCGTGTCTCCTAACCTTTGACCTATCTGGCATGGGTGGCCCTACCAGGAGCATTGCTCCCACCAGTTGAGCTCTAGGGTTCATTGGAGTATGCAAGCCCTTCCACAAAGATAAGGTTATAGTCCTAGGGAAGTTGCTAGTTTCCCAGCAGAAGATAAAATCATAACTAAACGTGTACTTTTTTTACCTCATGTATTCTAAATTTGTGTGCTGTGTACTTAGTGTACAAGAAACAACAGCCCTCCTTAGTTCAGATCCTGGGTGCGCAGACGTGATATATCATGGTTCCCATTGTTTTCGTTTGCATTAAATATTAAATGATCCATCAGCCTTTTTTAAAAGTGGCTCTACCAAAACAGAAAAAGCACTCTATAGCCGTTACCCCTCCTCCCACCTAGTGCCACATCAATTTCTGGATTTCAAGCAAGGAATTGGAATAATAAAATTCGAAATTTCACTGTTCAACATTCTTAATTGTCATTTTGAGATTCTTGATATGGGAGATAGTGTTTGAACAGTGGCAATAGCTAGGTCTCTGAACATCTATTTAGGTAAAGACGTTTCTGAAAAGTATGTGTAAATATTAAGCTAAATGTTGTAACACTTTGGCTATAAAATCATGTATTTTTATTATGAGCATTTAAAATAGCTGTTACTTTCAATCCAAGAAAAATGTAATTCGCACCACTGCCATCTTGAAAAACGTCAGTTCTTGCAGTCGTGTTGTTTGTAACCTTCGTAACGATCTTGATCGTACTGAAGTTTACGGTTGAGATATTGTGGTTATTACGCCGTATTTTTCTTGTCGTACTTATTCGATTGATATGTCGAAGCGTAGCTTTAGGTACTGCATTGTGCCTTAGTGCAGCAATACGACTGGAAATGCTCCAAACAAGTATTTCCATACGGTCCCCCAAGATGTAGAACGAAGATTGGTTTGGATGAAAAAGTGCCGACGAATGCACATCCTGTCTCCAAAAACAAACTGTGTGCGTGAGGATCACTTTGATGTAAGTTAAATAAAGTTCGTACTTATTTATTGTAATTAGATGTAATAATTTTATGGCAAAATTATTATTATATTTGGAAACCGTTTGATGAACAAGTTCCATTCAAGATCCAAGAGTCGACTTGCTGATAATCAGTTCTTTTATACAACGATACTAGTATTTGGTGCTGTGTAAAAAAAGCTTTTTTGCGTACGTAATTCTCAAAAAGATTGCCTTTCCTTAAGCCTGAATCAAACGATCATTTTTTCCATCATTTGTAAGGGATAGCTTTCCCTCCAGCTCTGACGTCATTATTTTTCAGGGATAGCGGCAATGATATGGATTGCCATCCCTTTTTCCATCATTCGGTCCTGTCCCTTTTTCCGTTCCTGAACACGTACATGAATCTGAAGTTCAGCCAATCAGAGCGAAGGGAAGCAAATCGCGATTGTGTCGCCGCAAGTGACTTCTGGTCGAACGAGCTCGGTAAACGTAAAAGTGGTAGGACAAATTTCCCGGCAATGATGCGAGCACCTACAGAAAAAATGATCGTGTGACCGGAAAAATGACAGCTCGAGCTGTCATTTAAGCTATCCCTTGAGCTATCATTGGAGCTATCCCTGAAAAATGATCGTGTAATTCAGGCTTTATGAAGCCTCGTCTGAAAATGAAGTTTCTTTTTATCATAATTACCGTAATTTTTTTAATATCTGGACCAAGTGAAATTGATTATGGGTTGTCGTTATTTGAAAACGTTATTGTTATTGCATGGTGAAGTATAAAGAAGACCTCGAAAATTATTATGAATGGAGCCTCACGCAAGCGAGACCACGGCTGAAAAAATATGCTGTGCCTTAAAATTGGTTTGCCAAGGAGTTGCATTACCACGAGCTGGCAGGGAAAGTACGCTGAAGAGACAGCAAAAGGAAATTTTGATCGAGTTAGGACAAGGTAATGGTTACTGTACATACCTACAATAGTTTCCATATTATTAACAAGTGAATATTTTAACTGAGGTCATCGTTAATAATAGTTGATTTAATTTGGTGTATCCGGCGATGAGACGAAAAAGTCAAAAGTACCTTCACATCTAGATACGAATGCCAATGAACATCGTTTAGTACGAATAATTATTAACAACATTTATTAAGTTGGTGAAACCTGGTTCCATGGTGTTTACGCTAAAATCTCCAAATCCTTTTGTAAAGACGCGTATGTACCGAGAAAATTTTTAAACAAAGCGCAACGCTATTTAAGTTTTCCACACCATTGCATGAGCTGACGTCACTTTCCGGCTGGCCAATGGAATTACGATTTGATGTGGGCGTGTTTGTGGAGCAGTTACGGTCGTTTCTTTTTGTTATTCCATGAAAAATACGCGAAATAAGTGCGTGAAAGGTGCATAAATGACATTTACTTTTTTTAGTTAATATTTGAAGGGGTATTAAAATTTTGTCCAGATACCTATTGATGGATCCACAATAATTTAGAGCTTTCCTTCATGTTTCTCACGACAGCAGTCTCTATTGAGTTAAGAGGGAAGTGCGAGAGAAGAGCAAACATGTATACATTTAATCTTCAGCTTCGACTGGTGTTTGAATTTGCTACTGTTAAGGTGGTTTGAGCGAGATAGTTCCCTGGATAATGGAGACCATATTAAAATTTTATTTTTTTATTTCAGCGTCTGTAAGAAGTATGAAATAATATTGTAATATTAATGGCGCAAAGGTATAGCTATTTATGACCAAAATTCTCAGTAATTAAATAAATAAAGCTACATAAGTCTCTAACTTAACCCATTTTTTCCCGCCGTACGGCTGAAAATCCTTCAAAACAGCAGGTTCTTTTGCGATTATGTAAAAATTACTGTGGGAAGTAATAGTTTATAAATAGTTGATAAAACATGCAAACTATACACCGTTAGTTTTTTGACAAAATCTAGGGTCTAGAAGTTCCTAATTTGTTTAATATTCTCCCTCTGAAGCGCACAGCCATAATCTATCCCATGTAATACAGCTTATACTCTTAGGCAAATAGCTCGAAAATTAGTTCGGCAAGGGGTTGATATTTTGATATCATTGGAAAGATGAGAGTTTTTTGTTTAAAATGAGGCCAAATTCATCAAATTCTAGGTGCAGTGATTTTTCGCTGAAACTACCTTAAGTTCAACACGCAGGGGGTAGTTGTTTTCTGGATTCACGTCGCATAGGGACGTAGGTACGCCTCCGCTTCCGAATCCTTCTCATCAATAGAGACAGTGTCAGCCGTTAGCGCGTTGCCAGCCCGCATACTACTACCCGGGCGATAGTCGCATTCGACAACATTGGACGTAAGTACTGTGCGGACTGTCGGAAGCGAATGTTTCGGCTCATTAGGTGTCGCAAGATGTCGTGGCTTGGGAAATTTCGCATGAGCCTTTGTTGCATTACAGTACCACTAACAAATTTGAACGAATTCGGCTCGGGACAGCTCGTGAATATACTTTATTCTCGGTGGGAGACATCTTGGATGTGTCGAGTGTCTTCAACGATAAAATCACTTGTCCTTCTTATGATGAAGGAGGTTCTTAATAAAAAAACTCCAGTCCTGTGGAGACATTAGACGCTGCCATTACAGGTGCATATAGGCACTCTTTTGGACGCACTCTTCTGGTTCCACTTTATCAGTGTCTCGGTCCATCTGACGAAATAACTCACCCGGTCCGGAGCCACCTGTCCTCTCCAATGGTCTCCCTGGTGCGGGTGTCGTCTCCATAGTAGCCGATCATGTTGCAGTAGCCTCGCACCCAGAGCTCGCCTGGCGTACCCATGGGCACCATCTCTCCGTCAGGGTTCACCACTTTAACCTGAGGACGATTGAACGCGGATAAATGCGCTGGAGTATAATGTTAACTTGTTGTATTGTGCGTGTATTAATCTAACCAGAGAAAGTTTGAGGCATGTTTCATTCCGTCTTTTTTTGTGGTTGGGAGATTCGTGTCCATAGTACGGTAAAATAAAGCCGAACGCGTTTTTGTCAAATGGGGGTGTATCACGTATTTTGCTTTTTACTTCATCGTTCAGGGGGCCATGGCAAATGATAATTTGGAAATCATCTCTTTAATATTCCAAAAATTGCCAGAGAAATATGAGTCTAAAGTTGAATGGACGGGAAACCTTCCCATAACGGCCGTTACGTCATTTCTTCCATCGCTTCTTCCATCTTCTTCCCGATGCAAAATAAAAGATCCCTTAAAATGGCTTTTGTGAAGTATTCCACTTCTGCCGGAAATACAACAGAATAAATATTGAGAAGATACTTTGAAAAAATATCCGTCTTCACCGGGAATCGAACCACGCCCCTTTAATCGATGGATGAAATGATGTCAGAGGTCGTTTTGCGGAAACAGAAAAAAATGCAACTTTCTACTATTAGTTATTTGGTTGCTAGGTCTTCAACGTTTCGGAGCAACTCCGTAAATCCATGTAAAAACCTTTGCAAATTTGATTTCAACGGTAATGTCGAAAAAGGATTCGAATGATAATCCCCCACGCAGGGGGAGATTCATGAGGGGGGTCTCTTGTAGAGTCTTTTGATAGGAATTCTCTAGTTTAAATATTTACTGGTCCGTATGCAGTAAAAGATCAAGTGATCGCCATGTTTCTCTGTATGTAATTACTGCTGTTAGGGTTTAGTTCTGACAAGGAGATGTGAGGAAGTGCCATGAAATGTTCATCGTCCCATGCTCTGATTGACCGTCCCTCTCCCGTGTAGCTTTTTGATCTGCCCTCGCATTTTGCGGTAATCAACGTAACTTAAGGAAAGCATGTCATTAAATTTGATGTAATCAATTTTTTCTGTAAGACAATTACAAAGAATCAGTAAATAATCTCAACGATCACTCATTTTGCATAAAAAGAAAATAAATAATAAAAAAAACAAAGGGGGATTGTTGCTGAAAATAATTTTGAATAATCAGTTGCTCCGAAAAATGTTGTCATCTGATCACGATAAAATATATGCCAAACATTACGATTCCGGGCTCATGTAAGTTCACTTTTGTGATCGCTGTAATTTCAAGGAGCTCATTGTCATGTATTTTGACGATTTCATCATATTATATGAGCCACCTGCACTTCGTGGTCAAAGGCTCTCATCTGTGATTGTAATCCTGAATCTGACCTGATCACAGCTATACAATCTCTGCATTAAGGGCTTCGCGCGGTCTGGCCTCTCCTGACATGAGTCCAAGCTAATCAACAACTAAATAACGTTTTCCTTTGACATTGTTATTCTTCATAAGTTTTATTCTATGGTCAAATTCATTGAGATTCTGTTTAATGAAAGGACGAATCACGTCTTACCCTCAAGGAAAAGTTTGGAATTTACTGGTGATCAATGACCATGCTGAACGGGTGTTGAATCTTATTTTAGATTACAGTGGGATAGAAATTTCAAAAGAGTTCTTCCGAAGTCTGCTATGCATGGTCCGAGAAAATTTTCCAGATCATAAAGAACGAGCAATGAAAGCAAAATATGACCAACGAAAACCTTGAATTCCGAATGAGAAAAGTAGGTTCCATCTTGAATTAGCGTCGCACGTGATCTCTTGAGGATACCACCGCTCTAGTCCAGTCAAATTAGCTTTTAATCTCGCATTAAACCATGGCGTTCCACTTTGATGGGGTTCCAAACTTGAATATACCATTTTGTAGGGAATTTCATCAGCTTCAATTTTGAAATATACATTATAGGTACAGGTATACATAATGTATTATTTACACGGGTTATAAATACTATACGTACCTAATTAAACGGCATATAAAGTGATTAAGAGAGTTACATATCTTCGAAACTAAACTTGAGTTACGAGCATTTTACTAGCAAAATGTTGAAAAGTACCCCTAAACTTCAAAACACTCTAACTTTTTACTGGGTGAAGATAAATTAGCATAATTACATACATTTTTGAAGGAAATTGTTCGCTCTACAACTTTTATTCCCACAAGTTTTCTGTAAAATGGATGGGGAAAGAGTTAGAAAAGGAGGGTTGACGAGATACCTGAACCGCTACCACTTTTTTTTGACAAATTTTCATATTCAACGGCTCATATCTCGAAAACGGAAAGACATAGGTACAAATATGAATGTATGTACCATTTGGAAGAAACTTGTATCAGCTTTTATTTTTAATCGTATAACATTTTCTGTGTGACGCACCGTTATCGAAATAAACGCCGAAAACTGAAAAAAGTGACCTTTGGCACCCACTGCCATCCCCCGCGGCGCCTGAAATCGATGGGACATTATTAGGCGTTGTTCAGGGGACCACCCCCTTACGCATATCTGGAAAAATTGAAACCCCATGGTTTAATGCACGATTCGCCGCCATTTTGAGCTAATTTGACTAGGCTACTCGGGTTTAGGTTTTTTTTTGTGTGAAACTGGGCTTTCGAAAATATGGTAATTTTGTAGTGTAATTTTAATTGTGACACAATGCATTCACAGTCTCGGCATTACTTCCAGAATGGTTGTAGGAAATGAATCCTTCGTGATGGCCTCCAAGGTTGTATGCTCAATGTAAACCAGGGCCTGCCTATGCATACGCTTGTGGCGTCACGTGACTGTGCTCTACAGCTTCCGTGGTCTGGCGATGGGGCAGTAGGTGAATAGGGTTTGGGAAAAGCGCGCTGACCCGCTCGATCCCTGGCGCTGCATGGCGCACAACCAAGTGCGTGCCTGTATTTCTTTGAAGCCCTCAAAAGACGCCAGAATGGTTGAAAATATAAAATGGCGTAATTATCTTGAGGACTGTTGTTTTACCCAGTGGTGCCAAGAAAATGGGGTCAATGCGCCAAAGTGCGGCATAAAAATAATTTTTGGGGGTGGGGAATCCGGAAATTCGTGGGGGGGGGGGTTAAGAACAATATTGTACACGAGGGGGATGAGTCTGGGGGGGGGGGCTGCACGCCTGGGTTTGAACCAGTTCACCTCTGACTCTAACACAAGGCTATGGCTGTTTGTACACCTACGAGTCTGAAACATGTCTCACACCAAAAATCGATCAATTTTTAGAGTACGGATTCCAATGTCTCGAATTTCGATCAGTAAGCGCCGCTCTAATGTGAAGGCTACTCAGTATGAATGAGAAGAGTCTCAGTTGGAGGAGAAATCTGGAGTGTTCATTTTTGCTTCAGTTCTTCTCGAGTCCCTCTTGCGGCAGGTTATAGTTTACTGAGTAATATTTCGTTTTCAACCGAAATGCGCTCCAAATTTCGAACGATGTAGTTAATTGTCCCGGAATACCTCTCGTCTGCCAAATAACACCTATGTACAAACCTCTCTATGAAAGAACGTCGTTTCCTAATATTTGCAGCTTTTTAGCTTCTTTGCCCGAGTATTTCAAGTAAGGCTAGTCACTAAATTGGCAGCTAAATAGGGCTTTTTTTTAGAAGGAGTAGAACAATAGCGAAGCTGCGTAAAGTTGTGTTTCAAGTACATCTACATACTACCCCGCAAGCCGCCTCAATAGGCGCGTGGCGGGGGGTGTTAGACCGCCAGCCGTTTACGTATAAAAATGAAACGCTCTAATGAAATTACGCCTAGCATTTATTGAAGTCCCTTATTGTTCGGGGAAAAACAAATTCCCATACCTATCCGTTCGGCAAAATATCTCTCTTAATTTATCGCCTCTGTCGGACCTGGAAATATAGTGGGGTTCTAATATGATGTTCTCCGTGTCACTCTGAAAGATATCTATTCTCAATTGCTCGAGTAATCTAAGCCTAGCGCGCATCCTCCGAGTCTCTAGCGGCTCCCAACCTAATTCGTTTAACATCTGTGTAACGCTGTCTGTACGCCCGTAGCAGTTTTTGACGAATCGCGCAGCTTTCCTTTGTATTTTATTAAGTTCCCGGATTAAGTCTTTCTGCACCGGATCCCATATGCTTGCTGCATATTCAAAGCGTGGCCGGACGAGTGCGAAATAGCACCTCTCTTTTACTTTTTCATCCGAAAATCTTCCCACAATACGCTTGACGAATCCTAGCTTCTTCAGAGCTCTGCCACAAATATTTCTTATATGTGTTCCCCACGATATGTTCGAGGTTATCGTAACTCCTAGATACTTCACTTCATCTGTCGCCTTTATGTTAACACTATCCACAGCATTTACATACAAGTAAGGCTAGTCACTAAATTAGCAGCTAAATAGGGCTTTTTTAGAAGGAGTAGAACAATGGCGAAGCTGCGTAAAGTTGTGTTTCGAATTTTACTTTCCTTGCGCTAGAATAAAAAGTTACACATTTTTTCATGAAGAATATCTCTTCGTAACACTCGATATAAAAGAAAATGCTTTAAGAAGGTTCGGTGGTTTTACTCAACTTAAGAGAATTCGATGAAACTTGCTGGAAACATTGATTTGGTTGTCTTAAAGCTACCTGATTTTCTTCAGAATTATTTGCCGCAGATTTCTTATGATATTTGAACGAGAAGTGGGCATTAAAATACACGGGTTATTATAGGAGCGCGAGGCTTTATTCATCAGAAAGAACCTTATCTAATTATTCAATGTATAATAATTTATATCATCGATAGAAAAATGTATATGCAACAGATTTTTACTCCGAGCGCTTGAATAAATCCTTCGCGCGAGTTGCAGATCGTGTGAAATTGGCACCACGGATAAGTTTCTTGAAGGTGGATGCATAACTTGCAGGATGCAGAAGAAAAGGCATGAGAACATGTAATTTCATGCCCAATTCTCGATCAAATATCTTTAAAAACCTGGGGTAAATAATTCTGAAAATTTGCAGGTGGCTTTAGAACAATATTATTAATACTTTCAGGTAGTTTCATTGAATTCTCTTAAGTTGGGTGAAACCTCCGGACCTCCTTAAACGTCCCTCTGTTTTTTTTCCGACCGCCCATCCATTACGCTTCCTCCGTTTGAAGGAAGGATATTTATAGGCACGTGATTGGCGAATTTGGAGAGCAGTGAAAGTAAGATACTTCAATTATTACTTTTTTTTTAAATTCTTTGATCACTTTTTCGATTGTGAGGAACATTGATTAAATTTGACGTAGACTTGACGTGGATTTTATTTGTTTGTGTTATTTGAATCACCGTTTGATTAATCCGTAAATGGAATTCTTATGAAGCGCTATCGGGAGAAGGGAATTAGTTTTCTCTTCGACAACACCCGTATAAAACAAACTCTTTCCAAGGTTGGGTGATACAAATGAGGAAATTCAACGTAGCACAAGTATTATCAATCAATAACCGAACCAGTAATGTATTTCACAAATAAAACCAACCAATTACAAACTAGTTAACAACAGGCCGAGGCGCAGGCGACCGTCATGCGAGCTTCCACTCAGAAATGGAAAAAAGTTATACAACTGCGAGAGGTTGAGCTTCTCTCTGAATGAAATTGACTGAAAAGCAGCGGGTTCACGCAACGATATCTCTCGGTCGGCGTCTCGACTCCAACAGAGGGCGTTCTCAGAAGTGAATCAGCTGAGGAGGGGATTTGTCCGCAAGGACGAGGTGGAATGGGTTATCTTAGGATATAGGCGATTAGTAGCCTTGGAGAGGAGGAAATAATGGGATGGGTAATAGATGGGGTGGAAGTTTTCTATTGGAGCAACAGGAACTGTTTTTCTGACTCCGGCCGCAGAATACAGTATCACCTGCTTTGTGCCTTGGTCAAAATGACCGGATTTCTGGAATCCTTCCTCACTTCAGGGTCTATATGAACGATGGGAGGACGTGGCGAGGGAAAGGCGCGGCGAAAGGCGTGGTGGAAGTCGTGGCAGAAGTTGCTGGCAGAAGTCGCTTCATTTTGTAGTCAGGCATTTTGGTTGTCGTTGGCTAAGTCCGCAGGGTAAACAGTCCGCCGAGGGGAAACATGTCCAAAGAGGGGAAACATGTCCAAAGAGGGGAATTTAGAGAAAAAAAGGGGGGTGGATGAAAATTGCCACACTTACCTCAACGTGTTCAGAGACGAAACCAACAGTCGTCAGCATTTGTTCCAAGTTGTCCTTTGCCGTAGTTTGGAAGCTTATCGGACTAGTCTCCGTCATCCCGTATATGGACTGTAATTGAATCAAGGGTTGTAAAGACTGGTAACATATGCATTATTTTTTCGTATGAAAGTGCCATGCATTAACGTAAGGGGTCATCTCCATTAACCATCGGACAAACGTCAAATCGGAAGGGGATGATGGCAGGCGATAATGAGACGTATGCACGAAGGGGTGAGAGACTTCACTGCATCAGCGAGACCTTTTTGGTTTGGTTTTAGGGATGCAGCAGACTACTTAGTGCTAATGCCATTGAAAGACCTTGGAGGATAAAGCGTAAAATGCTAAAATAAAAACTTGCAATGTCAAGGCATTCTTTATTTCTTTTACACGATGTTTTAAACCAAAAACAATTTTACGTAGGAACATTTATTTTCCGAGACAATCGAGCGAAAAGGGGTCGAACCGGAGATCATTAGTTACATGAAAGTAGCCAGTTGCGTAATCGGTGCAACTAACTCGTAGCTTCCCGTGCTTAGCCGGGTCCCTCTGCTAGTAATTCCCATTACCCTCCCTCGGCAATTGCTGTTGGGTTTGTTCACAGTTGTTCTGGGTTTTATTTACTGCATTTACGGTGATTATTCGTTAAAAAAGGCAAATTTTCGCCGAAATATGGCATGCCGTTGCCAGATTATATCTATTCGTGGCAAAATTAGTCCGAAGAAGAAGGGTTTCGATTTGATGAATGGAACGAATATACAAGGTCTATACTCCCAAACTGATCATTATGCCTGCGAAGCCCTAAACTTTCATTTACTGTAACAAATTCTGATATAAATACTATGAACAGCACGACGTACAGAACATCGGCGCGTTATAAACAAAGAATGGCAATAAAAACAGCAAATTTAGAAAATCCTACCCTCTGGGGTCTCGAAATTGTGACCACAAATGTACCAGGCGATGATTTAACCCCGCCACCATCGCAATTATCTACTAATATATGATTTACATGCACATACAGAAAGCTCAAGACGTGATCATGAACTTCTCGTAGTTTCCTTATGTAGAAACATAGCATTGTTTAAAATACGGGGATCATAAAACTTTTCATTCCTCTAATATATATTTGAAATATTTTCAATATAAGATGTTTGATTAATTCAGTGAAATTATTATTATTCGTTCATCTAACCATAATATGCACTTTAGACATATTAGATAGCTAAAAACTCGAATATAAAATATGTAATGGATAACAATATTGTTTTCTACCTTAAGAGTAAAGCACCCAAGTGTTAGCCCCACATATGATGTTAGTAAATATTAATAATAACTTATTGATACGTTAGTTTTTGCAGCACTAGCGGTTAATATGTGCTGAAAATGTTCCCCGTTATAATTTCAGGACATATTAACCCAGGTTATTACCAGGAGTTGAAAAAAAATCATTGGACCAGATTTTTAGTAGAGATTTTAAACTGCTATTTACAATAATTTAGGAGATATATCCGATGCAAATAAAACATCAATTGAGATTAGCGCCGAAAATTGAACTCCCTATACATACTCATCTTGTCGAGTGCCATAATGTTGATACCATTTCCGAAAAATCTTTTTCTTCCGACAGACAATTATATTAAAGTGGTGAACTTAAGTATGATGCTAGTGAAATTCAGAAGAAATGGTTAACTGTTACAGAAGCGATCGGCATTATATGTTAGTTGATTGTGCATTGAATAACGATTATTAGCACTAATTACATAGATTTCAGTAAAAGATAACCTGCTTAGTTAACAAATTCTAACGTTAAAATAATAACCACCAAACGGGTTTCCTTACACTGTCACTAGATGTACGCATGCCGCCTAGCAAATTAGCAACAGCATAGGGAATGATGTATAGGTACTGTAATGTCTATTAATGCTTTGCTAATTTTCCTTAAGTTCTAATATAGTGTTAGCAAATTCTGCACGACAATTTCCCCTTTTATTTCTCGTCCAAAATGATCCGCATTCCGCCAAGATATTACTCGATAATTGATGCAGTAAAATGGGATATAGATGGAATAAACTTGGTATCCTAATGAAAGTAATTATTGTCTGTATTGTATCAGTAACGTCGGATGAATCAATATATTACTTTACCAACTGGAACACTTTTATAAGCACAGTTTCAGATATCTGCAGTAATAGGGATTACGTCTCAATGAATCGTGATTATTAAATAAAACAAAATTTAGCGCTGGTAACCAAAATATAATACAATGGAACCACAATTTACGATTTATAATAGATTTTAAATCAATTAATGCAAGTACTCTTAAATTCAAATTCATCTCTGCGTGATAATTGCATGCGATACTGAATTACACCCCAGGAGGTAAAAGGAAATGACGAAGATTTCCTCTTCTTAGATTTCATCTTTTTAGAGGAATTGTTTTATTATTATATTAATAATGTTACAAGTGGACAATTTGCCCGGTGGTAACATAGATAAACAAGGTACGAACAATATACATCATCGCCCTGGTTAACAATACCTTGCAATTAAATGATAAAAACATCCTTTTTCAACCTATTCTTAAATATATTTACATTTTTTGGGAAGGGTTCGAGAAGCTTTGCTGGTAGATCGTTCCAGTCAAGTATTGTTCTATTTAGGTATGAAAACTTCTTACGTTAGTCCTTTGTGATCGGCACTTTATCTTGAATTGGTGATCATTCTTTCCAACAAAGTTTGGCTTTAATATTTCCTTCCCTAGGTCTTCCCAGTGAGCAAAGTTTGTGCAGAATTAATTTTGCACTAAGTCAAAGTTAGTGTCGTTGTGCACTATCTCCAAACAAATATGTTTTTCATGTGAAAAGAATGTTCTTAAAAACACTAATGTTTTCTAGAATATCTAAAGTATGTGCAAAGAATGTGCTAAAATACACATGTGTAATTACGAATAGGAAAAAGATAGTCTCCAGAGCACGGACTATGCATATGTGCTCCTGTACACATTCTTTACACATGCAATGAATGTTAGGTTTTGCACTAGTGCAGAAAATATGCCACGTACAATATTAAAAGAACAGTCTGCGCCGAACATTCTCGCTAACAAGTGGAACAAAGTTGCTCTCTTTAGGCTACTTAAATTAAAGTCTCTCTCCACAACCAAAATTACAGGCTTTTTTTGTTCGGGAAAACATATTATTTGTTTTGAATTTATTATAGAGTAGAAATTTTGACGAATAATTCTGCAAAAATTTGTAATAAACTGATACTTTGAAAAAGAAAATTTACTTTGACGTTTGGATGCTTCGAACGGTCATCACTCGTATTTAGAAAGGAATGACGCTTGCAGGACGTCATGCCAACATTCCGAAATCTTCCGTCAGCCGAATAAAAGTCAGAAAGCTGGAAAAGAGTGAATTTGAAAAACACTGCTCGTCACGGCTTATTTTGGTGAATATTTAACCGCAAAATCCCATCGCAAGCCTCGATACTTTCGAGCATTTCTAGGCGGCCCTCTCTTCTGAGGGTTGGCAATTCACTTATTTCGTCCGTGCGCCACTCCCGTGTAGCCCCCGTAGCCGTGACCATCGAGATACTTCTGCTCGGCAAGATGGCCGCCGCCACAGTCACACGTGTGCTTATCGTCCCGCTTCTTTTGTGTTTTTTGTTGGTGCAAACGCGGTATTCTGCCAGTTTTATTCTGTTTTATACGTGTGAACCCCCTTCCACTACAATCCATCGTCATATTTCTGTGACTTTCCTGTGCTCAACAAGAAGTTTTGTGTTTCCTTGCTCGCCGCCATGTGGCCTCCCCCTAGTCCACTCCATCTCCCGGCGATCCCTTGTGTCATCATCGGCTTGACAGGTTTCAACGTGCCCGTTACACCCTAACCCTGGTTCAGTCTTACTGCATGAACGAAAGTTGTTGGTGTTGAGCGAGTAAGTGAAGAGCGAGATATTGTGATTAGAGTGGAGTTTACTGTGTTTATTTATATTAACATTAACACAGAATCATTAGTGTACCATCATGGTGAATAAGTGTTGTGTTCCATTGTGCAGAGGATTATTGTCTTGTTCCCGTTTTATATTGTATAATTTTTAAATGAGACTGAATCCTTTTTTAGTCGATGAGTGGAAAATAATCCTAATTTTTTACGCTTATTGTCTTGTTTGTAATATATATGATTGAATACCATTGAATTTGTTTCAGGAGTTTTGAAACGCAACCTTATTTGCATGTTGAACTCTTAAGAATTTTTTATTTTGTTAGTTTTCCTTAAGATTTGTAAAGAATCTAGTTCATTAGTTTTAATAAACAGCTAAATTTCTTGATATATCAAGTGTATTATTTTCTATGTAGCACCCAGTTTAGGAACATGCAAAGTTGCTTCTTAGAATGTGCAGACATGCATATGCTCTGCAACACATAGTAAACACTAACTTTAGATAGTCCATAGTTAGTCTTTAAAGAACATTAAAAGAACATTCGGAAATGACTTAGTGCAGGTCAGAACATTCTTTGCATATTCTTTTCACTAGTGCACCAGCATGTACTATGCACTGTCTATGTGCGCCACCGAGCATGTTCTTTGCATATTCTTTGAGAATGTACTTTGCACTAAACGTAGTGCATTTGAGAACATACTTTGCATATACTTTGCACTAACTTTTGCTCACTGGGTTCCCATTCTCTTTCCCCGGTAACTATTCTATACATCCCACATAGCCTTCTCCTTTTCCTCCTTTGCTTTAAGCTATCCAATCCTAGTTCGTGGATCATTTTCTCAACACTTTCCGTTTTCTTATATCTTCCTAACACATACCTGGCTGCTTTTCTTTGCACTTTCTCCAATTTAATTTAATTAATCTGTGAATTAAATGTCTTATGCTCTTTCATTTTTCTTTTTCTAAACTATGATATGGCGATGGCGGCATACGAAACTCATTTTCCCATGAAAATGTCGCTTGAGAAATTAAGTAATTACTGTCGATTCAATTGAATTCACCCTCAGCGGCTAGGCTTTTGGTGCTGTCGAACTGCAAATAAGAACCTGCGTTTAATTTACTTGCTTGAAATATTGCTCAACGTAATAATTTTTATTTTGGAGGTAGAAGATGATATCTATTTTAATTAGGATTTGTTACTCTGTAGTCACAACTTCTTTATTATCATTGAAAAAAATTATACCGATAAATATAACTGAGTGCTATTCTATATCGTAAGAATACTTTTGGGAAATCTGTTTCAGGAACCTTGCCAAATCGTAATTTCGTCCCTCTCTTCGTGAGTTTTGCAGTTTCTTCATGGACTCTGTCGGAAAATTACCTAGAAAACTAAACTCTCGTTTTCCTTAGAAAATATACCTCTAGGGAACAATTTCCCTAGAATGCATTTTCCATAGGAAATGCTTTTGAAAGTGGGTTGTAGTGGCTTAGAACATATTTATTCTACAGCCAATGTAGTTGACTGAGAAAGGTGATTTTTTGTAATGATTGCACATTTTTTATTGAGAAATATTTCGTCAGTTTCATTATAATTAATTGCCATAACTCTATGGTTGTATAAATGGAACTATACAGAATATTTTTTTGTTTTTATGATTATATATTTTTCCTCTAAAGTCATTCACTCTATGCATTGCAAACTGCACCATATGCAATTACTGGTGTAATTTTTCCTATGTATGAAGGTTTTTCCTGAGGTAGCATTTTGTTCTAGGGAAATTACTGACAGGAGTCTGTCATTTCTAAGGAAAAAAGTTCTAGGAAAAAAATTCCTTAGATTTTTAGTGCATTTCCTTAAAAAAGAATTTTTACCTAAGGAATTTTAAATTTTTACCTTGTTTTTCCCGATGTTCTAAGGAATTCTTTTTCTAGGAAATTTCCATCAGAGCAGGGAGTGGTGAGTGGGTCGTAATATGCGTGAATCGTAGTACATGTTACGTCTCCGTCTGGTTTAGAATGCGGTGGGAAGCGGGCGTGGCGTCACGTGGGGTCGGTAGAGTTTTCTAGATTGCATTCTCAACACTACTCTCTCACCAGAGTCCTCTGGATTACCATATAATAACCACTTGGTGAGGGAGTAGTGTTGAGAATACAATATAGATGACTCTGGGATCGAGGAGCCGAAGAAGTCTCAGATTTGGGAGTTTATGTGCTTTTTAAGAATATTAAATTTTAAGAATTATCTAGAAATCATTTTTTTCGTGGAAACAACCCGTATTTTCTTATGTAAGAAAATATTAAAGTGGTTTCTCTCTCAAAATCAGCTGTTTTTGGACTTCTTTTTTGCATTTTAGTGAATCTATTGCAAATGCCTATGTACTTACGAAACATATAGAGATGCTAAAATTACTTCTTGATGTTAAATTTCTTTATTTGCGATATTTTTATATGAGAGACTTATTATATTAGAAAAATAACAACAAATAGAATGAAAATATCACGTCTCGCACACCCATTTTTCGAATGTAACCATGAGAACTCCATTGATATGGGAAGAAACAAAGAAACGGGACAGAGAGAGCGTTTTGCACCGGAATTGAAACTTAGATTTACTCCTGTTATGCATTTTGAAGGTAACTTTTTTGTGGAAACTAACCACCAGAATGGAAAAATTAAAGGAGGGTCTCCAATAGCCGTAAACGAATTGCTCGAATTGCGGCGAATTCATAGAAGTGCTCGTTCATAAATGTACAATGCACCACTTGCGGCTTCCATGTAACGTTGTCATATTTGCTTCTTTCGCCAAAATTTCGCCTGATTCTGTATTCCCGAGTTGTTTACAGCTTCCGACGCACTACGAAAATACGATCGTCCGACTAGTGACGTCAGCTACAATTGCAAATGGCGCTGGTGTGTTTAAACGTATCGGAACGGCGCGAAAGTTAGTAAGTGACCTTCGGGTGCATTAAGCATGAAAATTATTTGAAAATAACTACACAGGGCCGATTGGTGAAAGCTGGTTGATAAAATAAACGAATATTTGAAAAATAGGAAAATAGCCTATTGAGATTGTTTACGGCTATTGGAGATCCCCCTTTAATTTTTCCATTTGTCTAGCCGTAAGAGCTCACCCCATTGTTGTAATAACCACCAGAATTCTCGGATTTGGAAGTTGATGTGCTTTTTAGGAATATTAAATTTTAAGCATAATCTAGAAATTAATTTTTTTCACCCATATTTTCTTCTGGAAGCAAATAAAAAAAATGTCCGCTTCAACTACTCACGCACACTCGCTTTACTCCGAATGATTCCATGAGTTGCCGGAAGAGGTGCTCGGAGCACGGGGCGCCCCCGCTGATGGCGACTTCTATGCCGTCCCAGTCGTCCGTCTTCTGCAAACTCTTCTCTCCGTCTCTGCGATGCTGCTCCAAGAGGTCCACGTACATCGTCGGAGTTCCGTATAAGACGGTGCACCTGGCGAGATAATGCAAATTGAATCGGCGACCGGAAGACGTCTCTCAGACTGACCTCCTCTCTATGATATCATAATTTATATCATATCATATCATAATTTATTAACATCATTGGGATATAACATCCATGAGTTCGTCAAAATGTTACAGCACAGCATTTACAAGCAGTTTGGCAGGTATTATAGAGAGGTTGCCAATAAATAAATAAATGAAACCAAATACTTATATATATGAAATTACGGAAAAGTGAGAACATTAAGTTTATGAAAATCATCAGAGAGATACTCGCTTAAGCTATAATAACTTTTATGAATTAACAATTTTTTTAGTTTGGACTTGAAGCATGATGATGAGGAAATGGAGCGAATTTCTATTGGAATCTTGTTGTGAACTGTGGAAATGGAGTGATATGGGCCTTTCAGACATAGACTGTAGGAATATTGTTGACTATGTATGTCATTTCTAGAGCGAGTGTAATGTCTATGGAAGCTAGAGTTAACAGGGAAAAAATGGGGATAGTTTCTTACAAACATGGCACATGTAAGTATATAGATAGAGGGGAGTGTTAAAATACCAAGAGATACAAATAGTGTCTACCTGGGGTGCGAATAGGGACACCACTGATAGCCTAATGTTAGCCTAATGATAACCTTATATCTCGTTCACACTACTAAGGTAAGAATCATGGTAGCAACCCTACATGTATTTACACGACTATCGTAATTCAAAGCGGTCCTCACCAGAAATCCCGACGAACAAGTGCAGA